>CM077587.1:17500000-18750000 GCA_039657365.1 Stephania yunnanensis | reverse complement strand
TGATTTAACTACTAAGAATCTATATCTTTGCCTTTGTTCTTAGCAAAACCAATGAACACACAATCTACGATTTTAGGTCCTAACTTAGTTCTCTTTGGTAAGGGAATTTGGACCTTTGCCAAGCAACCCCACACTTTCAAAGTTTTGTAAGTGGGTTTTCTCGCCTCTCCATTTCTCAAACGGAGATTTATCTAATTTCTTGAAAGGCACTCTATTCAAAATGTGATTTGCGATGAGTAACGCTTCACCCCACAAATTCGAGAAAGTCCGAATCATTCAACATGGAATTAATCATATTTTTTAGAGTTCTATTTTTCCTCTCTGCTACACCATTCATTGAGGTGTAGAGGGTGCAGTCGTTTGATGTATAATTCCATATTTGCTACATAATTCTGCAAATTCAGCAGATTCATATTCTCCACCTCTATCTGTTCTTAATGCCTTAATTTTCTTGTCTAATTGATTTTCTACCTCTGCCTTATATATTTTAAACATATCTAAGGCCTCGTTTTTATTTCTAATCAAATAGACTTGGCAATATTTACTACAATCATCAATAAAGGTGATGTAATAATTTTTTCCCCTCTAGTAGGGATGGATTTAAAATCACAAAGATCACTATAAATCAATCCTAATAATTCATTTGATCTCTCTTGGACAGATTTGAAAGTTTGCCTAGCAAATTTTGATTCAGTGCATATTTCACATTTTTTATTTAAATCAATGTTAAACTTAGGCAATAGATTTAACTTAACCATTCTGTAAATAGATCTTTTATTCACATGTCCTAATCTAGCATGCCATAAATTAAATGAATCAACCATATACGCAGAAACGATCATTCTATTACCAGTAGAGTTAACAATTACAACATTGAGCTTAAAGAGACCCTCTGTGAGGTATCCCTTTCCTACATACATCCCACCCTTGGTGAGAACAAACTTGTCAGACTCAAACACCAACTTGAACCCTTTTTTGTTAAGTAAAGGGCCAGATACAAGGTTCTTCCTGATCTCAGGAACATACAACACATTGAGTAAAGTGACTATTTTCCCGCTAGTGAACTTCATCTTAACAGTGCCCTTGCCTTCAACCATTGAAGAGGATGAATTTCCCATATAAAGCTTTTCTTCACTATCAACAGGAAGAAACTCTGAAAACAAGCTTTTGTCGCTGCAAATATGTCGAGTCGCACCAGTGTCAATCCACCAACCCCGAGTGTCAGAGACCATGTTAGTTTCGTGACACAACAAAGAAGTGAGATCAATGTCCATTTCATCAATTTGGACATCAAGCAATATTCGCTTGGTTGTTCAAACCAGAATTGCCATGATTCGATCTTTCTTATGACGACAATCTTGGGCCCTATGACCTGTTTTCCACATACCCAGTGAAAGCTTCCTTGGATTTTCTTAAAATTCTTCCCCTTCTGTGCAAGCTGTTTGTGGGTGCTCCTCTTTTGAAATTCTTCTTCTGGAATTTCTGAACTTTGGAATTGCTTCCTTCCACCATGTTTGCCTTTGCATCAATGTCACTTCTTTCCATCTTGTCTCCTTTCCTATGATCTTCTTCAACCCGCAGCCTCAAGATCAAGTCTTCAATCGACATATATCTACGCTTATGCTTCAGATACACCTTGAAGTCATTCCAAGATGGAGGTAATTTCTCAATGATAGAACCAGTTTGAAAATGCTCATTCACGATACATCCCTCAGCATGTAACTCATGAATCAACACTTGCAGTTCTTCAACTTGCTTCACTACAGACTTTGAGTCGACCATGTTATATTTCAAGAATTTGCCAACCACGAACCTTTTTGCTCCCGCATCTTCAGTTCGATATTTCTTTTCCAGCATGTCCCAAACATCTTTTGCAGTCTCACACTCAGAATAAACATCATATAGAGTGTCGTCAAGTCTGTTCAGAATATAGTTCCTGCAAAGGAAGTCAGAATTTTTCCATGCCTCGATTGTCATCATGGTTTCCTTGGTGATCGGATTCTCATCCGTCTTAGGAACCTCCTCTCTGATGACATTGGCTAAATTCATAGTTGTCAACCAGAAAATTGTTTTCTGTTGCCATCTCTTGAAATCAAGTCCCTTAAACTTTTCAGGCCTCTCATCCTTAGAATTGGATGTAGTCTTATCATTAACAATATGAGATGATGCCATTTCCGATTCAGATTCTAAGATATACAAAACACCAAGTATATTCGAATCAGAAAACAATAATAACAAGCAAGTATAAAATAAGATATGAAAATCTCGAAGTTATATACTTTATTCTGTCTTAGATTGTTAGACCAAGCAATCTATAATAAACATAAATCTGAACATGGCACTGTTATCACAAGCAACTAAACATGCTGATTAAACAATAAAGAAGATTAATAAACAAAGTGTACCAGAGGCTTGCAAGGAGCAATGTCCTAAGACAGAATAATTTCCTCCAACTCGGTGCGGAATTCAACTAGGAGTTCTATCCTCAGGATACAACTGGCCTATTCTTTGATTAAAGCACCAATCAAAGAACCTTCAAACTGCAAATCGTCTCTCTCTAATGAAACACAAAACACATAAAATTTGATTTCCGAAAAATCGTGTTTTTCACTGTCAAAAGACTCCTCTATTATAGATAAACATCTAACTCATCAAAGATTATTTAATTAGGGTGATTTCCTAGTGAACCCCATGGTCCACTCATTCTAACTCACTTCTCACTTAAACAATAGTGAAGTGAGTTGGAACATATATTAAGTGAGAAAACCAAACCTTTCTCTCCTATGTGGGACTAAAGGTTTTGTTCTTTTCCAATACAAAACTTGAACTTCAATGTTCTACAGAAACAACACGTGAATTTGGAGTTATCATCTCGGATTACAGCTCCCACTCCGATTTTATGAGTGTCGATTAAATTAGCCGCATCAGTATTGCACTTGAACCAGCCCCTTAGTGGAGCTTCCCATGAAACTGGTAATTCTTTGACCGAGAAGATGAACCTTTCTCATCTCGCCGTCTAGACTCAAACCACGTTAATGATTTGCCATTATGAAATAAAAAATACTTTTTATATTAATGTGCACTTCGGTCTTTGTTTTTATATATTGTTTTGTTTCATCATATTAGAACTTAATTTTTTTATGTACTTTTAAAAATTTTAAAAACATTTTATGAATAATATAAATATATTATTGTATGTAGTTGAATTAATTCGTGCGAGCGTCGCGAGCGAGTTCGTGTTCGGTCATGTTTGAAAACTAGTGTGTATATATATATGTCTATGTGTGTGTGATGTATGTGTGTGTGATTTTCTATTCTTATATCTATAAGATTTTCTTTTGATCTATATATATATATATATTATAAATAAAAAGTGGCATAGTGTCATAATATTATCACAAGTTTAGTTTTTTTCTTTTTAACAAATACAAATTTTCTTTTGATCTATAGATATATATTATACATAAAAGTGTAGTTTTTGCTTGATTGACACATTTGATGGAAATATATATCCCATTAACACACCGAAAGAAATACTTACAAATCTAACACATTTCATGCCACGTCACAGCCATGTCATTTTTAATTTTTTTCAAAAGGAAAACGTGACTTGAGCAAGTCGTGAGTTGCAGTCATGACTTGCTCCAAAAGCAAGTCATGACCGCAAGTCACGTTTTGCTTCGAAGGGAAATTTTCTTTTTTGTCACCTCGATTTTTTTTTTTTCGTCTGCATATCAGAAGTGAAGTTTTTTTTTTTGTCACCTTTGAATGTTTAAACTTTAGTTTGAAGAATCAATTATTGTCTTTGCAATTATTGAAAGATGGAACAATATTATAGGTTTGAGAGAAATACAATATATATATATATATATATATATATATATTCAAAATTAAATTTGAAATATTTGTTGTTTTATGCATAAGATATGATCCAAAGTCACCAATCTAATCAATTTCATAAAGTAAAAAACCATAGGAACTCTCTTCCATTTTCTTTCAAAAGATAAGGTCATACTTGCTTGTCAAAAAATGCTTAAAAGAATCAATGAATCAATAAATATGGGAAATTTAAAATGTTGAGTTTCCTCCAATCAATTTATAATTGGTTAATATTGTTAGCTAACACTTTAATACATGCTTCATTATGGAGGAACAACATGTGATAGCACCTGTACAAAATATGAAGTTGCAAGTAATGTACAAAATTCATAAAACTTATGTCAGTGATGCCAAAAATTTCATTTGATATACAATGAAGAACTTGGAAATTGAAGTGGAAGAACTACAAAGCATTATATAAACCCAAAAACATGTCATGTGAAAGTTAAAAAAGTCCTAGTCTAAAAATAATGACATCCCGTCCCACAACGTGTTCTCTTAAAGACTCGGACATTACGAGTTAAAGCTAAAGGCACATTGGAATGGCCCACATCAGAATGATTTTGCGCATCCTCTCTTTGAATGTCATCGATATCACGCATTCCACCATCATGAGTACTTGTACTCTCAGAGAAATTCATCATTACTGGAGTTGCATTAAAATGGCGGGAAGATGTAGGTGCCATGTCAAATGGAAAGGCTTCCATAGCTTCGAATGCCATGTAGGGAGGAACTGATGGAGTATGTGGAGTCTCAAACTCGTTGAGAGGTACTAATGGAGTATACACTGGAGTGTCATTCCTTGAACGTGTATCATTATGAGAAGATTGATGAGAAGCTTCAAATGAAGTGGGCATATTAAGCATGCCATAATCCGTATGTACTGCAGTCAAAGTCGATGCAGCTACATCTCGGATACGTGCAATAGACACATCATCACCCAATGTCAAGTGATGAATCGATGTCATTCCATGTGCCTACATATTAAAAATTTATGAAGTTGTATGCGAAAGTAAAATCAAAACAAATATTTGAAAGACTTCCTGAGTGAAAAAAATGAAATTGTACTTACCAATACCTCAACAATAGCTCTACGACGAGACATGAATCGTCGTGTAATGCGACGATACCATAGCATATACGGATCGTAAAATCCCAATGGCTCCTCCAATATGTCATTAGTTGCAATATTGGAAGCACATTCGTTCCACATACAAACATAAGCACTATGTTCTGCACTCCAATCCTTATCCGTTTTCCCTCTCAAGTCAATCTTATGTAGCTCCATGCTTGTGCTATGTAAAGGTGGTATCTTTTGTTTCAAACCGAATTGTCGCATGACTCTATCAGGATTATGCATTTCGACAACACAAAAGAAAATCAAAGGTGTCATCGTTCACCAAATAGCATGACCACTGCTACAACACGCAGTGGTCCCTTATAATTATCTCGAGGATACGGTTCCCAAATGACCTGAAGTTATAAAAAACAGCTTGAGAAATGAATAAAATTCGCATTTCACTATTGTAGGATAGGGTATTTGGAAAAAATGATTAAGTATATTTCTTACTTCATCGGGTGCTTGCATGTCAATCATTTCTCGGTATTTTGTTAGCACGTGTATTGATGTTCCCGTGGTTTCCAAGGTATGTCTCCACCTATAGAAATGTACAAAACAACACAAAGCATGAATGAATGTACATGTAGATAAATATACTCAAATTGAAATTATTATGTTAAAAAATACTAATTACCTATGACCAAATAGAGGAGATGGAAACAATTCTTCATTTTGTATGATGTCATCTCGAAGAACGTTTCTCATAATTGGTGCAAGAAAAGGCAACCTATCCCATGCCCATAATTGCAATAAGTTGACTGGACCTGCAATCTCTGCTCCATCAATGTCAGCTGCAAGACATAATTGTCTATATAGGTGATCTAGAGTTGCACTACCCCAACTGTATTGTCCTGCCGCTTCAAAATCCTCCAAAAATTGCAAATACGTGATGTGAACTAGATTGTTAGACTTGACCTCGGGTCACGATTTCCATAGATTTCGTGATCCAAGGTCACGTTTTCCACCAGGTGGGTTGATCTCCCGCTGACGTGGCGCAGACTTGGCAGTGACGTGGCACCAAATGTGTTAGATTTGTAAATATTTCTTTGGTTGTGTTAATGGGATATATATTTCCATCAAATGTGCCAATCAAGGAAAAAATTCCATAAAAATGGTATTTTTTCACATTATCCAGATGGATATACTTGCTTAATATCATAATATTATCACAAGTTAAGTTTAATTTTTTAACAATTCTTTTCTTACAAATTTTTATAGCTATTTTTTATACAAGAAATATAATAGTATATGTTTTTCTCTAACCAAAGTTAATTGTCTATTTTCTTTTGATAACTTCAAATATTAATGAAGTTTTTTAATGTGTGTTAAATGGTTTTCTATGTACTTTTTTTTTCGAGCTAAACGATCTTTTGTTCTAACTATGTGAATTATGCGATATTAATTGTTATTCACAAATTATTTTTTGGAGTTTTAGAGGCGATTAAAACATGCGCACTTTGGCGTATTTTGAGTTGTATATTCTTCATTTTTTTATAGAGAAATTGAAGATGTGATTTTGTCTTTCGTGAGGTTAAAGTTGGAAATGAAGCAATTGATGCTTAATTTTTTGATATCCTAAGGTTACAATTGAAACAAAATTGTTTTATCCATATGTAAATATTTATTCTTGCCGATGCGCGAAGTGCTGGATGTCGATATATTTATAAGAAGATCTTTTGTGCGCTTAATGAGAATGCGACCCGCGACACTTCCTAATTTTTATATTCATGATGCATTATGTGACCAAACTTATAAGAAAAAGAAAAAAAATATAAGTCATTGATATTTCTCGCATTTAAGTAAGGGCATATGCTAAATGAACCCCATCGAATACTAAACGGACCCAATTTTTGAAAATTTTTAGTTTTTTTTGTACCCATAGGTGAAATGTCCATATTACCCTTAATATATAAAGGTTTTTGTCTCATGCATACCCTAAATCTATCAATCGAAAAAATAACCCCTTTATCTACTATTCGAACCCTCTCGACTCTCACACACAGGAATCACATTTTATGAGCAAATAAGGGTGAATTTTCAAGAAATCGACCAAGTAAGTCCATTTTCTTCTCTTTTATGTTGGTTCGCTGGATGGTTCTGTGTGTTTTTTTATTGCTTACCTTATTTCCATTTTTTGATTTGGTAGGGCATTGAGTTTTGGATAAATCAAGCAAAGTAATCATGGAAAACACGAAGGATGTGTCAAGTCGAAGTAAAGGAGAGCAAAATGAGGTTAGATTTGAAATATTGTAATGATTTACGCGTGCATAGCAAATTTTTTTGGTTGGCCGTGATTGTTGGACACACAGGGCCGAGACATGTAAAATGCCCCTCGACTCTATTGCGTCGTATGTCTTGCACTCTACTCGGTTATGTTCACCTACTATGAATTAATGACTTTCGATTGGAGTTGACCGTTACCAATTGTTAGCTATCGACTACGCCGGTTCGATACTTTCAAATAGGTTTCTATCATAATTAACCGAAAATTATTTGTCAGTCTCGAGCCGAGTCTCCGCACAATATAAAATTGATGAAATATGACTATTATGACATTGTTCTATGTTTCATTAGTGATTCTTTTCCCTCTTGTAGGTTCCTACTGTAGTTCTTATTGAAGAGATAGGGTGTAGATCAAACAATTCATTAGGAGATAAGCCTGCCATGCCATTCGACAGTAGAGAGGAAGTACTGAATTGGGCACAGTCTACAACTAGAAAATATGGATTTGTTGTTATTATGTTAAGTCTAATGCTCCAATTGGTAAGAGAGCTAGATTTTCCATTGGATGCGAGAGGTATGGTGCATTTGCACCTAAAATGTCTAAGGCGAAAAAGTTGAAGTTGGCTACAAAGAAACTACATAAAGAAAAGGATGGGGTCGAGGCTGAGCGAAAGCCTAAATAGAGGCTGTTTCAAAAAGTGTGGTTGTATATTCAAGCTTAATGTGAAACATGCATTAAATGATAAGTGGTATGTTACTATTGTGTGTGGGGTTCACAACCACAAATTCTCAAACAATTTGATTGGCCATGCATATCTCGAAAGGCTTACCAAATTGGAGAGGGCCATTCTAAAGGATTTGAGCAAGACTAGTGCAAAGCCTAAACACATTCTTGCTAGCACTAAGGACCTGAATCGAGAATGTGACTGTCATCAAAACCATCCACAACGAAAGGGTCCAATTTAGAAGAATTGATGCTTAAAGCAAGATAAAGATGCAAATGTTGTTTCAAAACTTGGATGAGCATGGATATGTTGAGCAACACGAGTATTTTGAAGAATCAGACATCACGAAGGGCCCATTCTTTGCTTATCCTACTTCCCTATATCTTTTTCGATGCTTTCCTCATGTGTTGATTATGGACTGCACATATAAGACTAACATGTTCAAGTACCTTTGCTTGAGATTGTTGGTGTCACTTCCACTAGCATGACTTTTGTTGTGGCGCATGCATTATCAGCCAAGGAGTAGATGTCTAACTATGAATAGGCATTGAGACAATTGAAGGAGTTATTGGTTGGGTGGACACAACTTGGGTTATATTGACCGATAGAGATCAAGCTTTCATAGGGGCAGTTGAGGAAGTCTTCCTAAGTTGCACACACTTGCTATTTGGTTGGCATGTGAATAGAAATGTCCATGCTAGGACAAGAGAATTATTTTCTAATCAAGAGGACTACGACAGATGGTATGGGAGGTGGATGGATGTGGCACATGCTTCGATAGAATTATCATACGTGGGTAGGGTAAAAGAGCTTGAAGAAAAGTATAAAGCAGTGTCTAGTTTGATAGATTACGTCTGGGACACGTGGTTGTGTCATAAGGAGAAATTTATTGATGCATGGACGGATAAGGGCTTGCATTTTGGGAATGCAACTACTAATCAGGTGGAGGGTGCGCACTCTACTTCAAAGAAAGAGTTGGGGACTTCACAGGGGCACTTTGGGATGCGTGGAGGTCCATACAAATAGTACTTGACAACCAACAAAAAGCGGTCGAGGCTTTATTCAATCGGTCCATGCATCTCGTTGCACATTAGTATGAAGATTACATTTTCAATGTAATCTATGAGTTTCGTTTCTAATCCGTCTCAATTCCATTTGTACTCTCAGTTATTTAGTTCATTACTAAGGAGATTTCGATTGGTTCTCCAAAACGTATAAACCCGAAAAGTACAACCACATGACCTACTCCATCGCCTACACTCCCTCCAACAACTCCTTGGGGGTGCTAACATCCCCTGAAAAAAATAGAATTTGACATTAATACATTAATAATATATATCAACAAGAAAGATTCAAATGAGGGAAAAAATGTACAATTTGACATTAAAAAAGATTTATGCATCCACGATAGCTTGTCAAGTATAATAAATGTCCCTAATACCTTAGTATCTACAAAAACCACCGATCCTATTTTTCAACATCAACCATAAAAAACCTCGAATCCTCTAAATATGCAGAAAAAGAATTGTCAATCTAAAAGTTCTATAATCAACTATAAAATATATCTAGAATAGCAAAATTACCATTTCAAAGTTACGCAAACAACAAGAAAAATACCAAAGTACCACCGAGCTGCTCATCTCTCGTAATCTAATCTTGCATCTCTCGATCAACATTGTCTTGTTGTCGTGGTGGATCAGCGAGATCTGTTTGCGGCGGCTGCCGCCTGAAGAGGTGGTGGTGGTGAAGGATATGGCTGAGATATGTCTGCTCCATCCATGGTCATCCCGAATTGCCTCTGCATAAATGCTACAACCTGTCGTTAATTGCTCGAAATAGTATCAAACTTTGAGCGTGGCACCATCTCTTGCAATTTGGATGTGCTAGCACCAGGATCCGCATATCTTTATTCCTTCTCCCTAACGACCTAAGACATCAGACACATCTTCTGAGACACTCACCCGCCACATTGTAGTACACCGCCTCATCATCTATCGATTGGTCAGGTGTAGCCTGGGTCAGCTCCTGACGTCTCCTCTGGAGCCTATCCTGCATGGATCAACAATAAATAACTTAAATGATATGCTTTAAAGTAAACTTACTACTATTTGTCTCGTATTTCTAGCTGTACTTACATAGAACTGCTCCGATCTAGTATTTATGAATGTCACCCCATCGTGATTTATGGTATGGAGATGCAAATAAAATTCATTCATGCAGGTGGCGTCTCGGATGCACTAGTTTGCATAAAAAACTTATAAAAATGTTAAATATGTCAATTACTAGTAGGTCGGCTCACTTATATTCGACAAACATAAATCAATTGCATAGAAGTGAAATTAACTGAAGTAAATGAAATATGTAGAACGCAAATGAGTTAAACTAGCATCAATTTGTAAGAAATTAAAAATAAAAACAGGATTGAAAGCAAACACATGCATAGTGAAAAAGTGTAGAAATGAAAAAAATAAACAAAAGTGTAAAAAACACTTACCAATCTTTCATTTGTAGTGACAAAAGACACTGAGCCACCACCGTGCTTCGAGGGTCCAGTCTTAGGTCATTCGACCTCAGTGTTTCTATTTATAGATGCCTGCCTCGACTTGGCAAGAAAGTCCTCTCTTTTCCAGTACTCGTAGTTTCTTCTTCACGCCTCATCTGTAACATAGTTTGGCTGCACACGATTCTTTTTTAACTTATCCATCAATGCGGTGTACTTAGTGCCTGCATGCGTGTCCATACGCCGCATGAATGAAATCCTCGTGAATCGTGTATACCATCTAAAATATACCTATAAAAAGGCGAGTGCAATTGTTACGAGACATTGAAAAACTTGTATAAATCCTAAATCATTTATTAGTCCCGCGTACTTGCCATTGGCGCTAGTAGTGGTCTTTATGATGATTCGGTCCTGACTTCCAACAATACCCTTCATTAGCATCCATCTCTTGAAAACTTTTGTCAACCTTCGTGCACAAGAATGAGAAGGATGCAATTCACTGTGTTTCATTAAAATGCATAACAACTTAAAAACTTATTTAATAGTTTACATGTAGAATTAGAAATACTATAATTAATCAAATACAAACTTACATATTATTCCCAATTAGTGTGATCGGGATCCTATGCACACGAGGGGGCTCGGTCCCCATCCTCTTAGGTGGTCTCGGAGGGCTTGTAACTGCGAGCCTGCTCTACCCTTATAAGATGGGGATGTTGCTGGTGATACGGTGGCTGGACTTGCAGGCATCGTCGGTACAGGGGTGTCATGTCTCGATGTCGCTGATGGTGACTGCAATGGGCAATTTGAAATGGTTCCAGACGATGATGTCGATGGTACAAGCGACGCGGACGGTATGGAAAGCGGGGTGATGCTGACTGTAACACATGATCGAGTGAACGAGAAGTCGAATCGATAAGACCGAATCGAACCATGACCTCGATCGCCATGAACTCATCGACCCCTTGTATGGCCAAACCATGAGGTCCAGCCAGTATATCGGTTCAAGAGGTTATGTTTGCTCCTCTACATACTGGACGAGGTCCCCCTAAAGGTATTCCTCTGACCGCCCTGAGGTAATGTGCGACCTCGAAGTGGGGGTGATCACTGCGAGCTATTACACATCGAGCCCTCAACCTTCGCTTTGTTCCGAACATTGTTTTTCAAATGTTTAAGGTACATATTGACCTTTATTAATAAATATAGGAAATTCTACTATGGTGATCTTTTTCAATCACCATCTATGGTGGTTTTTATTCTTGACCATTGTATTTAAATCAAATGGTCAATTTGATAGCTACATTAATAATGCTTCAATGTGTGCACAAGTACCAAAAAGTTATATTATTCATTAGATTGAAATCTAATGGTCAAAAATAAAAATCACCATGTATGGTGATTTTTTTGAATCACTATGGTAGAATCATATTATACATATATATGTATATATATGTCTATGATAATTAAAAAGGAAAATCGATTTAATTGGAAAAATAGTGAAAATGTACCAGTGATTTCCTTATGATTTCGGTTTGTAATGGAAATCGGTGGGTTATTAGTATGCAAACTTTGCAATGTAAATTCAAAGTAGCGATTTCTCACTAAATAAAGTTTACCACTAGAAACCTTTGGACAAATCGCTAAGTCACTAAGTCCCATTTCCAGCATTTTTATTAGTGATTCTTAAGTGAATCCACTTAAACACTGATTTTGGTGAGAACGCTTTCGAGTTCTCAAAATAATAGAACCCCAATTTGCCATATTTAAACCATTCCCAATTATAAACATTGTACCCTTTTGAGCAAAAAACTAGTTTGCCAAGATTCAACCCTCCAAAGGCAAACTTTAGTGTATTTAAGTGATTCCCACCTCAATCTTCACTCATTCAACCAAAAATCGTGGTTAGATTTAAGAGTATAGAGCCACCTAAGGCTCGAGCAAGGGAGTTCGAATAGGAGCTCGGGAGAGTTTAAAGAAGCATTCTTGGATTCAATACTTCAAAATATAACTTTCAAGACGGTAAAAAACTAAAACCCTAACCTCTCAAGGATTTTTTTTTGTTTTTAGTCATTTTTGGATTAATCGGTAGAATAGAAATTCAATTTCAAATATTATAATTCAAAATGGTTTTGCTATCTAATGTTTTTTTATTATAATACTAGTGCAAGAGTGTTGTGATGATTTTTTTTATTACTATCGTATTTTCAAACTATTTTCCTATATGGCGAGTAAATTGAACTTTATAACAAAACTACTTTGAAGCCCAGTTTCAAATGAGTTTAGGGGTTTTGTGAACATTTATTGATTTATTTAAATTACTTACAAAGCTTGTTTTCCCCAATACTATTTTATTAACAATTTTCATATTATTCTAAAAATCACAATTTCAAAATAAGAAAAATTTCCTGATGATTTTTTATTCTCGATAGATAGTAGAACTTTTTTGAATACTTTTCTGAAATATTTGTTCCCAAATGATGTTACTGGTTCTTTTTTTACCTATGATATTCCAAATGGTTTGAGGGGGTAAGGGTAGACGCTTACAAGAAGAGAAAAGAAAAGGACAGTCAGTAGAAAAATCAAAATCAAAACTTAAAATGTCCTAAATCTAACCCACGTCTATATCTTTCAACATACCTAGGATTAGACGACAAAGATAACCTACTAAACTTTCTTCATTTAGTTAAATCTCTGAGGATGATTATGTGGATGAGTAGGAAGTAGTGGAGGTTGAAAAGAAATAACAATGGGGGAGAAAAATTGTGAATTGAGAAAAGAAAATTATTTAAATGAGAAGGCCTATGAAAAATTTAGGAGTGATGGAATTAAGGATAAGAAGTTGATCCTGGATAAGGGATTTAATGAGAAAAATGAATTGAAGTATAGAGCTAGGATCCTAGACATCATAGAGATGAGAAACAGGGGTTTATTAGGCTAAGGATTACAACCATCTAGACCTGGAGGATATCCCAAGTGAACGTGTTGTAAAGCTTTATTGCGAGAGTTTTTTGCCATTGCATATGGAAGTCAACGTAAGAATAAGTCGCGAGTATGGAATAAAGTAACATTTATCCACTAAGACAATAATAGGAAGTTTAGAGGCAATCCATGGAAATTGATTTATTTTTGACATAGAGTGGTATCCCAAACACATAACCACAATTTTTTTTAAGAAAGGCCACTAAAGCCAAGTGTTATTTCATCAATGTCTACTTAGAGCTGAGCTTGCATTACTATGGAATAGTGAATTACAAGGATGCCCTACTTTATCACATTATCATGGTATTATGATATTTGGATGTTGGCAAAATCATTTATGAATTCATTAGAAGTACCATCACAACTAAGAATAACAATAGCCTACCTTTTTCGATGATGATTATGGCCTTCTATAGGATGGACCAAGTAAACATGGCATAACTCGAGTTAGATGTTATATAAGAGAAAACTATCACTAATAATGGAATAGAGAGATATGTTAGAGTGAATGATTATGAAGAGACAAAGGATAATAGAAAGAAAGCCGAGATAGAAAAAGAGAAAGTGAGTAGAGAAATAAAATTAGACATGACACCAAGAGAATCTAGGAGGAGATTTCAGAAGCTCGACAAGATGCTAACATGGTGCAACCTATTAGGAATGATGATGGATTGTACATAGAAGAATCAAAGTTAGATTTCATGGTGCTATCTTACATAATCGGATTACCAATCTTCATAATCAGGAACTGGTACTTGAAAACCAGAGAGCCTTAGCTAAGGTATCCAATGGAACATACAATGTTAAGGAAAAATAGACATCAAGGAGACACTCGGTTCTTGTACCATCTACATAAATGAGATTACCACTTACTAGTAATCTTGATATTCCAACATTTACCTATTAGAAATACCACCTCTGTAGGCCCCGCTGTAAGCTACTAGTCCTAGAGGAATGATTTTGTCAAGGATGATGATGCGACTTCTAGACGACGACATTAATTTTCTTATTCTATTTATTTTCTTTTTCTCTCAGTGATGTTGTGAGATTCATATGTATAATTCCGATAGTGATTACACACTTTATCTGTTTCTTAATGATACCTTGTGTTTATTGTAGTTTACTTTGCAATACATTTTATTCAACGCTTGGGTATGTTAGTTATATCACTTATCAAATAATGGTGATGTTTATTCATTAAGCTTTTATGCACTCTGTCTTATTATAATTCACTTAATTTATTGATTGTCAATTCATTTTTATTTTATCAATTCTTTTATACTTCACATGGTATGTTTGTTATGATGATAACCAAACTTCATTTTTAAAACTTGAGGACAAGATTTAGAATGATTTGATGATATTTTAGGTGAAGTATAGAATTAATGGTAATGAAAGGAAAGAAAGATAAAAATTAAAATTCAAAATTAATTTTTATTTGATATTCAAGTAAGTTTACAATTTTTTTAAATTTCTTACGAAATCAAGTAAGTTTGAATTCCATTTTTCATTATTTTTAGTTACGAAAAGAATGGAAATGAATATATGTATGTAATAGATTTTGAATGGAAGTATAATTTTTATTACCCAAGTGAATTTTATAATACAACAACAACAACAACGTAACAACAACAACAACATAGCCTCAGTCTCAAATTAATTGGTGTCGGCTACATAGATCAAATTTTCCATTGTGTTCGATTGATTGGGATTAATGGCGAGCTTTCCAAAACATTCAAATCACTCCTAATTAATGCATCCCATGTTAACTTTGGTCTACTCCTACCTTGTCGAATTTCTATAGTTTCTATTGAGTCAAGTTTTCTAGGTGGGGCATTTGTAGGTTGTTTTTGCAAGTGACAAATCACTGCAACTGTCTTTCCCTAATCTTAATTTGTGTCAATTGGTGCTACTCCTACTTGTCTTTGAGTTTCTATATCTCTTATTCTATTTTACGAGTTTTACCACACATCCACCTAAGAATCCTCATTTCTGCTATGTTCAATTTATGTAATTGTTGTTGCTTTACCACCCAACATTCACTACCATAGAGCATAGCTAGCCTAATTATGGTCCTATAAAAGTTTTCTTTTAACTTAGTAGGAACATTTCGATCACAAATCACCCATGTTGCACTCTGCCATATCTTCCATTCAGCTTGAACTCTATGTGTGACATCATTCTCAATAAGGCCATCATTTTGTATGATTGATCCTAGGTATCTAAAATGGTTCACCTTAAGAGCTTCTACTTCCCCTACCTTTACCACTCTTATCATCTCGATGTTTAGTGTTTCTAAACTCACAGTGCATGTATTCAATTTTGTGCTACTTAACTTAGAGCCCTTAGATTCTAATGTATTTCTCTAGAGTTCTAGTTTCCTATTCACTCCATCTTTGTTTCATCCACTAAGACAATATCATCTACCAATAGCATACACCATGGTATATCCTCTATAATATGCGTAGTTAGTTCATTCATAATTAAAGTAAATAGATATGGACTTAAAGCCGATTCTTCATGTAGTCATATCGTAATGGAGAATTCTTTTGTTTCTCCTCCAAATATCTTTATACTCGTTACTACTCCATCATACATATCCTCTATAATGTCTACGTATCTAGCATGCACTCCTTTTCTTTCTAGAACTCACCAAAGAATATCTCTTGGGACCCTATCATATGCTTTTTCTAAATCTATGAATACCATTTGAAGATCTTTTTCTTTTCTTTATATTTTTCTAACAATCGTCTTACAAGAAAATCGCCTCCATAGTTGAAGTGAATTTTATAATAAAAGGAATTAGTTTTATACCTTTTTTTGATTAATTTTACTACTTGATGAACACTAATTGAATGCCTTGTGTTAGTCAAGATAAATGATAGAAGATCGAAACAATAATGCAAAATGAGCAAGATAGATTTCTATGAATCCTATGATACAAAAGCCATTGATTAAGTATTTTTATAGTATATATATACATATATCTGTTATGCAAAAATTAAAAGATAAAATGGGTTACAAACTGATGAATTTTATAAGTTAGAAAGAATACTTTCTTCAATTTTGGTGGACAACAAGAAGTGCTAACAAGATTTTATAAAATAAATATATGAAAGTCCTATAGATTCCAAAAGAAATGGAGCAAAAATTCTATAGTGGGAAAAAGTGAGAATGTCCAGAGAAAAAGGAACAAGGAGTCAAAAGTAAAAGTAAAAGAAATATACAAACAAGAAATAATTTGTATGAAGTAAAAAAAATTAGAGAGATAACAAGAAAATATGGATATTATTAAACTCGTCAAAGGAAAAGACATAGCTCGAGTACTTGAAACTAGAGTTGAATGGAGTATTACTTAATCCAACATGTTTTAAATGAGATATTCATTGGTATCTTAACAAAACTCATATCGATTTTGACTGTAGTACTATTATAAAGTACTTTCTTAAATTAAGATTAATGTAGTGACTTTTATGTTTTGAGATTCTATATTAGTTATCATAAGCTTGATGCTTGTCCATAGAGATTGAGAAAACCTATATGATGCACTAACCTTGGCAATGAACGTTAAATTTTAAAGAAGTTATATATTAGGTGGTCAAGTTATCATTAAGGGATGTTTTGATTTGACTGAATCATTCTATTCTATCATAACTATCATTTACTCATAGGTAATATATTACCATTTGAAAATAATTACTATTTTTAAATTTATATTATTTAAAGCTAAGATGAATTAGATTGACATATGTTTATAAAGAATTAAAAGAGACTATGATGAGAATATTCCTTTACTCGCGATGACGAAGTGCTGAATTTGGGGGCATTGGACTAGTAAATAATTATACACATTTTATAGTGTAATTTTCTTTGATTTTTGATATAAATGATGATATTACACTAGGTTCTCTCTTGTTTTTGTGATTTCATGTTTTAAATAAGAAATCGAAGAAATGGAAGAAAAAAAGAAAGATAAGCAAAATAGTCAAATAAAAAATGTACCAGTGATTGGCCAAAGATTTGGAATAACATTGTGAATCTCTATATAAATTAGCAGCAGAAGAAGGCTAGCCAATCCAAATAGAATTTGAGAATATACTCTAAATAGCCAACTGAATTAGTGAATCATTGAGAGAAAAACTTAGTAATTTATTTAGCGATTTAAGAATAAGTTAGGAATCATTGAGAATTCACTGAGGTTAGTTACAAAATTTATTGATTAGTATGAAGGATTTGAGTTTATCTATGATATTTATACATGGGGAGACTATAAAAAAGAGTAAGAGAGCTACGAAATAACTATCTCCTACTTTCCTAATTCTTTCTTCTTGCATTTCTATTCCTCTAGTTAAATTTTATTGTTTATGTTTCAAGATACTTTAGAGCTTTGATTATTTAAGGTATTTATTTATTCATTGTGTCTTTTAATTATATTTATTTGTCGTTTATTTCTAGCACGAGTGAGTAGTCTATTAATCTAAATAAAGCCAAGATAATGTAGTATATTTTGGATGATTAAATAGTTATAATTAAGGAATCATGTGCTTAATGCTTTAGACCTATTTGTACACGTTAATCATGGAACTAACAAGTTGTTTTATGTATTACAACTAAAGGAGATTCGTATTGCATGAATAGTTGCACATGTTTTATGTGGTATTTAGATTCTGATTCTATGTCCATAGTTATTGAAAACAATTATAGAAGTAGTAACTAAAATTAATCTAAAGGGCATTTCTCGAGTGGATGTTTTAGGTTATTACGTTCCAAGTTGTTTATTATGAGGTTTCAGTTAATAGTACCTTAGTTTAGGCATGATTTTCATTGAGTTTAATGTTATAGTATTTATGTGGTGTTGCATTTTGTCCAATTGGTAGATTTACAATTACAAGAATGTGGCATTTTCATTGAATTAAGGAAAATTAGTGGCAGCCTAAAGGTTATCATTATAAAGTGGGGTTTAATAATTCCAAGGTTTCATATGTTTTATAATTATAACTATCGAATGAATTGATATGACGTTCTAGTGTTTGAAAGTAATCTAAATATACTATATTGCTTAGTAGGGGTTTGTTTAGATGTTTGTTTAAGTATATTGAATTACATTTGAATATCGTTTAAGTTTAGTTGGAACTTGATTTATTTAGATTAATTTATTTAGTTTGGTTATTTAATTTAACAATTATAATTGTTAAGTTATTTAGTATTTCAATTCCCATTTAACTAAATTAATTAAAACAATAAAAAGTTACTTTCCTTTGAGATTTTGAAAATTCCTATGGAGACAATACCCCATTTACTACTACTACAAGTTAATAGAAAACAAGGGAAACTATTATGCACGTTCGACAAGTGTCACCTATATTGTGTAACTAAAACCACCAGTGATAATACCGACTAACTAAGCTGTAAGTTTGAATCTATTTTCTTTTTCATTTTTTTCTTCACCGTCATTCGTGTAACATACATATCCAATTTAAAATAACATAATGCTTTAACCTCCACCATTGACTAGTCATGCGGTGTAGCACTATACTTGAACCAATATACAATAATTCACTGATATTAGTTGTATACTACTTTGGTTCAAGCTTTCAACATTTGGAACTTGACTTCTAGTAAGATCCTTGTGAAAATACAATACGTTTAACCGAACTTATAGTTTGATATTCTAATTGGATTGGGAGTCGTTGACTTGAAATTTCACTTTTCATGTGTATGTGAGAATTTCTTAACCATTTAGTTAACTAAACTTAGGCTTCCAATTTACTCCAATGAAACTTCATTGACTCTTTTATACCTACTGTCACCTATTCATTCAATTATTCAAAGAAGGTGGACGTCACACCGATCTTCTAAGCTATGAATAGGTCATGGCAATGAAACGGAGTTACTTAGACTTTTGGTTATGCACAACTACTCCATTTCCTTACCTTGACTAACAAAGTTTGTTCATGTAACTTCCTACAGTCACAAGTCATCTATACGTCTCATTTTATTTTAAACATTGAGTCTATTCCATTCAGGTTTTTGTCAATCTTAGCTATTTCCCCATTGATCTCAGTCTTAGTCCCTTTAGAAAATTACCACAACTATCACTCAACAACAAGGCGACTTTCAATCTTTAATCTTAACTTAGAAAGGTAATTTATATCTATTCTCTTTTCGTAAACTTAACTAAGGATTATATGACCTATCATAATCACTCAATCAATTTAAGTCTTCATTGGCTAACCTTTATTTGAAACAAAAAAAATTGCGACTCAAATAGTTCTACTTTTTGTTGTTGCCCTATTTTGTTTCCATTACACTTAGATTTTCCTACTTTTTTTTTCTCAAAGAGCAATTCGGTTCATTTAAAGAAACCATGTAAGATTACTTTGTATCTTACCGTTCATTAAATTACTTATGATGAATTCTTTTATATGTTGTTGTTAATTCGAAAAGATAGAAAATTTTGAATTTCCAAAAACTTAGTTAACTTAACGCCTAATCAAGCTCTTTAAGGATATTATTTCAATCCTTTAAGTTTTATAAATGAAAACAAATTAGGTAAAATTGCACCTACTCTGAATTTTCATCGTAGTGGTTAGGTTCTACTATGGGTTTACAACTACTTTCTCCATAAGACCATCTTATCTATTCTTTCTTCAAGCTCGATTATGCAAATGGCTCATTGGCATAGACGTAGATTAAATTCTTCTAATAGAGGAACTCATATGGATATCTTATACGTATTACTTACAGATTCTCAATTAGTATGTCTATTTCTTCATTGATTTTATTTTAGGTCGTGATGATAGTTATCATTACTTAATTTGATTAGAAGTGACTATTGGGTACTTTGAATCTCAAAACACAATCTCTTGTGTTAATGTCTAATAGCTTATCCAAGCTATTATTAGACCACTTCCCAAACACCTGAACTTCTAACACGTTATCTTATCTCTACACCTTTCATTTTAAAGTTATCAATTCATGTTGTTCTTTATTTCATAACGACAACTAATTTGGTGTTAACAAAGATTGTGGATAAGTAACTTAAGTAATAAACAATCAAAAGTTTCAATACTTTTGTTTAGAATTCGTTTGATTATTTTTCACTGTTATTCTATTCCACTTTTAATTTATTTATTTTTTTTGAAAAAGTGATAATACTTTGCTTTAAAGTATTTTATTTTTGTAGAATCCAACTTAGACAACTTGACTGATCTAAACACACTCCTGTTGTGATTTTTCAGTCAAATTTAGTTTGTCTAATCAATTTCTATTTTTTTTTACACCATGTGTCTCATTTTTCTTTTCATTTGAGTCTCGTTTGGAAGCAACTCTTAGTTAGTTATAAATCAAACCAATATTTGTAGAATAAGTCTTCCCAAGTAAATCGTGCAATCGGTACTAACCTTATTCTAAAACATAAGATAATTCATATCTTGCGCTTCCTACAAGTCTTAATTTCATTTCATGTTTTCCAAATGATTCATAGTTTCTTTAAACTTAATTTAAATCTATTTTGGCACCTTCCCGAGTGTTTGATAATTGTAATAGTTCGACACTTTCAATTTGAAAGGACTTCATGTTCATTACTTACTTACCTAAATCATTTGAATTTCCCTTTTAAACCGATTTCCTATTGGTTTCATAACTGATACTTTCATCAGTTACATTATTATCAAACTATTTATAATACCTTTATGAATTCAAACGTCATAAGTCCATTTAAAATCCAAACATGCTAAGTTCTGTTTCATAAGTTTTTTCTCTTTTTTAATAATCCATTTCTAATCTTACTAGCCTATCATAGGAGTTAAGTATCGAACATAAAAAAAGAATAAACTTTAAGCTTACATTTACTTCCCAACAATTCGCTCAACACTCTTTGGTTCTCAACCAAAGTTTATCCTCAACTAAGCCAAACCTAAGCTTTGATAATATGTTTGTCAGTCCCCTCGTCTTTTTTATTCATCCTCAATTAAGACAAACCTAGTCTTTGACCCACCTAGATTATCTTAATCCTTTGATAATCTAGTCAGCCTAATCCATTCTTTGTTCTTTGACGTCAAAATACTTTTCTCGGATCCTTAATAATTCTTCAAAACTAGATTTAGATCATCAATGAAACTCAATTCACGATTTGTTAAATTGGAGCAAATAAAGAAATTATATTCGTATTCTGTAAAAAATTTGGCAGCACCTCCATTAAAAGCAGCCTACCGAAACCTTTCACCTAATAGAGCGCAGAATGGGAAATGCATAGAAGGGCTTACAACAACTCACAGTTCATAATATATAACAAATTCAAATTGATGAACTCATTTGGAGTCTCTAGTAGCTTAATTATAACTTTACGAATCCAAAATGATCAAAATTGAAAAAAAAAACCTCTCAACTTTTTTTAACTGAATTAGGGGACTTCACAATTCTTCAATGAAATTTCACATCTGCACTCACCCTCGAAAATCGCAAAACAATATACATTAACATTTACAATAAGAATCTACTTTAACTTATGAAAATAATTACCACAATTTTCGAGTTTGCCCTTTCTTCATTTATCTTCATATAAAATCTGACATCATCAAAAATTACTAGAAGATGTCAGGTAAGTAAATTTCTACATTGATCTACACTCCAACGATTATTAGTCTAATACATGGAGACATGTAACTGCATTTCTAAATAAATACTAAGCTATATGCATCAACAAAACATTCAATCCATTTGTTGTCTCCTAACTATAATTAGATGTTGCCTTCCAAAAACAACAAAAATATAGTATTAAGAGATTAGGAAATGTAGAAATAACTTGCCGGCGTTAGAATTTGCTAGTTTCACTAGATGCCTTAATGGTAGGAGTGAAACCTATTTCAACCAAACAAGACTCCGAAACAGGCTTATCCCCCTCAATCTCTCTATGTAGACATCACCAAGAATAATAACATGCAATGCATACTACGATACTATTATAGGTACAAATAAATTAAATTAATACTAAAGATTATTATAGGGTTTACTTACCACCAAACTAACGCAAAGTTGGTTACAAAACCACACACAATATTTCCTCGGCTTTCATGTAATTTAACCTATTTCTCAAGCTTCGTTCCGAGTAGTTTGGGATCCTCAATACTATCTAAAATATTTAAGAACCCTAGATAAGTTTTCTATTTGAATTTCTTAAATGTTCGACCAATTTTCGATTTATTCTAGTATTCTCAAGTCCTGAAAACTTAGAATCACTCTAAATGAACTCCTCGGATGTCTGAATCCCAATTTTAACTACAAATTGTGGTTCAAAATCAAACATTAACCTAAACTTGGCTTTCAAACAATTTTCCAGATTTTGGGAATGTTCAGGTGTAGTAACACATTATGAGGAAAACCCTAGTATAAATCTTCGAGAAAATCTCAAAATCCTCATTTTTATAGAAATCTCACATTTCTATTTATTTGTCTAAAAATAGTTTTTCTTTTCATTTTTCCCTTTTCCTAGAATTTTTTTTTTATTTTATTTATTGAATAGGTTACTGGGTTGGGTTTGCGGGGGTATTTGGGATGGGAGACGACCCTCTGTAGCTCCTTTCTCGGATGGTGTTGAGCCTCCCTCTCCATCGTATTCAACATTAACAAAACCAATATCAAAAGAAACAACATACAACAACACCAACAATGACAACTAACCTCAACACACAAGTAACAACAACCAAAACCATAACACTCACTTTTATCTCTCCTTTGTCTCTCGACTTTCGATTTCCTTTTCAATCTTAATCGATTTTATTTGTTTTGAAATCACATTAATGAATTGGTGTTGTGTTTTCAGAAATATACATTAAATATTCTTAAGATTCACATTGCATGAATCTCAAGGCGGATCTAACAGTTCATTCAATTATACATTTTTGTCTTCCTCGAGATACATGTTGCATATGTCGAGATCAATCTTTAGGGTTAATAACTAACCCATTACCACTTAATCGACTTAGATGATCAATTATACTGATATCCTCGAGAGACATATCGTGTATCTCGAGGTTCATCTTATTGTTTTGAAACAAACCACACAATCACCTCCATGCATCACTTGTTTTTCCTTGATATGTGGTTGCACGTATTTTGAGACGTGGACATTCATCTCAGAAATCACCAATCGTCCACTCCATTACATTCCTTAATGCTCACGCTACGCGTATCTCGAAACTAATCCAATGTATTCTTTTTAATTTGAATTTAACTATATGATTCATTTATATATATTTATATATAAACTATATTATATATGTATAAATATATATACACATATAAATCTTTGCGGCTGTAAATTCACCATGTGTGCCAACGACCATCCTTGCGCGTGCACACTATTATACATCCCATGCATATTACCCTCGACACCCATATCACTAGACGCCCACCAATTTATTAATTATTTTCATGATTATCTATTCAATTTATGTCCAAATCAGACATTGAAAAATACCCCAATTTAGTAAAAAAATTTAGAAATTTTCCTAACGCGTTCCAAAACTTACAAACACCGTGTATATACTTTAACTTAACCATATTTCGCTTAGACTAGAGTACAATACACCAATCATCATGCGACACACAAAAATAATATTTTAATCTTATGATCTCCAGTCCAACAAACATGGGTCCTACCTCGGATGCGTAAATCCCAAATTAACTCGAAAATACTTAATCTTCATACTAATCAAGTTTACAAGATTTTTGGATGTCACACTATCCTAATACTATAACTCAGTAGTAGTTGCTGAGAATTGTAGATGGTTTGTCATTGCCTTAAGAGAGTTAACTATCCAAACCTTCTTAGATATGTTCTTCCAAAGTATACTCCATTCTCTAAATATTTGTAACATCTTGGTCGAATATGACCAACAATTCCATAATAATGATATGTAGAAGGGTGTTTGTTGTTTGTAAGAATAGTCACCTTTTTCTTTGCACTTGTAGCAACCTTTTATGGCAAAACCTTCTTTGCCTTTGCTATATCAACTTGAGTCTTACTTGATTGACCCTCATTAATTACACTTCCTTTGACAAAACTGTAAGGGCATTTATAGATTAATCAATATTTCTAAAACCACACTTAACTTGCGAAGATTGAACAGTTTGCAACATTTTGTTTAAATTTTGAGAACTATATAAAACTTTATAGTAACAACCTCATAATAAAAATAACTTTCTTTAGTATTAAGATTTTAGTTTCAAACTTTTTCATCAATGCATGACAAGTCCTGTGTGATGTTAAAATTTTGAACATACAAAGATGTCCATTAATCGAATAATAGATCATAATAAGCTTTAAGATCCTTTGCATAATCTTTATTATTTACATCACCATATATTCCTTTCCCTTTTCTTTTCTCTTTTATATATCAGATCTTATGGAATCAAGTTCATAAACACCAACAAAAATTTAGAAGCAATAATAACTGACTCTATCAATATAGCCGCGAGTGCACTAGTAGACTCGTTCGACTCTTTATCACTGTCTTCCGATTTATCATCACTTTGTAAAACATTCAAAGGTTTCTTCTTTTTGTATGTAGGACATTTAATTTGAATATGTCCAACTCCTCCACACTCATGACAGTTAATGCCCTCGAGTTTATTTTTGGCATTTATCTTCTTATCATCAGTAAAAGGCTTGTTGCTATCATTACTTTTCTTGTAATTTGTTCCAACGAATTTTCTCTTATAATTTTTGAGAGATTTTGAGAACTTCTTTTCCATCATAGAATCTCATCTCCCATAAAATCATTAGAAACAAGTGTCTCAACATGATAGTAGTCCTTGAGGAATTGAGTTTTTTAAACATATTCATCTCGAATGTTTGCAGAGACCCCATTAGGTTGTCAAGAGAAATCTATTTATATCATGACGCTATTTCAATTGTAGTAATCTTAAAGTCTAATCATGAATGGAGAGCACGAAGAGCATGCCATAATAACGACTCGTCAATATACTTTCTCAAAGTTGAGAAGCTTGATTAGCAATGTCTCACAAATAACCATCGACAAACGCTATATTTTCATCATTTTTCATATCAACACAATCATGCATATAATTCAATTGTTGTAACTTGGAAACTTTGACAAAATTCATACCTTCAAAGATTGTGTTCAAAGTATCTCATGGTTGCTTTGCAATAATGCAATTTGCAATCAATTCAAAGCGTTCAACATCAATAGAAGAGAAGAAAGAATTGGTTACCTTATGATTGACAACTTTCTCTTTTTTTATCAGAATATATCCACAAAGATGCAGGTTTTAAAAAAGCTTTTCCATCCTTATCTGGTTGCATTGGAGCAATGAATTCTCTCTAGAACAAGTCTCAAGCAATTTCATCAATGACAAAGACAAAATGAACCATCCGAACTTTCTAGTAAACATAGTTGGTTCATTCGCATAATGGCGGTTAGGTTATTAGTCCACGTACATGTCCTTCACCAGTTCATTGTCGTAACAACTTATCAATCGTTTCCATGGTGATTAATCTTTCCAAAATCTCACTCTTCTTCGTTAATAGAAATAACAAAGTGATAAAGCTCTGATACAACTGTTAAAGTTTTGGAAACTAGAGGAATTTATGAGATTAATGAATCAGAGATGAACTAATAAACATCCATCAAAACTAAGCATAGAATTGATATTATAGTAAGACTTGAATGTCTTCCTCTGCGTAGGCTCAGCCTAAACAATCTATTAATCAAATTGATAATTTGCACAACAACTATAATGATCTATCATTCTTACGAAACTCAAGTAATGAACAATATTCCATATAATGGTGGTCTTGATTATTTATATACTCTGTCTATCTACTCTATCTAGGAATTTAGTCCTAAATATATTACAATTCAAAAAACTCATTGGTCTTTAGTCGTAAATCCTATTGGAATTATCAAATGTTCAACAACTAAGTCTTCTATTCCTTCAAAAATCTTGACTCGTTGTTTCCATAAAGTTCTTCAGTCTTTTAAGCATCTTTTTCTTAGTATTTGTATTTGTAATCCATTTGAGTTTCTCTAATCGCAATATCGAGCTTCTTCACTATAGTAGACTAATACTAACAATTATTCTACTTTAGTATACACCTCATATTCAATTTTTGATTCGACTTCAGTTCTGTGTTCATCTTCGACTTTGACTTTGATTCTATAATGTTCATTGGAAATTGCATTTTAGTCTTTATGTAAGTTGTATCTACACTCGAACATCCTCCTTAGTCATGTTTCCTATATACCTACCTTATGTTATATTTGATAATATACATCCAACAACAAACCTTTTAAACTAGGAGTCTTAAAACATTTTGTGCTCACTCATCCTCATCCTCTGAATTTTCCTCCTCGAGCTTACCGAACGTGTAAATGTCATCATTGTGTATGGTCAGTTGGGGTGGGATATCAAACGCTAAACCTGCGAAAGGAACTCATTCCCGTCTGCATAGGTTAGTGAAAATAAGAGGAACGCTAGATTCTCATTCTTCATCGTGGTCATGCCATCTCTAATAACCTCGTGGCTAATATGCCCTATATCAATGTGACCAACACAAGCCCAAATATGATAGAGCATTGCACGACGGGGCCTTGTCACCTATTTGTGCTAGGTGGTGGGGTAAAGAGAAATGTTAATGAAGTTGGACTATGCCTTAATAGTCTTCATAAAATAGGTCTTAGTAAGGTGCTTAGGGTATTGAGAGGTTGCATAGACTCAATCATGACCGGGAAAGCAAGTGAAAGCTACTTTGATAATATCATAGGGATAATGAGATCTAGAGAAATACCTTAAGCGTGGGAAGTTCGACCTTCCCAAGTCATTGAAAGTGTGAAGGCCATAATAGTGTTAATGTTAAGGGCCCAACCCCACTAACGGTTCCCCGCCTAGCCTAAGCTTATGCGGACTCCTGATTAACCCCCAAAAAATCAATGCGTGCCTAGTTAGTCTTTTCCCATGTCATTCAATCATTAGTTTCTTATTAATTTCGTTATTTATTTTGAACAAGTCTTAATAAAATGCAGTGGTAATTAGTCAATTTAAAACAACTTAAGCAATTAATGCTAAAACTTGGGACAATCCATAAAAAATAGATTTGATGTATATGCATCATGTGGGAATCAATACAATACATCGATCAACTCATCATATACATGTATCTTGTGTCTCACAACCTAAAATATTGCAAAATATAATAAGAAACAACAAATATAGTTCATATATACATCCTAAATATAAAAAAGAACCTACGGTAGCAGTAGATAGGATCTAACTCTGAGGGAAGCTAAGAGATAATTGCCAATCACAAGCTTCTTACCTCTACTACTAGATAGACTTGCAATTATTGCCAGTGAAGTCAATCCAAGGAGTAAATATAGCAAAAACTCAACAATATTTCAACGTAACAAATAATATGTCTCTAGAATACGACTATCGACAATAGATATCGAGTGACTCATAACTAAAAATACAAAAATAGTGGTCTATACACTCTACTGCAGCAAAAGGTGTAAGTGCGGAAGTTGGTAGAGAAGACTAAAATTTCACAAGTCATACGAATTCATTTCACAATCTATGAGAGTTCCAAAAAAGGCCATACTAACCTTGGATGCATGCTACTTATGGAAATGGAATGCCAATTAAAGAACCATAGTGACCCTAAATGCTCTCATCAAAAGGATTTAGACGTAGGAGGATCTTATATCTTGTCATGGTTGTCAAGTATAACTCGTTATAGGTTACCAAATCCTACCGGAATTTAGTAGAGGTACGAACAGGGTCGAATCCACAAGATTCGGTCAAACCGAGTTTAACAAGGAAAAACGTAAATCTTAGGGATTTTTAAAGATTTTTAACTAAAAGTATACTGAACAAGAAAGTAAAATAGTTGTAAAATAGAGAAATAAGGAGATAACTAAGCCTAGGTATCCACAATCTAGCTTCCTGTTGTTTCCATGTCTTATATCATTGAATTTGAAAGAGGAGTTTCAAAATAGTTTTCCCTAGATAGGCTACAAATGTTGGGGGTCACTAACACCCTAAATCCCTATTCTTAATAGATAGGTCGACCACTCTCTAAATACTTCTCTTACTCCACCATACCACCTGGGCAACCACTTTCAAGATTTATCACGTAAGTAGCATTAATAGCTCTATATGAACACCTACCCCTAGATAACCTTAGGCAATCTCTCTAAAGATTTTGCCTAGTTCTCGATGTTACTCACCTAGAAGAACAAGTGTACCAGGTTTCTTGCTCTAGGTGATTGCCACTTCTTAACCTGGTTGGTATCATAGACTCAACCTCATTGATAGCAAGTCAATGGGTTTTACGCTTAGAGATTTGCAATGAATATACAAACTCTAAACTACCAAAGAGACATCGTTAAAAACAACAATAAAAAGATAGAAAACTAAAATAAAACAATATTATTATTATTGAAAATCTTCTATATCTTCAGACATAGAAAACAACCTACTACTTGTTAGAGAGCTTCATCCCCGACTTGGTTATTAAAGGACCTAGCCGGACATGACTTTTCAACCTTTCCATACTCCTAAATCATTAATATAAAATATCTTCGTTCATATAGGTACCTCCTTAATATAGGTGTACCTGGGTATAAGAATATTAACACCTAAGAATAATAACCTTTTAAAAATCCTTAAAACTTCAATTCCGCAATGTCGACACCTTCCATGGCGCCTTGTTTATGTGGGTATGATTATAGGTGGTGATGTTGAGATATATGGAAAATTTTAGGTAGCAAGTCGGTCTAAAACTTTTATTTGTGAATCTAGAACCATGAATGACGCCGTTTATTCAAATCATGGTGCCTAGTGTTCAAAACTGTTACCTTGAGTTAATCCGTCCTAACAACTTGGTGGCTCTGTTGTTCCTCTGCAAGCCTAGTCCATTCAACTGCACGACGTCAACCCAAGTGCTACTTGGACCAATAGTTAACTTCTTTCTCAAAATTTTCCAATTCACACATAAAAGCTAAAATACCTTATAAATCTCCAAATGAAACATATAAAGCCATAAAATATAACTTTGCATGGGCTACATTTACATAGCAAACACCGATGAAAAAGTACGTAAATAAAGACTTATCAGGAAATGCGGGATAACAAGTGTTGAGCGTGCACAATAAGTTTTACAAATTTATTATACTATTCAATTTTGCACTATTGGTAAGTAGGTATCGTCACCACGAGATTGTCTAACTTCTTTGTCAAAAGGTTTTTATTATTTTTTCTCACTAATTACTAATTACCTAATCAACACAAATCAAAGTCACTAACATTCAAATAAATCCGTTCAATAATAAATAAATATCTAAAAAAATATCCAGAACAATGAAACAAACTTGTTTTGCATTCCAAACATTTAATTTCTACCATATAGTTACGAACATACTTTATAAAGCACCATAGATCATTAAACTATAATCATACGTAAGTAAAAAGCCTTTAGCCAACCATTTGTTTTCCTCATACCGATGGAAAAGACGTGTTCCAAATTTATTAAGAAAACCCATATATTTACACAAACAAATTAAATTCACGTAATAAGACTTCATTACACTTTATGAAAACTTTGAACTACTAAATCTAACATATTCGAAAAGCCACTTCAACATAAAATTTAGATATCAAATTCACCTACGATATTTAAACAATGTATGCCTTTCAAACAATCATAGTCACTACTTTGGACTAGATAATTAAACCATACATTGCAATACAAATTTGCAACTATGAATGTAATAGTTAAGTCAATGATTAAAATCATTAGAAAATAAACTATTGAATAAGTGAATTAAACAATACAATTAAGTTTAAAGCATTAAGCACACATTCATTTCATCATAACTATATTGCAAAACAGATCTAGTTCACATTCAAACTTCATTTAGATTAAATAACTACTCATTCATAATCGTAAATAGCATTGTAATAAAGATAAGATAAGACATAAATAAAATACCTCTTAATTAAATACTTGAATCTTCATAAGCAATCAAATGCAATAAAAAGTAAATCACAACTAAAACTTAATAAATCTAGTAAATAAGAAAGCAATAAATAGTGGCTCCAAGAGCAATTAAGAGTTTTAAGGGCATATTAGGCAACTTATTTCATAACCTATGGTTCTTGTTTATAATATTTAAGGTTGTAAATTCCTAAACTAACTCAAACAACTCCTAGTTATCTTAACTTCACAAAATCTACTTCAGTGAATCATAGCGATATATGTGTAGGTGGAATCATGGGGAAAATACATAAAACTGAGCTATCTTGGTTTTTCTTGTTCTTTTGATATGATTAGAGTCGCTTGGAAGCACTTAGGAATCGCTAGTACTAAATCCCAAATTTTTCCTTACATGTTGATTATTCTATGTTGTACACTATGTGCGCTACATAGCCAGTCCTAAGTTCGAATAAAGGAGGAGGACTCTAACGCTCATTTTTCCCACCAAAAAATTGGTAAAGGAGGTCCCAAACTCATTTTTCATACCCGGAATGTGGGTGAAGGAGGCCCAAGCTCATTTTTTATTCTTGAAAATTGAGGAGGGTTGCTATAGGTTAACAACCAACTTAAAACTTTTGTCACTTGTTATGAAATGGATCAAACATATTGCACTTAATCGATCACGATGGAAAAGTTTTATCCATGTAGCTTACCCTTATTATTTTGGGACTGAGGCTATGCTGTTGTTGTTGTTGATGATTCTATTCATACTCTTTCCACTCAATTAATTTACTCATAATCTTCTTTTTTTGTTTATTTCTTCATATTCTCCAATTATCACCTGAAACATAAAAAATAAGAGAAAACTATTTTTTGACATAGTCTTTTATTTCTAAAATTATCCTAAAATGAACTATAATACATGTAAAACTATTTCAATCATGTTCATTTTTCTTTCCTCATTCTTATTTCATAATCATGTACTCTTATTCTTAAATGAAAATGATCTTAAAATTTAAAACATATTGCCTTCATAAAAATAAGAATCACGATAGAATAGTAAGAATTAAAGAACCACCCCTTTAATTTGAGATTTGAACCTCCTAATTGTGCAATACACCTTAGAATTTAAAATTAAGCCAATCACCAAAGTCATCCAATATGTAGGTTTTCTTAATCTCTACTGACAACCATTAAGCTTACGATAACTGATATATAATCACAAGATACGAAATCACTTAATCAATCTCATTTTCAAACAATACAAAAAATATAAATAGAACCAAAGTTAATATGATCTTTTATTCATCAATAATCATCATTTCAAATTTATTTATTAGAATAAAAATATATACTTTACTTAATTTAGCTTTAAACACTCGAGTTGACTCCTTTATTTGATGAGTTTTTATAAACATCCTTCATTTTCTTATATATCTCTTTATGTTTCTTTTTCAATTATATAAATATTCATTTTCTTCTTTATATTTATTTTTACGGTTCCCTGCTCCATTTCCTTTGAAATATGTTATTCTTTAAACATAGGAGTTATTCCTTTAATTTTTCCCGCCACTAGATTCCCTACTCCATTTCCCTTAGAATATGTGGTTCTCTCTATTTTTTCTTTTAATTTGAAAACTCTTTTTAGCTCTTCTTACTTTCACGATAGTCAAAGAAGTACTATTTGCAACCAAGTAAAGTTTATTGCCTAATTTCATAATTTTCATTTCAATTGTTGCATAAATAATTTTCATTATATTTAAATATTTATAATACTTGATCAATAATATTTGTCTAACGCAAAACAATCAATCCCCTTTAAACTCCTCTAGTGCATACACAATCTAGGTTAAGTCAAATAGGGAATAAAAATGAAGAAATATTACCTGAATCTTCAAAATTTTGAAATTTTTTTAACATTGAATAAATAGATAGATTCTACTTCTTGAGTGTTCCATACTTTGCTTTATACTCCACTTTACCTAAATACCTTAAACTCAATCCAAATCTTGTCCTTAGATTTAAAAATTAAGTTAGGTTTCCAACAAGACTAATATACCTTTCGAAGCATAAATAAAATAATAAGAATAACAATTAATGAACACATTTTCATATGAATAAATGTGCGTAATCAAATAAATCATGGAAAAATAAGTTACTAAGCATCATCGTCTCATAACATAAACCAATCTTGCGATAAATTCAAATCTTCTATAATAAAACACATTCCGAACTCATTTTCTTAACACTACATAGTCAAAAACAACCTTCATTATCTTAATTCAATTTAAAATTTTACTTCGTGTAAATATTCTAGCATTTCTCCGAATTATTCAAAAATCCAGTGAACAATTTTAATCACCACCTATTCAATTTAAAGTCGTACAGTAGTCATTTATAAACCATACAAAATTCTAAACCCATGGATAATTTTAAAGTTATGAATAATTACAAATTCATTGAAAAATTGGAAATTTTTCAAAAATCAAATCATCAAAATCATATAGTAATCCTAATTGAGGTAGGAATTACTTAAATAGACTATAATAAGCTATGAAGATTCGAATCAAACACTAATTTGATTTCCTAGTCAATCGTGTGCAAGTGTTTGTATTCTAAATGGAAATTTGTGCACTGATTTGAGATTTATGTTTTAGAAACTATAATTCATTCTATTCGCATAAAACTCTTTCAATAGTATCTCACAACTCATCTCTACTGAAGACCTTACGTCCTTGATGGCGTAATAGTCCTTAGTTCACAATCCTTTCATCTTTTCCCTTATTATGTTTAAAATTCTATTCCCATACTTAGCTTCAATTTTTTAATGTTGAAACCCCTCTTCCGTATTATCTTCCTATTTTTTCTAATGTCTCTATTGATCCTATCAAGAGCTTTGACAATGATAAGTTTGTGGGGTGAGAATTGGATTCTAGGTGTCTCCTCAATATCTTCCACTCCTTCTAACTCAATGGTTCAACTTAAAGATGGAGAAGGTTCTCTAGGTGCTCTAGTTCGGGGGTTGTTTATCGAAATCCTCATTGGCCTAATTGGTGTGGTTGAATATTTAGATTTTTGTTTGGGTTTATCAACTAATGGAGCCTTCTCTTTCTCCTCTCCTCTACTTCTACCTCTACCACTTCTAACCATTATCTTAATTTAAAAAATCCACAAATCCAACAAATTAAATAATCCTATAAATCATAAAAACAATTTTTGTCAAGAATAATTTAGTAAGATTTAAGACTTTATTTTAAAAAAGAAAAATATATTCGGAAAGCTAGCTTACAATTCAATAAAATTGTAAAATAAAATTGGCATCGAAGTGTTAACTTAAATATAAACTATAAAATTTGTCTTCTAAATATTGTAAATCAATTGTGTAATAAATCATAAGTCATCCAAAAACAAAGCAAATTAAATTGAAGCAAAACCATAATCAAACCCCCAAACTCATTTTAAACTCATTTTTCAAACCATTTGCAAATACGTGTAAATATAAAAATTTTTGAAATTGTTGATTTTGTAAATCAACTATCAACATAATTGCAACTCTTGAAATTCGCTAGACCACTCCTCTAAGTTCTAGTTCGAATTCCTTAAAACCCTAGTTTATTTCAACACTTCCAAATCAAATGGGTTTGGTTCTTTAAAGCTCAATTTGATATGGGTTCTTATGCAAATCTCATGCCAATACACTTCTTTCTACAAACTCATGTAGATTTAAAAAACTTCCTTTCGAACGAGTTCCCTTACCAAATTGTTCTTCAATTAAATCAATAGGAGTGGTTACGAATGTACCAGTTTAAGCAAACAAGTGTATTTTTCCCATAGACTTTTTGGTTATGCCACATTTTGTCAATGAAGATCCTCCATTAATCTTAGGATGCCCATTCTTAGCCATTTCTCGCTATCATGAATATTCTTAATAAAATAGTCACTTGAAGAGTGAATGGTAAAACAATTAATTTATAGAATTGCACTAGAATGACAATTTTAAATTCAATTTTATAGATCAAATTTAGTATTGGAATGTTTTTGTGATAACCCCCTTCTCAAACTAAGGCACCGCCCAACCTAATCCCATCATTATAATGTTGGATTTTGGGGTTCATTTGCAACGGAGAATACAAAATAATTTTGAGAAAAACCCCAATAGGATCCAAATCTAATTCCATTAAAACGTTTAAACCAAGAAAACTTAATTATACCTCAGTCGCAAAATACCTTTCTGAAGATTGATCGATCTCTAAAGCGCTGCCAACGACGAACGCCCTCTACCAGCGTGTCTACACGCGAACGGCGGTCGAGATTCAAAGTGCTAGCTTCAAGAGAATACCAAACCTTTTTGTTTCTCTCGAAAATAATCTAGAGCGTACAACAAAATCCTAATTCGTTTATAAACGAAAATAGAGTTTCGGCCCTAAAATTTCATCCGTGTATATAAAATTTCAACCTTTTTGTGTTCTAGCTTAAAGCGTCTATTTCTACAACCCTTTTATATAGACGGTTAAGTAAATTACACATATACCCCTACTTAAAGAAAAATAAGTGTAATACACGACGAGATGTTTCAGTCATGAATTTTATCATATAAAATTCGTTTTTCAAAACCATCTTAAAATCTCGTAAAACCATTCTTAGTGTGCGACCCAATAGGCTCATACAACGTTGGTAGTGTACCAAAACACATTTTGGTATACAAGTCATAAGCGACCTCTAGCAAGACATTATGACTACCTAAGTTGTGCAAATATCAAATCGATACAACCCAATCAGTAATGCATACAACATCCTTTTGTCACATTATATTCTTTTGATCAAACATAAGGCATGGAATTGTCATCCAACATGTTTAATCTTACTAGTCTCGATCTCTAGGTAGACTGAAAGCATCCAAGTGACATTAATCAATATCAATTCAGTTAGACTAGGCCTTTTAATAGTCTAACACATCAAGGGATCCACTAGATATCTCTTTTTATATGAGAGGGATAAATTATATCTCGATTACACAACTTCATCACATTGCTCTTATAATAATCGATCACAACCTTTATAATCGTTCGATTAAAGACAACATTTGATTGTGTCAAATCACTGTGTTCCTAATGTTGAAGTTTCTGGTAATCTCAAGTCAGAGGAATGAAAAATATACCTATCATGAGAAATAACTATGACTTAATCCATGTGATGTTCTCATAGCGGGTCATTCCAGTACTTCGTTTCCTAACAAGTACTCATGATCTTGATTCGTATCCCTATACGTATAATCATCATATGAACATCAATCAAGATTCACACTAGTCTTAATTCATTATAGTTCCCGGTATAATGATCGACTAGGGATATTTAGGATATTTCTATAAATACCCAGGGATCTTATTAGAATTTAAACATGTAAATTAATTATAATAAACAACAAATGAAATCCTCTATTTTATTAACTAAAAGTATTCATAAAGACAGTTAATGGATTGACCTGGGGCGTATGCCCAACATATACCTTATTCTCGGCCATAAAGGACTTAATTATGGATTAGTCAGCCTTTTCAAACTTTTCTCCAAAGTAGCTTACTTTAAAATAAGTAATATATTGTTCCCCTATCAATTAATATCTCAGTGTTAATTAAAGTTTTGTTAACTTAACCTTTTTTAGTTAAAGTCTTAATAAATTAGTGAAAACCATTAATTTACATCACAATGTGGAAAACAAGGAAACAAAGATCACATGCATATATATAAAAATATATATAGGAACGACGATAATAATATATAAAAAATTTCTATTCGAGTAACCATCTCTCGACCCATAAATACAATCCCCAAAGTATATAAAAGATAAATATAAGTCATACAACAAAATCTCGACCTAGAATGTTAGAAGTAGAAGACCTCTAATAGCTTAGAGGTAGTCACCTATCTTTTCCTTAACTAGTCTGCTACTTGATAGATATGCTCCCACAATCATAAAATGACGGTGAGTAAAGAAAAGGGAAAGTAACACTTAGAGACATTTATCCACATTTCTAAAATTTACAACAAGTATCCAAAAGCAAAATAATAGCAACTTTACTGAAAGAGAATCATGTTATAAGATACTTTAGTTAAATAATATGAAACTAACACTCGGCTAAGCAATAATGATCTTGGACTAGTTGGCTATAAACTAAATCATATTAACCTTATTCCACTATTTAGGGCGTAAACAATCTCATAGATGCCTTCACATCCTCAAAAATACCGATAAACTCGTAGATGCCTTCACATCTTCACATAAGTGTATATATCTTTACTCGTCAACAAACCCGGGTCCCATTCCCCGTGTACTGCACAAGCTAATGGTGAGATGCCGACAACCCCAAAATTCTAATAACCCCATGTACAACCTATCTATGTCTCATCATGGTCTTAGATACAAGAACTACATTCATATTTCAAGAATGTCACGGTTTAGGAATCCAATAATATAATTGCATAATTAATGCACAAAGAAAAAGAATTTGCAATACCATAAATCACCTACAAATAGCATGTTGTTTTATATGACTAAATTCCTCAACGACAAAAAACGACATAGCACATGATTTATAATTAAGGAAACCATTAAATAAACAAAAATGCCATAATAACAAACTCATATAATTAGATAGAACAACGAAGTCATGACATCTAAAATACAATAGGTAAGTTAATCCAAATGACTATAAATGAAAATCACAATGAAAGAGAAAGGGAAATAAATATCTTAATTTGTTTACTTACAATCCACACAAAGTTCTATCCTAAACCGACCTCTCGACACCTCGTATCTCACCAATAACCCTCGAGACTCCTCTTACTTTCCTGAGGTTAATTACGGTGTTCTAGGACTTTTACAAAGAATCGAAGTTGGATTAAACTAACTACAAAAACCTAAAATTTTTATTAAGAAATTTACCAAATTCCCAGTGTTTAGCGCCATGGTGGTGCCATGTTGCACATTGCAGCTTACTTAACGTTCAACCTTACATTCTAATGATCCATACACATCAAATACACCTAAATCAAACTTGATTATAACCACTTTAACCTAAATTTTTAGGATTAGGTATTGAAACCTAAAAACATTATTTTTCCTAAAAAACCATTGAAACACCTACAACTTCAAAATACCATAACATTTTCAATTCAAATCGAAATCCTTATTTTCTTAATAGAAAATTTATTATTTTTCTTGCATGGAATCTAAATTTATCAATCTATTGTGAAAATGACTTCATTTACCTATTAAATTAAGCAAAAACCATAAACAAAGTAAAACTCTAAGTTATTTCCACAACTTGTACAAATTGATAGTATACACTATCTTACCTAGTTGTTGATCAATTCAATCTTGATTAATCCCTCATACCCTTCACAATCTTTGATCTCCTTCTCTAAATCTACTTTCCCCCTTGTTTTGATCAAATGAAATGAATTTACATGCTTGTCCCATTCATGTTATATATATATATATAGATCGGGCTAAACTATAGCAATTGATCTTAATTTATAAACACATCTCGATGCTAATTAAATTGTTGCTATCTTGATTTAAAATCCCCTAACTCTCTGTCAACTCACTCTTAATAATACCAATTGTAATTCAATTGGCCTTGTGATTTATCTACACTTATCTTGATGAATATCAATGACTAATGTTTTACTTAGCTAACTTAGTTACATTTAATGCAAATAAAATTATATCAACATTTAATTATCTATTTAAGACATTATAACTTATTCTTAACTTACCACATCACACTTTACCCTGGTCCCACACAAGTACGCATCTTGATGCACATATCCACTCACATCTCAACATTTATATACATCTAGGAGTAACTTAGTTGTCTACATATATACAACACACTAGGAATACATCATAAAAAATTTAGGATATAACTCTGCCACACCCCTCAATTAGTGCACGTATCTCGATGCATGTCTCACATCGTGTGTCAATGATCTTGATTAAGGAATGAAAGTAAAATTAAGAATTTGAGTCATGACATGTTCAGTCAAGTCAATTTAGTAAACAAAATCGCTATATGGGAGGCAACCCATAAACTATCTTTATATCCTTTTATTAGTATGATATGTTTTAATCTCTCACCTTTTGACTCTTATTTTGGAAATATTTTTGGAACTTATAAAGCTCTGAAGTAGTTTTAAATGAGGAGGGGATGATCAAGTTATTATATCCTTTATGCAATTTATATTATTTTTCCATTTATTTAATCAATAAAGTTAAACGTTTATTAGTTAGTTGCCTATCCTACTCAAATTTTAAAGTTTTTAGTGAATTCAAACTTCATATTGATTATTATGAGTGATATATATGATAATTATGAATTTAATGGGATAAAGAGTATCTACTGGTGAATTCAGAGCGATATGAGATTATACTTGATAAGTTGTTGATTGTGTCATATTGCATTGTGATATTACTATGCAAGACTTTTATCTCCATTTTTACTCTAAAACCTTTGCTTTTGTATTTTCAAGGTAAATACAACCTATTGGACAAAAATAAGTGATATCCCTAAAAACCAAGTCAAAAAGCTAGAGATAGCTTAGGCCCTTCACAATGCCTCTACGTGAACCGAAATGACCAAGGAGTTAACCGATCAAAGAGAACTTATCAGGAACTTTGCTTATGAAGCCTTGCAAAGACTCAGGAGAAAAAGGAAGCTTGAATTTCAAGGGGAAGGCCATCGCTTCAAAGCGCTCTTAAAATGTACACACAGCCCTAACGAGGCATTGGCTCTAAGTTAGTACAGAAACAAGGGTAAAATAAAGTATTGTTAGCGTTGGACGTATTCAAAGATTAGTGGTTTTGTATTTTGCAAATTAGCAAGATTCGAGATTAAATTACATCTTATCACACTTATACTATAAAAATGAAACTGTAGAATGACTTTATGGACTCCGCTCTTCATCTGTCTTTTGTTTCAAGATCAAAAACACTACAAGGAGGAGATAAGAATTTTTTAGGTTTCATTATTTAGTTTTATTTATTTTTATATTGTTTTCTATGTCATTGAGAGGCTAAGTTCAACATTCTAGAATAATGTGATTGAGTTATAGGGACTTAAGGATTCGTGAGGTTTTGTGCTTTTATTTCTAATATCACTTAATTTAAAGTTTTCTTATTATTGATTACATTGTTTTATAAACTTTAAAAGTTATTTCCATTTTTGTGGTTCAAGTGCACATGCATTTTGGTTTGGCTAAAAGCTATCGCTGGTGATCTTAGCATTGCTTGGTAAGGGGAATCATGTTAGGTGAAAAGTGGGACCTTGTTTGTTTGCAATCGATGTACATTTGTATCATTGAGATATGAGAAAGGTAGTAGCATATTGTAATCTCCATGTGACATGTAAGAGAATTTGATCCTAGTTACTACTTATAGTAGGTGTTCTCGCATAGTTTAATGCTTCTAGTTAGTCAAAAATCTATTGTACATCTGAGAGTTTTGTAGTCTAGTAAGTATATGGTTGTGTTACATGTTCATTCCATGAACATGAGGAAGCAAGGTGGTGAGAGTCACTATAGGCCTATCTATGGAAATTAGTACCAAGAAACCTTTTAAAACTCATGAATGAATCTGATCTTTTGAAATTCAACTCACACTATGTTATTAGTTTTATAATTAGTGAATTCCATTTTCTAAGTAATTGAGTTTGTCTTTTTTGCATTTAATTCTTAGTTCAGTTAATTTTTGTTTTCAAGAAACCATTTTTTTGTTCAATCCAGAAAGGAACATCTCAATCCATATGGGTTCGACCTCATTCTTGTTGGACTAAGTGGTTAGTCATTCACATTCCTACCGAGATTTTGATGGAAACAAACAAAGTGAAAATGTACTAATCATGTATTTCAGTTTGTGTTAAAAGGATGCAATACAACACATCAGGGATATTCAAGAAATATGGAGCCAAACAAACAAGGTGAAAATGTATTCAAGAAATATGGAGAGCTTGTTGGAATAAGTGATGCAATACAACATGTTCAGAGTACTCAAGCAATACAAGTTCAAGACTCGGCATAAAATGAAGAAGAAAAGTTCAAGCCGCAATTTGTAATATCAATGTAAGGTATACAAATTCTTTCACACAAGCCAAATGCATTAGATCATGCATACATCAAGTTTTCAAATCATTTCTCAAAATCAAAAGTTGATTTCAAAGTTTAAAAGTGGATTTTAAACACCTAAATAGGTAAATGAAGTTAAACAATGTGAAATCATGTGTGAACGGTAATTTACATGTTAGAAGATCATTATAAATGTTTTTGAAAAAGAAAAACTTGTTTTTGAAATATAAAACGAAAATTTGCAGGATAGCCCCTAATAAGTTGTGAAACTTGGAATTTTCATTTTCGGGGTTTGTAAAACTATCCGGACCACCCAAGTAAGCTTAATGAATCATAATAAACATGTATAATATGTTATATAAGGGTTGGTTAGGTCCCGGACAAGTTTAAGGGTTGCTAACACAAAGGAACAAATTAGAAATTCTGAAGTTCCTGAAGTTAGCGCGCTAATACTGTCGTTAGCGCGCTAATTGCTCTCTGCCTGCAATTTCTGACTTTTGGAAATCAAGCTTGAAATTTGAATTTTCGATTTTCTGGATTCCTTGAACGGTCATAAACGGCTATATTGGAATTCCTACCACTATAAAACCACCTCAAACTTGGTTTTAAATATAAAGAACAAACACACTCAAAATCAATAGATCTACAAGGTAGAAATCATATTTTTGTGAAGAAATAAGGGAGATCTCAGTGGCTGTTCTTTAGCTCACATATCCAGCACATTTGAGGCTTTCAAAAGGAGTTCAATAATCACTCCAGAGCTGATCTCTTCTGTCATTCTTCTGGTTGTAAGAAATTTCTAGATCTACAAATCTTACTTGTGCTTAATCTATATATTTTGAGTAGTTGATTTGAAAATCATTTTGGTATGTGTGTTTGAACATATTCTCTGAGTTTTTGTACTTAAAATTTATACTCTCAAACTCTGAGATTGATTAGAACAAAAGTGTTGCACCTAAACTTGATTCTTATCAAACTTTTGTTCTTAGCCTTGAAATCGGTTTTCATACAAATGTATTAAGTTTTTGAAACGATTTCAAATTTGGAATTTGTAACAACATCTTCTCTGAGTTTTTGTACTTAAATTTATCTTATCAAACTCTGAGATTGATTTGAACAAAAGTATTGCACTTAAACTTGATTCTTGCTAAACTTTTGTTCTTATACTCGAAATCGGTTTCACACATATATATTAAGTTTTTGAAACGATTTCAGATTTGGAATTTGCTATAACATCGGTGATATATATTTGCATATTCCATTTATGCTCACACTTGCATGCATAAGAGTTAGGCTCTAGGTGGCTTGCTTGTGTTTGAATTTGATACCACTTTTGTTGTAAAGTGTATCTTTGTATTTCCAAAGCAGAATTGTTGTAATTGAATGATTGTAAGACTTAGTGGGATCTAAGTCGAAAGGAAAAAATCCTAGTTGCGGCTAGGTGGGTAAAATCTAGAGGAGTCTAGGTGGGAAAATCCTAGTTGAGGCTAGGTGGGGAAAATCCTAGTTGCGGCTAGGTGAGGAAAATCCTAGAGGAGTCTAGGTGGGAAAATCCTAGTTGCGGCTAGGTGGGAAAAATCCTAGTTGAGGCTAGGTGAGGAAAATCCTAGAGGAGTCTAGGTGGGAAAATCCTAGTTGCGGCTAGGTGGGAAAAATCCTAGTTGAGGCTAGGTGAGGAAAATCCTAGAGGAGTCTAGGTGGGAAAAATCCTAGTTGCGGCTAGGTGGGAAAATCCTAGGTGATGCTTAGGTTGTAACACTTATTGGTAATATAAGTGGGTTGAAATCCTAATCGAGGAGGTTAGGTAGTGGATGTAGATCGTTGGATCGAACCACTATAAATCTTGTGTCACTTTATATTTCCAAAGCATTTCTTTTACTTGCATAGCTTATATATACATCATTGTTGTAAATTACGCACAAAGTTTTTAAAAGGGCAAAAACTACTCGGTAACCCAATTCACCCCCTCTTGGGTGACCTTCAATTGGTATCGGAGCGGGTTATTGCTCAAAGTGTTACTAACGTATCTTTGAGTGTTTTTGTGCAAGGATGCAAACTTTAGATCCAAATCGCCTTCGGAAGGCACCACTTCGAGTAGGCCTCCATATTTTGATGGAACCAATTATGCTCATTGGAAAGTAAGAATGAAATTTTATATTAGAGCACAAAATAGATTTTTATGGGATGTAATTGAAAATGGTTACACTCCACCGGTAAGCCATTGAAAGAATACACCACGGAGGAGATAAAGCTTGAGCTTTCAAATGATCAAGCCGTAAATCACTTATTTTGTGCACTTAGTGAAAATGAATTTAACAGAGTAAGTGCGTGTCAAACGGCAAGGGAAGTATGGGAGAAGCTTGAGGTACATTATGAAGGTACCATGCAAGTAAAGAAGACCAAGCTGAGAATTCTTGAAGAACATTATGAAACTTTCCGAGTTGGGGCTGATGAAGACATAGCCACCGCCATCACTAGATTCACAAAGCTACTAAATGAGATCAAGAATCTAGGAAAGAACTATGATCAAGAAACCTCAGTGTATAAATTCCTTAGAGGCTTGCCTAAGGAATGGGATGCCAAGAAATACGCTATCCAATCAGCTCAAAATCTTGGAGATTATACATTCGATGCATTATGCGGAGAGCTAACGAGTTCATGAATTTGAACTAAAAGACGAGCTAGATTGGAAGCACTAAGTGGAGGGACTAAAAGCTCAAGAAAAGAAATCGCATTAAAAGCAAGTAGCTCCCCAAGTGCATCAGTAGAGGTCATCGAAAATGAGGAATCATATGATGAAAATGATCTTGAGAAAGAAGTAGCTATGATCTCAAGAAAGCTGAATAAGGCCGTGTACAAACGAGATAAGTACAAAAAGAAGGCTGCGAAATGGAAGCAAGGAAGGAAACGAAATAATATGCTACGGTTGCGGCAAACCGGGTCATGTCAAGACGGAGTGCAAAACCAAGAAGGTATTTGACAAAGGAAAGAAGAGCTTCAAAGCAACTTGGGATGACTCATCATCATCAAGTTCGGACTCGAATCGAAAGTGAGAAAGCAATATTTTGTCTCACAAAGACAAGGCGAGGTAAACCCTAATGCTTTCAATTTTGATAATGTTAATGATTTTCCAAATATTGATGAGCTTAGAAAAGAATTGAAAAAGGAAGTCAAAAACACTAAACAACTTAAAAAGAGTTTGACCATTGCAATTAGTGAATTAGAGTCACAAAATGAGTTTATTGATGATCTCCAAAATGACTTAAATGAAGTCATAAAAGAAAGAGATGCTTTAGTCAAGGAAGTAGAGGACTTGACTAGCACAAAGGTGCATAAGTTTACAAATGGTAAACAAATGTTTGACATGATGTTAGGAGCACAACGACGTGCACTTAACAAAAGAGGCATAGGTTATGGAGCAAACTTGTTAAGCTACAAGAAATTATTAAATGATGATCGTAGATGCTCTAAATGTAATAAGACTCACATGGTTGGGAAATGTTTATTGCAAAAGGTAAAAATGGGTAAACTAGCATGGGTAGCTAAAAATGTTTATGACACTAACACTCTCGGACCCAAAGGTGTTTGGGTACCAAAATCCAAAGATGTGTTTCCCATAGTATAGGATGCAAGGAAAAACACCCCATGGTACTTGGACAAGTGGGTGCTCAAGTCACATGACCGAAGATGCACATCAAGATATTAAACTAAAGTTGCATGATGGTGAAAAGGTTACGATTGGAGACAACAACAAAGGAAGAGTTATTGGTCTCGGAATCGTTTGCAGTAACAATTTATTTTCTATTTCTAATATTTATCTTGTTGATGGTTTGAAACTTAATTTGCTAAGTGTTAGTCAATTGTGTGACAACGGATTTCATGTTATGTTTAAATCATCAGAATGCATTGTTAGAAATGAGAAACATCAAACCTTGTTTATGTGCATATATAGATAAAAACGTTTATGCCATAACGTTGATGAGATAAATATGCAAAATGGTTTATGTTTGAATGCACAAAGTAATTGTGATGCATGATTGTGGCACAATAGATTAGACACCATTCTTTGTGTGATCACATCCAAAAAGGGGAAATGTTAAAACGTATCCATGTGCCCATATAGGATCAACTAGCCGATATACTCACTAAGCCTTTGCCTAGAAAACAAGTTTTTCAAATTCGGCGTGAGTTAGGCATGTCTCGAAAATTGGACCTTCTACATATGTTCTAGATACTCAAAACCTTTTTATATGATGTTAATGAAGTGTCCATGAAGTTTGAGAAGAATCGGAGCTAAATTGCAAAAATTCAAAATTTTTGTCAAAATAATTCCAGAGAGGAATTAGCGCGCTAATAGCGCCAATTAGCGCGCTAATAGCCCTGCGACCGAAAAATTCCAGAGAGGAATTAGCACGCTAATTCAGACCATTAGCGCGCTAATGTCGATCGGCCAGGGTTTTATAACCTAATTTTTTCATAACACACTCACCTCAAACACAAGTATCTCGTCTCCTCTTGCCAAATCTACTCTCCGTGTACTCTCCACCGTGATCTCCACTCCTTTAAGGTACAAATCTTCTCCATTCTTTGTTGATTCCTTCCATTTTCTTTTCAACATGTCAACTCGTCGCACCTCAAACCGCCCTTCTTCTCGATCGGGTGCACCAACCGCTCCCACCACATCACATCCTACCCAAGCCACGTCCTCACGACGTCCCTCTAGCCGACGTGTGGTTCAATCCTCCTCATCTAGTGATGAATCCGAATCCACACACCCTGTCTCACCTCCGGCTAATGCCCCACTACGTGAGGGTCGTACAAAAGCCGTCCATGAGTCCTCATCTGTACTAGAATTGGTAGCTCCATGGCTAACGGACGCCAAAATTATTCGACCCGCCGTTGTCGATGTCGCCTTCTTTGATAAGGCTCATCTCCCAATTCGGGAAATTCTTGACGCGGCGGGGTGGACTACTTTTTGTACGCATCGGTCTAACTATAACCCCCCTCTAGTTGGAGTCTTCTATTCCAACCTTGAAACCACAAATCAATTTGTACTACGTTCATCCGTTGGTAGCCGAGCAATTGAGATTACACCGGAAAATCTCGCTCAACGGCTCAATCTTCCTTTGCACCCTCCTTCGACCACGGTTGTGTGCAAATTCTTAAGTTGGCCATTTGACCGTTTAGAAGTCCTTAATTCCTTTCTTCGGTCCAAAAGTAACTTAACTGTCTATCCGACTGGTATCACGGATACCGATTTTAAGTTAGTACCTCACCTCCTTCATAAGGTACTTCATAAGGTTATTCTTCCAAGAGGAGGTAGCAAGAACTATGTCACTCTACTTGACATGTTCATACTCGGTCATTTATTCCTCATGCTACCCCTCAGCCTTCCTCACATTCTCATCGGATATATGACTAGCACATGCAGCGCCGGTCGTCACCTTCCTTACGCCCATCTTATTACATCCTACTTGGAGTCGCCCAAGTAGATCTTGCGTTAGGCGGTCGTCCTCTTAGTGTATTCGATTCCATTGACATGGCTACCTTGAAAGCCATGAAATATCGATATATTCGTGAGAGGAAGCAGTGGACTAGGGATGATGCCATTCCTAATAATCAGCATCACGGCGGTTATGAGTCTCCTATCTCTACGGACTATCCTTTTGATGCGCCAGATTATTTGGAGTATAGCTATCACCTTGGCGATGATGACTAGGTGATGATGAGGAGCAACAAGTCACAATGATGATGATGGTGATCATGGAAGAGCTCAAGATTCTACGGTTCGAGCAACAAAGACGAGGAATCCGCACCGCCTCCTTCTACATTTAGCGGCTTAACACCTCCTCCTAACATGTCACCTTCATTGGCGTATGTGTCTCGCTCACCGAGAAACTTGCAAGAGTATATGACTCAATCATTCAATGCCGTTGAAACAACTCTACGGAATCATGGTGATAGACTTCGACGCATTGAGAGTCAAAGGCTTCCGCTAGGCCAAGAGATGACAACGCTTCTAGTTCGACCATCCACCACCATCGTCTAGAAGAAGCGTTTAGATACACCTAGATGAGCATTAGGCTCCCATATGTTAGTCTTAGGTGTTCTAATTTGTCAAAACTCATGTTAAGCCACAACTATGTTCTCATTACTTTTGTCATTTATATCATGATTTTTTTGCGTATCTCTCGAGTTTTCTTTATGGCTATTTTGTGCTTCACTATGTTTTCTAGTGTATGCATATGTTTCGCTTCCGTATGTTCTTTATTGATCTGCATAAAGTAAGGGGAGAATATCTTTATCATGGTATATTGTGTTGTTTATTGATATGCATAAAGTGAGGGGGAGAATGCTTTTATTCTGGTATATTGTTTATTGATATGCATACAGTAAGGGGGAGAAGTTTATTTCTCTCGTATTTGTTTAAATCGTGTCTATCTTTGCTGATACTTGACCCCATTGTTTAATAATATCGAACGGGGGAGAAAAGGTTGAACTTGAAAGGGTGATATTGTGATATCTTTGATATTGCGATAATTTTTGAAAGGACGATATGAAAGGGTGTTATTTTCATTGGTATATATTGGTATCGGGTTCATAATTCTCATTTTTACTGGTATCGAGTTGATAAGTTAATATTATTGATTTTTGTAACTGGTATCAAGTTAATAATTTTAACCTGCATATATTGGTATAATTGAACAAGTTGTTGGTTTTTATTGGTATACTTGATAGGGGGAGAAAAATTGTGGATGCTTAAACCCGCTTTTTGATAATATCAAAAGGGGGAGAAAAATGTTGTGGTGAACTTGAAAGGTTTTTGAAAGGTTTTTATCTTTGGTATATTTGAAACGGTTGTTGGTTTTGAACTTGCATATTTGAAGCTAAATGTGGTTAAACTTGAAAAGATTGATGTGTTGAATGTGATAAACATTTAGATTGTGTTTTCACACCTTTAAAGTTCACATTGTTTGTTATCATCAAAAAGGGGGAGATTGTTGGACTAAGTGGTTAGTCATTCACATTCCTACCGAGATTTTGATGGAAACAAACAAAGTGAAAATGTACTAATCATGTATTTCAGTTTGTGTTAAAAGGATGCAATACAACACATCAGGGATATTCAAGAAATATGGAGCCAAACAAACAAGGTGAAAATGTATTCAAGAAATATGGAGAGCTTGTTGGAATAAGTGATGCAATACAACATGTTCAGAGTACTCAAGCAATACAAGTTCAAGACTCGGCATAAAATGAAGAAGAAAAGTTCAAGCCGCAATTTGTAATATCAATGTAAGGTATACAAATTCTTTCACACAAGCCAAATGCATTAGATCATGCATACATCAAGTTTTCAAATCATTTCTCAAAATCAAAAGTTGATTTCAAAGTTTAAAAGTGGATTTTAAACACCTAAATAGGTAAATGAAGTTAAACAATGTGAAATCATGTGTGAACGGTAATTTACATGTTAGAAGATCATTATAAATGTTTTTGAAAAAGAAAAACTTGTTTTTGAAATATAAAACGAAAATTTGCGGGATAGCCCCTAATAAGTTGTGAAACTTGGAATTTTCATTTTCGGGGTTTGTAAAACTATCCGGACCACCCAAGTAAGCTTAATGAATCATAATAAACATGTATAATATGTTATATAAGGGTTGGTTAGGTCCCGGACAAGTTTAAGGGTTGCTAACACAAAGGAACAAATTAGAAATTCGAAGTTCTGAAGTTAGCGCGCTAATCTTGTCGTTAGCGCGCTAATTGCTCTCTCACTGCAATTTCGACTTTTGGAAATCAAGCTTGAAATTTGAATTTTCGATTTTCTGGATTCCTTGAACGGTCATAAACGGCTATATTGGAATTCCTACCACTATAAAACCACCTCAAACTTGGTTTTAAATATAAAGAACAAACACACTCAAAATCAATAGATCTACAAGGTAGAAATCATATTTTTGTGAAGAAATAAGGGAGATCTCAAATTGGTCGTTCTTTAGCTCACATATCCAAGACACATTTGAGGCTTTCAAAAGGAGTTCAATAATCACTCCAGAGCTGATCTCTTCTGTCATTCTTCTGGTTGTAAGAAATTTCTAGATCTACAAATCTTACTTGTGCTTAATCTATATATTTTGAGTAGTTGATTTGAAAATCATTTTGGTATGTGTGTTTGAACATATTCTCTGAGTTTTTGTACTTAAAATTTATACTCTCAAACTCTGAGATTGATTAGAACAAAAGTGTTGCACCTAAACTTGATTCTTATCAAACTTTTGTTCTTAGCCTTGAAATCGGTTTTCATACAAATGTATTAAGTTTTTGAAACGATTTCAAATTTGGAATTTGTAACAACATCTTCTCTCGAGTTTTTGTACTTAAATTTATCTTATCAAACTCGAGATTGATTTGAACAAAAGTATTGCACTTAAACTTGATTCTTGCTAAACTTTTGTTCTTATACTCGAAATCGGTTTCACACATATATATTAAGTTTTTGAAACGATTTCAGATTTGGAATTTGCTATAACATCGGTGATATATATTTGCATATTCCATTTATGCTCACACTTGCATGCATAAGAGTTAGGCTCTAGGTGGCTTGCTTGTGTTTGAATTTGATACCACTTTTGTTGTAAAGTGTATCTTTGTATTTCCAAAGCATAATTGTTGTAATTGAATGATTGTAAGACTTAGTGGGATCTAAGTCGAAAGGAAAAAATCCTAGTTGCGGCTAGGTGGGTAAAATCCTAGAGGAGTCTAGGTGGGAAAATCCTAGTTGAGGCTAGGTGGGGAAAATCCTAGTTGCGGCTAGGTGAGGAAAATCCTAGAGGAGTCTAGGTGGGAAAATCCTAGTTGCGGCTAGGTGGGAAAAATCCTAGTTGAGGCTAGGTGAGGAAAATCCTAGAGGAGTCTAGGTGGGAAAATCCTAGTTGCGGCTAGGTGGGAAAAATCCTAGTTGAGGCTAGGTGAGGAAAATCCTAGAGGAGTCTAGGTGGGAAAAATCCTAGTTGCGGCTAGGTGGGAAAATCCTAGGTGATGCTTAGGTTGTAACACTTATTGGTAATATAAGTGGGTTGAAATCCTAACTGAGGAGGTTAGGTAGTGGATGTAGATCGTTGGATCGAACCACTATAAATCTTGTGTCACTTTATATTTCCAGCATTTCTTTTACTTGCATAGCTTATATATACATCATTGTTGTAAATTACGCACAAAGTTTTTAAAAGGGCAAAAACTACTCGGTAACCCAATTCACCCCCCCTCTTGGGTGACCTTCAATTCTTACCTTTTTACAAATATAAGGTAATCGATGAATTCGAGACTATCATTGGTGTTGTTGATGGGGCATGCCAATTTTTGGCATCTTCAACGATAGGTAATTTGTTATATTTTTAATTTTGTTTTCGATTTTGTTTTGTTATATTTTTTTATGGTTGCAGGTCACATACGTTCACTTTTCACAGACATTTTGGTTTAACTTGATCCAAAAGTTGACCAGACATATGGAAAGAGGAATGAGGATAGTTAAAGAAGGGAAATATCACATGTGACAATGCATTCAGATGGAATAGATTAGAATCTTCCTATTGCATTGGATGTTAGGTAGAACAACTAGAAAAATGCGAGGTATGAACCAAGCTAGAAAAAAGCTCAAATTTAGGGAGGCGAATCAACATCGTAGAGGGTCGTTATCCTTACGTATCGAGTATCCCATTGACACCAGTTAGTTTGAGATTAAATGAAGGTTGGTACAAAAATTGTACGATTCTCATGGGAAATAGAATGTGGATCCTCAAAATTTCCTCAAAATATTTTAGATGGTGGTAGTAGGAATGAATCCTGCCACATAAGAAACTGACTTAGTGAGACTAAAGGCATTTCACTTTTGTCTTAAAGATGTTGCACAAGATTTGTTATTTCACTTGCCGACTAGTTATATCATGAATTAGGGTGAGTTGCATCTAAAACTTGAAGCCGATTACATGCCATCTAGGAGGATTACTCAACTTATAAGGCATATATGTTAGATTTTTATGAGAGATGATGAATAACTTTCACAGTATTAGGAAATGTTGAAGAGATAGTGCACACGTTTCTTCAATACAATTTTAGTGAGAAATCTTTAATGAAAAGCTTATAATTAAGGTTGACTTATAATAAAAAGAGACTGCTCGATACAGTGTACAATGGGAGTCTAGCAAATATCACACCAACAGAGGCTGGGATGTACATTAAGAAAGTAGTTAATCAAGCCAAATAGTATGGTCTGATTGGTGAAAAAAAAAACAATAACATCTTCAAGGTAAAGTCAGTTTGAGACTAATATATCAAAACCCAAATCTATGATGAAACAATGATAATTGTAACAGGGATAGTTAAATCCTAGGGTAAATGTTCAGAGCCAATTCATTTCACAGACTAATGTCCCAACTTTTTGAGGTTATTAGGGAAGTTAGAGTGACAAGCCGATTTTTAGGGCTGCCTATAAGATAGTTCGGGCAGTAGAATAACTACTATTGTGGAAAGGATAAAATCAAAAATTTAACAAAGCAGCCATGAATCCTAACTATAAGAACTTTATGCCTAAATGATAATTAATTCTAGTAATTCCTATAAATAAAAAACCTATCCCATGATCCAACTTTTTAAGGAATGAAGTTAATTTTGAACTCTACGAAATAGTAGAACTATCTGAAAAAGAGGATGAAAAATTTACGCAGGTAACACCATTGTACCAAAAATATGAGATGATCCAATTGTTGTTAGTATTAAGCATATAGAGAATGTTATGTTGATTAAAGAGCATCTATTAACATCATTTCATCATCAGTTCTCTCATTAATGCAAGACCAAGTTTTTTAGCATTTCGAAATCATCTTTTATTTAGCATACTGATATTCAATCCGACCAATCGGGATATTGAAAAATGTGAATGTTCCCATTAAATGTTTGATTTTTCCATTGATTTCCATGTCATTAACATGAAAGACACACACCGTCTAATCTTGCATTTGTTATGCTAGGCCATCCGTTCATGAAAATGGTCAAAGCTAAAATAAACGTATTTGGTGGTTCAATTATATTAGAGCATGATAGTAGGTCATATATGTTTTTATTCATGACTATTTGGACTGACCCACTAATGTTTCCCCCTTGTATGTAGTTTTGTGTTCTTCTAATAATGACTCGAAGGATTCTGCAAAAACCTTTTTAAACAATTTGAAGAAGATAGGCAAAAATAAAAGAGAAATGAATAGGACAAAACAGGGATAGAGGTAAGAATATTCAATGGTTGGTTATCGATGGAAGCCAACATGCTTCAAAAGATATACACTGCAAAGTTGGAATCAGATTCACCATAAAACACCTTCGTATCAAGCAAGTTTAGCATATAAAGGAACCAGGAGTTGTTAAGCGACGTGAGAAAATTAAATCGTCAAGTAGATACATGATTAAGTTGCCAATTTCATAAATTTACTTATATTAAAGATAGTTTGAGATCTTGGTAATGTCGGGCCATCAACATATAATATTTATTTAAGATTTAGAAGATTTATATTTTCAATAAATTTTTCTAGGTTAAATTAGTTAGTCGAATAGAGTGTGATAGAAAGTAATGAGTTTCTCTATTCTCTTTCATTTTTACTAAAATCTTTTGACTAAATTAGAGAACATGAATTGTTTTGCGAGCATCAAAATTGAAAGGCTTTTGGTGATTTAATTAATGTCCGGTATGATTTAAATTGATGCATTTTCATTATTTCATAAGCATACATAAAGAAGTGCACAAAATGAATAATGTTAATAGAAAATTTTATGGACAAATTTGATTTTTAAGACCATGGATTTCCCACTGTCATGTGTTGACACATATATCACTTAGACATCTTTGAGCCAAATAGAAAAAATGTAAATTTGAGCCAATGATGTCAGAGAACACATAAGGTATTGCTAGATCGCTAGATGGTAACTTCAGAAATTCTGAGTAATTTGATTTTTCTTAACGATTCTCCAGCGCCATTGCGTTTGAACATATGAAGCTAGAAACGAATTTCTATTTTTAAAAAATGGGGTAGAACCCCATCTTCTTTGCAAAAACCATAACCAATCGCCTCTACACCACCATCTACACACTAAAACATACTTCCAACCACTAAATCTGTCATTTTTAAGATCCTATTTCACTTATTTTTTATTCTCTATTAATGGGTTATCATTTCAAGCCATGAAATCCGAGTGGTTAGTAAGCGCCTCGATGAAGCCGAGACTTAGGAGTTGCAAAATCCAAGCTCTTAAGGCAATCATTAGGCTAAGAAAGCTCTTACGAGCTTGTGGGAACTCATTCCCTTTTTAGTAAAATCCCAAAACTTCTTATTCTTTGTGAATTTAGTTGGGGTATTCTTTGGGCAAATTTTGTTTTCTAGGAGTCAAATTGATCCTTAGATCCATAGGGCTTTCGATTATGAGAGTATTTAGAGTGGTTTGGTTAGTATGCTTTTGGTTTTTGATCAAATTCAAAATATCTCACTTTTTTTTTGACAAAACACCTATATTTTTGGAAAATTTGGAATTTCAAGTTGAGTTTTTGATTTTGAATAACCCAATGACATGAAATTGATCAATTTAATATGAATTAAGTTTGGGAAGTGTGTGGGAGATTGTTATAAAAATAAATTTCCAAAGTTTTGATTTTTATTGAAAATATAATAACGCCATCGACTTTTAGGTTTAAATCTCATTTGAGGATTGATTATGCAAATATATGTCTATGAAAAGTTGGTTGAAATCATGTAAACATCAATTTGGTATGATTGGAACTTTAAATGATTTTGAGATTTAAAATAATTTCTCACTGAGTTTCCTCGAAACATTAATTGACTCGGATCTCGAATGCCATAAGCTGTTTTGCGCAAAGTTTTGTGTTTAAATAAATATTCTTGTGATTTTCGAGTGCAATGGACTGATGCATTCGTTATTATTGCGCTATGAACTTTATGTTGGTTATTATGTGTTTGTTGCTATCTTATTTTGCTACGGATAGAGTAGAGAGTGGTGATTACGCAGTCCTTGGAGGATGACAAGTGGTCGATTACCACCACTTAGAGTTAGAACCCACCTACCTAGAGCACCTAATTCTTTTAATGAGTTCATATTTTGTATGTGATAAAGAATAGACGAGGTTTGACAGTGATTTACTTAAGAAAGAGAAAAAACATTGCTAAAAGAGGGTTTAGCATCAGAAACCCCTAATATGAGAGGAGAGTGACATCGATCACTTAAGATTGGGGGATTAGAGCTTTTCAACAAAGACTACCAAGGACTAGCTGAGCACCCCCATAAATTATACCTTATTCTTAGATTTGTAGATGGTTCCAAGTTCTATGCGAGTGGACATGTGACTAGACTAGGAGAGAGTGTGAGGGTGAGATGAGTAATAGTTAGCAACACTTCCAAGGCCTTCAACACCCATTACGGCCTACTTACTTTCAATAACTTGGGAGGGTATGACTTTGCACACTCGAGATATTTTTCTGACTTTGTTTCCCCTATCAAACTATGCTGGCAGCTTTGACTTGTTTCCCCTATTATGATTGGGTTTATTCTACTTCTTAGTAGCTAAGCATCTCATTAAGGTATAGTCTAACTTTGTCGATGCTTCTCTCTACCTGACCATGCAACATGGAAATGTGACACAACCCTAATTTGCATTATTTTATCCTATTTGGGATCGTGTCGGTCACATCGACGTGGGACGTATTATCCAAGAGGTTATTAAATAGAGGAGGACCACGATAAAGAATGAGATTCTAGTCTTTCCCATCATTATCAATAGCCTAGGCCGATGGGCAATATTCCCATCTCGTTGGTTTAAAGTTCGATATCCTACCCCTACTGACCATACACGATGATGATATTTTTGGATTCAATAAATTAAATGAAGGAGATTCATTGGATGAGGAGGATAGAGTAGAGAAGAAGGTACGAGCAACAACACAGATGCATTAGTAACAACATGAGACTTAATTGAGGAGACTCATGGAAAGGAGGAGAGGACAATCATTTTATTCACCACCACCTCTAGAGGGAGTATCAGGACAGATGTCCAATGAGGAGATGATTCTCCATTATTAGATAGAGATTAGTCATTTCTTGTAACATGGGCAGATGTGGCACCAACAAGTACGCAATAAGCATAATGAGCTAGCTCCCCTGATTTCAGAAAATTCATCCATCATACCTCTGGACTATCAAATTTTCTGAGCTTAGAAGGGTCTTAAGAGTCCTTTATACCTGGGGATATGAGAGCTACATTGATTACATTTTATATGTTTAAGTTTTGGATATTTTTTTAACTATTTACTCGTTTAAAATCTATGTTCAATTTATTTTATGCTTACATATACTTGTGTTGTTAAATATGTTTGTGCATTTTAGTCTTTTAATGTTTCAAGCTTATTTTTAGACCTTGAGGATAAGGTTCAGTCTTAAGTGTTGGGGCATCAACAATATACTATAGGAAGTGGTAAAAGGTTAAATTATGGATAAAAACTAAAGGTACGATTGTTTGAATTTTATTTTGAAGCAGTTAAAGAGGAATGCATGGTAGTGTATAAATTTCTCATTTTACTTACTATTTGAATTTTTAAGTAGTATAAATTAGGATATATATATATAGTAATATGTAATGAATAAGTAATTAATTTGCAAAGTTCATGCATGTAATTGATGATGAGTATATAACAAGTATCTTGTTGATATGAAAATCAAGTGAGTGTTTTTAAATTTTTGAATAAGATAATGAAACGTAGAAAAAAAACTATACGATTTCATGATTAGAAACCTCGAGTTAGGGAAGACAATGAACTTGAAACAAAAACAAGAAACGAAAACAATTCTTATGGAAAAAGTTAGATCTCTAGAGGATACTATAACAAGTGTGATTCTTACTTGATAATACAAAGCAAATAAAGACTTAGTGCAAAGAAGGGAAGAAATAGGAATTGTAAAGGAAATGTTAGAGTAATTTACTAGATTAAGTTAAAGTAAGAAGTTTTAACAAGAGTTTTAAAAATATAAAAAATGAGAGAATCCCATATGTTCAACATAAAATGGAGAAGAGACCTTGACGATTGGAAAAAGTGAGGAAAAATGGAGTGCATAGGAAAAGGAGCAGGGACTATAAAATAAATATAAAAAAATGAAAGGAGAAAAAAAGAGAAATGAGAGAAGAAGAAAAATAAAGAAAAGAAGGTGAAAGTAAAATAAAACTCTTCAAATAAAAGATTTAGCTCGAGTAGGAATAGCTAGTTGAGTTAAGTTTTATTTCGAACTATATGAAGTCCTATAGACTCTTGAAGATCTTAAGTCTATCAAATATGAGGATGATTTATGATTATTTGTGAATTCCTGAGGTTAATGAGATATCATGAGATTGCGTACTTGCTACTAGAGTGTCGAGGTGAAACAAGTTTGTGAGTCATGATGATTTCGGTTATGACCTAATTTAGTGTTTTGAAAGTGAAGTTGTATGTGTTTTTAAAGCTACATGTCTTAAATTAAGAGACTTAGTGGAATAGACTTTTGCTCGGGAATGCAAAATCTTAAGTTTGGAGGTATTTGATAAATGATTATTTAGACTTATATTTAGGTCTAACTAAGAAGTATATTTAGTATAAATATCCCTAAATGAGCACCAATTAAGGGTGTTTATGCGTTTTCAAGTAATTAAGGTGTAAAGGAAGGAAATAACCAAAAAAGAGAAAAACATAGCAAAACTCCATAAAAGTGTGGTTGGCGATGTGGCTCTATATGGTGGTTATGTGGGTGTATAAGGCATTGCATGGAGGACTTTGGCATGGTGTATGAGAGAAAGCAAAATGAAGAAATCAAGGTTGTAGGCTTAGAATTGTTGTGACGCGATGGAGAGTAAGGGACAACGCGAAAGAGGGCAAAGCACCGAGGTCACTTGAGTTGAAAAATCACACATAGGAAAGAGCGGAGTGGTAGGACGATGGCACAACAAACACAGTGTTGAGGGTTAAATGACAATGTTGGATTGGAATAAATTAGAAAATCATAGTTTTATTTCAAGTTAAATTATAAATTAGGGTTTCCAATTGTTATAAGGACGTATAAATAGTTCTTAGGACGTGGTAAACTCACTACATATGAACTATTAGCCACCATTAGAGTATTTTAGCTTATGTTTATTTTAATTTTGAGTATTAAGAAGATTTATGGGGAGAAAACATTGAAGACTCTAATTTTGCAATTCAAGTTTGGTTTCATTGGTTTAATTGAAGGTAATATATTTATATTTATCTTTGATTTTCAATGATTTCAATTATGAATTGTAATATGTGTGTTTCAATAAAGTGTGCGTAGTCCATTGATCATATGGATCAATGGATCTTATAGTATGAATACTATGCTATGAACAAGATTAGAAAGTGGATAAAAAAGTGCAATGGTTAGAATTTGTATTGATTATGAGTATCATTCTATAGAAATCTTGATCACATGTTTATTGATATTAGGTTATCAAAGTTATCATGGCCATTGAAGCTCTTAACCCGGACACGAACAATACCGCTGTAAAATACACAACATCGATAGATAATAGTTGATCAGGGAGGCACGGATAATGAACTTAATTGGTTGTTAATATAAAGACTTAGGACATTAAAGCAATGTGGAGCTTACGTTATTCGCACTGACAGGTTGCGTTCTAGTTTGCACATTATAATTTTTTCTGTCATGATGGTGTGTTAAATTGGATTTGAAAGAAATTTGTCTATTCTAATTAGGCATTTCATACAACATATTAACATGTAAAAGTGGTTCAAAGGAATAGTATTTCATTATCTAGGTGATGTTGTGAATTAATTGACTTAAATTAGGCTCGTGGTTAAATTTGGCATACCTCGATTAGTGTGTGCATGGTTTTATATGATGGTTTGTGTTTTTTGTATTTTTTCATGAATTTTGTATGTTGTAGTATAAAAGAGAATTTATAAACAAGCTTATAATCTAAAAATACATAATTAAAAATTAAATAGTCGGTACAATAGGTGCGACGAGGGTCGCCCAAGAGTACTCATAGGCATGTCCAGTGAATTTATTTGCGAGAAAATATGCGAGACATGTACATATTTTTATATATTTAATACATATATATATATTAAAAACTGTAAGTTTAAGTTGAATTATATGGATTATCGGATCGCCATGAGTGAGAATAAAAGTTGATGGTGTCAAAATGCGTGTCACTTTAAAGGTGTCTTGTTAGCATGTCAATCATTCTATCATCCTAGAGATAGTGTGATGCTTATCTTAAGAAAAATTCATATATTTAAAACTAAAAACTTCAAACTTATCCTCGCAATTTGATAGAAAAAAATAGTGTGAAGCCAACAGCTAAGGGTTTGATTTAAGGAATCAATTCAGGGGAGATTTGCAACATGATTTGAGGAAATCAATAGAGCTAAAAATCATAGATTATCAGTTGGCAAGTTATGTTTTTAACTTTGAACTTCAATTCGATAGTGGATGATGATTTCCCTGTGAATTATTGTTATTGTTGATTATTAATGGGTATATACCTTAGTACAGGTCCTCCCTGATGTATTTTGGGAGTGTTTATTGTTGTGGTGTTAATTTTGTGATGGAATAGTGGGTGGTGCCCTATTTACAATCGAGACGATAAACAGTGGATCGCACTCCACGTAGCAGAGGAATTCGCTACTTTCATCAGTTGGGATGAACCTAGTTGGTGGAGCATCCCCCAATAATTTAGGGAGCGCGCTCCAACCCCAAAAAATAGCAACTTTACTGTAAAATTGGTTAGAATTTCAGGAGGTCTTTAGGATTGATTTAAGGGTTCTAAATATAATATATTATACCTATACTGATTAGAAATGGTTTTTGATAGGTTTTGGATCACCGAGAAAATATGAGTGTCCCAGAAAGTCGAGGAGTTTCTTAACTGAAACTTAAACCGAGGTAAGTATGGATTCGCTTATTTATCAATGTTGCCTAACCATCTTAATATATGTAGTTCACACAGTGTATGGACTGAATGGGGAAATTATGTACACTCTCATAGTTTAACTAAATGGATAACAATGTTTATTTTGATTCATGTGTGTAAATTCCTTGAACTGAGACCAGGTTATATAGGAGATGCATTACCTTCCCGGCCTATATGTAACTTCCTACATAGTTAGATAGGTTACGCAGATTACATACTCACTATAGGATTTTGGATAGAACTATTGGACAATAATGGACTGACTTGACAGCACATCAGCCAATGTATTGGTCTAGTAATATCATTAATGGTATAAGTGGGTAATCAACCTCAGTTTTACAAATAAAATGGGAATCACAGTGTAATAGTCATTAATAATTGAATTTGCATCTACAATTTATTGAATTATATGTTTTTCATAATCCCGTCAGTTAACGTTGGTGCTTATTGTTATTGCATAATGTTATTGGTTATTATATGGAATGTTGATGACTTTGTGAATATTTATTTATTGAGCAAGTTAGAGTACTCAACCTAAATTTAATATTTCCATTTTGCAACCTAGAGCTTCAACAAAGGGAAAAGAGAAGATATGGAATTCTTAATATCTTCTCTATGTTGTAATGAGCCTTCATGTATTTATATACACTGTTTGAGTTATTTTGTTATATATAAATAAGGTTTGAAGGTTTACAAATATCATTTTTGGGTTTTGATAAATTTCGTATTTATATATCGTTTAACTATAAAAAAAAAGGTCTTAATTTTAAGCTGTGTATATTTTGAATTGTTTATTTGATATTGATATACAGGTTGAGTTTATTAGGTATAGACGGATAGGTAGCTTGCTCTAGTTTATTCTAGTTTGGTTGCGGCTTGCTCAAGTTTATTCTAGTTTGGTAGCGGCTTGCTCTAGTTTACTCTAGCTTCGTTATGAAGGCTTAATTAGGGTTTCAAGCTGAGTATCGCTCTAGTGTAGATAGGAGATGCTACAGCTCGGTATCATATCCTAAGGTTTGTCATATTTGAATTAATTGGTAACTCTGATATAATTTGGTATCCTAGACAAGGCTTTGACATCATTTTCACTTTCGTATTATTTTCGAAATAAGTGATAGCATTTTCCTTTGTACTGGAAGCTAAGTTTATTGACTTTGAGAGTTGCATCAAGTTAAGTATAAGATTAACATATAATAAATAGTTTTCATCACGAATTGGGGGGAAATGAAAATAAAAACATTATTATAAGTTATTTGCTACACAAATTGTTATTTATTGTATATATATGATTTAATATTTGCCTCTAAATGTTACTCTGATGAACTTATCTCCCTTTTGTCTTTAGAATCTATTGGCAGATTAAGGGGACGGTTCTTAAAGACTTGAATCTCAATGTAACATGATGATTGGTGATCAATGGAAATATAGAGTGAAGTAGCAAATGAGGGAAATTGTGGAGTCTCGAAGGAAGCTTATGGCTATGCTTATGATGGAGATAGAGCCATACGTATAGTGACTTGATACACAACCTACAACCAGTCCTGAGGTTAGTAGAGCTCGGGGAGGAGCTGATATAGTAGCGGCTCCAACTCAACCAGTATTAGCACAAATTTAGGTGCTTGAGATAATTGCCATAGTGCTAGGGGATTTTGATAAGGCTATATTTCTCAGAACCCATAAGGAATTTCTGAAATAAGACATCTTGAAATTCAATGGCACACTGAAGGAAGGGGTAGCTGATACCTAAATACTGGAGATGGAACAACGATTTGTTGTTGTGGATGTGGAGGACCAGTTTAAGGTTAAACATTTAACATTTTTGTGGTTTATTCTGCATAGAAGAGGTGGAATTCTTTAGAGAAGGGGGAGATTGTCACCACCTGGTCATAGTTTACGACCATGTTTTATAGGCAGTATTTCTCAAAATTAGTCAGGAATAGGAAGAAGATTAATTTTATTCGACTAAAATAGGGAGCCATGTCTATTTTGGAATATGAGCGGAGGTACACTAAGTTGAGTGAATTCACTCCAGAAATGGTGGAGTTAGAGGAGAACAAAATAGATTCATTTCATAGTGGGTCGAATTTTGAGATTTGAGTTATGCTTTCCTTTCATCCTCGCACTAGTTATGCTTTTATATTCGAGAGTTCAATTGAGGTGGAAGTAGGCATATTAGCTAGACCCTCTGGAATAGTACTTACGCCACCACTCGCACCACCATTTCCTAGGAATTAGATAATCCATAAATTTGGTTTTTTAGGCCAAATAGGAGGAAGAGGAGTGTGGCTGGAATATCTACAAAGTCAAGGTTTACAGCGAATACATTTCTTAGTGCACCGATTCCACCGGTTTGTCAAGCTTTAATAGCCAAGCCACATTTTCCACTACCTTAGTTTGGAGGTAAGGGCCAGAGTAGAGCATAGTCATCACATAAATCAAGGATTCGAGCAGGTTCCTAATGCTTCTGGTTTTTTTTAGAGGCATTCTACGATATGTTATCGATGTAAGAAGATATGGCATATTTAGAGAGAATGTTTTAAGCCACCAGCCACATCAATAGTAAGTATAGAAACACCAACACGAGAGCGGACTCATGTAGTAGCTGAAGCGGATGCATAGCTAATAGTAGGCCTATTGAAGGTATATTAAACACTTGTGGTATAGATATGCATATTTTGATTCATGCTGGTTTTATAATTTCCTTTATAGATAGTGCTATGGTTGATGAGTTGAAATTGAAACCTGATAAAACTAGTACATTATTGATTTGGGGTATAGTATTGAGTGAGAAGGTTTTTCCTAACTTGATTTTATGAGGGATGTATAGTCAAAATTGGGGAGAATGAACTTTTAATCGATCTGAGGGTTATGAATTTCTTGGAATATGATGTGCTATTGGGGATGGATTAGTTATCAGAATACCATGCCAGTATTAAATGTTTTTGTAAGAAGGTAATATTTTAGATCCCTAACCTTTCAAAATTTATAATTTATAAAGGCTATAATCTTTTAAGACTTGCAACTAATGGAAAGGAAGCTACTACTTGATATTTAGAGGTTATGGTGAAAGTTGTCACATTTAGATAACCTAGTCTGGAACCTAAGGTTATTGACAAACCCATGGTTTGTAAATTTTCCAATGTCTTTCTATCTAACTTGCTTAGACTTCAAGCGTTATATGTCGTTAACTTCATCATTGATCTTAATCCTAGTAGCAAACCCATATTTATTCCTCTATACCATATGTCATCGAATGAATTATGTGAAATGTAGACTCGGCTGGAAGAGTTGTTATGGGAAAGTTTTATTCATCTTAGTATGTCACCATAGGGAACATCGATTCTTTTTGTGAAGAAAAATGATGGAACCCTACATATGTGCATTTATTACAGATAGCTTAATCAGATGAATATCGGGAACCTATATCCATTGCCCAGGATCGATGATTTGTTTGATCAATTGAACGATCTCAAATATTTCTCAAAAATTGATTTGAAGTCGGGTTATCATCAACTTAGAATCAGGGATGAGGATATCTTAAAGATGACTTTCAATACTCACTTTGGGCACTTCGAAATTATATTCATGCCATTTGGGCTTACTAATGCTCTCGCTATGCTTATGGACTTGATGAATAAGGTGTTCAAACCCTATATTAACTAGTTCATTATCTTCTTTATCGATGATATTTTGATCTATTTAAAGACTCAAGAAGAGCATTCGCACCACCTTAGAGTTACATTGCAGACACTGAAAGATAATTGACAATATGCCATGTTTAGTAATTGTGAATTCTAGTATTTAAAGATCAAATTTCTTAGACATATGGTTACTCAGAGTGAATTGAATATAATGCAACGTAGATGGCTTGAGTCCCTCAAGGATTGTGATTTCATTTTGGAGTACCATCAAGGCAAGGCAAATATGGTTACGATGCCTTGAGTAGGAGAAACAAAGACAAAGAGAAAGTAGCTACTACCAAAGCTTTTTAGTTTAGACTTTTTGAGGAAGCGTCTGTGATGATTATTTGTCAAAGTCTAGTTGGCACATCATCAACTGAGAGAGCTAATTCTTAAACTACTAATATGTTCTTATATGCTCAAATTTGGGCCAAAGAAGAAATGATTCAATGAGTTATTGATTGTCAAAAAGTCGATCGAGATTATATAGCATGTTAGAGGTTAGCCACTAGTGTAGATCATCCTGATTGGTCAGTTTCTAATAATGGTGCATTACGATTCAGGGATAGATTGTGAATTTCGGCTCAGGATCAGTTGAGGCAGGAATTGCTACGGGAACCTCATCAATATCTTTACTTTATTCACCCTAGTAACACCAAGATGTATTATAATATGAGGCATATTTATTGGAGGCTTGGGATGAAGACTGATACTGCTGAGTTTGTAAAACAAATGTGAGATATGTCAGCACGTTAAGGTTTTGCATAGGAAACATAGATGGTTATTGCATTATTTGACAATTCTTGAGTGGAAATGGAAACATATATCGATGAATTTTGTTTGTTGTAGTTAATAGGTTGACAAAGTCTACGCGTTTCTTGCCAGATTCCATACAAATATTATTGACCAATTATTAGAGGGGTACGTACGTGAGGTGTTGATATTTATGTTGTCCTAATGTCGATTACTTTGAATAAAGATTCGAGATTCACGTCTAGACTATGGAATGAATTATAGAGATAGTTGGGAACTATTCTTAACTTTAGTACTGCATACCATATGGAGACTTATAGATAAACAAAGTGATTCATATTGGCGCTAGAGGGTATGCTTCGAACTTGTGCCTTGGATTTGATGGTAACTAGGAGAAACACATTCCCTTGTATGAGTTCTCTTATAATAATAGCTATATGGTCGGCCTTGTCATTCACCTGTATATTGGGCAGAGGTTGGAGATATAGTTATTTTGGGGCTATAGTTTGTTTAAGACTACACAGAGAGAATTCAGCAAATTTGCCAGCTTTTGACAATAAAACATCTAAAAAAGAAAAGATACGCCAATAAACACCATAGGTTTTTAATGTTTTCAAAGGAAAAGTACGTTCTGTTGAAAGTCTCATCTTTGAAAGGATCTTGTAGGTTTAGATTATTAGGTACATTGGCTCCAAAGTATATTAGGCTATTCAGAGTGTAGGAAAGGATTAACCCAGTTGCTTACAATTTAGAGTTACCTACTTAGCTAGCGAGAGTTCATAATGTCTTCTATATGTCTATGGTTCGCAAAATGGAGACTTAGTTGACTCATAGGATTGATTGGAATAAATTGATCTTGAGAAGACTTATCTTTCAATAAGTAGCCACTTCAAATACTTGATCGTAAGATTTAGAGACTAAGAACCAAATATATCCTTTTGGTTAAGGTGAAATGAAAATTTCACGAAAATGAGGAACTAACCTTGGCGCTTGAATTATATATGAAGGAGCAGTCTCCATTTCTTTCCAAAACTACAAGTAATTTTACTTGTACTTTAATTTTGAGGAAAAAATCACTTTAAATTGGGGAGACCGTAAGGACCTATTACTGTAAAATGATGATTAGTGCTAATTTAAATCCTAATTAACCTGAGTTAGGCTCATGGTTAAGTTCGGCGTACCTCGATTAGTGTGTTTATGGGTTTATATGATTGTGTTTGTTTGGAATGTTTAATGAATTTTATGGGTTGAAGTAAAAAAGAGAATTTGTATAAAAGCCTATAATCGAAAACTGCATAATTAAATAATAAATAGCTGGTACACTAAGTGATTATCTTAAAATGAATGTTACCCAAGAATATGGGTTTTCTAATGAATTTATTGATGATAAAATACATTAGGTATACATACATTTATATATATATATATTTGATATATATAAATATACATATTGAAAAAATATAAGTTTAGTTTCAATAATATAGATCATTGTATCGCCTCAGATGAGCGTAATTGTTGATGGTGTCAACATGTGTGTCAATTTAGAGATGAAATGTTAGCACATCAATCATTCGATCAGCCTCGAGATAGTATAATGCTTATCTCAAGGAAAATCCTTATATTTAAACTATAACCTTCAAACTTATCTACATAATTTGATCGAAAGAGAGAGTGAGAAGCTAACCATTAAAGGTTTGATTTCGAGGAATCAATCTAGGGGATTGGCATCGTGATTTGAGGAAGTCAAACAACTAAAAATTGTAGATCATTAGTGATCAAGTTGATTTTTTATGTTTGAAGTTCTATTCCATGGTGGATGATGATTTCCCTGTGAATTGTTGTTGTTATTTATTTTAAATAGGTTTATACCTTACTAGAGGTCCTCCCTGATGTATTTTGAGAGTGTTTATTCTTATTGTGTTGATTTGTGGATGGACCAGAGGCTGCAACGTTGTTTATTATAAGGACAGTAGAGGATGGATCGCGCTCCACCTAGCAGAGGAGCATGCTCCCTTCATCAGTTTGGACGAACCTAGTTGGTGGAGCGCACTCCCACCCCAGAAAATAATAACTTTACGGTAAATAAGCTAGAATTTTTGAAGGTCTTAGGGATTGATTTAAGGATTCTAAATATTTTGCAGTAGACCTAAATTGATCCCAAATAGTTTGTGATATGTTTTTAATCACCAGGAAAACGTGAGCGACTCAAAAAGTTAAGGAATTTGTTAAAGAATATTTAAACCAAGGTAAGTATGGAGTTGCTTATTTATCAATATTTCTTGCCTATCTTAGTATATGTAGTTCATGTAGTTTATGGTATAAATGGGGAAACTATGTACACTATTATGTTTTTACTAAATCGAAAATGGTGTTTGACTTGATTCATAAGAGTAAGTTCCTAGAATTGAGATTAGGTGATAAAGGTGATGGGCTACCTTCCAGACCTATATGTAGATTCTTACTCAATTAGATAGATTGTGTGGATTACAAACTAACTAGATGGTTTCATACAAAACCATTGGACATTAATGGATTGATTAGACAACACATTGGCCAATTTGTTGGTCTAGCAATAACATTAGTGGTGTCATTAAGTAATCGACCTTAATTTGACAATTAAAATGGGAATCACAATATAATAGTTACTGATAGTTGGACTTGCATTTACTATTTATTAAAATATTTTTTTTTCATAATCCCATTGATTTACATTGGTGCATATGATTATTGTGTAACATTCCTGGTTATTATATGGAATGTTGATAGCTTCGTGAGTCCTTACTTACTAAGAAAGTTGGAGCTCACACCCCAAATTTAGTATTTCAAGTTTGCAACTTAGCACTTCTTAAGGTTAAATAGGTATTCAACAAGGTATAAAAACCTTTCCCTGAGTACGATATCCATAGTTTTCCCTGAGTATGATATCCATATTCAATGAAATTTAATTTCATATTTACTACAAGCGGACTTTTGTACTTATGGCATACGATAACTTCTTCCTCAAATTATTCATAGAAAATACAGACTCCTTACCAAACTCTGGATAGGATTTCAAAGAAGAGTAAGCAGCAATAGGATAAACTCAATTGATTATAATAGTTGATGTTATTATTTTTGCATGTATTCTAGAAGAAATTGAGAAACTTGACATCAATTGAATTTTGTAATATATTTGGAGGAGATATAGATGTAATTTTTTATTATCACTACACAATACATCATTCGGCTTTTCAAATATTTATTTAGTTCCATTCCACCTCATTCCATTTTCCTATCTTCCATTATTATATTTCACTTATTTGTTTGGAATGTGTATTGGTTGTCTTACTTTCATGAACCTCGAGGGCAAGGTTTAGGATAAGTTTGCGGGTATGCAGGTATTCAAGTTCTTGATGTAATGAATAAATGAACCATATGTCAAAGAGTTATGGTAAGATTTTCGCTATTTTTAGAATTTCTTCAAAATTCCTGATGAAATATAGGTAATACGGATTCATTTCATTTTAAAGATTGATACTTTGGTAGGTTGGTTACACACTTCCATACTTATGAATTCATTCTTTTTATTTTGCCATCCAATGTTTTGAGCTTAAGTGAATGCCCAATTCAAGCTTACGATAATGGTGGACAACTTGTGAATTCAAATGCAGATTGATGTTTCCATGGATTGACAAGATCTTAAGTAAAGTTTAGGCAAAAAACTTATTATTATGATTGGTCTACTATACCGAGTCAAAAAGAGTATTAGTGTGGAGTCAAGGAAAAACGTCAACTTAATATCTACAGATTATAGGATAGGTTTGTAATGCATTCACAATTGAGTAATGAGTAAAGAATAAGCCGGGGCATACACTGGCCTTGTTTGTTTAATGAGCTTAGCTTTTAACCCACCTATTAGGTTATTACTAGGTAACCTAGTTGGGCCAACACAACCTAATTCTTTCATCACCTATCATGAAACCTATAAACCATTAGCCTATAATCTTTTACCAAGTTAGAAGCTAGTCTTAGACTTGAAATCATTAAAAATAGACATGAAAAAGAAGGAAAAATAGAAAAGGAAAAAAATATTGTGTGTGTGAAATACTTTTATACACCTGAAATTAAAAGAAAATTGATTTTGATGAAAAATACAATCAATCGAGGTAAAATTATAGAGTTCTACCTAAAAATGGAATCCAAGGGAAATGGAGCAGGGAACCCTATAGTTAGAAATATGAGTGTCTTATCTAAAATGGTATCTATAGGAAATGGAGTAGGAAGTCAGATGGTTTGAAAATTGTGTAGACTACACAATTTGAAATGAAAAACTTAGGTGTAGTGTAAATCAACTCGTTTTTTTGAAAATCCTTTGACAATTCTAAGTCCAAAGTTTTTCAACATTTTAAATCCACTAATTAATTTTTTTCCTAACCAACCCAATCGTTATAATCTAAAAAGAATGTCCTATTAACTCCAAACAATGTTTTGAATGTGTAAGTGGAATAGTTGTATAAGTTCATATTTGAGGAATCATAGTATTCAATTAGCTATTTAGAGATTGCAAGTTTTGGGCTTGCTAAAAGTTTCAAGGTAACTTGTGATCAATTGATCATTTAAGTCTTGAAGAATCCTAGTGCTTTGCAGAGTATTTTCAGGAAAGTAGCCAAATATCTTAAGATTCAGTAACCAACTTTGCTTAATTTTTCTTGATTTTGTTTGGCATATTTGTGAAAAATTGGATGAAACCATTTAGGTAAGAGTTAGGCATTAATAAAGTTGAAATGTACGTTGTATATGCAACTTGAGTGTGTTATACTCCATTATTCAGGACAAGCAATTGTCTAAGTTTGGGAGTATTTGATAAGTCCCCAATTGTGTTGTAGCTTAGTGTGACATTACTATGAATTTCTAGACTTTTATCTCCATCTATACTTTAAAACCTTTGTTTTCATATTTTCAGAGTAAATATAATATGTTGGAGCAAAAGAAGTAATTTTTGACAAAATTGAGACGAAAGCTAGAAATATGCTTAGCACCTCTAGGTGAACCCAAATCGCCAAAAGGAATTGTTGGACTTAACTTGAAAGGATCAAAGAAAACTCATTTGGGAAGTTGAATATGAATTCTTGCGAAGACTCAATAGAAAAATGGAGCTTAAATTCCAAAGGGAAGGTCAACGCCTTCACGACTCTTTTAGGATATACACACGGTGCTAGCGAGGCGCTAGGTATGAGTTGGGACATAATCGAAGGAAAAATAAAATATCATAGCTTTCTTAGCAATTTTTAGCGCCTTAGAGTTTTGCACATACCTACTGGACATATCTTATGATTAGTAGTTTCATATTTTGTGGATTTGCAAGATAAAGGATTAGATTTCCTCTTATCACTCTTCTACTATGAATAGAAAACCCTAGAACAACTTATGTACTCCACTGTAATGGCCCAAAATGTTGATAATGGGTTAGTAAGTAATTAAGGGTGATCGACCCATGATGTTGCCCCGAAAACGGGTACACGGTTCTAACACTCGGCACGAAGATAAAGTAATGTATTATTTTATGTATGATGGACACCTAGTGTATGGTATGCGTGTAGACTTATTAAGTCATTTGTACTTGTATATGGATGTGGAGAAGCGAGATGGGAGGAGCCTCAAGTTGCGTACCAATGTGGGAATAGGGTAGAGAATGATTTGCTAAAGTCCTGATTTATTTAAATGAGATTAGAATAAATAATCCAATTTGCCTATAGTTGAATTTATACAAATATGGCCTAAATTAGAAAAATAAAACAATGAGTGTTAATTTGCCTCGGGATGAGTGTTATCACCATCATTAGGTAACTTGAGTTGTAATATGTGTTAACTTGGGTGAATTAGTTGTTGGTGGGACCAACATGTGAGCCATGAGATGATCCTAGAGATAAGTATGTAAATAAGATCAATGGCCATAAATTCATTTGACCACTATATATATAGGTAAGTCAGTGAATATGGATTTAAAATCAATCATTTTCTGAATTAAGGAAGAGAGAGAGAGATCAGAGAAGGTGATCAATTTGTCGTGGAAAATTTGATGATTTTGGGAGGATGATTCATCAAGTTTAAGAAGCTACAAAACTAGGTAAATCAATCTTCATCACCAATTTTTGAAATTCAAACAAAAATTGTAGGTTTTGGTTCGATCCTTGGTTTTCTACAATTTAAGTAGGAAAGTGACTTTGTTTTAAAATCTAGATCCATATTTGGATTTCTTGTGAAACTCCACTAATTCTACTTTAAAAAATTTGTTGATTTGGACTTGCTTTCATTAAGTTAAGAATTTTCAAATTCATGAAGTTTTAAGACGAAAAATGAAAATTCTGCACGTTGTTATGGAACAACCTTTGTAATTGAGTCATAACTTCCTCATTTTAAATCCAAATGGACCCATTATGATTGTATTTTAAAGCTAACTCAAAAGGGAACAACATTTTCCTGCGGAAATATTTTAAAATTTGAATATTGTCATGTCCAAAAATCATTTCCAACTTTGACAATGAATATGAAATTTTTGGGTTCACAGTTTTGTTAATTTCCTGTTGTTTTGGGCATAACTCCCTCATTTTTTATTGGATTGTGGTCATCTTATAGTATGGTGTTCTAGAATATATTTTTATGCTTCATTAAAAAAATTATGAGTTTTGAAGCTATGGTTTAGGAGAAATGAAATTTACAAAGTTGTTGGTCGGAATCAAAAATTGTTTCAAGTCATTATGATAAACCTTAAATATCTTCTCTAGTTCATATAAAACTACACAAACCTCATAGTTCTGGGAAGTTAAGACAAAGGCCAACAACTTTGAACATGGGAAGGTTTTAAGATTTGAATGCTTTCATGCCAAAAATGTGCTACAGCACAAGACTGAAATTTAAACTTTATTTGATAATTAAAGGATGATTTGAGAATATCAGCTTAAAACTCACTCAACCAATCTAAATACACAATAAACATGCTTAGTTAACTTTAGGGGACTAAGGGAACATAGCTCATATATCGAGAGCGAGTCGGGGTAAGATTTAGAAGTCAGGTACGAGTTTGTAGTGGTCGAGAGCCAGTTTAATTTAGGAATTGCATGAATTGTAAGTAAAATGATAAAGCTACTTCTCTCCATTTCTTTTCATTTCCAATTGTATCTTTGTATTTATATATGCCATATCTTGAAATAGTGTTTATGATGAACCTTGATTGTTATCAAATTAAAATAAGTGTTAGTTTTTTTTTTGAATTTGAGTTAGGTTGTATGAGGCCCACGATTTATGAGACTTGGGATGTCGGTATTTTGACTAGTTAGTGACATACACCTACTATATGAGGTTAATGAAATGAACAAGCGGCAACCAATTGAGGTAATACCGAAAAGCTATAAGTGCTGACCTTTTACATGTGGTCGATATGTTGTGTTTCATAACCAATAATGATAATATTAGTGCACACTGCTAAATAAGCTATTACATAATATTCTTATGATAAAAAGGTAATATCTAGGACAATGTGTTGGACACGGGGCTGATTGGACTTAGTTGATCTTTAACATTCGCGTGAGTCTCATTTTGTTTAACTATGGTATTCTCTAACATGTTCCTATTTTCGCTATTTCTCTATTAAGAATATACACTTGTAGAAGTCTTCCCGTTGTGTTTGAAAATGTGGATTAATGTCTCTTAGTGTTACTTTCTACATCACTGTACTAGTTATTCTCTTTATGACGGGGGGTGCATATCTATTGAGTAGCAAGTCAGGCAAGGAGAATATCTGCAACTACCATTAAGGCCTAGACAAGAGTAGGTGAACACTTTGTGTATTAAATATTTACGTCTCATTGAATGGTTTTGGGTCGTATATTGGGTTGAGACACTAGACTCCTCAATTGATGCATGTCCTATACTATTTGATTTACATGTGATCATTTTTTACCTGGTTTCCACAGTAGGTATAAATGCTTTACAATGTTTCCACAAGCTTTATAATTTTTCCACATATTTTATTAAGTCTTCCATTGATAACATTAATAATAAATGGTTTTCAATTAACCATGAAATTATCAATATTGAGAATTGTATAATACTTATTATGAACATGAGCAATGAGGAGAATAGGATAAAATGGTTGAATAATATGCTTTTAAGTCCTAAGTGGCTGCGTTCAGGGTTTAATAATGGATTAGGCCCGGTGGTGCTCTAGATTAAGAAATCATCACATCCACTATTAAATCTATTTTATTTTTTCATAGATCAAAAAAATTGTAAGGAGGTGAGACGACTTTGTTTATCTTCTATAAGTAAGTTTTTTTTATTTTTGCTTTATTTTCTATGTCAATGAGTGGCTAAATTCCATTTTCTAGACAAATGTGATTAAGTTCTAGGGATTTAACGATTAAAGATGTTTTGTGCTTTTTCGTTCTAATATTGTTTAGTTCTAGTTTTTGCATTCTCGATCACATTGTTTTATAAAGTTTAAAATTTCTTTCCTTTTTTGTGGAACAAGTGCACATGCACTCCGATTTTTGTAGAAGCCATCGCTAGTGATTTTACAAGCGCTCATTAAATGGGATCACGTTAGGTAGCAAGTGGTGCATTGTCTATTGAAAATCGTTGTGCCTTTCTATCATTGAGATATAAGAAAGGTGGCGCCATATTGTAATCTCCACGTGATAGAGTTTGATGCACTACAAGATAATGCTATAAAATTTAAGTATATCTCGGAAATTATTATATTCCTTCCAAAAAAGGAGAACGAGGTGACCTTTATATGTGGAAAAATTAAAATGACCTTTCAAAACAAACGAACCGAATTAGATCCTTTTAATTTCAATTCACTTTGTGTTTCTAGAGTTTTATAGTTATTGATTTCTATTTTCTAAGTAATTGATTTTATTTTACTTGCATTTAATTCTTAGTGTAGTTAAGTTTTATTTTCAAGAAACCTTATTTTTGGAATCTAGAAAGGAACAACTCTATCCCTAGGAGTTCGACCTCGTACTTAACTACAAATCTAAGGTAGTCGGTGAACTCAAGACTATTATTGGTATCTTCGATTGGGCATACTAATATTGTAAATAGCTCGAAATATCAATAAAAGTGAGCAAAATGTTTTAGCGAAACTATAGTGTAGCGATTCAGGAATGAATTGACATTATAACCGGGATTCACTTAGTTAAATTACTGAATAACATGACCTTATTAACACTGATTTATATAGCGATTCTTTAGTGAATCCACTTCAACAATTGATTTGCTAGACCGAATCAAAACTTTTAACACAAAATCCCAATTCACCACATATAACTTATTTCACACACACCAACCATTGGACTAACTTAATTCAAAGACAAGTTTTTGCCTATATTCAACTTTCCTAAGCTAGATTTTAGTATATTTAATTGATTCCTACCATAATCTTGTTTCTTTCAACCTAAAAATAGGTGAGTTTGAGTGTGTAGAGCCATACTAAGGCTTGAGCAAGGGAATTTTGAGTATAAGATTTGAAAAGAGATTTATGTTCAAGTGTTTATAACTTGAAGTATTTACTCTTAAGAAGGTAATCAAGGATAAAACCAAGTTTTTTAAATTGAAAATTTTGTTTTTGATGATTTATTTTTAAAAATTTTGATGAAGAATAGATTTTGAAATTTTTTTATTAAAACTTATTTTCCTACAATGGATAAATGATTTTATTGATTTCAATAGGATAGAAATAGTGAATATAATGATTATTGGTTTACAAAGTGAATTTTTCCAAATTTTTGTATTCATCGATTCAAAGATTTTTCTATGCAATTGGTTTGGAATTAAGTTTCAAATTATTTTTGGTGAGTTTTGATTTAGAAAGAATTGAAGTTATTGCAAGATTGTTTAATATAATGTTTTTTTATGGAAAATTTATTCATATGATAATTTGTTCATTACTTTTTTTATATAGTTCCTTTATGCTTCACAAGTATAATTTTGTTGGAAACCTGACTTAATTTTTAAACCTTGAGGTCAAGGTTTCTACAAATTTTGTTATACAAGGATTATTGGTAATGTATATATATATTGAAAAGAAGTTATGGCACAATTAAGGAAAAATTTGGATATTAGACAATAAAACGTTACTTAGTTGGAAAGAATACTCCATCACTATAGTGAAAGTGAGAAGTGCTAACGAGAGTTTTTAAATAAAAAATAGAGACACTTATACGATCCAAAGGAAATGGAGCATGGAACCGTTGAAATCACAACCAAGAGGGGGTGAGTTGGGTGTACCGAGAGGTTGTCGCCTTTTAAAAACTTTTAATGAACAACAATTCTCAATGAACGCACGATCAATAATTATAATTGTGATGCGATGATGACGAGGATGGAAGAGATGGAAAAGGGACGCACAATTTATAAAGTTGAGATCCAACTGATCTACATCCACTACCTAACTTCCCAAGTTAGGATTTTCAAACCCTCACTTATATTAACAATAAGTGTTACAACCTACGCATACAAGCCTAGAAAGCCTAATCACAAATTAGGACTTTCTACCTAGCCTCAATAGGTCTTATGTTTAGCCTCAACTGGGTCTTCCCTTGACTTAGATCTAACTAAGTTATACGATAGCCACTTACATAGATGAATATAATGAAGTTCACTTTACAAAGTAAAGTTGCAACAAGTTCAATTACAAGCAAGCCACCTAGAACTTATTCACTCTAATGCATGCAAGTATGAATATGAATGAAATATATAAATAGGTCGGTAATTTTGCAAAACTTTCAGACAAGAAAAAGATTGAACCAAATCAATCAGAATAAATCTGGTTTCAAATCCAAAGAAAAAGTAGTTTGATAAAAAAAAAAGTTTAAGCCCTAACTTTCATTCAAATCAGTCATATGGTGTATAAAATCATTTTAAGTGCAAAACCAAGACAAACTTGTTTAAGAACACAACAAATGATTTTCACAAACCAAGCATAACAAAAGATGTAGTTTGAGCATAAACAGCTAGGAAATAAACTTTCTAAAAATCCAAAATGAGTGAGAGTAAAATTAGTTTTTTATAAGTTGTTATCAGTCTTAGAACACCACAATTACACTAGTTCCGAGGCGATTCGATTCCCTTAAATGATTCCAAGTGATTGAGCACAAGAATTAAGAACTTTTAATGTGTAAACTTTTAGCACTTGTGATTCTTGAGCAGGAGAGAATAATTGAGTATTTTAAGTGATTTGTGCATGTTCTTTAACCTTATTTGATTGTTTGTAGTCATTTTCTCGATCAAAAGGCCTAGATTCAGTCATTAATTCTAAATAAAGTGAAAGTTTTAAGCTTGTAAAAAAGCAGTCATAAATTTTGTTAGTGAGCGAGGTGACATCATTGGCGCGCTACTTTGTAGGTTGCGCGCTAATGTGTCCCATGAGCGATCTAATCAGCAGGGACTAATGTATACAACTTGTCGTACAGGCTTTTCGTACTTGTTTCCTTGTGGGAACAGAATCTTGAGCTTTACCGTATGTTTGCCTTGAACACGTAAGAGTTCAATTTTCCTTTTAAGCTTTTGATTCATAACCAAGTTTGACATTTTGAATCACATTTAGCAAACTTGGTAAAATCCTTTCACTTTATTTATTGCCATTGAAATCTTAGGTGGAGTATTAGTGACTAACCGTTTAGCCCAACAATTTCCCCATTATTGATGATAACAAAAATGTGAACTTGACAAAAAATGATGTAGTTTAACTACGGATCAAGTACATCAAATCAAAGCGAGTCTACAATCTCAAGTGTAAACATTCAAACCATGAATCTTTTCCCCCTTTGATAACATCAAAATGTTGGCTTAAAGCTCCCCCTCACAACATACATATATTATAGTGCAAACAAGGAGAACGAAAGCGAACAATGGACAAGTATGATAATGAACAAAGTATAGAATTACTCAGAGATAGGCAAAATAAACATCCATGATATAAATTACTTAAAAGAAAGATCAATAAAGTTGTCGCACATGCATATAGATATCCAAAATGAATGTGACTAACAAAAAATGGATGTACATCAAAATAAATAAGTGACAGAAATGAGCCTAATACACCCCCTATCTAAGCTACTCCTAGCCTCTCCTCCTAATGAGATAACTTTTGACGACCAAAAATGAAGGAACGATCGTCTCTTGCTGGCCTAGTAGGAAAGAGATGTCCCTCGATACTACAAAGATGATCACCCTGATGATTAAGATAGGTGTCGATCACTGTGAAAGTCCTTGTCATGTAGTCGTCCATGCAGCCAAACAAGGCAGAAAAGTAGGTCGTCTCCGAAGGAGGAGCAATACCGAAGTAAGATGCATGGGGTGGAGGCTGTTGTTGTGGCTACTGATGTCACAAAGGTGGTGGTGTTGGAGCCTTATGATCTTGTTGTACCTTATCATTTCCATTATCGCCATGTGCAAACAAGAAGTTGTAGTCCAGATAATCATGCTCATCGAAGTCGACGCGAGGAATAGTCGAGTAGGGAGACTTATATCCATCAGAGTGCTTGTTGGTGGGGATGCCCTCCTCGAGCATCCATCAGTGCTATTTGCGAGTGTACAATACTTCATGGCCTTCAGAGTGGCTATGTCGATGGTGTCGTAAGCTGAGAGCGGGCGACTTCCAAGACTAAGATCCACTAGTGTCAACTCGATATAGAATGTAATAATGTAGGCATAAGGGAGATGACAACCAGAACTAGATGTGGAGGTCAAGGATGTGATCATAATGTGGGGCGGGCTAATGGGAATCTCGTGCATCAACACCCCGAGGATGTACATGTCTAGAAAAGTGACGTAGTTCTTACTACTGCTACATGGAAGAATTACTTGATGAAAGATTTTGTGCAATAGGTGAGGTATTAGTTTGAAGTAATTATCGGTGACACCAAAAGGATATACGGTGATCTCCCGATCAGACCAAGTGAAACATTGAAGGACCTCAAGCCGATCAAACGATCACACATGGATTTTACACCTTAAAGTAATGGTCAGAGGGTGTAGGGGAAGATCAAACCACTGGGCAAAACTCTAGAGTATGATTTGGACAAAACGACCTCGACAACTGATCGAATGACATAATCACTAGTGGTAACTTGGTTTAAGTGGAAAAATTGGACTAGTGGAGATTTTTAAGAGTCCTTATATTGGCAAAAGGAAACACAACCTGATTTGCAAGCACATTGTGTATTGGGAAGTGTGCCTTATCAAAGAATTCGAAGTTGACAATGCCGCGTTTCAGAATTTTAGTCTTCGTGAGCCTCTAGCTTACTAATTTAAGCACAGATTTTGACCCAGAGCTCCATTGTGCTTAGATTTGGAATGACCCTCCTTTTGAGGAGCATTGGTCAGGACGGTGGCTGAGGTGTCGCTAAGATGACTAATAGACCTAGTCACAACGTGAAATCATTTAGAAAATAGTTTAAGATGGGGCCAAGAATTCTGAATTGCTATTAGGCGGCGATTCAATGATTCGACAAGTAGTTGGATGACGAGAGGATGACTATGGAGCAGAATGAATAGTAAGACGTGGGGTTCGGTATGAATACCTTTTGGCAAAGACAGTTGATACAAGAACTTGGGTATGAAAGTATTGAAAAGACCTAGAACTAGAAAGGGAATGTAAGGAAACTAACTTAGAAGTGAAGATAAGTTACGTAGATGACATTAAAAAAAACCCAGTTGAGAAGATTTGGTAAGAATGAGACTTGGTTGAAAGTGAAATAGATGAAAAAGTTATCTTTTTGAACTTAAAAACTAACTTATAGACTGCTGGCCTAACCATAATTAGCACATTATGTTTGTCATTAGTGCGCTAATGATGCAAAATTTGGTTCTAGGTATGGACTCACTAGCGCAATAAGTGGGACTGTTCGTGTGGTAGCCAAGAAACCTAGCGCACTACCTTGTTGGATCTAAGGCGCTAATTGTTCTTTGAAATTTTGATTTCAACATTTTTTTTATTTTGGAGGACAACTCTGATTCATCTCATATTCCATGGGAACTTCACTAACAATATAAAAAGGTTAGGATGTTGTAGATCATGCTTAGAAGGTCGAATTCACAAATCATGCCTATTCTCGCCGAATCTTGGAAAATTGGTCTCTAGGCAATGGCTTGGTGAAAATATTAGCTAGTTGGTTCTCAATGGACACATGAATCAATTTAACATCACATTTTTTAACATGATTTTGAAGTATGTGGTGCCTATTCTTAATGTGTTTGGTACGGGAGTATAACACAAATTTTTGGAAATGTTGATTGCACTAGTGTTAGCATAATAGATTTCAGCACAACCAGCTTGGATTTGGTAATCCTCAAGTTATTGCTTCAAATATAAGATATGAGCACAACAAATTTTAACAGCCACATATTTGGCTTTAGTGGTGGATAAAGAAATGGAGTTTTACTTTTTGCTAAACCATGATATTATTAAGTTTCCTAGCAAATGGAAAAATCCTAAAGTATTTTTCCTATTAAATAGACTCCCCGCATAATGAGAATCAATAAAACTTTGAAGTTCAAAACATTGGCTTTGTTGACCACTATCCCAAGTCTTGTTTTTTATTTAGGTTAGGAAATATACATTTGACACATTTTGAATGTGATTCCTTAGGCTCTGATTGAAATCTAGCATAAAGCACACAATAAACATAATATCGAGTCTACTAGAAGTCATGTAAAGGAGGCTATCTATGATGCCATGATAAAGGTTAAAATATATGGGCTTTCCTAATTGGTATTTGTCCATTTTGACGGTGGAACTACATGAATGTTACATGCCTTCAAAATTTCAATTTTGATTTTCATTAGCATGTCCCTTACATACTTCACTTGATTTATGAAAATCCTGTGTTTGCATTACTTAATTTGAAAACCTAAGAAGTATATTAGTTCACTCATCATGCTCATTTCAAGTTCATTAGTCATCAAAGATGAGAAATGATAACATAAATATGTACTAGATGAACCAAAGAAGACATCATCAACATAAATGTGAACAAGAAACTTGACATGTTTTTCAATTAAAATGAACAAAGTGGGATTTAGTTTCTCTTTCTTGAACCATTTATCAAGTAATAATGCATTTAGCCTATCATACTAAGCTCCAGGAGCTTGTCTCAATCCATACAAGGCGTTTTGAAGACAACATACATGTCTTGGATAAAATGATCTTCAAAACCCAGTGGTCATTCTACATATACCTATTCATTTATGAAGCCATTCAAGAATGCATTTTTAACATCAATTTGGTATAGTAGGAACCTTTTATAGCAAGCATAAATGAGCAACCTTCGAGTTGCTTCTTGTTTTACTACTGGTGCAAAGGCTTCTTCATAATCAATGTATTCTTCTTGATTATAGCCTTGTGCAACCATCCTACCCTTGTTTCTCATTATCTTACCTTTTTCATTCATTTTATTTTTAAAGACCCATTTGATGCAAAAGATAATGTGGTCTTTAAGTCTAGGCACTAGTGTTGATACCTTATTTCTAACGAACTGTTATAGTTCCTTTTACATAGCCATGATCCAAAACTCATTAACTAAATCATCATTTAGGTGCACCACGTTCGGTTTCCATTCTCAATTCAACTCAATTACTTTTGGATGTTTATCCATGGTTGATATCATCATCATCATCATCATCATCATCATCATCATCAAGTTTTATTTTCTTCATGGTGTGCATGATTTGCACTTTAGGATCTATCTCATCAAACTTAACATGGATCGACTCCACTACAATTTCGGTGGATCTATTAAACACCATATATGCCTTACTATGCATGGAATCGCCTAGAAAGTACATACATTTGACTTTGGATTAAATTTGTTCAAATGATCCTATCATTTAGAGCATAACAAGTGCAACCAAACACCTTAAAGTAACTAATATCACTCTTGCGATTTTTCTATAGCTCATAAGGAGTCTTTTTCACTTCCTTTCGGATATTCACCCTATTTAGAACATAGCATGTCGTGTTAAAGGCTTTAGCCCATGAGTACTTAGCTATGCTATACTCATTTAGCATGGTCCTACGCATTTCTTGGAGAGTCCTATTTTTCCTTTCAATTTCTCCATTTTGTTGTGGTGTCCTTGGAATGGATAACTGATGCGTGTACCCCTTGACTAGCACAAAACTCTTATAAGTGTCTATTGAAAATCTCACCACCCTTATCACTCCTAATGATGGTAATTTTTTATTCCTTCACATTCTCAACTACAACAACAACAATAACAACATAGCCTCAGTCGCAAATTAATTGGGGTCAACTACATGGATCAAACTTTTTCATTATGCTCGATTAAGTGCAATTGATGGTGAGCTTCTCTGACCATTCAAATCCATCCTAATTAATGTATCTCATGTTAACTTTAGTCTACCCCTACCTTGTAGAATTTTTACCATTTCTATTGAGTCAAGTTTTCAAGTTAGGCGCATTTGTAGGCCGTCAATGCAGGTGACTAAATCACCGCAACCGCCCTTCTCTAATCTTTGTATCAATTTGTGCTACTCTTATTTTTCTTAGATCTTTTATATTTCTTATTCTATCATTACAAGTTTTACTACACACCCACCTAAGCATCCTCGTTTCTTCTACGTTCATTTTGTGTAATTGTTGTTCCTTTACCGCTCAACATTCATTTCCATATAGCATAGATGGCCTAATTGCGCTCCTATAAAATTTTACTTTTAACTTATTAGGAAAATTTTGATCACAAATCACCCCTATTGCACTCCGCCATTTCTTCCATCCAGCTTGAATTCTATGTATGACATCATTCTTAATATTACCATCATTTTTTATGATTGATCCTAGGTATCTAAAATGGGTCCCCTTAGAAACTTCTACTTCCCCTAATTTTACCATTTCATCATCTCGATGTCTAGTGTTTCTAAACTTATAGTACATGCATTTAGCTTTCGTCATACTCAACTTAAAGCCTTTAGATTCTAATGTATTCCTCAAAATTTTTAATATCCTATTCACTCCGTCCTTTGGTTCATTCACTAAGATAATATCATCTGCAAATAGCACACACCATGGTATATCATGTTGAATATGCCTAGTTAGTTCATCCATAACTATAGTAAATAGATATGGGCTTAAAGCTGATCCATGATGTAGTCCTATTGTAATGATAAATTCTTTTGTAGCTCTTCCTAATGTCTTTATACTCATTACTACTCCATCATACATGTCCTTAATAGTGTCTACGTATCTAGCATGCACTCATTTTCTTTCTAGAACCCATCAAAGAATATCTCTAGGGACCTATCACATGTTTTTTCTAAATCTACGATTACCATATGAAGATTTTTTTCTTTTTTCCATATTTTTCTAACAATCGTCTTCCAAGGTAAATCACCTCCATAGTTGACCTTCCAGGCATGAAGCCAAATTGGTTCTCTGATAGTGTTGTTTCTCTCCTTAACCTATTGTCAATTATCCTCTCCCAAAGTTTCATAGTGTGACTCATAGTTTAGTTTCTCGGTAGATTAAGCAACTTTCAATGTCTCATTTGTTTTTGAAGAATGGCAAAAGCGTGCTTCTTCTTCAATCCATCTGGAATCCATTTTTATTTTAAAATTTTATTGAAAAATTTTGTTAACCAAGTCAATCGATTTTCTACTAGGCATTTTCAAACCTCTATAGGTATTTCATCTGCACCACATGCTTTCCCTATTTTCATTCTTTTCAATGCCTCTTTATTTTCTAAAATTCTATTGTTGCATGTATAGTTTACATTTTTTTCTTGGTGTGGGTTTTCATCTTTTATAGCATCAACTTGGCCATCATTAAATACATTATCGAAGTAACTTCTCCATCTCTCCTTAATATTATCTTCCCACATTAAAACTTTTTTATTTCGTCCTTAATATATCTTACATCACTTAGATCTTGTTTCTTTTTATTTCTTAATTTGGCTAGCCTATATATATTTTTTTCTTCTCTATTACCTAACCTTGTATGTTCCATGAAATTTTTTTCTCTTTACTAACTACTTTTTTAGCTTTGGTATTTTTCCAATACATATTTTTGTCTTCTCTATATTGATTGTACACATTTTCTCTAAGAGAGTGAAATTTTTTTTCTCTTTACTAACTACTTTTTATTTCTTAATTTGGCTAGCCTATATATATTGATTGTACACATTTTCGTCTTAACACTTAGGTATTTTTCCAATACATATTTTTGTCTTAATTGCTCGTTAGACATCCTTATTGCACTACCATGTTTTCTTCTTTAGTGGTCCCAAGACTTTATATATACCTAATATGTTTGATCTCACTCTCCTTATGCAAATACTCATTTCTAGCCATATTATATTAGCATATAAGTCAAGATTCCTAACATTTTCCTCTTGTAAATTTTTTGTAAACTCTACTTGTTTACTATTTTTTAGGTTCCACCACTTTATTCTAGGGTTTTTAACTTTTTTTATTCATATGTGTCCTCATTTTAGCTTAATATCAAGTACTACAAACTTATGCCGGGTAGTAAGTGCTTCACCAGGTATTACTTTGTTGTCTCTACATATTTTTCCATCCATTTTTCTTGTTGAAAGAAAATCTATTTGACTCTTGTTATGACCACTACTAAAAAGTAATTATATGTGATTTCTTCTTCCTAAAACTAATATTTGCTAAGACAAGATCGTATGCCAAAACAAATTCTAAGATTCATTATCCTTCTTCATTTCTATTATCATAACCAAAACCTCCATGAACTCTCACAAACTCATCATTACATGCCCCGACATGCCCATTTAAATCTCCTCCAATAAAAATATTTTCATCTAATGGTATACTTTGCATAAATCTATCTATATCATCCCAAAACTTGCCTTTGATGCTCTCACTTAATGTTACATGTAGTGCATAGGCGCTAAGTGTGTTAATTTTTTTGACTCCAATAATTAATTTAACTTGAATCAATCTATCCCTTATTCTCTCAACCTCTACGACCTTTTCCTTATAATCATTATCCACCACAATTCCTACTCCATTGCATTTTCTATTCATACCAGTGTACCACAATTTAAACCCTGTGCTTCCTATTTTTCTTCTCTTTTCTCCTACCCATTTTTTTATTGGAGACAACCAATATTGACTCTCCTTCTAATCATTGTATCCACTAGTTCTATTGACTTCATTATAATTGTTCCTATGTTCAATGTTCCTAAACAAATTTTTTCTCCCCTTTCTGTTTGTTTTCCTATTCTATTTCTATTTTGTCTAAAAGATCTAGTATTCGTATCTATGATTTTAGCTTTTTTATCATGTTTATTTTGAACTAGCTTCTTTACCCACACCCATCTTTTGCGTGGAAACCCTTGCTCATTTTTCTTCACATCCGGGTGAGGATGTGAAGGGACTAGCTTCTTTACCCTCACACATCTTATGTGTGGGAACCCTTGCTCATTTTTTTTCACACCCAAGTAGCGATGTAAAACACACCCTCGCTTATTTCTCCCTAATCCCTGGTTCCGATGCAGCATATCACTAGGTGAGAACGCCCCAATGTTTATATATGTTTGATCCATTTAATGAAAGGTAAAAAAGGTTTATGATGATTGTCAACCTATCGCAACCCTTCTCTATTTTCAAGAATGGAAAATGAGCCTCTTCCTCCCCATTTTTAAAAAAAATGAGTTTGATTTTTGGAAAATGAGCTTAGAGTCCTCCTCCTTTATCTGGACTTAGGAACGGCTATGTAGCGCACATAGTGTATAATATAGGTGGAGTTCTTCTCATTTTCAATTAATGCACAAAATTTCACAACACCTCAAATTTTTCATGCTTATGTACTAAAAAATGCACCCATATATATGTAGTGAAATCATCAAGAATAACAAAGCAATATGGTTTTTTCCCTAGACGTTATGTTTTGGTGGGTCCAAACAAATCCATTTGGATGAGTTTTAAGGCTCTAGTCACATCACTAGTTACTTTTATCTTGAAAGACGATTTTGCTTGTCTACCAAGAATACAAGGTTCACATTCCTTGTCTTTCTTGTATATCCATTTAGGGAGACTCTTAACTAAGTTATGTTTGGTCAATTTTGACAAATTTCCCATACTAGAATGTCCTAGTCTACGGTGCCATAACCATGCATCACGTTCATTTTGAGCACTCAAACATGAAACATTTTTCGTATTCGTCTCATATAAGTTAATGAAATAAACATTCTTATCTTTAACAAGGTTTCATGCTTCTCATTCCTAACAATGCATTTTGATGATTCAAATATTGAAACCTTTGTCACACATTTGACTAATTCTAAGCAAGTTATGTTTTGAATTATCAATAAATTGACTTGCATCTTCGGTCATGTGTCTTAAGCACCGATTATCCAAATACAATGGGTTATTTTTCCTCGCATCCTACACAATGTAAATGATTATAGATTTTGGTACCCAAATACTTTTTGGTCCGATAAAGTTAGTACTATAAGTTTCCTTAGCTACCCATGCTAGTCTACCCATGTTGGTCTTTTGTAAGACACATTTCCTAACCATACGAGACTTATTGCATTTTGAGCATGTATAAGCATCATCTAACAATTTCTTGTAGCTCAATAGGTTTGCTCCATATCCTATGCCTCTTTTATTAAATACACGTCATTGTGCTCCAAACATCATGTCAAACATTTATTTCTTATCGGTGAACATGGTCATTGTGTTAGTCAAGTCCTCTACTTCAATGACTAAGTCATTTATCTTCGTTAAGACTTCATTCAAGTCACTTTGGATATCACTAATGGTCTTATTTTGTGACTCAATCTCAAAAATTGCTATAGCCAATTTATTTTTGAGTTGGTTGTCTTCTTGACCTTTTTTCAACACTTTCATAAGCTTATCAATACTAGACACATCATCTAAATCATCAACATCATCAAAGTTAAAATTATTTGGATTTACCTCAATTAGTGCTATGAAACAAAGTATTGATTTTTATTTTCTGACTTCCAGTCAAGAGCTTGATGAAGATGAGTCATCACATATCGCCTCGAGGCTCTTCTTGCCTTTTCTTTTATCGAAGACCTACTTGGACTTGCAATCATCCTTAATGTGACTCGGTTTGCCACACCTAAAGCAAATGGTTTCACTTGACTTTTCTCCTCTATTTCCACTCTAGAACTTCTTGTACATTCCACACTTTTACGTTGCCTTATTGAGCTTCCTCGATAGCATAGCTACTTCTTCTTTAAGATCATTATCATCACTAGATTTCTCATCTTCAATGATCTCAATCGATGGATTCGGTGGGCTGTTAGCATTTAATTCTATCTCATTTGTTGAGCTTTCTGTACTCCCACCAAGTGCTTCCAATCTAGCTTGGTGCTTTAATTCAAATTCATAGATTGTTAGCTCTCCACAAAGAGCATCAAAAGTGTAGTTTCCAAGGTTTTCTGTCGATTGGATGGCATATTTTTGTTGATCACAACTCCTTCCAAGATTTTATATCTTATTCAAGAGCTTTGTGAATTGAGTGATGGTGGTGGCTATGTTTTCATTAGAGCCAACCCGAAAAGTCTTATAGTGCTCCTCAAGGATCCTCAATTTAGTCTTCTTCACTTGAATTGTACCCTTATAATGTATTTCAAGCTTCTCCCAACTTCCTTGGTCGTTTGATACGCACTAACTCGGTTGTACTCGTTCTCACTAAGTGCATAAAACAAATGATTCACTGCTTGATTATTTAAGAGCTCAATCTTTGTCTCCACGGTAGTGTATTCCCTCGCGGACTTGTCCCGAGGAGTGTATCCATTTTTATTTAGTCCCATCAAAGTGTACTTTGCACTCTAATGTAGAGCTTCATTCACTTTCTAATGAGTATAGTTCGTTCCATCAAAGTATGGAGGCCTACTCAATGAGTTGCCTTTCCTAAGGTGAGTCGGATCTAGAGTTTGCAACTTTGTACAAAAATACACAAACATATGTTAGTAACATTTTGAGCAATAATTTTCTTTGATACCAATTGAAATCACACCCAATAAGGTGGTGAATTGGGTGTAACGAGAGGTTACAGCCATTTGAAAACATTCAATGAACATCAATGCTCTATGCATGCATGATTAAAAATTATAAATTCCATACGATGATAAAAGGGGCAAAAGATATGAAAAAGAGACGCATGATTTATAGTGGTCGATCTAACCAATCTACATCTAGTACCTAACATCACCGATTAGGATATTTAAACCCCCACTATATTAACAATAAATATTACAACCTAATCATATAAGCGTAGAAAACTTAATCACAAATCGGGAATTCCTACCTAGCCTCAACAAGGGTTTATGCCTAGCCTCAACTAGGTATTCCCTTGACTTAGATCCCACTAATTCTTACAACAACCACTTACAATAAATAGATGAATATAGTAAAGTTCACTTTACAAAGTAAATAAGCAAAAATTTCAATTATAGGTAAGGCACCTAGCGTCTAACCACTCTAATGTATGCAAGTTTGAATATGAATAAGATATATAAATAGGTTTATGATTTTGCACATTTTTTAGATAAGAAATCGATTGAGCCAAATTGATGAGAATGGATTCGATTTCAAATCCAATAAACAAGTAGTTTGATAAAAATCAAGTTTAAGCCTTAAATCTCGTTCAAATTAGTCCTATGGTATATAAATTAATTTTAATTGTGAAACTAAGACAAATGTGATCAAGAATATAAAAAATGATTTCCACACAACAAGCATTACAAAAGATGTAGTTTAAGCACAAAGAAACTAGGAAATCAAAATTTCTTACAACCCTGAATGAGTGGGAGAAAATTCAATTCTTGAGAATTAGTTGCAAGCCTTAAAACACCTCAGTTATTCCAGTTCTAAGGATGATTTGGTTCCTTCAATAGGTTCCAAGTGGTTGAGCACAAGAATCAAGAACTTTTGATGTGAAAACTTTTAGCACTTCTGAGGTTTTGAACTTGAGAGAATAATGGAATGTTCTAAGTGGTTTGTGTAACCCTATTAGACCACTTGTGGCTGTTATCTCGATCCAAAGGCCTAGATTCAATCATTGATTCAAAATAAAGCAAAAGTTGTAACCTTTTAAAAAAGCTTTCAAGAATTTAGTTAGCGCGCTAGGTCACATCATTAGCTTGCTAATTTGTAGGTAGCACACAAATGAGACCCATTAGCAGGCTAACTAGCAGGGACCTAAAGTTAATTAATTTTTCGGTCTTATGTTAGAGACCCTTAGCACACTTACGACTCAACTAAAGATATGGAAAAATACTATAATTATTTAATATGAGTCATTGCACCTTTTTAGATAGACTGAATGATTTATCAAATCCTATAAATTGGAAATCTGAGTTTCATGAAATATGTAGGGGCTTTTCTGTAAATTTTCATTTTCTTTGCAGAAATCATTCAAATTTAGTTTTGTGCTCTCAAAAACATTCATCATAATTTCCAAATTCATTGCATGTGTAATGAAAAGTTCTTACAATCCAAAACATTATAAGATCATTTCAAGTTATAAACTTTAGTTGATACTAAAACCAATATTTGAAACTTTGGAAAATGTGGAAAATGTGGTATGCATGAAACTAACGCATTTAGCTTATGTAATTGGACTTATATATCTTACATAGTTTCTACAACATGTAGAATAGCCTTTTGGTCCTTGTTTCCTTGTATGAGCCTAATCTTAGGCTTTATTGGCTATGTTTGACTTGAGCACCCAAGAGTTCAATTTTCCCTTTGTGCTTTTGATTCATAACCAGTTTGACATTTTGAAACACACTTAGCAAACTTGTTAGAATCCTTTTACTTTATCCGTTGACATCAAAATCCTAGGTAGAGTATAAGTGACTAAGCACTTAATCAAACAACCATCGGAATGGAAAGGAAAAATTATGGGAAGAAAAAGAATATAGAGAAAAATGGAAGAATGTTTTTAAAAACTCTTAGAATAAAAGATTTAGCTCGAGTTCTTATAGCTAAGTCGAGTGAAGTATATATTTTTTCTTAATATTCCAACAATTGAACATGATAATAATATTTGTTGGTGTCTTAAAAATTCCTATTGATGTTGATTATGGTGGTATTTTTAAATATTTTTGAAAGTGAGATTCACTTGACGAGTCTTTTATCTTTAGATTATATATTAGTCATCGTAAGCTTAATGCTTATCAGTGGAGATTAGGAAAGCCTATATAGTTGTTTGTTCTTAGTATTGATTCAACTTTAAGATGTTGGCCTTAGTATTGATTCAACTTTAAGTTATGAGGTGTATTGCATAACGAGGATTTAGTTGTCATTTAAAGGGTTATTCTTAAAATCTTTCTATTCTATCATAATTTTTATTTACTTTAAGGTAATATATTTCTATTAAATGATAAATTTAGTTTGAGAATAAGAGTACGTAATTATAAAATTTGAATAAGGAAATAAAAGATAATATAATTGAGAGTATTCCTTTGCTTGGGACAATAAAGTAGTGTGTTTGGGTGTATTTCATAAGTCAATAATTAGACAAAATTTTATAGTATATTTTAGTGTCATTTTAGAAGTAAATGACTATATTACACTAGCTTTTATCTTATTTTTGTGATTTCATATTATATTACAGTTATATGAAAAAATAGAAGAAAAGGAGAAGTAAAGTGTAGATTCAGTCAATTGAAGAAAACATACAACAATTTTGGAATTATACTAGGAGTCGATACATAAATTTGCAGTAGAGAAGTCCATCGATTCATCATTGATTTAGAAAATGAACTATGATTTACAACATAAATTAGTGAACCACATAGTCATTGTTCCAATGATTTAGTTGAGAAAGAGGATTTGGTCAGGATTCGCTGATGTCAACCATGAGAATATTGGATTACAACAAGAAATTTTGGTTATGTTGGGATATGTACTACTTAAGATACTATATATATGTCCTTCAGCTCAGAAACCCAATGCCCTGGAGTTCCTCGAAAGCCTTGGGGTGGCCTTTAGAAGCTTTTGATTAGTTTGAGTGTTATAGACTAGTTTTAGGCTATTCTCAATTGAGTTTAGTTTAATATTATTATTCGTAATTTTGAAGATTCCTTGGATATTCAAGTATTCAATAAGAGGTATTTTTCTTTAGTGTCCTTTATTTATTTTATTGCAATGTTTATTTTGAATATTGTGAGTAGTTTATTAATCTGAACAAAGTCTAGAACATGAACATAAACTATTTTGCAATGAAGTCATAAGGAATAAGAATTTGTTCTTAATGCTTTAAACATAATTGTATATGTAAATTCACGATTTAAATAGATTTGCTTTCGCGTATTACGATCAAGAAACTTGTTATTACACGCATAATCTGGAATGTCTATTATGATATTTAGGTTTTAAATCAAATATAAAGTAGTAACAATAATTAATTTGAAAGGTCTTTTATTGTTTAGATTTCCTAGGTGAATTGTGTTTAAAGTTTGATATTGATTTGGCTAATTTCGATAAAATTGGCTTAGTAGCAAGAATTTTTGATAGAGTGTAGTGATTTTTTGTTTCTGTAAGTTATCTTTGAGCATTCGAAGAACTAATGGTGATAAGATTCGAATATAGTTTTTCCATTAATATAAGGAAAACTGATATTTTGTTTAAGGCTGCCAATCTTGCTTATGATTTAGGCTTAATTATTCAAGAATACTCCATAATATGATGATAGTATGATTATGACTATGTTTTAATTAATATGTTCGGATTCAAAATAGTCCATGTTTCATTGTTCTAGATATTTGTTTAGATATTTGTTTCATACTAGTTTTATATGACTTGAATTTATAATATTTAATATTAGTGAATTTGGAATGTGTTAGTTTAATTTGTTGTTATAGTTCGCTTAGATAATTTTAATTTTAGTTTTAATTGAATTAATTAAATTAAGGTAAAATGATAAAAACTCTTGTAAAACCATTTTCTTAGGAAATCTGCTAAATTCTTGCGAAGACAATCTCACTTATGACTAGTAAAAAATAACAAGAATATATGAGAAACTTATTACACACGCTTGACACATGTCACCCCCACTTTATTGTCCTAAACTCCAAAAACAGGTGAATGATACGATGTAACCCGATTACCCATAGATTGCCTTTCATTTGAGAATGCATCCTCCATTCACTAAGATACAAGAATAGATCTAATCTCGGACAAATAGGAGTAACGCAAAAATTAAACCAAGTAAACTAGCCATCGACTGGAGGGAGATCAACCAACTCCATTTCCCTTATTAGAATATCAAATTGTCTCATGTTAGTGGTAATCTCCAACTTATTGCTTTTCTGTTGGAGAAAACGAGGGATGATAAGGTCTACGGCTTAGCACCGATGTGGACTACACAAACCAAATAGAGCACTTAGTTCCTCCCAAAACTTGTGCCTCCTCCTATAATTAGATGGACCATGGACACCTTTTAACCACCAAACCAAAACCACTAGACTCTTCTACCTTCACCGAATCTGAATGACACCCTACTAAGCTATAATAACTCTAACTCTACGTGAATCCCATATAATCACGATACCCCTCTTATCCCAATTTGAGTCTAACACTACCCATTTATTAAACCTACTATTCCACGCACTCATGACTTCCTCTTGATTAAAAGACGCCCTTTTAGTTTTTTGAAGGATATCAAAATCGAATTATGACGCCTAAGCACTTCTTTAATCATTCTCTTTTTAGTCACATCCCCTAAAGGTTCTAATGTTCCAAGAAACTATCCTCATCAAGAAACCCTACTTCATTTCCCATCCTGTGTGTTGTAATGTACACCTAACCGTAACATATTCCTCTCTTGAGCCATCCAGGCTTCGTTGATCTCTTCTAGTGTTCTCGGCCTAAGAGTGATATGTATGACGTACTACTAGAAACTGAGCTGGAAGGAAAGAACCATTTATCTCAAATGTTCCCAATTAATGCTCATATCGTGATTACCGAGATTGAGCTCCTCAATCTCTGAGGAAGTCGTGGTTGACTTGGCGTTGTTATCTACAGGGGTGAATCCAAACAGCGACAATCCTGTTGGAGAAAATCAAAGAGAAGCAAAATTGAATTAAGGAGAGAAGAAAATAGATCTATATAAAAGGAAGAAAAGCAAGAACTGAAATCTGGTTCTATTATTTGTTGATGCTGCGATCCATATAAAAATAGATTTGCACGTGTATTTTAATACACTTATTTAACAAGAACTAAAGTTGGAATAAAACTCTTATCCTAAAAAAATAGAAACTTGTATCCTAATCTAACTTATCAACAACTAAAGGATAACTTAAAGAGCAAGAAACATATTAACGAAAAATAGATAATTGAATGTTGATGTCCCTAATACGTTGCAATAGTTAAAAGCAATATCGTTAAAACTCCTCCTTGCTTTGGTTACTGCAAATTCAAGCTTTTCTTTAAGAAATTCAAACTTGCTTCTCGATAGAGATTTTGTTAATATATCAGCTAGTTAAAGATCAGACTTGCGATACTTCAAATTAACTGAACCTTCCTTTGGCATTTCTTTAAGAAAGAATAATTTGATGTTGAAGTGCTTTGTTTTCCCATGAAAAATAGGATTATTAGAGATAGCGATGGCAGCTTGATTGTCAACAAACAACTTTGTGCGTTCCTTTTGCTTCAAATGTAACTCTTTTAACATTTTCCTTAACCATAAAGCATGATTTGCAGCTGCCATAGCAGCGACAAATTCAGCTTCTGCTGTTGATTGAATCACTGTACGTTGCTTTTTAGAACTCCAAGAGAACACTCCTGAATCAAACTTGAAACAATAACCAAATGTACTTTTCATATCATCAAGTGAGCCTGCCCAGTGACTATCAGAATAGCCATGGAACACATAATTCTGACTTGCACAAAATTTGATTCCATAATTCAATGTCCCCTTCACATATCTAAGGACACTTTTAGCCTCTTCGTGATGCGTTTCAGTCGCACAAGTTGTAAATCTTGATAATAGACTTACGAAATATAGGATATCACGCCTTGTAGTAGTTAGATACATAAGGCAACCTACTAAGCTTCTATAGTAGGTTTCATCAACCTTTTCAGCTTCGTCTTCTTTTGTAGCTTATTTTTTTGACACGTGAGAGTATCAACACTCTTGCATTCATCTATTCTAAATTTCTTCAAAATCTCATTGACATACTTTCTTTGACAAATGAAGACTTCTCCATTCTTTTGTTTTCTTTCCATCCCTAGAAAGTAAGACATATGTCCAAGATTTCTCATCTCAAAAGTTTGCATAATTTCTTCTTTGAACTTTCTCACAAGTTCTTCATTACTTCCTGTGATCGACAAGTCATCAACATAAAGTGAAACAACCACAAAATTGATTTCATCACCTTTAATGTAGAGAGTCGACTCATCGAGGCTTTTGTTAAAACCCAACTCTGTCAAGTGCTTATCAATTCTACTATACCAGGCTTTTGGAGCTTGTATCTCGGGCCATACAAGGCCTTCTTAAGAAGGTACACATCATTTTCTTTTCCTTTTGAATCCTTCGGGTTGCTCTACATGGATCTCCTCCTCCAATAAGCAATTAAAGAAAACTAATTTGACATCAAGTTGATAAACATTCCAGCTCTTTTGTGCGGCTATTGCAAGCAACAACTTGATTATTTCCAATCTAGCAATAGGAGAGAACGTATTAGAAAAATCAACGCCAAAAATCAGAGCATAGTCTTTCACAATAAGCCTAGCTTTGTGCTTGTTGATTGAACCATCAGGATTCAGCTTAGTTCTACACACCCATTTTACGCCTATCACATTTCTATCTTCAGGCCTTTTCACCAGTTGCCAAGTTTGATTTTTCTCGATCATGGTTATCTCCTCCTCTATGGTAGCAACCCATCTTGAATCTTTTGCAGCTTCCTAGATGTTTGAAGGTTCAAGTAAAGCTATATTGCATGATTGATAAATCTCGAAAGTGATCTCATACCTCTAACTGGTACATCATCAACCAAGTCATCAGGATATAGTTGTAATTTTGAAACATGGATAGGTTCTAAAATTAGATGCTTTCTTTTCCAATCCCACTCATCATGGTCCATAAAATACGCATCCTGCTAATCATAATTTTCTTAGTGTTTGGTTGAAAATTGTGTATGCTTTAGAAGTTAGGCTATAACCTATAAAGATCCCTTCTTCTGCCTTTTTGTTTAGTTTATCCCTTTTAATTTGAGGAACATAAACAAAACAAGGACATCCAAATACTTTGAGATTTTTCAAAAAAAGTTTGAATCCAAACTATACTTTATATGGAGTTCTTCCAACTACTGCTTTTGTGGGCAGCTTATTCCAAGAAAAAGATTGCGGTATGTGATGATTCCGCCCAATACTCTTTTGGCGAATTCTTCTCAAACATCGGGCATCTGGCCATCTCCATTATGGTTTGATTTTTCCTCTCACTTACTCCATTTTGTTATGGAGTATACGGAGTAATGAGTTAATGTTCATTTCCAGCTTCTTCACAAAATATAATGAACTGATTTTAAGGTGTATTCCTTACCATTATCTGATCTTAAGACTTGAATTTTGTGACCACTTTGTGTTTCAATCCATTGCTTGAATTTCCATAACACACCAGCAACTTCTGATTTGAATTTAAGAAAATAGATCCAACACATTCTTGATTAGTCATCAATGAAAATCAAGAAATACTTACTCCCATTTAAAGATGGAGTATTATAAGTTCCAGACACATTAGTATGAATCAGCTTCAACTTCTCAGTGGCTCTCCAGGTTGCCTATTTAAAGGGAAGTCTTGTTTGTTTTCCTTGTCAACAAGCAATAAAATCTCTAATATATAGTTCAATATGAGGAATTCCTTAAACCATATTCTTCTTCTGCAAAGTCATAACAACTTTATGATTGAAGTGTCTAAGCCTTTTGTGACACAATTCTGCATTAGTTTTCATGGCTGAATAAGCTACATTTTCCTCCTTCAAAGGATCTAATGCAAAGCTTTTCCTCTTCATGCTAACTTTAAAACATCTTCACCTTTCGAATCTCGATCAAAAATTGATTATTTTCAAAGATTATTTTGAAACCTCTCTTAAGAAGTTGGAAAACACTTAACAAGTTTTGGCTTATATTAGGTACGAATAATACATCTTTCATTAGTTTTGTACCCAAAATACTTTTAATTTCAACTGTGCCTTTTCCCTTGACCGCAAGGTACTCACCATTGCATATTCAAACTTTGGAGGTTACAGAAGTGTCTAATTCTCGAAAGAGGTCTCGATCGAAAGTCATGTGGTTTATGCAACCACTATCTACAAGCTACTTATCACTTGTACTACTTATTGCAAAACAAGATGCAACATAAAGATGCTCATCGTCTTCTTTATCTGCAACTTGTACAGCATTCTTTTGTTAAAGGTTGACTTGAGTCACTTGTCTTTTCTGGGGATTGCTTCTACATATTTTATGATGATGTCCCATCTTCTGACATTTTCACGTTATTGATTCGGTCGCTTCCAACATTTAATAGGGTGATGACCTATTCTTCCACAATACTTATAAGGAGGAAAATCATATTTTTTCCCTTATTAGTGTTAGGAGAATCAAAACCTGAATTTCCTTTCTTGTTCTTCTCAATTTTCTTCCCTTTTTGTCCTTGACTAAATTTAGCTCTCGCAACTAATGCACCTTCAACAGACCCCTTCAGATCTAATGAGGTTTCTTTGTTCCCGTGCTTGCATAGCACTCAACAATTCCGCCAAACTAACGTTGACCAAATTTCTTGTATTTTCAAGTGATGAAATAGTAGCATCAAACCTTGTCACGGTGGTTACAAGGGATTTTTTGCACAATCCTAGAGTCTAAAAATTCGGAATCAAGTAATCTCACTTTATTCGCAATTCCATGTAATCTATCAGAATACTCCTTCACTGTCTCTGAGTCCTTCATTCTCTGAAGCTTGAATTCTCTGATTAAGTTGAGAACCTTCATTCTTTTGATGTTTTCATCTCATTCGTACTCCTTCTTTAGGTAGTTCCATATTTCAAAGGCCGACTTTAATGGCATAATCCTTACGAAGACTTCAGAAGAGATTGTAGCAAATAACATAACTCTTGCCTTAGATTTTCTTGACTTTCTCTCTTTGTAATATTTGATTTGAACCATTGTTGGATTTGCGGGTAAGGGAAGAACTTCGTAGTCTTCCTCAATGGCTTCCCAGAGATTATTCTCCCCCAAATGTGCCTCTATCATGGCTGCCCATATATGATAACCCTCACCATCGAACACCGGTGGTGCAAGCGAGGTGAAAGGCTATTCAAGAATTGAATTTGAATCCATGGAAGTTATTGGACTTAGAAAAAAAAGTTTCTCTCAACCACAAGTCCCAAAAGAAAATAAATGCCCTGATACCTATTTGTTGGAAAAATGAAAGGGAAGTAAAATTGAATTGAGGAGATAAGAAAAATAGATCTATATAAAAGGAAGAAAAACAATAACTGAAATCTAGTTCTATTATTTCTTGATGTTGCGATCTGTATAAAAATAGATTTGCACGTGTATTTTAATACACTTAAGTAACAAGAACTAAAGTTGGAATAAAACTTTATCCTAAAAAATAGAAACTTGTATCATAATCTAACTTATAAATAACTAAAGGATAACTTAAAGAGCAAGAAACTTAATAATGAAAAATAGATAATTGAATATTAATGTCTTTAATACGCTACAGCAGTTAAAAGCAAAATCGTTAATAAATCCGATCTCCGCCCTTACTTGAATTAGAAGGCCAATATCATTTGTTTCTGCTACTACTATATCACCGAGAGGTAATTGAGCCTTTGGGGAAGAAAAACTCTAATAGGCATTCCTCATTTAGCTCCTTTAAACCCATCACTTTGTGCCTCATTGGCCCTCGAAAATGTCAAAAGATTCGTCAGAGTGAGAATTCATATTAAACACCAACTCACATTACCATGCATCTCTTTCGTTCTTACTGCCAATTCTTGGCTTGAAGGGCACCTCATCTTCAGCCATAACTTTGGTTGTAGGAATTGCAATTGGTTCAACCTCTTCCACTTCTAGGGAGGAGATTCAAGTTTTCTTAATCCTTAAGAGTTCCCCTGTTGATCATTTACGAATATCTCTGATATTAAACTTGACTATTTTTGCGTGCATCACATATGCGACTTTCCCTATTAGGCATCCCCAACCTCGTTAGTTGTCGTGGGTGGATGAAGTTGAAAAAGTCAAAAATTGAACAATTGATGGGCTTCCAATACAAATTGGTATAGTTCGAGCCATTTCTAGATATATATATGGTGCCTTCTTTTGTTGTGATAGCTCAAGTCTCGATTGGCCATGTCATATTCCCTAACTCAATTAGGGCAATGTGCGATTTAAAACCCTAATTAAACTCTAGTATAGTAGTTGAACTCAATTATAGTAACAATATAGTCGTCCTTCATACCTGATAATTAAAATATAATATATCATATATTGAATAAATAATTGAAAATGTAGCAGAATAATTTTTTTTTGATAATACAAACAATATACTAAAACGGAGATAAATCTCGGTATTAAAACCAAATCCCAACCCTGGTTATTCCAAAATAATAATTCAATACAATATATAAAACTAATAAATATCAATTCATCGTAGATAACAATATAAACTCCTAATTTTCTTTGATCCTGAGTTGAATTATACGTCAATTACCTGAAATGTTAATTGGGGATAAGTGCTCCAACTTGCTTAGTAAGTGATGCTTGTAAATGTATCAATTATAAAAGAATTAATGAATAGCAAGATGAATCTGAAGCATATATGTTTAGACATTTAAAATGATATAACAATACGTAAAGGATGAAAGTTCAAAGGTCAATCGCAACCATACTCGTGACTTGTAAATTTGAGTTTAAAGATAGAGTCGTACAATTGCCTTACTAAAGATTCAACCATAGAGTGCACATGTTGCGCTACGTGTGATTTTGTTTGTTTATTTAAGCTTTATTGAGCTACCAAACTGTAACCAGATAGTGTCAACTAAGGTAAAACTTAAGCTTACTAAGGATTAAAAGGCAGAATCCATTTTTAGGCATACTTTTTCCTTTTATTAAGATAGAGGGTGGAATCTATTTCTAGACGTACCTTTCTAACCTCAATCCTGATCCACCTTGTCACACAGTTCCAATCATTTTCACATTTAAAACTTTCAGCCATAATACATTGCCCCATTCCCATTCCATAATGCTATACTAGCTAAATATACTAATTTACGATGTATAATTGTTAAGAATAGAAGTCCCACTTACTCAGAAAGTTGGGACGTTTATTCCCAATTAACAATTCAGGTTATTTAAGTGTGTTTTGACTCAAGAATGGAGAAGATTTGGAAATTAGTCTTCTTTATATTGAATTGGTTTTTGTTTGTTTCATATATTGTATTGAATTATTATTTTGCAATAATTATGGTTGGGTTATGGTTTTAATACGAGATTTATGTCAGTTTTAGTATATCGTTTGTATTATCCAAAAATGTTTCAATTTCATTGCATTTTCAATTATTTATTTGATATATGATATATTGTATTATGATTATCATGTATGAAGGATGGTTGTACTGTTTCTCTAATTGAGTCCGACATGTGTACCGAGGCTTAAGTAGGGTTTTGGGCTGGGCATTACCCTAATTGAGTTAGGGGATGTGATAGTTTGGTATCAGAGCTATTCTAGAGTTTTAACCAATTCCACTTAAGAATGTTCACTCTTTATGCTAGGTTGTGTTACCAAATTGTCACATCCCCAAACTCAATTAGGGCAATGAACAACCTGAAACTCTAATTAAGACCTCAGTACACAAGTCGAACTAATTTAGAGTAAAAGTACAGTCATCCTTTTATATCTGATTATGAAATATAGTATATCATATATCGAATAAGTATTTGAAATGCAAAGGAATTAAAAGTTTTTTCAATAATACAAATGATATCCAAAAACATACATAGATCTCGATGTTAAAACTACCCTGGTTATTAAAAATTAATAATTCAATACAATATTTAAAACAAATAAAAATTAATTCACCGTAGAGAAGACTACAAACTCATAATCTTCTTCATTCCTAACTTGAAGTGCATGTTAATAGCCTACAATGTTTGACCGCTCCAACTTGCTCAGTAAGTGATGCTTGTAAGCGTATCAATTATCAACGAATTAATGAATAAAATATGAATCCATAATATATCTATTAAATAATAATGATATGACAATACATAACGGAATGCAAGTCAAAGATCAATTGTAACCGTACTCGTGAATTTTAAATTTGAGTTTAAAGAGAAAGTCGTACATACCACCTCCTCAGTTTTGAAAACCAAATAGATTGAGAAATCGAAAAGGGAAATGGAGTGGAGATCGATAGTAGAGAGATGATGTAAGTGATTTGTTTTTGTGTTGTTTGATTATTGTATTAATCGTTATTGTCACTATGGTGTTATTGTTGGAGAGTTCAAAAGACAATTTTGTTGTCTTTTGAATGTCTTGTCTATGAAAAGGCTTTGGAAGCTTGGACGTCCGAGGAAGGAGACGATGTATGAATTTGTTTCCCTTAAAAAGCGATATTGGGGTTAGGCAAAGCCTAACCAAGTTTAAATGAAAATAATTTATGTAGAATTAATAATTAGTGGGTGCTTAGTGACACAGGTGGGACGTACAATGGTGTGCACACTCGAGGGTGGTTGTTAGCGCGTGCGGTGAATTTCTAGGCATAAAATACATGGTTATATATAAAGAAATTTTACAATGGTGACTTGACTTAAAATGATCACCATAAGATTTATATCTAATTGTGAATACGAAAGTTACATTTTAGACTCTTAAATGTGTGCACAAGTTTCTAGAGGGCATATTCACCATTAAATTTAAATCTAACGGTCAAAATTCATTAAATTTAAATCTAATGGTCAAAATTTAAAATCATCATTCATGGTGCTTTTTCCCAATCACCATTGTAGAACTTTACATATAATGAATCCTAAAGTTTAAATCAAGTTAAAAATTATATAAAAATACATAACAGAATGTAAGTTCAAAAATCAATTGCAACCGTACTTGTGACTTGTAAATTCTACTTTAAATACAGAGTCGTACACTCGCATCACCCGAGAATACAACTATCGAATCCACACGCTACACTATGTGTGATTCGGTTTGTTTATTCAAGCTTGATTGAGATACTAAATTTAACTGTACAGTGTTAATTGAGTTAAAACATTAACTTATTGAGGATGAAAGGCCAAATCCATTTTGAAGCGTACCTTTTCCTTTTTTAGGATAAAGGGCAAAATCAATTTCTACGCATCCCTTTCCAACTTCAAACTCGATCCTCCCTGTCGCACACTTCCTATCATTTTCACATTTAAAACATTCAAGTCATAGTAGATTGCCTCATTCCCAGTCCATAATGCTATATAAACTAAATATACTAATTTATGATGCATAATTGATTAGAATATGAGTCCTACTTCTGAGCAAGTTGGAGCGTTCATTCCCCATATTTTAGGTTATTAACGTGCGCTTTGACTTGGGAACTGGGAAGATTAGGAGTTTATAGTCTTGTATATGGTGAATTGATTCCCATTTATTTTATATGTTGTATTGAATTATTACTGTTTAATGTCCAGAGTTGGGATATAGCTTTAATAGCTAGATTTATGTTTGTTTTAGTATATCGTTTGTATTATCAAAAAATTTTTAATTTGGTTATCTTTTCAATAATTTATTTGATATATAATATATTGTATTCGATTATCTGGCATGAAAGATGGTTGTATTGTTACTCAAATTGAGTTCGAGTGGTGTACTAGGCTTAATTATCAGGTATTACTCGATTTGAGTTAGGGATGTGACAGTTTCGTATCAGAGCTATTCTTGAGTGTCAGATAATTCAATAACAAGAAAGCTCATTCTATGAGTTAGACTTTGATACTAACTATGACATCCTCTATCTCAATTTACTCAATTCCCTAAATTCTCAAATCTTTTCCTGTCGATCAAAACCCTAAAATACATTGATCATCACTAATTTGAGTCAAATACTAAATTGTTAGAACCCCAAAACTTTTTGCATTTCCCTCGAGACCTATTTTTCAAGTTTTCCATTTATTTTGAAAAATTTCACGATTTATGAGGTAAAACCCCCAATTCATAAAAAAAAAATTGCTGGAAAATAGAGAAACAATTCCAAAAAAATAAGAAAAATTCTTAAAAATAATGTTTTGACCAAATAAATATAAATTAATGAATTTATATGAAAAATGAAGAATTAGGGATATATATGAGACTTTATAATCCGGGTTTTACCTTATAAACTATGAAATTGGCCAATATGAATAGAAAACAAGGAAAATCGGTCCCGAGGTTCCATATTCAAATGTGACCAATTTAGGGGTTCTAATAATTATGTAGTAGAATCAAATTAATGATGATCACTATATTTTAGGTTCTTGATCGACGGAAAAGGATTTGAGGATTTCGATAATTGAGAAAATCGGGACAAGGGATAATACATGACAAGTAAGCCCGATAAGTGCTTCGAAGTGAGGCCATCCTTTTGTAAGATGATACGGCCTCCTCGTATCTATGGATTATTAGATTATTTATTGAAAGTAAATAACTTAGTATTTCCAACCGAATTTTATGTGATGGAAATGAGAGATTTAATATCAACTAATTCTCTACATATTTTATTAGGTGACCATTTCTTAAAACAACTAAAACTAAAATAGATATCTTTGAATGGATGATGTCTATGGAATTTGAATACAAAATTGTCACGTTCAATTACAATGATGATGATAATTATGATGTTTGAGATGAATTACTTGACAAAAATTTAATAATAATGATTCTCTAGAATAAATCATTATGATATTCTAAGTGTTGAAGTATATCCAATTAATGTAGTAACAATGGAAATTGAAAATGATGTTTCGAAGAAAGAACAAGTTGAAGAAATTGACACGTGTTGAGCGTATGCAATAAATTTATCCCCGTTATTATACTATTAAATTTTGTAGTAGTGGTAATTGGGACGTCTCCACATGGATTTTGCAAATTCCATATGAAGTGGGGTTATATTATATTATTATTTATTTTTCTTACTTTTCTTTTAATTAACCTAATTAAAACCATAATTTAAATTATTAATCTTTAAATATAGAAATCAACTAGACTAACTTAATTAACGTAATTCACCCAAATCCAAGTCATTAAATTCAAAACAATTTAATTCAATGGAAAAAATATAAAAAAACATCTAAAAAACATCATAAACAATGAAATATTAACCCGTTTTGCATTTAAAGATGCCACTTATGTCATAGTCATAATTATACTTTGTAAAGTATTCTAGACCACTAAACTCTAATTGTAAGTAAGTAGACAACCTTTAGCAAGCCACAGTTCTCCTTATTCTGATGAAGAAGCCACGTATTTATTTTATCGAATTAACTCTTTGAATACATACAAAAATTAACTTTTGGCAATAAAACCGCATCACACTTCGTGAAAACTTTGAACTACTAAACCTAATACTTTCTGAAAGCTACTTAAATATTAAACTAAGATCTCAATCCACTTAGGACTTCTAAATGGTAATAGCTCCTTTCAAAAATCCTAGTTACTACTTTAAACTAGATATATAATTAAAATATCACAATCAACGTCAACGCAAATCGAAAACGGAATTTCCACTCTAATTGCAATCGAAACTCATTTCCGTCTCTAAAAACGTCGTCGCGATTTCGAAATCGTACATTTGTAATTGCATTCCGTCTCTGATTCCGTTGCTAATCAGAAACGGAATCAGAGACGAAAATAATAAATTTATGAATTCTGTCTCTGATTCCGTTGCTAATAAGAAATGGAATCAGAGACGGAATCAGAGACGTAAATAAGAATTCTGTCTCTGATTCCGTTTCTGATTAGCAATGGAATCAGAGACGGAATTCTTATTTCCGTCTCTGATTCCGTTTGTGATTCGTGCATATATTCCTGGAAAATTAGAGACGGAATAGCAACGGAATTTTTGAATTCCGTTGCTAATTCGTCTGTAATTTTCCTTTTCGTTTAATTTTCAAACATAAGCATAATCCAATTTGTTCTCCAACCTATAACTTGAAGTTAAAACCATAGGACCTCCTCCATCGCCTGCACCCCCTCCAACAACTCCTTGGGGGTGCTAACATCCCACCAAAAAGCCAAATTTGACATTCATACATCGACGATATATATCAACAAATATTCAAAATAGAAAAAAAAATGTAAAAATCAAAATTTGAAAAAGATTTATATGTCCACGAAAAATTGTCTTGTATTACAAAAGCTCCAAATTTCTACGTATTCACAAAAACCACCAATTCTATTGTTCAACAACCACAAAAAAAAACTTACAATCCTATAAATATGCACAAAAAGAATTATCAATCTAAAAGTAATGTAAGCAACTATAAAAGTTACACGATATGCTTTAAATTCCCCATCTCTCACTTGAAAACTAGATTATGGCAGATATTATCACAGGGATATGGGCAATCAATGGCACTAACTCCCACTCGATCGAAGAACCAGCCACCTACTAATAGGGCCACGCTCTACCATCATGGCCCTGCACAAACAAATAGCGGAGAGGGCCCCAGTAAAACAAAGAGAGCGACGAGATCAATATAAAATCTAAAATTCTTACTGCGCTACTCTACATTTTATAAGCATACAAATGTTTCGGAAACTTGATATTATATACATCAACCATGCAGTCAATTGGGTAAGATTGAAAAACGTTTACCAAATTTACAACAGATAAAGAGTTGTGGCAATATATGCAAAAATTCTTACAGCATCTAGTTCTTGCAATGCCATAATAGTCGAAGTCCTAGTTATTTGCATTTATATGGCACAAAATAAAAAAGTATATAAAGGAAGCAAAACAAATTGGTGCTATAAGATCGCAAAATCGTGGATTTATGTGAACTGCATTAGAATTCTTTCAAGCATAGTCACTAGTATTCCATTCAAAGTAAAACAAGGTCACTGGCTTTGTAATCGAATTACATGTGACAAATAGGCTATTACCTATTTCAATGGTTTAAGGCTTTTGTTGTTTTGTTTTTGTGTTTCACTAACAAAATAAAGAGCTTTCTTTGCTAGAAATTTGTGATTTTTCTTCAAGGAGTTGAAAAATATTTGTTTTCTTTGCTTACTTGAATGTTATTAGAAACACTAGTAAAGGTAAAGCAAGAGGAGTTGTCCCAATAAAAGAAAAAACCAACAGCTGATAGCAATCCCAAAAAAACAAAAAAAAACCATGATGTATAAGACATAAGTAAAAAAGTGAAGGAGAAACCTGAATAAGAAGTATTTCACCGCGAATTCTCTGCCTTAGATCACCGTGCCCACCACGTCCAACAGTTGCCATAATCAATTTAATAATCTCTCTACGAAGCAACCATAAACAGTCAGACAATCTTGGTGATTAGTCAATGAAGCTAATTAAAGCATTTTACTTACTAAGAATTTCGGTGTAGTATAAAAGAGGCACATCAGTATATTTGGTCTTAACGAGCTCCCCTGGTTCTCGAATGAGGCTATACGTACTCTTCCCAGCTGGAGAATTTGAAGCTGTATGAATCTAAAGAACAAAGACAAACTTTGGCATTCAAAAGCTATTAGAGTCGAGCAACAATGAATCAATAATAAACTCATGAACAAGCCAAAAACAGATAGTGAAATATTAATTTGTACATTACCAACGATGCACATTCAACTGCAATGTCAAGTCCTGATTTTTGGTTCACCACAACGACAACTCCCTTCCCGTTATGAGTTCTGCTGCATACTCCTGTTTAGAACATAAACTGGCTGTCAAAAAAAGGTGATCTGCAAGGTTCCTCGTAAAGTGTCAATGTTGAGGAAAGTAAGCATTAAAGAAGTAAGAGGAACTGCTATTGACTGGAACTGTAAAATCTTTCCCTGGTTGTCTTAAGTCGGTATCAGATACATGTTGAATTCATACTACATGGACAACCTAAGCATGCTTTCATCAAAAACAAACATAGAACTGAAAAATATGAACTCACTACTGGATCAGGGGCATCTGATTGCTGGCACATAACCCATGGAACCCCTGTATCTAAAGATGTAGCCATGGAGGCTGGCCATTTGATGTAGGGCTTAACAGCTGCACCATAGGTAGAATTGACGTTACCATATTCATTTTGAATCTGCTCAAAAATAGTATCATCACAAACTTTAATTAAGTTCAGCAAAATTGGAACAGGCAGCATCAAAACAAGCACAATATTTCAATGCAGCTCCAAAAAAGGTAATGAATTTCTCTCTACTAATAGATAATTAGATACCAAACCAACCTGGGAAATGATTATGGGCCCGCCTTGAGAGGCATAGAGCTTCTCCTGCTTCATCATATCAACAATCTTCGCCGTGAACTTTTGCATCTCTTTCTAGTTTCTACAACATGAATAAGAACGAATAACAATAAAATAACTTCGAATCCGCATAAACAGTGTGTCAAAAATCAAAAGGCAAGAAACAAACATAAATAGAAAACCTTGAAGGGCTCGTTATCAGTTCTAAGCTCGATACCGGGTATGAAATGCAACCAAATAGGGAAGCCTCTGCATTGGGATCAAACAATTAATTCTCAATTCTTCAACAAGAACACAATTTTAATAGCACGAAATGATCACAAATTCACACACACCCAAAGTTCCATTCAACTGCAATGTCAAGTTCTGATTTTTGGTTCCCCACAACGACAACTCGCTTTCCTTAATGGTGATGCTGCGCTGGCATCCTCTATGGCCGAGTAATCCATTCAATGTACCACCACCCCATTGAAGACCTCTAGACCTTGGTTTATAGGGAAATCGGGTAGCTTGGGCGGACCACTGAACCTACCAACACATAAGATCACAAACTCTGCTTCATACACCTGTTTAGAACATAATTCAGTTCAGTCAAAAAAAAGAGTGAACTTCCACACATAAGATAACAATAGCCAATCTAATTGACGAGATTCTCATGGTGTAAGTTGCTAAGCATGAGAACTTCCACAACAAATTCCTTGGTTCCTTGGAGACCATTCCTGTTAAGTCGTTTGACAGCTACCGCCTGTTGATTTAGTAATTTTTCAGGACGCAGAAAGCTAACAAGACTTCAACAAAAAAAAAGTATTTTATCCTAATAAGATATTATTAGGAGGACTAAATATACATCCCAAAAAGTAAATAGCTATACAAAAACGTTCATTGACGCGAGAAACGGGTATCTCTGTATTAGAATTCCAAAATAAGTTCCACTGACCTGTCCAGTGCTTTCCAAGTAACCCTTGTAAATTCTTTGCAGTGGCAGATTTCATGGAAATCAACGTAGGGAGTCAAACCGGTTGTTCTTTTTTGTAGCCGGCCAATCATCATTGTGCCATTTTTCTCCCTAGTTAAAAGGGGGAAAGCTTATAATCAAAGAAACTTGTACAAATGCAATGAAAGTGATAATCATTAGTGAGAATACTAATGAATGTAAAACCTATACGGCTACCTTACCTCTCTCCCAATGTAAAGCTTGAGCAACTTTGCATTCCACTTCAGTTCCTCCTGCGGAAAAAAAAAGGTATAAAATGAAGGTTTCAATAAACAAAACATGGAAACATCGAAGTCTCAACACCTTCATCCATGATAGTGACAATTGTTAATAAAATTTGGATCATTTCAGAGTTTGACGAACAAAAAGAATTCAACTTCATGCGAAGCATTCTAAACCACCAGTTTCATTTCAATTTTATGTGCACGGTTTTCTAGCGACATGAGATAATAGAAGAACAAGAGCCTACATGATTTGCAACACAAAGCTAATTCTAGAGGTAAAAATTTAGCAAGTCCCACATGGAAGCCAAGAGTGACAGACATAAAACTTGCACATCTTTAGAATTTTCATTCAAGTAAATGTGAGGAATTGACACATCAAATTACAAAAACATACCTTCCAAACATGATGTGTAACAGTTTACAAACTAGTTGGTCTGATGGCATTTACATAGTAACAACCAAATTGCAGATCATATATGTAGAAATGTGGCATCGAAAGCATCGTCACTAACCTGACTTGGGACATTACCTCATCTGGTGCATGAGATCTAAGTTAAATACTGATTGCAAGGAAAGTAATGACCTGTTTGGCCTACTCTTCACGTCCCATTCTGTCCAAATAATTTTGCACCACTGCGACACCATTGAAATCTGCAACATTCAACCAATCGGTCAGTTTGCCCAATTCCTTATTGTGCTCTTTAATTCAATATCGTATCCCAGTCTATGCAGGTGTCATAGCTAGCCATTGGCAGGCATTTGATATCAGGAACAAACAAACATAATAAGACTGCTACTTTGAAGTTTTCTTCACAAATGTCAACATAAATAGCATTGTCTGTTCAGTAACTTAAAAAGGGTCTTATTCCAATCAAAATTTTTAAAGGGACTTACAGATAGAACTATATACAATGAAATCACAATACTTTCACAAACATATGCATACACGAAATGAAAAACCTCCAGACCAGCATTGAATGAATGTACAAGACTACAAGGTCATTACCAATTTCGGTAGCCATTCATCTATTAAATTTCCCAATTAAAAAAAAAAAGAATTTTAAAGAAAAAGGTGAACATTACCAATTTCGGCTTTAAATCTAAAAAAGCCTGGTCCTATCCCCTCACTTTTATGTCCTATGACAGACATAGAACTTGCTTTTTTCAAGATGGGTTGCGTCAAATTTTGGACCTCTTTTCTCATGTCGAAGATCATCATAGTAATTCCAATTTCCGTACCACATTCATAACAAGGACATAGATTAGGGGGAAGCAGAAAAATGGATATAATAGTTTCATATATTAATGCTTTCATGCGGAAGAGGTGTGAAAAGCATTTGATCCTTAAATCCTAATGCTCGAGTAAGGAAGTCGATAATACTCAAAATAAGTGAAATGTAAGAGTGTGATTATAGGGATACACTAACAAATGAACAAAAATAAGTGAAAATATGTCATTTGATGCAATTAACAATGAGCAGCAGTGCATAAGAATAATTTCTATCAATTTGGATACACTGAAATTGTAGCCTAGCATATCTAGAAGCCTAAACCAAACCAAGTAACTATGTTGTTTCATCATATCAAACCAACCTGGGAAAGGATTATGGGCCCGCCTTGAGAGGCATATAGCTTCTCCTGCTTCATCATATCAACAATCTTCGCCGTGAACTTTTGCATATCTATCTACAACATGAATAATAACAAATAACAATAAAAACTTCGAATCCGCAAAAACTAATGTGTTAAAAAATCAATAGGCACGAAACAAACATAAAGGATACTCTTTTATATGTATTACCTCAATTTCCATGGTTAAGTGTGTTTTGAAAGGAAATGCTCCATTTTCCTCTATGACTAAAGGGCTCACCAGTGCCACCCAATACACACCATGAATCCATCTCTGCGTCCAACGCTGAATTAACCAAGTAATTGAAAAAAATGGAATAAATTCACATACCTGAGTGTATGAGAAGGAAACCAGTCGTGAATTACTAAGCCATCTAAAACCCCTAACAATGCCATTATGTACACGAAACTACTCGCCGCAACCGCATGGCGTAAAAGCAAAGAATGACAAATTAGTGAAACAATCATATAGCAATGTTTCATGAACAACCTAGGACCAAGTAAAAAATTGACAGTGAGAAATTCAGATTATGTCAATATCACTCGAACAAGAGTTTCATAACTAATTGATAATATAAACGGTAGCCTCAAAATAGTACACACAACATGCAACAAATGAACTCCATAAGTGCATTGCCTCTCAGGCCTCACAGATGCATATATGTACGAGTATTCGTTAGGGCTTTTTCATGAGATGAACACGATTCTTTCGGCTACACCTTCACAAACATCTCTACGCCAAGCAAATGTAACATCTGCAGTAGGGTAAGAAAGAAGAAGTAACTGGACTGGGAAAAAATTCTGAACAACTATCCAATGAAACGTAAAGGAGTATCAATCTAAATATGCACAAAAAGAAGTGTCAATCATAAAGTATTGCGAAGAATTGCTAAAGTTATCTACAAAAGCAAACGTATAATCTCATAATTTACACAAACAACAAGTAAAATACCTATGTATCCCCAAGCTGCTCATCTCTAGAAAGCCACGCTTGCGTCTCTCGCTCAACATTGTCCCCTTGTTGTGGTGGATCGATCGGATCTATTTGTGGCACGTGTTGTTGGTCATGAGGTGGTGGTGGTGGTGGTGGTGGCGGTGGTGGTTGTTGTTGCCGAGATAGGCCTGCTCCGTCCATGTTCATCCCGAGATGCTGATGCATGAACTCCATAACCTTTTGTAATTGCTCTGCAACGACATTGAACTCTGCACGCGGCACCATATTCGGCATCTCGGACGTGCTAGCACCAGAATCTGCACATCTCCTCTTCTCTCCCTAAAGACCCAAGACAGTAGACACGTCCTTTGGGACACTCACCCGCCACATTGAGGTACACCGCCTCATCATCCACCGATTGGTCCGGTGTAGCCTGGGTCAGCTCCTGACGTCTCCTCTGGAGCCTATCCTGCAGATATCAACAACAAACAACATACATGATATGGTTTAAAGTAAACTTAATACTATTTAACATTTCATTTCTATACTTACATAGAAACGCTCTGATCTAGTATCGATGAATGTCATCCCATCGTGATTTACGGTGTGGAGATGCAAATACAATTCATTCATAGTCGGTGGCGTCTCGGATGAATCAGTCTGCGTACAGGACCAAGCATAGTGAACAAGTGTATAAATGCAAAAAAATAACCAAGAGGTTAAAAAAAACTTACCAATCTTTCATAGGTAGTCACAAAAGACACGGAACCACCACCGTGCTTCGAGGGTCCAGTCCCAGGGCCTTCAACCTCAGTGTTCCTATTCGCTGTCGTTTGCGTAGACCTGGCAAGGAAGTCCTCGCTCGCCCAGTACTCCAAGTATCTCCTCCATGCCTCATTTGTAACATACACTGGCTGCACACGATTCTTCTTTAACTTGTGCATCAATGCGGTGTACCTTGTTCCTGCAAGCCTGTCGTACGCCGCTCGAATGAGATCATCGGGAATCGCTTCATCCCATCTAAAAAATACCTACAAAATGGTGATTGCAATTGTTACGGGACATTGAGAAAATATTATAATTAATAAGACAATTAGTAGTCATGTTTACCTTCCATTGGCGCCAATATTGGTCTTTATGATGAGTCGGTACCGACTTCCAACAATACCCTTCAGGAATCATCCATCTTTTGAACACTTTTATCATCCTCCGTGCACAAAAATGAGAAGGATTCAACTCCCTGTGTTTCATGAACATGCATAACATCTTAACTACTTCTTTAATAATTTACATCCATATTTAAAACGACATATATGAATCAAATACAAACTTACGTATCATTGGCAATCAGTCTGATAGGGATCCCCTGCATGCGAGGGGGCTCAATCCCTGTCCTCTGAGGTGCCCGCGGAGGGCCTGTCACCTCCAACCCTGCTCTGCCATCGTATTGTGGGGATGCTGCCGGTGATGCTATGGTTGGGGGTGCAGGCCTCGTGGGTAAAGGAGTCCTCAATGACGGCGATGGTGACTGGAACTGCGTATTTGGTATAGTCCTTGATGACGAAGATGATGGTACACACGACGCCGATGGTATGGAAGGCGAAGGTGTCGCTGCGGCTGGATCGTGCTCGAGAGAATGAGAAGTCGGAATCGATAATGCAGGAATCGACCCACGACCTCGACCGCCACGACCTCTATGGACCCCTCGTGTGGCCTGACCATGACGCCCAGTCTGTATTTCGCATCCAGAGGTCGTTGATGCACCTTTTCCGACTGGACGATGTCCTCCTTATGGGATACCTCGACGCGGGGGATGATCACCTCCTGCCATGAAACCTAATGAAATACCAATAAAATTTCAGAGAAGGAGGGCATACAAAAATTAGTAAGTAAGTCTAAATGATTGGAATTAATAACACAAGATCCATGCTGATAAAAGTAACTAAATGATTGGACGTTGACATAACATAGACATACATTATTCGCTATCATCCGTTAGTGAGAATATTGTTACGAAACAAGCTAGAAAAATAAAAATAAAGATGTGCTGACTTGAATATTAGTAAGTGATTAGTATATAGAGTCAGTATAAACTCTTCTATTCTTACAATTCCATTTCATACAATTTGAAGTATTGAAATAATACGCTTTAAGAGTCCGACTTCCTTTTTTAGTTGATCAAGAGTTTGACAATTATAATTATTACATCTTTTTGGTTGAATATTAAAAGAAAGGTTAAACATTTCGAGGTACAAATAGTGATGATTAATAAGATATTTAGTTATCATTCAAAGTCTCTTAAAAAACCAAAATCCCTTTTTGAAAAATAAAAGGTAAATTAAGAAAATCTTAGACAAATGAAAAAGATTTATTGCAAGATCAAACAGTTAGACTTTTTGAATATTAAAGTTTCTCTATTTTGAATAAGAATTAGCTATGAAAGACTTCAATTGATTACAAGATTCTACGAATTTATATTGTTCATAGCCAATTCAAAAAACCATTCTTGAACATTGCATGTGTCAATTGAGATAAAAACATGTTAAGTGGTCTAAGTGGACAGCAAAGCCTTGAGAAATTTGTAAAAGGGACTAAAGGTGATATAAACATTAGAATAGCTTAGATACAAGAATTGAAATTGAGTTAAGTTTGCATAAAGAAAGGAGATGTAGAGATTAATTGTGATTGATGGAAATGGAAGGAAAAGGCTCCTTTAATCAATGTAAGGAAGGGACTAGAGTAGTTGATCAAGACTAAAAGTCTAAGCAACTCAATATCATAATCATGATTCAATCACAATATAAAAAATAGGTGCGACCCGTCTTAATATCTTGAAATATTTGAATGAATTGGTGAAGAACAATATAATTGAGTCTGTAAAGTATTATTGAATTCAATTAAATGTTTAAGTATAGACAAATGATTTGACTAGAAATTATCCCATGTTTATTGAAATAGAAGTTCCATAGTAACGAGTCACGATAAACTTAGAATATTAAGCAATAAGAATGATATAATGTGATATATTTTCACAAATGTTTAAGTTATGAGCTAATAAAAGATTTTTTTTCGGGCAATGAAGATATGAATGAAAATGAAAAAAAAAATGTTTGGCAAGTGGTAAGTGATTTAAGGCACTTTGGTGATGTGAAAATGTGGAAATCCCAATATTTATCAAGGCGAATCAGTGTTCTATAAACACATGAGTTCAAAACATCATGGAACTAAACATCTTGATGCTTACCAAAAGCGTCAAAAATAATAAAACCCTTATTAGGATACCATTTTCCATACTAATAATGAAAATTCAAGGGACCTAACCACATGGAATTTTGTTAGTTTGTGGGAGTTGAAAATTCAAAGTGTTTTTTATCTATACCAACTATGCTCATTGGAAAGTAAGGATGAAGTTCTACATTAGGGTGAAAATTTGACTTTTGTGGGAGTCAATTGAGAATAGGTACAGTCCACTGAACAGGGCCATGAGAGAATACATCATTAAGGAGACCAAGATTGAGCTCTCCAATGATCAAGCCATGAATAATTTTTTTTCCTCGCTTTATGAGAACAAATTTAACAAAGTTAGGGCTTGTCAAACAACTAAGGAAGTGAAGGAGAAGCTTAGGGTACATTATAAAGGTAAACATCAAGTGAAGAAAAAAGTTGATAATCGAGGGGCACTATGAGACTTTCAGAGTTGGCTCTGATGAAGACATGGCCACAACCATCACTTCGTTCACTAAGCTCTTAAATGAGATCAAGAATCATGCAAAGAACTATGATCAAAGTAATACCTAGTATATTCAGAATTAGATTTTCATATTTCAGATCATTGCACCTATTATCGATTTTTTGGCATTTCAGAATAGCATAACCAAACATAATAAAATAGCAAGGAAAAAAATAACAATGCCTAACATGATAAATTTGAAAAAAAATACTGAACGAAAATTCTTGATTTCATTAGACTGAAAGGAAGTGGAAACTTGTTCTTTTTATAAATGTTAGTTGAACACCTACATAACACATCAAGAGAGACACCGAACATATAACAAAGACATCAAGATATCACTTATGATAGCTGAATAGTTATACACATCAAGATATCATACAATAGCAAGGGAGACATACTGGTAAAGTTACAACCAAATCAAATTTATTTAAATTATACATTTAAATAGGTAAACCAACATAAAGATATGATAAAATAGCAAGGAACACCTACATAACATGTCACTGCCAATTCACCAAAAATAATGGTTCGAGAGGAAAGAGGGAGAACTCACCAATCAAGCACAGCGAGGTGCGGAATGAATGAGAGCACAATACCACCAAACAGAGATCGAAGAGGGGACTGAATGAGAGCACGAAGTGAGAGCCGAGAGGAGCAGAGGCGCGGACTGAAATGGTGCAAGACAACCGAACAGGACCAGAGCAGGGCAGCGCTACCAGGGAGCAATGTAGTGCGAGGACGACTTGTTGGGGGTTTGGGATTTGGGGGCGGTGGCTCGGAGATAGACGGAGAGACAGAGAGAGAGAGTTGAGAGCAACAAAACAGAGACGCCTTGGGGGTTGGAGATTTGGGGGCCGGTGACCGGAGAGACGGCGCGACCAGAGAGGAGAGACGAGAGTATAGAGGAGAGACGCCGAAGACAATGAGATCGAATCGCGCGGTGGGTTTGCTTGGTTAGGGCTTTCGGTGGCTTTCGGTGGTGGGGAGGACGACGAGGGGGGCTTTTGGAGGGGGTAAAGAGAAATCTCGAGATTTGCTGTCACAAATCTCGAGATTTGATGAACGGGTATAACAAAATAAAGTTTTGGTGGGAATGTTGGCACCATTTTTTAGAGACGGAATTAAATTCCGTCTCTAATTCCGTCTCTGATCCGCCTCAAATCCGTCTCTGAATGTTTCCGTCTCAATTCCGTCGCTAACTTTTTTATTTAGAAACGGAACTTATTTCCGTTTCTAATTCTGTTTCTAATTTGCTATTTTTTCGTAGTGATGCACTCGATACTTAAGTTCATGATTGTAATCTGCAAAATAACAACCAATTAAAGTAGTGAATTAAAAAATACAATTAGTTGAAAGCATTATGAAAAAAATCATCTCATATTGACTACATTGCAAAACGGGTCAAGTTCATATTTGGAGTTTGTTTATATTAACAAACTATTCACTCATAATCATAGATAACATCATTACAGAATAATTGAAAGTCATAATTAAAAAATACCTTATTAAAAGCAAGAATCTTCTAATATTCTCCAAAAACAATAAAAATAATAAAAAATGGCACCAAAATAAAGTAAAAAGAATTAAATTATCAAAGGCTCTTAATTTGGCAGTTAAGGGTTTGTTTATATAGTATGTTAGGTAATACCTATCCAAAAGTAACTAAAACCCTCTAATCTAAAATCTACAAAATTGACTTCAGCGATTCCTTGACAATTCCTATTATAACATGAATCACTAAAAATATCCTTGGAAAACTGCTTCTGTGCTCTACCAATTTTAGTAGTGATTCGTAGTGTAAATCCTAAATCGTTCGAGAATAACCAGCTGTGAAATCTAGTTCTTCCTTGATTTGTTGGTGAATTGTTGTGCAATCTTTCACTCGGTCAAATCCTTCATTTTCATCATTTTATCCATTTCTTCAAATATTTCAATTATTACCTTAAATAACAAAAATAAGAGAAAACACAATGTAATATAACATTTTACATTTGAACTTACCTTGAAATATTATAAAATACTGTCTAATTATTGACTTATTTATTACCCCCAAACTTAGTACTTTATTATCTCGAGCAAAGAAATATTTTAAGTTTTAATCTTTTTATTCCCTCGTTTTGATTCCATAATTATGTATTCTTATTTCTTAAACGTACGTGACTATTAAGTAAAAACCTATAACCCTCATAAAAAAATCATGATAATATAGAAAATTTAAGGAACAACCTATTATTTGACAACTCAACCTTCTAGTTTTGTAATACACCTCATAATTCAAAAGTAAATCAATCACCATGATCAATCCACTATATGAGTTTTTTCAATCTCCATTGACAAGCATCAAGCTTACCATGGCTAATATAAAATCTCAAGATACAAAATCACTAAATTAATTTAAAATATCACCATTATCAAATTCGATAGGAATTCTTAATCACCAACAGTTATCATTATTTTTTTTAATGTTGAAATAAAAAGATATTTCACTCAAGTTAGCTATAAGCACAAGAGGTAAATCTTTTATCTAGGAGTTTTTCATAAACATCCTTCCAATTTCTACATCTCTTTCTTTTTATTATTTCTTTCATCTATTTATTTATTTTCCTTTTTATATTCCTTCGATTCCCTGCTCTATTTTCTTTGGAAACCGTTATTCATTTTTATAGGAATTCTTCCTCTCATTTTTCCTACCACAAAGGTCCTTGCTCCATTTCTTTTGGAATCTTTGTGTCTCTCTATTCTTTTCTTTTACTAAAAAACTCTTGTTACCTCTTCTCACTTTCACTCTAGATAATGAAGTATTATATCCAACTAAGTAAAGTTTATTGCCTAATTTCCTATTTTTCTCTTCAATTGTGGCATAAGTTCTCATATATAACACTCGATCCATAATCTTTGTATAACAAGATTTTTAGAAATCTTTCTTGTTCATCATGCACTATTGTTTTGATTTTCTACCAATTATAATGTCTAACACAAAGCAATCAACTTTCTCTAAACTCATGTAATGTATACACAATCTTTGTTAAGTCAAATAGGGTACAATAAATCATTTCTATCATAAACTTTTTTTTCGTCGGCTGTAATAGTATCACTACTATTTAAGTCAAAGTTATATTCAATTCATACTCCAAACTAAATAAAATAAAATGAAGAAATATTACTTGTATTATGGAAAATTTATGAAATTTTCAATGAACTTCATATATTAAATAAATTATACCTCTTAAATATTTCATTTGGCTTCTTTATAGTTCACTTTACCTAAATACCCCTAAAATAATTTAAAACTTATCCTCAAGGTTTAACAATTAATTCGGGTTTTTTCAATGAACAAATATACCTTATGATGCATAAAAGAATTAAGTATAAAAAATAAACAGTGTTTCAAAATAGACAATCAAACATTACATAATAGCAAAGTGTAATGGAGTAAATTATCGTATTGCTTTTCCTATGGATTTTCTCATTTTTAATTTAAAATTTGGATACATCAATTTTTTTACCTGACTTTCAAGATGAAGGTGATGAAAATCCTCAATAGTTTGTTAGAAAATACACACATATAGTGAGTGTGATTAAACCCAAAAATATTGAGTTAGAATATGTCAAGCTAAAGGCTTTACCTTCTTCTTTAAGAGGCCGAGCTCAAGATTGGCGAATCTATCTTCCATAAAACTTGATTACCACATTGTCCGAAATATTAGAAACCTTTTTAGATCAATGCGTTTCAACATGTAAAATTAGTTCAAATAGAAAATGAAGTAGTAATGCTAGGATGGAGAAAAGAGACTTTTGGTAAGTTTTAGGATGGATAGAAAAAAATTGATATCATTATGTCTTCAACCTGGATTTATAGAGAAGACTTTATTTGAATACTTTCACAAAGGACTAAAAAACATAGAAGAAAGATTTCTAGATACAGTATTTAGAGGATCTTTATTTGACATAACACCAACATTAGAAAAAGGAAACTATTATAGAATGGCAAAACAATCAAAACAACGTTAACAAATGACACGTGTTGAGCGTGCACAATAGTTTTTCGTTTTTTCTATTATTTATAGTACTGGTAAGAGGGATATCATCTCCACAGAGACTTGACAAAATTCTAAGGAAAATGTTTTTTGTTTCGCTTTTCTTAATTTAGTTAATCTAATTAAATGGAAATTGAAATAGTAAATAACAAAAAACTAAGACTACTACCTTAATATAACCAAATTAATTAAACTAATTCAAACAATTCAATGCAAGCGTAATCAAATTAATCTAAAATTTAATATATTATAAATAGCTAAACAAACATCTAAACAAACCCCAACTAAACAATGTAATATACTTGGATTGCATTTAAATATTAGAACATAATATTACTTTGTAACCTAGTTATAATTATATCACATGGAATCTTCAAGTCATTAAATCCTAATTCACAATAGGTTGATAACCTTTAGTAAACAATCAATTTTCCCATATTCAATGGAAAATAGTTATATTCTTATCATTGAAAATCTACTTATTGGATAAAATGCAATAAAATAGAAACACGATAACATTAACACTCATTGAAAAAATGTCTAATCTAAACTAAATATTAATCAAAATATGTTAATCAAAAAATAACTTAGACCACAATCACCTAGCTAGAACATCCACTCGTGTAATATGGCCTCATAGATTAATCCTAGATACAACTTCTATAATTTTTGTCAATAATCATAAACGTAGATTTAGAAAATTGAATACCATAATACATATTTTCAACTATGCATGCAATACAAAAATCATTAGTTGTAATATTAAAAAAAAAAAACTTATTAAAACCTTGATTGTTGTGTATGAATAGATTTAAATCATTAGGTATGTGACTCCATAATTATGACTTTATAGGAATCCTGTCACGGCCCAAATCTTTAACCATGTTTTAATTCGTTAATCAGATCATCAACCCTTGATGTGGGACCTACTATATGATACGTGCACCGACCGAGGCACTTGGCCAAGGTATATCATATTTTTGTATTGAAGTGTGCCTAGTGTTATGTATTGTGCATACTTGCTAAGTCGGTTTGTATAGCTGTAGGCGTCGAGATGAGAGTGGGGACACGCCTCAAGTAGCGTGCGAGCCGGGGAAACATGTATTTAGCATTTTGGTTAGCCTTATTTAATACTAATATGAAATAAGGAATAACTTATAAGCCTATTATTGTGTTTGTTAGTGTAAATCAAATTAAAGGCATATAGTTGAGTAAATTAAATGGAAAGCATAAGATTGGTGTAGAGATACACATTAGCATATCCAGGAACTAGGTGAGTAATGAAATGGTGTCACTTGAGGTTGAGTTAGAGCGTGTTAATGGGATATATGATGAAGGTGGACCATTATATATTCCTAGGGATACATAAACCCATGAATATTAAAGGCTAGGAAGGAACATCACCTTACTATATATTATTAGTGATCAAACAACATTCAAACCAAATCACTCATTAATTTTTGCTGGAGAAGAAGAAGGAATTTTTGAAGAGGAGTGAATCGTCAAGGTGTTGAAGGAATCCATTAGAGATGGTGAGAAATTCTCAAGCTAGAGTGCTACTTCAACTAGGTACACATCTTTTTAGTTGAAATTATAACAAGTTATAGTTTTAGGATAATTTCAGATAATAGATTATTGTGTATTTGCAATTAATTAAAAAATTTGGATTCCTCATTTTAAGCTAATAATCTAGCTATATCGAAGTTCTCAATTTGGTTTTGAAATCATAAAGATTTAAATTTTTTAATTTGCAACACCAAAACTAGAATTCTGCATGTTCTATTATGAATCAACCTGGGTAATTTGATCACGATCAACCCATTTTAAATCAAAAATGATCCAGACTAGAGGCATTTGAAAGCTTATTTAAAGAGAATAACTTTGCTTAACTGAAGGTATTTTGATTTAAATTTTTCTGTGTCCAAACATGCTCTACAATGTAGGCACAATAATTAAAAAGGAAACTTTTGAAACTAAATATGTTAAGGGAATAACTCCCTAACTAATTATTCAAATAAACTGATCTTTTAGTACGTTATATTTGGATATATTTTTTTCCTTGTGACAAAATATCACATTTGTAGAAACTATAGATTGGGAGAAATATATTTTTTAAATCTGCTGGTCGGATTAAATTTCAATTAAACCTACATTTAGTAAAATCATGATATCTCTTTCGTTCTAAATTAGAATTTTGCAAACTAAACCTTTCTAGAATTCTAGGAGAGAGACCTACAATAATTGTACTGGTGGAGGATTTCGATATTTTGATAATTTCATGCCTAAAAACTACGTTACAATGTAGGACTGAAATTAAGACTTAATTTAGTCTTTACAATCTAATTTAGGAAGATTGATTTAAAGTCTATTGAACCAATTTCAATACACAATAAACACCACTAAATTGAGCTTAAACCACTATATTTGAACTAATGAGATACGAAACTCAAGAATTTAGGAAAAGGATATGGGAGAAGCGAATATAAGATTTGGAGTATCGGGAGGCCGCTAAAGCTAGGACTTTACTTTGTTGTTGTGAGTATACCCAATGCCAACTTTACTTGGCAATTCATTTCTATTAATTGTTGTCCTTTCATAATCCTTTTGATTATTTTCCCTTTGTATTCTTATATCATGGCCTCTTTGTGTCCATGCTCACTTCATGAGTCTAGTTTGCATGATATCCATTCATTTGATTTCATTCATTGATTCTATCCAATGTTATGTCTATTCTTGTCATTTTAAATGTGAATTAAATGATAAATAACATGCTATTAGGCTAATGAATATCTTAAATATGTTTAAGGGGACTTGTATTCCTTATTTGTTTAGGTGTGTAGATGTGCCTATGCCTTGACAATCCATACTTGAAAATTTTTAGAGTATGTTTAAGGTGAGACACTAGAGTTAGCGGCAGTCAGCCTCCCACCGTATCATTTGAGAATTTTTAGAGGATGTCTAACGAAACGACTGCTCGAGATCGACATATCATCGATTTCATCGCTTGCATGTCGATGCGCAGATGAATGCACTACTTTCGACCGCCCCCATAACCATAACTACTACTACAGCACCCCGGACTATGAGACTCAACACTACGAGAGTCCGACTTGCATCTAGTTTAGAGATGGAGACTTTAGGTAGCATTATACGCAGTAGCGGAAAGTCTGAGACTTATACTAGAGGAGGTACCGATTGTTCAAGACTTCCTAGATGTTTTCCCAGAGGGTTTACTTAGATTACTGCCACCACGAGAGCTAAACTTCATTATCGATCTAGTACTGGGTATCCGGGCTAATTGCGATATCGTTGTACCGCATGGCTTCGAGGAAATTAGAGGAGTTGAGGACTCAGCTTTAGGATTTTGGGGAGAAGGGATTCATCACAACTTCGATGTCACGGGAGGGAGTGGCAATTCTTTTTGTGAAGAAGAATAATGGCAGTCTAAGACTATGCATCGACTACAGGCAGTTGAACATAAGGACGATTAGAAACAAGTACCCACTTTCTCGAATAGAAGATTTATTTGATCAGCTGAGAGGAGCACAATTTTTTCCAGGATAGACCTGAGATCGAGGTATCATCAGCTTAGGATCAAGGATGAGGATAGGTCCAAGAAAAAGTTCATCACCAGATATGGACACTACTTGTTCACGGTTATGCCATTCGGGCTGATTAACGCCCTCCTTATTGATGGATTTAATGCACCATGTGCTTAGACCATATCTCGACCGCTTCGTGATAGTCTTTGTCGATGACATCTTGATCTACTTGACGACATGCGAGGATCACGAGCAACACCTCAGATAGACATTACAACATTGAGGAAACATCGAATTTTCGCTAAGCTCAGTAAGTGCAAATTCTAACAATCACGGATTGGCAGGTACGACATCAGTACCAGAGATTAGGAGCTTTCTGGGGTCAATGGGATATTACAATAGATTCGTGAAAGATTTCTCGAAGATCGCTTCACAATAATGAGGCTAACACAAAGGATGTTTCTTATGAGTGGACCGAGAAGTGCGAGGTTGCATTTACTCAGTTGAAGAGGTCATTAACTATCGCGCCAGTGTTAGTACTACTAAAGGTCGGACAGGGATTTCTAGTGAACACAAATGTTTCTCATATGGGTCTAGGTTGTGTGTTGATGTAGGGTAGCGGTGTCGTGGTTTACACATCGAGACAACTAAATATATATGAGAAGAACTAACCCAAATTTGGAGACACCTTCTATTTGGATAGAGATTCACACTCTTCACTGATCACAAGAATCTGAAATATCTCTTCACACAGAAAGAGATGAAAATAAGATAGCGCAGATGGTTGGAGTTCTTGAAGGACTACGACTTTTCCTTAGAGTATCATCCAGGAAAAGCGAACGTAGTTGCAAATGCGCCGAATAGGAGACTGAGTAGAGATGCTGAGGTGGTTGGATGTCACATGATGCATGAGTATGGGTTACTTGAGGCAATAGAGAAAGGATGTCAGATAGAGGTTCTTCCGATACTCAGTGATGATTCGAGCAAAGATGAGACTACAGATTGTGTCTACAGAGGGAGTGTCAAAGGGTCAGAGGACCGACCGATTGTACTTGAGATTTAATGAGTTAGCACAGAGTGTAGAGTGTTTACAGATTAGGCAGAGACGATGGATCAATTTCTAAAATATCGGGGCAGGTTGTGGATACTAGAGTTGCCGGAGCTGAGAGATGAGATCCTTCATGAGTCGCACCGTTCTGGATTTACCGTACATCCAAGCAGGACTAAGATGTACCACGACATGAGGAGACATTTCTAGTGGCCTGGAATGAAGGCAGACGTGTCTAGATTCATTAGAAATTATAGTATCTATCAGCATGTGAAGTCCAAGCTTCGCAGACCCGGGGGATTACTACAGCCGCTTCCTATTCCTAGATGAAATTGGGAAGACATCTCTATGGATTTTGTCGGAGGACTACCAAGGATCGCGATGAGACATGACTTAATCTGGGTGATAGTTGATAGACTGATGAAGTCTGTTCATTTCCTGCCAGTGGCATCGCATTACACGTTCGATCAGCTTAGCATACTATTCAAGAGAGAGATTATTAGGCTGCACAGGGTACTATTAAAGATCACGTCAAATCAAGATACTACATATATGTTGAAGATATGGTAGAGTATGCAAAAGTAGTACGGTACGCGCCTACAGTTCATTACAGCTTTCCACCCTCAGGCCCGACGACATGCTACAAGGGTTGACTAAGATTGATTCAGGTCCTCGACGACATGTTGCGGGCATGCGTGTTGGAGTTTGACGGATCTTGGGCAGAGTACCTACCATTGTGTAAGTTCTCTTATAACAACAGTTATCATGCTAGCATTAGATGGCGCCATTTGAGTCTTTGTATGGTAGACCGTGTCGCTCGCCATCGTGTTGGGCTGAGCTAGAGGACCAGGAGATAGTGGGGCTTAAAATTGTTGTTGACCACACGAAAAAGATCAAACTGATCCATCAGAGAATCCGAGGAGCATAGGAGAGACAGAAAAGATATGCAAATAAGTATCGTGGTGATATCGCGTATTTCGAGGGAGCCTTTGTCTGTCTAAAGGTTTCCCCTCGGAAGGGTCTTCAGAGATTTGGGGTGAAAGGCAAGCTTTCACAGAGGTACATCGGGCATTTCATTATTAAGAAACGGGGTGAAAGTGGCATATGAACTTAAATTGCCTCTACAGATGTTAGGAGTCCATCCGGTGATGCACATTTCGAAGCTTCGACTAACCGAGTCAAAGGCATGCATGGGGTCGACAGTTGACTCGAATCGGATCGACTTGAGCGAGGACTTCTCTTACGAGGAACAACCCATTCAGATCTTAGATCGGATGGTACAATAGTTCAGGAACAAGTCCATCCGAAGGTATTCGTCAAGTGGTAGTTCCATGATGACACGAAACTCACTTGGGAGCGGGAGGACTAGATGCGAGATATATTCTCGTATCTATTATAGTATGAGAACCGTGACTTTAACTTAATTTCGAGGATGAAATTTCATTTTGTTGGGAATATTTGGCATGGCCCAAATCTTTAACCCCGTTTTAATTCCTTAATCAGGATCATCGACCCTTGACGTGTGACCTACACTGTGATACGTGCACCAACCGAGGCAAGTGGCCGAGGTATATCGTATTTTTTTATTGATGTGTGCATAGTGTTATGTATTGTGTAGACTTACTAAGTCGGTTTGTAGAGTTGTAGGCGTCGATACGAGAATGGGGACACGCCTCGAATAGCGTGCGAGCCAGGGAACTAGGTAGTTACTTCGGGTAATTACTTCCCATCACTTCACTTCACTTTCCAACCAAAGTTCTAACTCTACCCGCCTCACATCACTTCCTAACTAAAGTTCTAAGGTAATTACTTCGGGTTTCCCACATCTAAGTTTATTGATTAAGTTTTATTGTCTTCAGACTTCGTCTTTACTCTAACACCAACTATGGCATTGGTGTCACAATATCTTAAGCCAACCTTGCTCTGATACCAACTGCGCGGCCCTCGCCGCCCTGGGGTGACGTGTCTCCGTGTACTCCTCGCTAGCTGACCCAACTACACGTGTACGACACCTAATCGTCCTACTCTATCTCGAATCTCGTATATACTTGAATATGCTAATATATTCAGCGGAAGTCATGTTTCAATGCATGTCTTATTATAAATCAATTAAACAAAACCTAGTGTGGAAAAACACTGAAAATCTCGAAGTAACCAATTTTACCATCTATAACTAAACATGTACAGGTCACTCCCCAGTTCCCAAAAGAATCAAAATATCAAAGCAAACACACGTACAGTAGTCTGTGATGATTGGAAATCAGAGGTAGTCGCCTAAAATTCCCTTGCCTTTACTGGTACTTGGATCTGCACTCAATCATCACAAAAGAAAATGGATGATGAGTTCAGTCAGAAATCCCAGGAACTCCTCCGAGCACTCATATAAAAAATGGAAGTCAATAAATATTGTTAAATAAAAATGTGGAATGTAAACAGGCAACTGTAAGTGGGCATCGCATGCATACATAACAATAAAGCTCAACTATGTGTGCTGTTCCAGTCAGACTAAACCATACTTCCGGATTTCTTCCAGGATCCCACTAGTGGGCGCACCCAACTAGCTATCACCTAATCCCTTTCGGTGGCCGGCGTAAACCTACGACGCACCGACGCATGTATCAGTTCCTTAGCTTGGGTCGTTATCCATCGAGATCTCCTGATACACATGTTATGGTCTAGAATGCATAGACACACAACAAAACATCCGGTAGGAGTAACTCAACCAACCATCCAAAAGATAACAAGATAAGAATATAATTAAAAGCACAATGAATACTAGAAATGAATGGGAATACGAAACAAAATAAATATTCGAGAGTTTTCCTTTGGGTTTTACAAACCTCAAAGCGCTCCACTACCCCGTAATCAATCCCCGGATCCAAGTCTATTGAGTCCTTGGTTGCCAATTGATCACCGTGTCAACCTATGTCCATTTATAAATAATTTAGGTTACCATGCTAATTTACAATAATTTTTTTTAACATTTTTAAGCCAAATTACCTATTTCACATTTTTCGAGGCAAACCACCGCAAAAAGTCACGTCCGACATTCTCACATATTTTCTTTTAAAGAATTTTATCAATTCCTATTTATTTGATTGAAATAAAAAAAAATTTTTTTTAAGAATTTTCCCATTTTTTCTGGAATTTTCCCAATTTATCTTTTATTTTCTATTCTTTTTCTTTATTTTTTTCTTTTTTCCTGTTTTAGTTTGGGTCGGGTCAACCCAAATCGAGGCTCGGCCATGGGCCGAGCCTGGCCTGTTCTGGGCCCGACTCAGTGGGGGGATGCACACACGCGCGCTGATCGAACCAGTTTCATTGGTTCGATCATCAAATTTTTTTTTTCTTTGTTCTTCCAGTGATGGGTTGGGGTTGCTCTCCACCCCAACCCCGGTGGAATACCACCTCGGCCATGGGATTCGGCCATGGAGGCCGAACCCTCACTCTCTCCACTGCCACCGAACACCCCACTCTCTCCACTGCCAACCGCCCAAACAACAACAACCACAACATGGACTCACCGCGATTTTGAGGTCTCCACCTCCTCTTATCCTTCCGGCACGTTCCTCCCTCTCCTCCTCTAGTTCCTTCTTCCCTCTCTCGGCCTCCCGATCGTCCGTGTGTGTGTGTTAGCAGTGTGTGCGTGAGTGTGTGTGTGTGTGCGATGTAAGTGGGTAGGTGGGGTGTGGACACATGGTGTGGGTAAGTGGGACAGATGTTGCTGTGTAGTTTTGACATGTGTCATGTTGTTAGGTGTGTTGATACCTAATTGTGACACAACTAGGACACTCGCCCATTTTTCGGGCGTTTCGACTTCCAATTTCGCATATGAACCGCAATATACCCGTATTGCCGAGTCACTTGCCGCCTAATACCCATTCCATATTAGTTTCTTTGCAAATTTTTATATAATTTGTGTTTTAGTTTCCTCGACCTAATATTTGGTCTCGTCAAGTACCCGGTACTGCGTCGCCACGTATATCGAGGCAAATACCGTTCACACACCCTCACACGTATTATTTTGCAACATACACCATGTGATGTATTTAAATAAATTAAACCACCAATAAGCAACTAACACACCATAACCACCCATACCTAATTTCCCATATGTCTTAGCCTATCGCGGCGTCCACTTGGGGCTGAGCTGGCGTCCACGTCCGTAGATAAAAATAATGGGCCGTTACTGTTAGCATTTTGGACAGTCTTATTTAATACTAATATGAAATAAGGAATTACTTATAAGCCTATGGTTGTGTTTGTTAATTTAAATCAAATTAGAGGCTTATAGTTGAGTAAATTAATTGGAAAGCATAAGATTGGTCTAGAGATACACATTGGCACATCTAGGAACTAGGTTAGTAATGCAATGGTGTCACTTGAGGTTGAGTTAGTGGGAGTTAGTGAGATATATGACAAAGGTGGTTCGTTAGATATTCCTAGGGATACATAAATCCATGAAGATTAAGGGCTAAGAAGGAAAATCACCTTAATATATATTATTAGTGATCGAACAACATGCAAACCAAATCACTCCTTCATTTTTGCTGGAGAAGAAGAAAGGAATTTCTGGAGAGGAGTGAATCATCAAGGTGTTGAAGGAATCCATTAGAGTTCGTGAGAAATTCTCAAGCTAGGGTACTACATTAACTAGGTACACATATTTTTAGTTGAAATTAGAACAAGTTCTGGTTTTAGGCTAATTTCAGATTGTAGATGATTGATTATTTGCTATTAATTAATATATTTGGATTCCTCATTTTAAGCTGATAATCTAGCTATATTGAAGTTCTTAATTTGGTTTTGAAATCATAAATATATGAATTTTTGAAGTTGCAACATCAAAACTAGAATTCTGCATGTTCTATAAGGAATCAACCTGGGTAATTTGGTCACAATCTACCCATTTTAGATCCAAAATGATCCAAACTAGTGGCATTTGAAAGTTTATTTAAAAGGAATAACTTTTCTTAATTGAAGGTTTTTTTATTTAAATTTTTCTATGTCCAAACATGCTCTAGATGTAGGTGCTGGAATTAAAAAAATTAGTTTTGAATCTAAATCTCTTAAGGGCATAACACCCTAACTAGTTATTCAAATAGGTTGATCTTTTAGTACGTTGTATTTAGATATAGTTTCTGCCTTGTGACAAAAAACCACATTTGTAGAAACTATAGATTGGGAGAAATAGATTTTCTAAATCCTCTGGTCGGATTAAATTCCAATTAGACCTATGTTTAGTAAAATCATGATATCTCTTTCATTCTAAATTAGAATTTTGCAAACTAAACCTTTCTGGAAAGCTAGGAGAGAGACCAACAATAATTGTACTGATGGAGGATTTCGATATTTTGATGTTTTCATGCCTAAAAATTGTGTTACAGTGTAGGACTGAAATTAAGACTTAATTTAGTCTTTAGAAACTAATTTAGGAAGATTGATTTAAAGTCTATTGAATGAACTTAGATACACAATAAACACCACTAAATTAAGCTTAAACCACTATATTTGAACTAATGAGATACCAAACTCAGGAACCTAGTAAAAGGGTACGGGAGAGCGAATACAAGATTTGGAGTATCGGGAGGCCGCTAAAGCAAGGACTTTACTTTGTTGTTGTGAGTATACCCAATGGCAACTTTACTTGGAATTTTATTTCTATTAATTGTTGTCCTTGCATAGTCCTTTTGACTATTTTTCCTTTGTATTCTTATATCATGTGCTATTTGTTTCTATGCTCACTTGATGAGTCTAGTTTGCATGATATCCATTCATTTGATTTGATTCACTGATTCTATCCATGCTATGTCTATTATTGTGGTTTTAAATGTGAATTGAATGATAAATAACATGCTATTAGGCTAGTGAATGTCTTATAAATGTTTAAGGGGACTTGTATTCCTTATTTGTTTTGGTGTGTAGATGTGCCTATGCCTTGACAATCCACACTTGAGAATTTTTAAAGGATATTTAGGGTGAGACACTAGAGTTAGCGGCAGTCAGCCTCCCACCGTATCAATTGAAAATTTTATAGGATGTTTAATCAAACGACCACTCAGGAGCGACATATCGTCGATTTGATCGCTTACATGTCAGCGTAGATGACTGCACTACGTTATAGTGTAGTACTTAAATTAAGACTTAATTTAGTCTTTAGAAACTAATTTAGGAAGATTGATTTAAAGTCTATTGAACAAACTTAGATACACAATAAACACCACTAAATTAAGCTTAAACCACTATATTTGAACTAATGAGATACCAAACTCAGGAACTTAGTAAAAGGGTACGGGAGAGCGAATACAAGATTTGGAGTATCGGGAGGCTGGTAAAGCTAGAACTTTACTATGTTGTTGTGAGTATAACTAATTGCAACTTTACTTGGAATTTTATTTCTATTAATTGTTGTCCTTGCATAGTCCTTTTGACTATTTTGCCTTTGTATTCTTATATCATGTGCTATTTGTTTCTATGCTCACTTGATGAGTCCAGTTTGCATGATATCCATTTATTTGATTTGATTCATTGATTCTATCTCATGCTATGTCTATTCTTGTTGGTTTAAATGTGAGTTTAATGATAAATAGAAAACTATTAGGCTAGTTAATATCTTATTAATGTTTAAGGGGACTTGTATTCCTTATTCGTTTAGGTGTGTAGATGTGCCTATGCCTTGATGATCCATACTTGATATTTATTGAAATTTAAAAAGTAGTTTTTGTATTTAGGTCCCGTACTCGATCGAGGTATGCGCGACTTACGGGGTTAGAGTTTCTCGGGATTTAGGCACATGTTACCTGACACTTTATGACACACGGGTTAGAGTCCCTGAGGTGGTTTACACACCAGGGTTAGAGTCCTTGGTAATAGTTGGGTTAGAGTCTCTTGTGCTATATGATTATTGAGTCAGAGTGACACGTTTCACTTCCGACCGGACCTAAATCACCACTACATAGCCTGGTGTCAGTATCACTTGTTTAACTCTGGTATTTACTCGCATATGGTTTATTTTCCAATTTTTCCATTTATATGCTTTCAAAAATCATTTGGATATTTGGAAATGCAAATTAAACTTGACATCGGGGATTACTGTTTTATTCTTGTACTTACCATCCTTTTTATGACGGTGGGTGCAGAGCCGTCTATTAGCAGGCCGGGCAAGGAGAAGATCGACCATCATCCCAACCCCGCGGCGCGTCACCGCATTGATTGTAGGTATTGTTTTGGTATTTTGATTGTATATTGGATTTTATAAATGGGTTCAGTAGAATTTGCTAATTGCTTCCGCATAACCAATAAGACTTCCGCTAAATAATTAATTTAATAAAAATTCTTAATTTACTCTAAATTTTATAACTACTAGGACTAGTGTATTAATTATTCAGAACACGAGAAAATAGGCGTTTAGATTATAAAGGCTGACTAATACGTAGTTGAGTCCTGCGTTGATAAGTTTAGGGCTTAATTACGGGACTAGGCCGGGGGTGCCCTAGATTTGGAGAGGGGCCATCACAAATTCAAAGATACATGTGTAGGGTTTGTTTAGATTAATAAACTAATCACTAATGTTAGAAATAAACAACATAGTAATACAATTGAAAGCCATAATTAAATAAGGTAGCAACTATTTGGACCCCAAGTTTTGCATCCCTTACCCCATTACTGCGATGTACCCTATTTTTGAATATTTTTAATGCTTTTACCCCACTTTTTGTAAATTATTCTGAAACTACCTCTCACCTTTAATGAATGTTTACCTCATCTTCTACCCTTATCCCAACACCCCTTAAATCCTCTATATTTCTCAATTTTAGTCATTGTAGAGCTCTTGTATTTGGTCACCGATTGTGGTAGGAGTTTTTTTTCATTGAACAAGGTCAGGTTGTGATTATGTGTCATATCCTAGGAGTAAAGAAGTGTCGCTTGCGGGACTCGGCCTTATAGGGCCAATACCTCTAAAGAGGCATCACACGACTATGTGGCACATGTCGAACGTGCAATTATAACATCCCCTTATTTATTATACTTTAAATTTCTAGTAGTTGTTAGTGGGATCGTCTCCATAGGGATTGTGTAACTTCATTTAGATTAAAAGGCTTTTTGTTACATTTTAATAATTACTAAGTAACTATATTATTTAAAAAGAAATAAATAATTAAATACACGCAAATATAATAATTTATGATTGCAACATGAATTTACAACATTAAAACGGATAATAATTGTAGTAATCAATGCGAATAATAAAAACTTAGAACAAAGGTAATTACTGACTGAGTTGTAATCAGTTAATCATCGATCTTGAAAGATGAGTTCAAACAATTCAATAATAGGTTAATAGCCTTCAGGGAGCAATCAATTTTTCTAAATTCGATGAAAATTTCACATTTTTATCATTATAAATCTACCCATTGGATAAAACGTAACACTATAGAGATGCGATAGCATTACACTCAATGAAAATCAAGCCTAATCTAAGGCAATATTATCGAAGCTACATAATAAACAACTTAGAACACAATCAACTAGAAAACCCATCCAGGAAAGGCCATATAGATTAATCCTAGTTACTACTTCTATAAATGTTGTCTACAACTATTAGACAGAACTAGAATCAAAATACCACAATATATATTCATGACTATGCGTGCAATACTAATTTTCATTAGTTATAATAAGCAAAAACAACTATTTAACTCATGATTAACGTGTATTGAATAATGATGAATGAACTACTAAAATAAAGATCTTTTAACATACTTACAATCATAGTGTAGCAATCCCTTGGTCTGGAAAACAAACTAGCTAATAACTACTACGAAGAACTTCACTAAAACTAAATGAAAAAGAGAGAACGAGAGAAAAAAAGAGTTGGGAGAGAAGACGCAAGAGAGAAAGTCTTAAATAAAACCGTAAATTCTACTTATACAAAACCCTTAATTTTGGTCTCTTTAAAAAAGGGAAAATGTATTTCATGGGTTATAGAGCGAGTCATCTGCATAGGAAGATTTGATGGTTGTGGTTGATTCCTTCCTATGGTCTCAGGCTCGTGGCAGAAGCAGATTGGTGGAGAGGTACTATTGGCTAGCGTGGCAAATTCTTATTGTATGAAGGACGCTATGTTGACATGGTAGACGAATAGGATGAGCACACGTGGTGGCTCTGGTTTGTTATTACGGAAAGCAAAGAGGGTCGCTAAGGGCACCCCACCATTTAACGAGGGCACCCAACTTATTTGTAAAAATTCCAGCAAAAATGGAAAAGACCATTTTGCCCCTGTATATATATAATGGTTCAAACCCCACAAACCATTTCGACAAGGAGTTAGGGCACCCCACCAGCAAGCTTCAACCACAAAGCCACAGCCACATTGCATTTGGCGAAGAGCTGATCGATTCTTGCTCGTCCGACAGCGAGGTAACAATGTTTGACAACCATTTTCGGGTTTTTTTGAACTGTTTAGTTGCGTATAACAGTGAAAATGATGATATGTTTGTCAACGTAGGGTTTGGTAATTTCTTCAAATCCGAAGTTGTTTCCACTGTATAATGGAGGATCGTAATGCTTCGGTGCCAGAGGAGGTCGTCCTTGAGGTAATTTTGCAAATGTTTTTGTGTTTTTTTTGCGGTTATCCGAAGTATCTGTCTGGGTGCGCGATTTTTTCGGCCTCGCAGGACCGAGATTTATGGTAATGTCTCGGTCGTAGAGGATCGAGAGGTTTAGGGTAGGTCACGGTCTGGAACGACCGAGGGTACTGGTAACTCTCGGTCTCACGTAAACGAGACTATGAAGAAAGTTTCAGAACTGTACAATCGAGAACCAATTTTTTTGGGTTTTTTTTGTGATTGTGCTGTACATTTTGGTTGATTATAATGTTACACTGTTTGTATTGCAGGTAATGCCATTATCTTGTAATTTTCAAGACTACAAGGACACTTTTACACCTTCTAATATATTCCCCTCTCGAGAAGCGGCAATTTCATGGCTTCAACTGATTGGTGGCGAGAACAAGTTTGTGTTAGTAACGAAGCGCTCGGACGCCGGGGGCATTAAGCGAAGGGGAAGGGTGAAAATTGCCTGTGACAGGTCTGGGACATATAGGGGACTGGCTCAGAGAGTTGGGAAGGGGAAAGCGGCAAAATTTTTAAAGAAATCAAGGAATGATGAAAAGGCGAGGACTCACACTAGTACGAAGAAATGTGTATGCCCTTTCCAAATTAACGTCAAGGAGAATGCTGACTCCTTATGGTATGTCACTGTGATTTGTGGGAGGCACAATAACGACACCGCAGGAAGATTGGATAAGGGGGAGGAGGAAGTTGAGGATGCGGGGGGGAGGACTGAAAGTGAATAGCTCAGGGAGATTAGTCCACCTTCGTCTTTGTGGAGTGCGAGCGGAAGTTGAGGATGCGGGTGTGAGGACACCGGGGTCTCCAACCGGAGGCACCCCAGGTCTCGGAGGCACCCCAATCTCCAATCGGATTTGAGTCCTCCCACTCCACAAAAGCTTCTAGGCAGAAGAAATGCAAGGTTCCACAAATGCGTCGTGCCAGTCGACGCACGCAAAGTGGATCTAACATGGCTTATAGTCATTGCTTAGAACCGGATTGGTTGCCACATGTTGATGCCATTATCGATGTGGTTTCCGATGGGAACTGTGGATATAGGTGTATAGCCTCTGGGCTTTGACTTGCCAACGTAGACGGGTGGAGGATTGTGCGTAGACGGATGTACGATGAGATTATCGGGTATGAATACCTATGGCGGGAAGTGTTTGGCTCGAGTTTCAAGCCCGTCAAGAATGCGGTGCATTGCCCAGAGAAGCAAGAGGGGGCATCTTTCAAAGAATGATTGACACTTCCAGACATGGGATTGTTAGTATCCACCGCATTCAATGTCATTCTCGTCAACCTCTCGCATGAGAGTGCCTCCACATTCCTACCTCTACGTAGTACTCCAACGTCGTCATTGCACAACAGACTTATCATTGCAATGGCGAATGAAAGGAATATCCATTGGGTTAGGGTAAGTTCTATGATTTTTTTGTGAATTGGTTTGTTTCCCCCTTAATCGGGTTTGTGACAATATCTTCTATGTTCTACTATTCACTTTGACAGGTGCAGTTGCGTGTGAATGCACCGCTGCCATCCTTATATCCATCGTGGGATCGGTACGTTGAGGACTGCGCCAAAGGTTGGCGAGATGTATTCGTTTTTCGAGACATCGCGCCCATTGCAACTGCTGATCATGAAGCCACCATACCTGTTGTAGATTTAGATACACCGTAGGTTAAAGCTTGAACCTAGACGGCTAAACATTTAGAAAGTTTGCCAATTCGTCCGAATGTTCTATGTATATGCAAATGTTGTGTTATGTTTTAATTTTTGTTTACTTATGGATGGACCCTTTTTAGAGTCAGTTTGAATGTTACGGAGATTTATAATTAATTAAGGTTCGGTGCAAATTGTCATGCTGGATTTTCAATCTTGTATTGTTAGTTTGACGACTACGGAGATTTTTTTGAAACTGTAATGTTCAAATTCATCCATTTCTGATGTCTCGGTCAAACAGGTTCGTGAAACAACCCATATTTTCGGTCACCCATGACCGACAAGTATTACAATATATCGGCCTTGTATAACCGAGTCCCATTTAAATTTCTCGGTTGTACACCACCGAGATGGATTGACCATTTCAATTCGCCTGACTCTCGTCCTATGACGACCGAGCCTACGGAGACCCTCTCGGAAGTGGAAAACAGATACGTGGTTAAATCTTCTGGTCTTCGTGGCCGAGACTGCGATTTCCCAAAAATATTAGCTTATGTCTCGGCCAAGGCCGATACGGTTGACACAGTCTCTGGCCAGTGTGGCCGAGAACCACGATTTACCAATTTTTTTACATTTTAAAAAACCGCCACACACACATTACATCTACTCTACCAAATGTAACTTAATTCGTCGATCTTCAACCGAGCCCTAATTTGGAGACGAAATCGGCTCACACACCGGACCCTACAAAATGCAGAAACCTAGAACAACGAAGGAGAAACACACGGCGAGGGACTCGAGAACACGATTTCGGGGATTCCTCTCACCGGTCGGTTCAAAACAAATGAATTCTTCCACCAGGAATTCGGTGAACGAGGGTGGTGGTGGTTGTGGGGGTGGTGGGGTGCCCAGGGGTTTGCACGAGGGTGGGTGAGAGGATTTTTGGCACGAAGGGCATTTTCGGTATTTTGGGTTTAATTTTTGGGTGCCCTAGGTAAATCGATTTGTGCCCACATTAACTGGGTGCCCTCATTAAATGGTGGGGTGTCCTTAGCGGCCCTCAAAGCAAATTGTATTGCAAATATATGGGAGTATGTGCTGGTGTGCATCTCAAGGTGAATCGACGCTGCAAGAGAGAAGAGAGAAATCACATGAGAAATAGCGAATTAGTAGGAGTTGGAGCAAACAACATCTCGAGGAAGATCGAATGCATCTGTATTATTCACCTCTTCTAATCTATTGTGAACCCCGAGGCTTGACGAACAGCTTTGGATGCGCTGTCTGATCAAATATGTCTCTTTCCTGCGTCATTTGTTGCTGCTATATCTCTTCATCATTTGTGTTGTGCTTGTCTCAAGACTTATACTTAGTCATCGTTGATACTTTTCTCAACTAATGCTCCATGTAACTTCTTTTAAATCACTATAACATCAACACCGACAAATGTCAAGGAATCTCAAAATACTTGCAAGCTAAATTATTCACCTTTAATACCATTTTCTTGTATTTCTTCACTTTTTCTATTTAAATATCAAAATCATAAAAACAAGTGAATACCACGTGTAATATCTTTTTTTCATCTAAAATTTACCTAAAATACACTATAAAATGTTTCTAATTTTGGACTTGTTAAATACTCATAAACTCAGCACTTTGCTATCCTGACCAAAAGAATACTCCAAGTCATATTCTATTTTCTTTCTTTATATATTGATTTCAATCCATTTCTTTTTAAATTTATAGAATATTAGTTTTAAATAGAAGTGATCTTCAAATAAAAATATATTGCCCTCAAGTAAAGAAAATTATGATAGAATAGAATGATTTAGATAAAACAAAACATCCTTTAATGATAACTCAACTATCCATTGCAACACGCTTTAGAACATAAATTTCAATAACTAGGCCAGTACATAATATAGGTTTTCTTAGTCACTAAAGAAAAGTATTAAGCTTACGATGACTAGTATAGAATCTTAAAACACGAAAAGTACAAGATTAATTTTAATTTTAGAAAATACTTTATAATAGAACAACAATTGAAATCAATACAAAATTTTGCCTAGATACCAATGAATATGTCATCTAAAACATGTTAGATAATGAAAAACTTTACTTAACCCTAACTTTGAGCGCTCGAGCTAAATCATTTCTTTGAAGAGTTTAATAGCATCTATATTTTTCATCTCTCATTTTTTTACTTCATCATATTTATTATATATATACTAGTTTTTCATTTGCTTTTTACTTTTGAGTCTCTACTCCATTTCTTAAGGACATTCTCACATTTTTTCTACTATAGAATCCTTGCTCCATTTCCTTTGGAATCTATAGGACTCTCTATATATTTATAAGCTCTTGTTAGCACTTTTCACTATCTACTAAATTTGTAAAAAGAAATCTTTCTAACTTATAGAAATCTTTTCTAACCTATTTATTCTTTCAATTGTGGCATAATAGCTTTCTATATATAATATAAAAATGCATAATTAATAGTATTTGTATCATAAGACTCTTTAAAAGTTTTCTTGTTCATTTTGCACTATTATTTTGATCATCTACCCATTACCATGACTAACACAAGGCATTCAATTTAGTGTATACGTCAACTAGTAAAGTTAGTCGAAAAGGGTTGAAAACATTTTTATTGCTTCTATCATATAATTCACTTGGGTAATAAAAATATCACTTTTATTCGAAAATTTCTTATCTTTTAATTTCGTTATATTATATTCCAAACTAAAAATAAATAAAAATAAAAATGATACTCAGTTGAATTCGAAGAAATTTTGAAAATTTTCATTTTTATCAACTCACTAGATTGCTGGATTAAGATTTTAAAGTTTGCGTCAATTATGAAATTATCTTCTACATTTTTTTCTTTCCATGCTTTTATTTGTTATGCTTCACCTAAATACCCCAAATTGATTTCAAACCTTATCTTCAAGGTTTTAAAAATTAAGTTGGGTTTCCAGCAAAACAAATATACCTCGTAAAGCAAAAATGAATTTATATGTGTAAAACTAATGTGAATAACACTTGAATATATAGACAAACTTCTTGCAAAGAAAATTTTAAATGATAAATATAATATTAAAGCATCATCATCATGAAACAAAAAAATAGTTGTCAAAGTATCTCATAGCACATCGCAATTCCATGTTATTAAACATCACAGATTAACTATATTCAAGTTTTTCTAAAGCACACCCAAACTCATTTTAAACCTATAATCAAACAAATTGGCTATTACATCATTGAATTGTTAGCTTGAAACCAAAATCTTAACAAATTTTCCAAGTATATTAAGAATCTCTACATTCACTTCCTATTATTTATTCAAAATTCCCCATTTATGCTTTGATAGTTTCAAATATAAATATTCATTTTTCAAACTCGATTTGTTTTGCATTTAATGATTCAATATTGGGGAGTGAATCACTTAATCATACTATACTGTAAATTTGGAAGGTTAAATCTAGACAAAATTTTGGTTTTCTAGTCGAATAGGTTGCAATTATTATGCATATGATATAAGTTGTGTATTCAGTAATCTGGGTTTTTACTATTAAATAGCCCAACGAATCTACAGTTTCAATGGAATCACTAAGATTTGCTATGTAAATAAGTGAAAATAAGCTTTTGTAACCGATCGATGTGTTCAGTGATTTCCTATTAAAAGTGAATTTGCTATTGAATTGCTAACTTGAATTTTTCACTATTCAATTTGTTACTGATTTTTCCTAGTGATTCCTAGTTATAATTCATATGGCTAAGAATCCACCAGCCACGTTTTACTATTTTTCTAATTTAATTAATTTTTTCACACATTTCACATGTAAACATCAATAATAAGGTATAATTTCTAAAATTATTAGAATTTGAGTATAATATGCACCAAAAATTAATTTCATTACTATATAAATGAAATGACCAATTAATATAAAGTTGATAAAGAAATTATAATGTAATACCACGCAGTTCTAATCTGGTTGTAAATTAAGAAGTTGTTCTCATATACCTTGTTGAAAAACAATTATATAATTCTCAACTTGTATATTAATTGTTCCTTCATTTATGTCAATGGTTGTATTAGTAGTAGTTAGGAAAGATTTTCTTAATGTAATTCCTACATCATCCTCAAGTTTATAATCTGAATAATAAGATCTAACATGAAACAAAATTTTCCAATGTTAACTTTCACATCTCTAAGTATATCCTTATTCTCTATTACAGATCCATCAGCAGAAGAAGCTAGAATATTATGATCTTCCCTATATTTCCTACTAGAAAAATGATGTTTTAAAAGGTAATAGAAAGGTAGGGCTCTATATGATGTGTTTGAGTCACCATTGATATTCTCAAATTTCTTACTTTTGATAACAATGGAGATTGTTATGTTTCTTCATTTATCATTCTTATTCGCATTAGTTATTTATTCTAGTTCCTTCATAAAGAATGAATGGGTAGAATTAAGTCCCTTTACATTTTTAATGTTTAAATTGACCTAGAGGTTTCATGCAACGTGAAAGGAACTAAACTCGGCATTTCCATCTTATTATCTTTTTAACTTTTGAGCCTTATGGCTTAACAATACTTTTCTTGGTTTCCAATTGTTTAACTATCCATTATTGAGTTATTTTCTTATCATTTAAAGTTTCTTCAACTTCTTGCTTCCTTAAAATATTATTTTTGACTTCCATCTTTACTGCATTAAATGCATATACTTCAGTATCTAGACTATTATATGGATTTAATACTTAATAATCGTTATCTTTAATTTATTTGTTTGGTAATTCATTAGAATCATTATAGTTATTCTCATTATTTAATACTTTAAGTGACATAACATTAAATGATACTCAAATATCACACATAGAAAAATCTATAAAAGAAGTTCATATTGAAATATGTATTCCAAACAATCCAGGATCATAACATGTCTCATGTATTTTCTTTTAAATGAAAGTATACACCTTTTATCCTAAGTTTTCTTTTGATTCTTCTAATAATTTATCTTTCAACTTAGAGAGTTCTTTCAAAACTTCAACGTAGTTTGAAAAATGCATAATTTATTCCATCAATAGTTTAGAGATTTCTTTTTTCTTAAATTCTTCTAGTATGTCTTCATTATTTTCTTACTCCCTAGCATTACCTAATCGTTGTCGAATGGTAGAATATTAACGCATATCTTCATTCGAATTATTAGGAATGTTATTATTTTATCAGCTTCATTAACTATTTTAGTCTTTTGTAAGGATTTTTCATATGCTTCAACTATGCCTAAATACCATGATTATAGCCTTTTAGGAAAATATGCATATTTCAATTGTTCTAACATTCATCCTTTAGTAGGAATGACATTGGTCATCATTTCTTTTTTTTTTTCAATAGTTTTGTTTATTATTTTTTCTTCATACCTATTTTTGGAATCTTTTCATGTATATATGTGTTTTTCTCATTATTACTAAATAAAGCATTAACTTGTGCTTGACTAGTAGGAACAATTTGAGTAGGTATTTTTGTTTAATTAATGAATTCATTAAGTTGTTGGTTCATTTGGGTTAATTAATTTTTTTTCAATTCATTCATATCACCACGTCAAAGTTGCTCAAACTACCGGGGAATTAAACTTATGAGTCACACTATGAATTGGAGAAGAAGCACGCTTGTGCAAATCTTCAAAAACAAAGGAGACATTCAAAGTTGCACAAACTATCGGGAAATTAAACTTATGAGTCACACTATGAAACTTTGGGAGATGATAATTGATAATAGGCTAAGGAGAGAAACAACAATATCGAAGAACCAATTTGGTTTCATGCCTGGGAAGTCAACTATGGAGGCGATTTTACTTGTAAGACGATTGTTAGAAAAATATAGATGAAAGAAAAAGATCTTCATATGGTATTCATAGCTTTAGAAAAAGCATATGATAGGGTCCCTAGAGATGTTCTTTGATGGGTTCTAGAAAGAAAAAGAGTGCATGCTAGATACATAGACACTATTAAGGATATGTATGATGGAGTAGTAACGAGTATAAAGACATTTGGATGAGCTACAAAAAAATCTCCCATTACGATAGGACTACATCGAAGATCGGCTTTAAGCCCATATCTATTTACTTTAGTTATGGATGAACTAACTAGACATATTGAAGAGGATATACCATGGTGTATGCTATTTGCAAATGATATTGTCTTAGTGGATGAAACTAAAGATGTAGTGAATAGGAAATTAGAACTCTGGAGGAATACATTAGAATCCAAAGGCTTTAAGCCGAGTAGGATGAAAATCGAATACATGCACCGTGAGTTTAAAAACACTAGACATCGAGATAACGGAGTGGTAAAATTAGGGAAAGTTGAATTTCTTAAGGTAAACCACTTTAGATACCTAGGATCAATCATAGAAAATTATGGTAACATTGAGAATGATGTCAAACATTGAATTCAAGCGGAATGGAAGAAATGGCGGAGTGCAATAGGGGTGATTTGTGATTGAAATGTTCCTTCTAAGTTAAAAGAAAATTTTATAGGATTGCAATTAGGCCAGCTATGCTCTATGGAAGTGAATGTTGGGCGGTAAAGCAACAACAATTACATAAAATAAACATAGCATAAATGAGGATGCTTAGGTGGATGTGTGGTAAAACTCGTGAAAATAGAATAAGAAATATATAAATTCAAAGACAAGTAGGAGTAGCACCAATTGATACAACAATTAAGGAAGGGTGGTTGTGATGGTTTGGTCACCTGCAAAATGACCTACAAATGCCCAACTAGAAAACTTGACTCAATAGAAACTATAGAAATTCATCGAGGTAGGGGCTGACCAAAGTTAACTTAGGATGCATTAATTTGGAGGGATTTGAATGGTTTACTAAGCTCACCATCAACTACACTTAATCGAGCATAATGAAAATGTTTGATCCATGTAGCCGACCCCAATTAATTTGAGACTGAGGCTATGTGTTGTTGTTGTTGTCATTCATATCACCATGTAAGACTAGGATTATTTGATCTTGGTCCTTGTTTGAAATTTTCTAATGGAATGGTTCTTTTAATCCATATAGGTGACCTAAATCTTGGATAACTCTGGTTATTTAGACAATTTCCTATTTTTAGTTGTGGATAATTTGTATAGTCATTAAAGTTATAATTAAATTTAGAGAATCTACCATAATGCTTCATCATCACATTAAATTCTTTTATTTTGTCTACGTTAAAGGGCATTTTAATCAAGATGATTATTATTATTAAAAAAAGCATGAGGTTTCACTTAGATTGATCTATCTTTTAATAATAGCTTAACCATGCATTTTAGTTCGTCAATTGTATCATTTGATATGTCCAATTTTCTTTTCTTCTCTTGATAAAGTGTCTCCTTTATCGGTTTATTCATTTCACCATATTAATTTGATTATTGTTACCATTATCAAGACTTATTTTTATGTATTATTCAATACCACTCCTAATGATATGCCTCATTTTTACGTTTCAATTTTCATATTCATGCTCCATTCAAATGATGAACACACTTAAATCCTAATTTAGGCTTTAAAAAATATCAATGAATGTATCACTATTAATCTCATTTCTACTTTCACCACATATTGAATAATATAGTGTTTGAAAACCTAAAACTACCTTTTCCAAGACATTTTCGATACAAATCAATATATAAAGCATCAAAAATAAGTGAGAAACATGGAAAAAACTCATATTTCTGAAAATATAATTTTTGAACACAATTGCTAATAACTTATTTATATCAATTCAAACTTTTAAAACCGCCCCAAAACTTATTAGAAACTCTTACTCAAACCAATTTGCCCAATAACACCTTAAATCGATACTTTAAACTAAAAGCATGAAATTTTTGTTAAGTAAGCCAAGAATCATTGTAAACACCTCATCCCATTTCTTTTAAATTGATAAAATCATTTACTTTTGGAAATCAATTCAATTCCAATAAAAAATTTTGAAATAAAAAACTATTCAAATATTTAAATAATTCATCAATAATTCTAGTTAAAAATTGAAATATTTCAAGTGACCTAGTTGGAAATAGAAATATTTCAAGTAACCTAGATAAGTAAAAGAATGATTACCTCCTTGAGAGTGATTCCCTTAAGACATTGACTCTTTGGCACTCCTAATTTCATTTTGAAAGCTTCATGTCAAACTCCTTTGTTCAACCTTTAGCTTGGCTATAAACAATCAAACTTGATATATTTTTGGTTAAAATGATCAAGAATGTGTTAGGAATCACTTAAGTACAATAAAATCAAGCTTATAATGGTTTAATCTAAGAAAAAATCTGAATGAAACGATAATATGTTCTTAAAAACACGAATTTGTGCTCGACTAATTGATATTTAAATGGATTCGCTGACATATCGGCAATTAAATTGTTGAAAATTGGTACTAATTATCTATAGATTTTTCCAGCAATACTTATAATAAATCTGAATAGTTGGCAAATTGCTAAGTAGTTTTTACACTATAAGTTCTATAAATTGATATCAAATTACCCAACGATTCCCAATGTTATTTGGTATCGCTGGCGTAATTTTTTTTGAAAAATTTTGAAATTTGATTTTTCAACTTTCACTATAAAACTTTAAAGCCACAACATAATAAATATGTGAATTAATAAATCAAGGAATTGACTTTAAAATTTTTAAACCAAATTTTGTGAGCTCAAAATTTTGCAATTAAGGGTAAAATCAACAAAATAGTAAAAAATAGAATCTAGTGTTTTAGGTTCTACTTAAAGACCTGCCACTTATGTTGAGACTTAAGTTAGTATTTGAAATTCCAACTAAGTCTCAAAACATAAAAATCGTAATAAGTAGTCAATTTCCAAAAAAAATTAATATCATTCTAATTAAAATTTAATTGAAAGTCAAACATGATATAATATATTATACTCTCTTCTTCCTTCTTTTGAAGACTTTATTTGACCTATTAAAAATAAATAAATGGAGTTTAGGGATTAGCTAAAATGGTTGCATAACTGAAATAAAGTAAATTAAACTAAAATATCATAGATTAAACTTCACTAAAGTAAACTAAACTAAACTAGAAAGACATAAACGCATAAAAATAAATAAAATAAGGTTAGGTTGCCTCCCAACAATCGCTTTTGTTTTATGTCATAGACTAGACTTAGCCTCAAAGATCATGCAACACACATTACTTGAGAGTAGTCATGAATAAATGAATTCACCATAGCTTTAGGAAATAAAATAGACATCTCCTTAATTCTAACACATAAGTATCTATATAGTCTTAAACGTCTAAAACTCAGTTGTGAACGCCACATAAAATTTTCAAGTGCCTTTTTTGTTCTATACCATTTCAAATTCCCCAGAATGCACGAAATAAAAGTAGATTCATCAACACTAGAGGTTGATGTTCCTCTATCTCTTCCTATGGTTCATATGGCCATTCTAAGATAACTTGAACTTTTTTTTTGGCTTCATCTTCATTATATGAAGTTTAATCTGTATCACAGTAGAACACCAATTATAAATATTTTGTTCATAATTAGGCGTAACTATCCCTTTCACACTTTTATAACATGAGCCTTCATATTGATCATGATTCTTAAAGTAGGACACCATAAAATAATCTTTTTAAATGTTAGAGACAAGGATCTAGATATACAAATAAAATGAAAACAATAAAAAGAATTTAAACTCAATGCCCAACAATGGTGCTAAAAATTGGCACATTTCGAGCATGACATAATAATATCCACTCATTTATTATAATGTAAATTTGTAGTAGCGATAAGTGAGATCGCCTCCATAAGGATTGTGTAACTTCTTTAGTTTAAAGAGGTTTTTCTCACGTTTTAATGTTAGTTTACTAATTAACTATGTTATTTAGAAAGCAAAAACTAAATAAATAAACACAAAGATAATAATTAAAGAATACAACATGAATTAAACTTATTTAATATTGATAATAATGATAGTAATCAATGCAAAAAATGAAAAGATGAGTTTAAATAATTCAATAATAGGTAGATAGTCGTTAGCCAGCCATGATTTTCTTAAATTCAAAAGAAATGTCACATTTTTATCATTGTAAATCAACCGATTCGATAAAACACAACACCATAGAAATTTGATAGCATTATGCTCGATGAAAATCATGTCTAATCTAAGCCAATATTACCAAAGCCACATAATAAAGAACTTAGAACATAATAATCTAGAATATCTACTCGAAAATGCTCTATAGATTAATCATGGTTAATACTACTATAATCATTGCCAATAACTATGGACAAAAATCAGAATCAAAATACTATAATACATATTCATGACTATACATGCAATATTAATATTAATTAATTGTATTACGCAAAAACAACTTGTTAAACTCGTGATTGATGTGTATTGAATAATATTGAAGGAACTAATAAAATAAATATCTCGTAAAAGACTTACAACCATAGTATAGCAGTTCCTGGTCTAGAAAACAAACTACTTAATAACTAATATAAAAAACTCCACTAAAAGTAAAAATAAAAATAGAGAACTAGAGAAAAAGAGAATTAGGTGAGAGGAGTTCTAAATAAAACACAAAATTTTATTTATACAAAACACTTAATTTTAGTCTTTAGAAAAAATAGAAAGTGTATTTATTGGGTTATAAAGTGACTCATCTGCCTAGGAAGATATAATAACCTTGGTTGATTTGTTTTAGGGGTCTCAGACATGTGGCAAAAGCAGATTGGTGCAGAGCTTATCATTTGCTGACATGGCGAACTCTTATTAGATAAAGGATGTTGTGTTGACGTGGTGGATGAAGAAGATGAGGAAACATGACATTATGGTATGAGAATAGGAGGATAAAATAGTCGTGCAAAGATTTGGGAGTTGGTGTGGACGTGCATCTCGAGGTGAATTGATTCTATTGTAGTGAAGATAGAAATGGCATAGCAAACAACGAATTAATCTCGAGGAAGATCGAAGTCATCCATGTTGTTCACCTCTTCTAATATGTTGTTAATCCTAAGACTTAACGAATGACTATGGATATGCTGTGTGATCAAATATGTCTCTTGTCTATGTCACTTGCAGCTGCTCTCTCTCTTCACCACTTGTATTATGCATTTCTCGAGGCTTATTAATGGGCAGATGTTCACACTGCAAGAATGACTTATACTTAGTCATTTTTAGACTTTTTTCAACTTATGCTCGAAAAAACTTATTCTAAATCACCATAGCATCAACGCAGACTAATGTGGGTCCAACCAAGATTTCTTAAAGTGCTTGCAAGCTAAGACTTTCACCCTTAGTACTATTTTCTTATATTTCTTCACTTTTCCTATTTAAATCCTAAAATCACAAAAATAAGAGGATGTCATGTGTAATATAATCATTTTCTACTAAAACTAATTTAAATTACACTATAAAATGTGTCTAATTTTGGACATGTTATTACGACCGATACCACTAAAGAGGTAATGAAACTTTGACAAAAACCTATTAAAGGGTATCGACCGAATTTGACAAAGAATGTGAAGGAACTCTATTATAATAGGTGACATAGGGATCCAACAGAGACCTCTCGTAAAGATCCCTCGAGGTGTTAGACTTTTAAAAGGCCTAGTCTAAGTGAATTGATATTGATCAATGTCACTTGGATGTTTTCAGTCTACCTAGAGAACGAGACTAGTACGATTGAACATGTTGGATGACAATTCCATGCCTTATGTTTGATCAAAAGGATATCGTGTGACAAAAGGATGTTATATACACTATTGATTAGGTTGTATCGATTTGATATTCGTACAACTTGGGTAGTCATAATGTCTTGCTAGAGACTGCTTATGACTTGTATACCAAAATGTGTTTTGGTACACTGCCAAGGTTGTATGAGCCTATTAATGGTTTTGCGAGATTTTAAGATGATTCAGAAAAATGAATTTTATGTGATAAAATTCATGACAGAAACGTCCTTGTGGTGTATTACACTTATTCTTCGTTGAGTAATGGTATATGTGTAATTAATTTAACCGTCTATATACAAGGGTTGTATAAATAGACGCTTTAAGTTAGAACACACACACAAAAAGATTAAAAGGCCGAAACTCTATTTTCGTTTTAGAAACGACTTAGGGTTTTTGGTATGCTCTGGATCGTTTTGGAGAGAAACAAAAGGATTTGGTATTCTCTCAAAGCTAGCACTTCGAATCTTGGCCGCCGTTCGTGTGTGGACTACTGGTAGAGGGCGTTCGTCGTTGGCAGCACCTTAGAGATCGATCGACCTTCAGAAAGGTATATTGCGACTGAGGTATGATTAAGTTTTTCATGGTTTAAACATTTTTAATCTCCTCTGCGTATGAACCCCAAAACCCAACAGTGGTATAAGAGCCTTCGAGTTTGATTCCATTAAATTCATTGCATGTTTTCTTCTGATATATACATGATATATGATCGAAAGCATGTTAATAGTTGATGTATATGTGATGTACATAAGTTTCCTGTGAGATTCATTATCATGTTTTGTGTATATGATACATATATTCGTGATTTAATTAAAATCAGTTTCTTACATGCTAGTAACCATGTTAGGTTAATTCAAATAATTTCAATGAATTGAATTTCGCGTTCTGTGATCCATGACACCATTAGGTATAATCTTTATTTTTCTTGTATTGATGCATGGATGAAAGCTCTGTAATTCAGTATGCATATTTAGGTTACATTGTCTTACGTTTCTTGAATTGTATAAGGCCGAATATTAATTCGAAACTAATATGATTAGGTTCGATTGGGATAGTAGTTCATGATTCAATGACATATTTGTGATTATCTGGATGAGGACCGAAATTGCAAATAATTAATTTTTGAAATCGTTTATTTATCTCGTTATATCTATTTTGTTATGAACTTTCTATTTGATAAAGATAGATAACAAATTAGATTAGGAGATATAATCAAAATCTGTATCGTTATTCCTATTGGATAGGAGATAAATATCAAGAATCTTGCTATTAGTGATATACTAGGATTCAAATATCTTAAATCCTAATTGGATTAGGATAAGATGATTAGTTAGATGTGGGCCCAGATTAATTAAAATGTTTTAATTGACTCAATTTCGGGTAAATTAAGGGGTATTTTAAGATAATAAAATCAGCGAAAAATATGATTTTATATAGTGAATTTTGATTTTCGAAATTGAGAATCGTCTTCTAAAAAAAAAAAAAAAAAAAAGTTTCGGCCAAGTTTCTTTTACCCAAAATAGTTTTAAGCTTTAGTCCATTGTCCCGTATCTCATAAAAGGACATACCTACCTGGACCGCTATCTAACTAATTGTAGCGCACGGGAATTCTTTTATTAGTGAATAGTATAAAATTTCCAAATTGTTTGGTGATTGAACAAATCAATAGAATATATGATATTTCATTGTTTACATAAAAATCACTAAAGCTGAATAAAATCCCTCTATTAAATTTTAAGTCTCAGTGAGGCTTACGTAAAGCGACAAGTCTCGAGAAAAACTAGCACCTAAATCTGACAAGTGTTTATTTGTGGGTATCCTAAGGAAACAAAAGGATATTACTTTTATAATCCCGTTGAGAACAAAGTGTTTGTTGCTCGGTATGGTGCCTTTATGGAAAAATAGTTTATTTCAAAAGACATTAGTGGGAGAGAAATAAATCTTGAAGAAGTTCAAGAATCACAAGTAAACACTGAACCGCCACTGGAATTTCAACAACGTTCCGAACCAGTTGAACCTCCACAAGTGACACAAGGCCCACGTAAATCTAGTAGGGTAAGACATGAGCCAGAGAGATTCGGATTTCTCATTACTGATAGTCATGATGTGTTGCTTATAGCTCAAAATGAGCCCACCACTTATCAGGAGGCTATGTCTGGACCAGACTCAGATAAATGGCTAAGTGCCATGAACTTTGAGATGCAATCCATGTATGATAACCAAGTTTGGAACTTGGTTGATTTACCCTGAAAGGTGGTAAGACCATTGGATGTAAATGGGTTTTCAAGAAGAAAGCTGATATGGATGGCAAAGTGCATACTTTTAAAGCAAGACTTGTAGCAAAAGGTTTCAAGCGGACTCAAGGTGTTGATTATGATGAAACTTTTTCGCGATAGCCATGCTTAAATCCATAAGAATTTTAATTGCCATTGCTTGCATATTATGACTATGAAATATGGCAAATGGATGTAAAAATAGCATTTCTTAATGGAAAGGTTTGCTTGAGGACGTGTATATGACACAACTTTGAAGGTTTTATACATCTGAGAATTCTAGAAAGGTATGCAAGCTTCGAAGATCCATTTATGGATTAAAGCAAGCTTACTCGGAGTTGGAATCTTCGTTTCGATGAAGCAATCAAGGATTTTGATTTTATTAAGAACGAAGATGAGCCTTGTGTATACAAGAAGGTCAGTGGGAGTGTAGTTGTTTTTTTTGGTACTGTACGTTGATGATATATTACTCATTGGAAATGACATCACAACATTGCGGAATGTCAAGTCTTGGTTAGGGAAGTGTTTCTCAATGAAAGACTTAGGAGATGCGGCCCTATATCCTAGGGATAAAGATCTATAGGGATAGATCTAAGAGGCTAATCGATCTAAGTCGAGTGCTTACATAGACAAGGTCTTGAATAGGTTCGGTTTGTAAGACTCTAAAGAGGATTGTTGCCCGATGTCTCATGGGATAAGTCTCGGCAAGACTCAATGTCCTAAGACAAATCATGGCGAGACAGTATGAATAAGATTCCATATGCATCGAGCTCTTGGATCTATCGTGTATGCCATGTTATGCACTCGACTTTGATGTATCATATGCTTTGAGCACTACAAGCGAGATATCGGTCGGATCCGGGTGTGAGTCTTTGGATAGCGGTAAATAACATCCTTAAGTACTTAAGAAGGACTATATACCCTAGAATTCGACAAAGAATGTGAAGGAACTCTATTATAATGGGTGACATAGCGATCCAACAAAGACCTCTTTAAATGGTCGACACCTCTTTTAAGTTGTCGGCACAATGTGACCAACACCCATGAGTAACAAGAACTAAAGGAAAAATCATAAAACTCCTAAAAATACATGATAAATAAAAAATAGTGGGTTTTGCTCGAAAGCACTTAATATTTTTATTCTATCGACACTTTATAGACAAAATGCACGAGTAGCCCCCAAATCAAAGCCCTAAACTCAACAATAAAACCACAAAAATAATAGTGACAAAAAAACTTTAAAAAAACTCTAAAAAAGTTCAAAGCCGACACTAATAGAGATGTAGAATGCATCCATGGCTTCGAATTAATATTATTTTGCTCGTATTTTGTCGGATTTGGGTTAGTGGTGAAAATGCGATTGGAGAGAGAGGTAATCGGGGTATGTGTGAGTGGAATGAGTGGGGTATGAATTGGTTGAATGTGTGGGGTATGTTTGAGTAAAACTCTTTTATATGGAGGGGTAATCTAGTCATTTCACTCGAGCCTGAATAAAAAATTCAAAAATGGTGTAAATGGAGTAAACGTAGGGTCTGAATAGCCATTGCCTAAATAAATACCTCTTATAGAAATAAACAAATCTCCAATGTTGCTTAAAACATAAACTGAATAAAACCTAACTTACGACTTACAAATTTGTTAGAGAAAATATGGCTGTTAATTTTGAACCCCTATAAGGTCCTATTTATAGTTTCCTAAACTTAAATTTATTGTATTAATGTATGAAAATCATCACGGACCTTAGTGATTCGTCAGCGAATCTACTTTGTTCACAAATCGCTAAGAAAAATGCTAGAAATATTTCTCTGTGCCTTATCGATTCTTCCAACAATTCTTTTGTAAATTCTAAATCGATAGGAAATCAATGGATTTTCTCTTCAATGGACTCTTTTGAACCTTTCTTCCATTTCTTTATTTTTCCTAATTATTTTCTAAAACCACAAATCAAGAGAATACCTAGTGTAATATCATCATTTATATATAAAATCATTCTCAATTACACTATAAAATATGTATAATTATTTACTTGTCAAATATCCCAAACTCCGCACATTGATGTCTCGAGGAAAGGAATTCAATTAGTCATATTCTATTTTCATTCTTTATATACTACTTTCAATCTAATTCATCTTAAAATAAAAAATAGAAGTTTTAAATATAAGTTATCTTTAAATAGAAACATATTACCGCTTAAGTAAATGGAAGTTATGATAGAATATAATGATTTTAAAAAAATGAACCATCCTTAAAGATAACTAAACCGTTAAATGCACTACCCCTTATAACTTAAAGTTCAATCAATACCAAGGCTAGTACATATTATAGATTTCCTTAATCTCTATTGATAAGCATCAAGTTTATGATGACTAGTGTAAAATCTCAAAACACAAAACTACTAGATTATTCTTAATTTTAAAAAATACTTTATGATAGCACCGTAATCAAAATCAATTGGAATTTTGCCAATATACCAATGAATATTTTGTTTAAAACGTGTTAAATGAAGAAAAACTTCACTCAACCCTAGCTTTAAGCACTCTAGCTAAATCTTTTCTTTGAAGAGTTCAATAACATATGCCTCTTTCAACTCTCATTTTTTCTATTTCATCCTAATATTTTCATATTATATTTATTATATTTATTTGCTTAGCTTTTGAGTCATTGCTCTATTTGTTGAGGACATTCTCACATTTTCAAAAGTATAGATTTTGTGCTTCGGTTCTCACTATCGGTTAAAGTTGAATAAAGTATTCTTATAAAAACTTATTGGTTTGTAACTCATTCTTCTTTCAATTGTGGCATAATAATTTTCTATATATATATATACTATAAAAATACTTATTTAATAGCCTTTGTATCATAAGATTCTTAGAAATCTATTTTGTTCATCTTGGACTATTGTTTCGATCTTCTACCCAATATCATAACTAACATAAGGCAATCAATCCCTCTAAACTCATTCAATGCATACATCAACTAGGAAAGTAAATCTTACGAAATTGATTCTTTCTATCATAAAATTCACTTTTTGGGTAATAAAAATATCATTTTCATTCAAAAATATATTATATATTCATTCCATTATATTATATTGCTAACTAAAAAAAATGAAATTCATACTTACTTGAATTAAGAAAAAAAAAAATCACTAGAATATCAAAGTAAAAGTTTTTCCTTTGCATCAATTCTAAACTTATCTTCTTATTTTATTTCTCTTCCTCGCTTTCTTTACTATCATTGTCTTACTTCACCTAGAATTCTCCCAAACTCATTCCAAACCTTGTCCTCATGGTTTAAGAAATTAAGTCAAGTTTTCAACAAAGTAGTATAAACAAATTGATATAATCGTAAATTGGATAATCAATATATAAATAAACTCAATATATAATTTTCATCAAACAAAGTGCATAAAAGAATTATGAATAATCATCACCAATGTATATTAAATGTAGCATCACCATTATATGTATCACCAAAACACCAAATCAAATGCATCACACGAAATCACATCACTAGGAATAGTATCAAAGATAACATATCATCACCACAAATCACAGGGTATCATACTTGCAAGACTTGACACATCATCACTCTGAGAATAAAACGATAGAGTAAAGAAATCAATGTTGTCGTTCTAAAGTCACATCATCATCTTCCTCCACAGGATTAATCCTCCCAGATTGGTAACTTACGGTGGAATCAAAGAAGTTGTAGTCCTAACCTAGTAGTAATTGGTCATCAAAAATACGAGTAATCGGTAGCCTCATTTATGTAGATGGTACAGTAACCTCCTAGTCTCCTCATCTTTTATGTCTTCTCAACATCCTTTCCATTTTTTGAATGCACCTTGCTAAAACCCTCTAGTTCTCAAAAACCAGTTCTTGTTTCCTCATATTTCTCACTTGATTATTCAAAATTGAAACCATAAAGGCAAACTCTTACTTCTCCATTGAAAGTCCATTGAAGTATGTAGTAGGTTGCTCCACATTTACATCATTTCTTTGTCTCAAGATTTTTTCTAAAACTCTTTGCGTGTCATTTCTAATCTTTATTCTTTATTATGTCTCTCTTCTAACTTTCTCAATCTTTTCACTCTCGTCTTTTGAGTCTTCATATATATATATATCAATTTTTGCATAACACTTTATTACTACTTCCGTGATAGTCTTCTCTAGGAAAACATCCATCTCAAGTCTTACTATATTTGCTTGATCTTCTATCCAAAAAGTCATTATCATCAAAGAAAATGCTAATTCATCATTATTCTTTGTTTTGATGACACTCCTTATCGTTGTTGTTATTGATTAGAAATTGACTTATAACTCACTAAAGGTCCTCCCGATATTTCGAGAAAGTATTTGCTATTGTTTAGGTAATTTAATAAAATATCAGCGTTGTTGTCCTTGTCACGGTCAAGATGATGCATGGTGGAGTGCGCTGCTTTTATCAATTTGGATAAACCCGGTTGGTGGAGCGCGCCCTACTAAGTGAAAGAGTGCGCTCTCACCCTAGAAAAAAAAACTATGCTTTATTTTAGTTAGAATTTCCTAAAGTTTTTCAAACCAAATAGGGGTTCTAAACATAGGATATTAGGCGTATATTAATCACATATGGTGTGTGATAGCTTTTGGAAAACGAGGAAAACTTGACCATCCCTGAAAAGTTAAGGGAATTAGAAAAAATTAGAAACCTCAATGGAGGTAAATATGGATTCATTTATTTATCAATGTTGCCGAGATATGTTAGTATATGTAGTTCATATAGTTCATATAGTTTAAGGACTTAATGGGGGACTATGTACATTGAGATATATTTACTAAATGGAAAAAGGTGTTAAATGTGATCCGCGAAAGTAACTCGTGGAATTGAAATTTGACTGTAAAAGATATGGGTCAACTTCCTGGCGTATATGTTAACTCCCACACAATTGATAGGTTGCTTTAATTACATATTCATTAGAAGGCTTAGGATAGAACAACTGAACATTATTTGATTGGCAAGAGAGCACATCGGCCAATGTATTGATCTAGCAATCATATTAATGGTGTTAGTGGGTAATCGACCCTAGTTTAACATATAAAATAAGAATCATAGTGTTATAATCATTGACGGTTTTACTTGCATGGGTTACTTATTTAATTATATATTTTCCACAATCTTGTTAGTTATCATTGGTGCATATTGTTATTGCATATTACTCATGATTATTATATGGAGTGTTGATGGCTTTAAGAGTCCTATTGCTTTCTTGAATTCTTTTAGAACATTTATTCCTTTATCTTATTCAAGATTTAATAATTAATTAGATTTTATAATTGATAAACCAATGATATTTTCTAAATATGCGTATTTTAAATGATGTGGTTGAACTTTTGAGTCTAATTCTAGTGCTTTAAATATAGAGGGTAATAGTTTCGAATAAGTTATCGGTAGATCCATATTGTAAGAGAGTTATGGAATGATATTTTTGATAACATTAGATTCCTGTAGAAAAGCTCAATGTAGATTGAATTTACCGATAATGGAAGTAGTAAAGAAAGAAATACTAAAATTACTAGACGTATGAATGATATTCTTAATAAAATATAGTAATTAGGTTAGTCCGGTATAAGTAGTTCCTAAAAAGACAAGGATCGGAGTTACAACAAATGAATATAGAGAATTAGTACCAAATAGAATCTAAAATGTTTTGAGGGTGTGCATAGATTATAGAAAGCTAAACATGGCAACTAGAAAACATCACTATCTACTTCTATTTATAGATCAAATGTTAGAAAGACTAGTTGGAAGAACTTACTACTTTTGTTTATATGGGTACTCTGGTTTCAATAGATTCATGAAGCTCTAAAAGATTAAGAAAAAATACTTTTACTTGCCCTTTTGTTACATTTGATTTAAAATGTATGCTTTTTCGTTTATGTGCTGCATCACTACATTCCAAAAGTGTATGATTAGTATCATTTCAGACTATGTTGAGCATTTTAATAAAGTGTTCCTAGATGATTTAACCATATATAGTAATTCTTTCGATGAATTCTTACATCATTTAACTAGACTACTTAAGAGATGCATAGATAAAAATATCTTATAAAATTATGAAAGATGTCATTTTACATATGGTACATCAAGGACTTATACTAGGACACATGTGTCTACAAAAGGAATAGAAGTAGATCCCACTAAAATACGAGTTATAAAGAAATTACCTTACCCCATTACTGTAAGGTAGATAAGATCTTTTCTTGGTCATTCAGGATACTACAGACATTTTGTGAAATCTTTTTTCCAAAAGAACGTAACCTTTATGGAAACTCTTGCAAAAAATGTTAAATTTGAGTTCACTATTTAATGCAAGAGCTTTTAATAAATCAAAAGATGCCTTAATCACCACACTTGTGATAAAGTCACCGGAATTGTCATTACCTTTTGAAATAATGTGTGATGCAAGCAACTCTACATTAGAAGTTGTTTCAGGTCAAAAGATAGGAAAGGTTTCTCATGTCCTATATTGTTCATCAAGAACTTTAGATCCTGCCAAATTAAAATATAACACCATGGAACAAGAACTCTTAGCAGTTATGTATGCATTATAAAAGTTTAGACCATATTTACTAGAAGCAAAAGTAATAATTTACACAGATCATGTCGTATTTAGATATTTGAGGGCAAAGAAAGTACTAAACCAAAACTAACAAGATGGATCTTAACGTTACAAGAACTCAATTTTATTCTAAAAGATAAGAAAGTACTTGAAAACATGGTTGCAAAACCATCTAAGTAGACTAGAAAATGGAGAACCCCTAATGCCATTAAAAGATGAATTCCCAAATGAATACATATATAAGATAGCTATCACAGTTGTAGACCACTAGCTTACTACTATTAGGCTATCACCACATATAACAAAGACTCAAAAGAATAAGATAAAACATGATTCTAAACATTATTTATAGGATGATCCTTACTTATGAAAATTCTATTTTGACCAAACCATTTGAAGATGTATTCGACAAATAGAAATATAGTCCATCATGGCTTATTGCCATACTTATGCATGTGGAGAAAAATTTAGTCCACGTTGTACAGCCTGCAAGATGTTAAACTCAAGATTCTTTTTGCCTACTTTTTTCAACAATTGTTATGTTTATTCGAAAGTTTGTCTAAATTACCTAATAACCAGAGATTTAGGACGTAGAAACCTAATGATGTCTTACACCCTTTTGTGAAGTATTTGACGTTTTGGGACTAGACTTCATGAGATATTTTTCCGCCATGTAATGAAGTTTTTACATTTTTATGTGTCTAAGTGGGTAGATTATATATCCAATAAATCTAATGATTTTTAATCTCCAAAATCAAGAATCTTTGATGTTTTTGGAGCACCAAAAGCATTAATTAGCGATAGAGGTTCAAACTTTGCAATGGAATTGTAGAGACTATACTTCACAAATATAATATTACACAAAATATCAACCCCTTATCACCCTAAAAATTGATAAGCCAAAACCTCAAGCAAAGAAATTAAGTCAATCTCGAAAAAGACACTGTGTCCAACACGTAAAGAGTGGAGTCTTCATTTAGAAGATGTATTATGGTAAAAAGAACATTATTTGAAACACCTATTTGTATGACACCATATAGCTTAGTTTTTGAAAAAACCATGTCATTTACCTGTATAACTAGAAGATAAAGCATATTGAGTAATTATGACAAGCATTAAGAATTTTGATAATGCAAGAAAACAACATAAACTTAATATCCAAGAGTTAGAAGAATTGAGAAATGATGTGTATGCAAGTTCTTTTATTTATAAAGATAAAACCAAATCATTTCATGATAATAAACTAAATAGCTAGAATTTTAAAATAGGACAAAAATGTTACTCTTTTGTTCAGATATTATAATATTTCCTAGAAAACACTAATCACGATGACTGGGACTTTTTGTAACTTGCACATATTTCTCCATGGTGCTATAGAGATAGAAAGTAGAGAAACACGGAGAATCTGTAAAGTTAATGGTCATAGCTCAAAACCTTATCATGAAAATTATGTCTCCTAGGATATGGAGATCATTAACTTTGACTCGGTTGACAACTAACCAAATGATTAGACATTGTGGAGGAGCATATTGTAACAATAAGATCTAATCAAACAATCAAGCTTTGGGTGGTTACTACATAAGAAAGATAGAAGAACAAGAAATAAAAAAGGAACAACACCACACCAAAGACCCATTTGAATGTAACTAGGACAACCTAGATTATGAGGAATATGTTGAAAATGGTGATGCTTCAAAATAGTTAGAAGCGGATCCAAAACACACTTTCCACAAACGTAAAAATAAATGAAATGTCCTTTTATGGAGTTCTACTTGATAGGGGAGCTGATATGAATGTTATGCCTATTGGTTTCTTAGAACGAATTTGAGAATTCATTACTAGCCTCCTATTAAGGTGCACAAGATAAATGACACTTTTATAGTCCTATAAGGTATATCAAAGAATGTGTCCATAAGAGTGGGAAGGTTCATTTTGACTACAAATTTCTTAATCATGTCACCAACTACCTAAAATAATGAGATATTATTTGGAATACTATTCGTATCGATTGTCAAAGCTATCATCAACATACTTGCTTGCACGGTCACACTTAGAATAAGTAATGAAGAAATATCATTCCTATATGGGAAAGAACTTTGTGAAGATATTGAACAAAGGCAATTCATTGATGGTGATTAGAGCAATGATGATGGACATTATTCAAACATTAAGGAAAATATTCTCATTTAGGAACTACTTGAATTGAAGATTGACTCACTCACACTCAACAAAGATTGATTCCTCTATTAGTCGAGCCAACAAAAATAAACAATAGTGCTTTATGGGAGGCATCCCATATTCATTATTTCTTTAGTTATTTCAATTTTTAGTAGGAAATCTAGCATAATTGTAGTTTGCCTTTATTATGTCTCCTTTAGACTCTTTTTTATGATTATTTTTTAGACTCATGCTTCGGAGTAGCTTTAATAAAAGGGGGATAATCAAGTTTGTTTTTTGTTTTTGTGGCCTTTATGAAAGTTTGCATTATTCACTTGCTCATTTGTTTATTAATATATTTATTTAATGAAATTATTAGTTAGGTACATATCCCGATAAAAATTTCAAATTTTTAAGTCAATTTTACCTTTATATTTGTTTTTATGAAGGGTATATAAATTAATTATAAAGTAAATTTGTAACACAGTAAAACAAAGCCTAGCAAATCCTTAGTGATTTGAAATAATACTAGGAATCACAAGCTAAATTAGTGACAAAAATGAGAAAATTAAGTGAAAATCTACGTTTGGCAAATCCTTAGCGATCAGCCTTTCAACATGAACTGTAGGTTAGGTCGGTGGGCCACTACACCATGTTTTCACTTATTTGTATATCGATTTCTCAAGAATTCAACATACACAGGAATCGTTAGGCCCGATTTAGAGCTTTTAAAAACAAAAACCCAAATCCTCATACATGCACACCTAATCTGCTACACATAAAAATTGCATCCTTTCAGCCATATAATCAATTTCTTGCTCCGATTTAACCTTCCAAGCTCAATCTTAACATATTTAAGTGATTCCCACCTCATTCTAGTTTTATTTAACCTAGCAATCTTTGAATTTGGGGGTGTAGGACCGAATTAGTGTTTGAGGTATTTCAAATTTGAGCCAAGAATACTAATCTAAAGGAGTTCAAGAGCATAAACCTTGAAAGATACACACTAAGGAAGAAAATCGCGAAGAACCCTAACTCTTTATCTTGAAGAGATTTTGGTTTATTAGATTTTTGCAAAAATTACAATTAATTTTGAAAATTATTGTTTGAGTCCATTTTGTTACAATGAATGAAAGATTTCACTGGTTTTAATTGATTAGGTATATTAGGTATTGTAATGGCAATGCTCATTGGTTTACAAATTTTATAGTTTTGAAATTTATGAAATTTTTTAAAAATCATTAGCAATGAGTTTGAAATTAAGTTTTCAATAAATCAGAGGTGTAATTTTCGAGTTTTTGAAAGCCAATTTTATAGATTTGATCTCATATTCTTGACATATATGACTTTTAAATAAGTTTTGCAAAATTAACTATTTTTTTCAAAATTTTTATAAGTTTCTCGATGGCAACTGATTTTTATCGAATGACTTACCTTAAATCCATTTTAGTCTCAAACACTTTATTTTAAGTTACTAATTTATCTTAGTTGATTTGATCACTATGACTGGAAGAGGAAAAGGACAAGGTAGGAGTAGTACACAAGAGAAAGGGAAATGAATTGTGATATAAAAACTTAAAAAGAACTATACGGGCCAACAAATGTCTATCCAACTCACAAGGATTGGTATTATTAAATCGAGACCCAAGAGGAATTAGTTAAGAACACCTATCCCACCTCGCTTTTATGAGGATTTTAGCCACTTAGACCTGAACACACAAGTCCCCTATAACTCCATGAGATTTGTCGGTCCTAAAGAACAAAATGCATACTTTCGAGATGTGAAAAGGGTTATCATACCTAAAAGAGGATTTCAAATAAAATATGTGCACGAGTATGCGGATAAAAGTGTGAGCATGATTAAGGAATCTCAATGATTCGCAATAATTCAAGAAACCTCACTAGTCATTTCAGGATGAGGATTTTCACTCAATGTAAATAGTCACCTAAAATTCATCAAAACCACCAAATTCAGAAAAATCACCAAATGTTGGAGCTACATTATAGATGATTTCTTGTATCTGACAACACAACGTTTTGATGTGAAAAACCATAGAGCCGGTTTACTTTATCACACTATTACAAATAGGGGTATAACAACATCGGCTATGCAATCCATGGTACAATTAGATAGGCTATGAAGACCATGAAGTGTGATGGTCTAGCATTCCCAATTTTGATTACCCAACTCTATATGAAAAGCAAGGTTGGTTTCCACGAGATTGAATTCAATGTGTTATCCTAGAGGATCTTCACTGATGCTATGATGAAAAGGATAATAACACTTGATGGGTATAATGATTCAGAAGGTGGAGGGAGCTCAACAAAACGACAAGGTTTAAAGTTAAAGAAAGGAGTAATAGACAAAGAAGTCACAATAAAACATAAAAAGAAATAAGACGAGCAATAAGTTTGATGGTTCAAAGTAAAGTTCCAAGGGTAGAGGCATCTCCAGCAAAGACTAAAACTATACATTTTTTAAAATACTTATTTTCAGCTTTGTACGTATTGAGAAGCAAATCTTGAAGTAGCGGGAGATACTAGATGAGAATGAGAGAACTTTAACACGTCACCCGTCCATGTTGGAAATAAGGGTAGTCAAACGTTTGCAAGATCCAAGGAGGAGCATTGACATTCCTTCATTGTAATTAAGATTTCCATTGAGATTTTATAAGCTTGTCGATTGATACTTCACAAGCAATTACAGAGAGGAATGGCGATGAAGTGAAAAATAGTGATGACGAATTTTCTTCAGCATGAAATACCTTATAATCTTCTTAATGTTTGCTTGTACGTGTAGAATGTAAACTTTTTTTAGCACCATTAATGAGAAATGAATGATTTACTTCATTACACATTTTTGTTAAGTTATTTTTGATTATCTAGTTTATACTTTATAGTTTATTCTTTTATGCTTCACAAGATATATTTGTTTTGTTGAGAATTTGACTTAATTTTAAAACCTTACGAACAAGTTTTGAAATGTGATTGGGTTTATTTAGGTGAAATTAACTATAAAGAAGCCTTGTATGGAAGACTCGAGAGGTAAAATTTATTTAATGTTCAAAGTTGACCAGAGTTTTTAAAACTCTCCACAATTTTGATAATATTTTTCATTTTCCTTTATTTAGTTAGAGATACAAATTAAAAATAATTTGAATTTAAATAGAAATGATATATTTGTACGACCCATGAAAATAGAAATTATATGATAGAAAGGAATTGTTATACCCTATTTGAATTAACTTGGATTGTGTATGCACTAGAGGAGATTGAAGGGGATTTATTGCTTTATGTTGGACATTATAATTGGTAGAAAATCGAAACAATAATCGCAAGATAAACAAAACATATTTCTAAGAACCTTATTATACAAAGATTATTGATCAAGTATTTTATATAATTTCAATTATATAATGGAAGGAGGTTATGCCACAATTAAAGGGAAAAAAGAAAATTAGCCAATAAACTTTACTTTTTTGGAAATAATAATTTCTTCAATATAATAAAAGTGAGAAGAGCTAATAAGAGTGTTTAAATGAGAAAAAAGGACCCGTAGTTTCCCAAGGAAATGGAGCGGGGAACCTGTCACGGCCCAAATCCCTAATCCTAGTTTAATTTCCTAATCGGGATAATTAACCTATGACATGGGACCCGCATTAAGATACCTACACTGTCAGAAGCTTGTGGCCAAAGTATATTTTAGATTTTTTGTGATGTATGCCTAGTGTCATATGTATGTGTAGACTACTAAGTCACTCCTACTTATATTTATATGCCCAGACGTTAGCGGGGATGCACCTTAAAATGTGTATCGATGTGGGACAAGGATAAAGATTGATGTGCTAAGTTATAATTAACTTATAATGGCTTAAATAGCTAATTATATTTAGCTATAATTTTATTTACATTAAATGTAACTTAAGTTAGCTAAATAAAACATTATTTATTGATGATCCCCGAGATACATATGGACACATTATAAGACCAATTATGTTAAGTTTGGTGTCAATAGAGATGAGTTTGTGGATTTTGAGATGACAATTGTTGCCATTAGATTGATCAAGAATATGAAAATTTAATCAAGATTAAAGGCAAAAATCTAACTTACCTAATATATATACAAGATAAGATGAGATCAACATGCAAACACATTTCACTTGATGAAAACAAGAGAGAAGGATATCTAGAGAAGGAAAGCAAAAATAGTAAGGATATTTAGGTGGATTTGAGAGGGATTGATCAAGTTGGTGATGTTCTACGACTAGGCTAGGTAGTGTACACCGTCATTTAGTAAAAAGTTTATTAAAAAATCAAAGTTTTTGTATTACTTAAGAGGGTCTATGAAATCATTTTCAAAATCGATTGATAGATTTGGATTCCTTGAAAAATACCAATAAATTTCCTAAAAAAATCCAATTTTTTATTTGAATTGACAAAGTTATGGTATTTTGAAGCTTTTGTTGCTTTGATGGATTTTTAGGGAGAAAACTATGAATTTAGGTTCGAATAACTAAGGCCTACAAAATTTTTGATAAATTGGTGATGATCAAGCTTTATTTTGGTGTATTGAAGGTGTATGGATCATTAGAATGCGAGGTTAAACTTGAAGTAAGACAAACAGGCTTGACGGCGTGGCGACGCTATGGGTGTAGAGTGCATGACGCCACCATAGCATCAAGACCTAAGTTGTATGTGAGGGTTAGTTGATACGACGTCGTTATTGCATCGTGCAACTAACCACATGGTTTCACCATGGCACCATGTCAGTCTAATGTGGTATAAAGGTGACGCCGTAGTTGTAGCGTTATTTTAGTACATACGACACCACCACAACGCCAAACACTAGAATTTGGTAAATTTTCTAATAAAATTTTTGGGGGACTTTTCTTATTTGTTTAATCCAACTTTAATTGTTTATATAAGTCTTGAAATACCTTAATTAAACTTATAAGACAAAAGAGGAGTCTCGAGAGGTCGTTGCTAAGATACTAGGCATCGAAATGCTGAATTAGTCTAGTAAATTTGTGTAAATTTTAAGGAAACTAATTGAGCTATTTATTTCTATTTTTTTTCCTATTATGGTTTTCATTTACAATCATTTTGGCTAATTTCCCTATTTTACTCTAGATAACATGAGTTTGTTCTTTTATCTCATTTTCATGAATTTGTTATCATGGTATTTTATGTTGTTTAATTGTTTTTCTTGATTCCAAATCATATGATATGTTATTTTATTTTTTATGGAATTTAGTCAAATAAAATAGCATGTTATTAGGTAGGTGATATATGGTATTGCAAATCCATTCCCTTTTTGCATTAATTATGCAATTACATTGTTTGGTTCCTAAACAGTGTCATTCCTTGAATTATGAAAGTAGTTCTTATATCTAGGAGCATGATATGATAGAGATGAGCATGACACATGGGGTACTAGATTTTTGAGGTTGGTATCTTACCACTAACTTGTGTAGCATACAGGGCATAAGACTCGGGGTTTTGACAAGTATAGATCACATATGAGGAGTACTTGTGAGTATTTATTTATGTGATGGGAATTTGTGAGGATGTGAAGGAATTTATGAGATTGATTCGACCCTAAATAGTGGAATAAGGTTGACGTGATGTAACTTAAGGCCGACCGATCCTAAATCATTACTACTTTACTGAGTGTCAATTTCACATTATTTAATTGTTTTATCTTATAAGCATGATTTCTTTCCAACATAGTTGCTATTGTTATGCTTTCATATACTTGTTGTATATTTGGAAATGTGGATAAATGTCTCTTAGTGTTACTTTCTACTTTCTTGTACTCATCGTCCTTTTAAGACGGTGGGTGCAGATCCATCAAGTAATAGACCTAGTAAAGAGAATATCAACGATAACCTTTGAGCTAGTGTAGTGCTGTTGCCTTTGATTTTGTAGATTTTGGATTATGTTGTATGGATTATGTCTTTTATTTACTTTTAGGCTTGTATATTTTAGGTTAATAGATAGTTTTTCCCGACATGACACACGTTGGATATATTATTATCATTGTTTTATCATATATTAGTATGTGATTGTTGTTTTCTAGTTTCCACATATTTAGGATATAAATTATTGGCTTTCGTAAATTTTATAATGTTGTGTTTTGATGTTCATACCCAGTGAAAATAGCAAAACAATTTTGAAAAACCCCCAACGGGATAAAAAATGACTTCTATTAAACTAGAACTACAAAAGTAAATCATACCTTAATTCATGATTTCTTCTCTAATCATTCGATTTCTAAGATATTTAAGTGTACATCCTTTATCAAAAATTCACATACTAACGGTGGCCACAATTTGGAGTGCTAGCCCCAAGAGCTTTCTCTCTATGAAAATCCAGAGAACTCAAAATCTTCCTAAAATGAAATCTTATTTTGTTTTAGGGTTTCAACCTCCATTTAAATGTGTAGATAAACTCTCTTAAAAAATAATTCATAATACCACTATTGTCTTTACGCAATTCAAGCCAATTACACAAATGCCCCTATTAATAAGTTATTATATAAAAAATGTAAAAGCTTTTATGTCATGAGTTTTATGATGTAAAAATTATTACTCTAGATCATCTGAAATTGTTCAAAGCCATTCTTTGTGTGCGACCAAATAGGTTCTTGTGATGTTAGCAGTGAACCAAAACTATTTTCGTAGACAACTCATAAGCGGTATCTAGCAAGGAATTATGACTTTTCAAGAAACATAAATATAAAAATTGATACAATCTCATGAATAACATATACCATATCCATTTGTCATATGATGTCTTTTGATTAAGCATAAGGCATGAAAGGTCGTCCTTAATGTTCAATCGTACTACTCTCAATCATTAAGTAGACTTAAAACATCCAAGTGACATTGATCATATCAAATCACATGGACTTAGCCATTATAAGTCTATCATATTAATGGATCCACTAATATCTCTCCATATGAGGGGCAAATTCCATCTTAATTAAACACCTTCACATATTACTCACATTGTAACTAATCACAATCCTTATAATTGTTCGATTAAAGACAACGTTTGATTGTGTCAAATTACCATGCTCCTAATATAAAAGTCTAGGGCAATCTCAAATCGAAGGACTAAATAATATTAAAGTCACAATGGAATCTAAGGGTGGGAAAAATGTAAGGAAAAATTGCTATAAAAAGAATACAGGTTCCAAAGGAAATGGAGCAGGGAACTATAGGAATATAATGTAAAAATATAAAAATATATAGTTATAGGATAAGGAAAATGAAAGATATAAAAGAATGGAAGGATATTTAAAAAAAGTCTTCAAACAAAAGACTTAGCTCAAGTGTTAATAACTAAGTAAAGTGAAGTATCTTTTTTCCAACGTTCCGACAAAAGGAAATGAAAATGATGATTATTGGTGATTAAATATTCTCATCAAGTTTGATTGCGAGAGATATTTTATATAGCGCTTAAAAATTAGATTGATTTATTGATTTTTGTATATCGAGATTCTATATTAGTTATCGCAAGCTTAAGGCTTTCCAGTGAGATTGAGAATACCTATATAGTCTCTTAGCCTTAGTAATCATTTAACTTTGAATGATGAGGTGCATATCATGACTAGAAGGTTAAGTTGTCAAATAAGGAGTTATTCATTAAATATTTTTATTCTATCATGATTATTATTCTTATGAGGGTAATAGGTTTTTATTTAATGATCACTTCTATTTCAAAATAAGAGTATATAATTATGAAATCAGAACAAGGGAAGAAAAAATAATAAAAGTTCAGAATATTCCTTTACTTGAGACAACAAAGTGCTGAGTTTTAGGTATTTGATAAGTAAATAATTAAATAGTATGTTATAGTGTATTTTAAGGTAATCATGGATTTCAAAAGCTATATTACACTGAGGTTTCTCTTGTTTTTATTATTTCAAGTAATAATTATAATGTTTGAAGAAATGAAGGAAAAAGAGAAGAAAATGAAGGATTGGACCAACTAGAGAGATTACACATTAATTCACCATCAAATAAAGGATCAATTAGAAATCACTACTGGCATTCCTAAGCGATTTGGGATTTATACTTTCAATCGATAATCAAATCATTGGAGCACAAAGACAATTTTCCATGGGTTTTTGTAGCAATTTTACATTATAAGTGGAATCATTATGGAATTGATGTAGTCTTTTTCATGGATTTTAGATTACAATGTGGATTTTGAGTTTGTTTGAGATATGTATGACCCAATATACTAAATATATTAATCCTAAACAACAAAATTAAGAGCTTTTAACAGTTTTAACACTTTTTACTTTAGTTTGGCGGCCATTCTTTTATTTTTTTTTCAATGCTTTTAGAGAAGATTGGGGAATTCAAGCTTTTGATAAAGTATTTTGAATTATGCCTTTCAATTACTTTTTTATGATGTTATTTATGATTGCAAGTGAGTAGTTTGTAAATCTAAACAAACTTCGAACACGAACTTGATCTATTTTGCAACGCAGTCATAATAAGATGATTTTCTACTTAATGTCTTAAACCAATTGTATTATTTAATTCATTGATTCAATAGGTTGTTATTTGCGGACTGCAAACATAAATCTAGGTATTGCATGCATAAAGGCCAATGTGCATTGTTGTGTTTTGATTATATATCTAGTTTAAAGTAGTAACTAAGATTGTTTAAAAGGTCTACTACCGTTTAGACGTCTTAAGTGGATTGAGAGCTATGTTTAATATTGAAGCGGCTACGCAAAGATATTAGATGTAGTTGTTCAAAGATTTCATAAATATTAATGGGATTTTATTGCTAAAAGTTAATTTCTTTGAGTATTCAAGAAGTTAACTCGATCAAATTAGAAAGTGACTTTTTCACTGGTATAAGGAGAATTGATGGCTTGCTAAGAATTGTCTACTTACTTATGGTTAGAGTTTAATAATCTAGAATACTTTATAAAGTATTATTATGACTATGATTTAAGAGACATGTTTGGATGCAAAACGGATTGATGTTTCATTGTTCTCAGTGTTTACTTAGATGTTTATTTTATATTCATTTCTATTGAATTGAATTGATTATAACTTGATTTGTTTTAATTAGGTTAGTTAAGTTAGTTTAATTGATTATTATATTTGAAGTTAGTAACTTGGATTCTTATTTAATTAAGTTCTTTAAAAATGAGAAAATATGAAATTTGCAAAATCCCAATAAATATGATCCCACTTATCACTACTACGAATTTAAATTATAATAAGAATAGGAGATTTACTGTACACAGTCGACTTGTGTGAATTTCGCTAGGGTTATAGGTGTAGTACTATGGGTGGTACATATCATAAACAAACCAAAATTTTCGTACTTATCTAATATTCTCGAAATTGAGTCCAATGATTTCTTATTAATTCCACTTAATAATCAAATCGCTGGTTAAATCCTATGAAACGTACTACTATGCTCCACCGATGTCTGACAATTTATGTGTAAATCCTGAAGCGCTACCAAATTATGAGCAATGATTTATGGTTGATTCTTTATTCACTGGTGATTTATTATCTATTTTTTCATTTCATTAAATCATTCATTTTCTTCCCTTTTTCATCCATTTCTTCACATATTCTTAATATTACTTGAAATCACAAAACACGAGAAAAATTATCTAATATAGCCTTTTACATCTAAAATTAAACTAAAATATACTATAAAACATTTTCTAATTATTAACTTATCATGTAGTCCATTGATAAGAAATGAATGCACATCGATGTGTATGTGTGCTTATAAATAATATCGATGCAAAACCTATGGAAACAAACAACTAAGCATCAAGTGTGACTAAAAAAGGTATCATGACACAAATCATTTTTATATTAGATCTATAAGTGGGCCTCGTTAGCGGCAATTTGATATTGCCTTAAAGATGATAACCTAAATCACCTCAAATCACATTATATTTTTCTGATTCAAGAAACTACACTCTAAAACTTTAGTTGAAAGAAGATTAATTAATTATATATTTTTAGTTTTCAAGAGTGACTTAGGTAGATGCCTTTACAATGCAATCTTCTACATTTTTCTTCATTGACCTTTTTCCCCTCTTATTCCCTAAATAGAGTTTTGTCTCTCTCTGCACTAATCTTTCAAATAATTTTTTCCTTAATTCGGCAAATTGCTTGAATGAGACAAGATTGACCACCTCTTAAGCTATTAGGAGAAGATCATCGTCGCTACAACAGATAGGAATGCATTGATTAAGCTTTTATCTAAAGCCACCATTCACAGATTGAACGTAGGGAAACATCATTTCTCTACATTCAAAAAAATGTTCATTTCGATGTGCTACTGTGGTGGAAGAACTACCAGAAAATATGTTATTTAATGGATTTTGGTCATATCTAGTACTGCATTTATCGAGAAATGCACATGACTCATATTTATGGAATCAAATAGTTACAAATAAACTTCTAAGCCAAATCATTTTTAATAATATTATAGTAATATTATTTTGAATGATGATTCAGAGACTCTACTCGGATCACTACAATAGTTACATGTTTTAATATTGAAAATACTAATGACATTTTGGAAATATAGATAGGAAAACATCATTTTATAACGGCTACTATTATCTATTGGCATTAGTCTAAAATAATCGTCACACACTCCGCCTTTAAAAAAAGTCCCTCAACAAAAAATACCTTAAAACCTTTCGATCTACTACTCTAAACACCGCACTCTCCAACTCTATCAAACTCATCTCTCATCTCTCTCGAACTCATCCCTCATTGTCTCGCCACTTCTACTCTCTCAAACTTGTCTCCCTCTCTCTCGAGAGCACATCTCTCACTCTTTCTCCATTGCTGCTCTTTGAACTCATATTTCATTCTTTCGTCATTGATGCTCAATTGATCTTGCCATTGTTTCATCGGTCTCCCTCACCATCTCTTGTCTTACCTATGATCTCTCTCCATCTCTTGCATCATATCTTTTTCGTCCAACCTCAGGTCTCTCGCCATCTCTTGCATTAGATCTCTCTTAATCAGTTTGATTGATTATGAGTGTCAATCTTATGGTATGTTTTAGTGATTCCAATCGACTATCTCAAGTACTTTGCATGTTCTTTTCACCATCGGATACATTGCTGACATTTGGATGATAACCAATCCCTAATTTCATCTCTTTTATATATAATTTTCTAGATTTGAATGCTAGGGTTTTTGGATGGTGTAGCTGATTTTTCTTATTTTTATGGTGTTGTAAGCATTATGGATTGAAATGCTAGGGTATTTAATGCTGAGGTCCTGGTGTGTTTAAGCCCTAATTTTTTATGATTATCATTTAAATAGGTTACATCCGCGAACAAAAGATAGCTAAAAAGTCCAAAACAACTAATTATAGTTTTAAAGAACTTGAATGACAAATAACATTTGAAATATTTCCTACTCTGATTAGATACTTATCTACTTTAACTTACAGCTTGATATCAGGTTTGAAGGATCCCCTCAAGAATGAACTCATTTTTCCCTTTGCAATATTCGTCCTTGAGCCTCTTAGATAATAGTCAAAAATTATATCGTCTAGAATAAGCTTCCTCTAGTTCACTATGTTTACAATCTAAATTGAAATGTGAAAAGATAGGTTAAATAAAACTCAAATGAATAATAAGAGTTGTAAGATGAAAAGAAAAGAGAAATATAAACGATAATATTATGGAAAAATACATTTTTTTTTTATGTTTCCTATTGTAGGTTGTGATCTTTGTGCTATAGTGTTTTTTTAAACAAAGAAATTATTCAAAAGGTGAATTTAAAATAAAAACGTTCAAATAAAAGGGAGGAAACTGAATGAAGAGGGAATTTTCAAATAAAAATATTGAATCGAATTGTATGGATTGTTCAAATCTTATATGATTTGACTCATTCAATATAGTCTGAAAAAAAAGCTCTAACTTTTCCATCAAATTTTGCTAACATAAATGTGAATTGGTGATCTGGTTATATGAAACATGTAGATAGAATTGGGATCTACCATGAACTTGTTCGATGATCCATCACATTGTTTAGTTTTTGATTGACTTCACATCTGTGCAACTTCGTTCCCTTGCTTGATTTATTTGATGAGCAATAAGAAGTAAAATAAGATTTCTCCAATGTGCTTTACATTAACATTTTATTAGATTGATGACTTCAATGGATAAACTCAACGATTCTATCAAATTTGTATGTCATTGTAATGCGTCAACTAGAAAACTTTCCTTCTTTCATCTTACCAATTCCCTGTCTTTGCTATTACAAAATTCACCAAAAATCATTATAGTCTTGAAATTTTTAATTGAAGAAAATAATGTAGTAATTACTTGTTCAATAGATATGATTTATTTGCACTTGTCAAGCGATAACCACGACAAGTTGTCTATTAATTATAATCATTGAATTGTTTATTTAGGATAGTTTTGAGGATGAATTAATTGTTATTTGACATTTATTTTATATGGTTTTTGTCCACTGCTTATTTTGATTTGCTTTTCTCCAAATTCTCTTCAAATATACTACTTTTATTGATTTTCATGTCTAATAAACCAATAATTTGGTTAATTTGTGCATTATGATCAATTAAAAGATAATTTATATTTGGAGGGTTGGAGGTAATTGCTATCAAAATTCATTAGAGTGCACAAATCTGATATGAATGAAAAATATCAATAATCTATATGAATAAAAAAGGGCTCAAATAAGTAATGAAGTTGTTTAACTTTCTCAGCATGAATATCTCATGGTCAATATGGATAAAGATTATGTCAAATATCCCATGTCAATAAGTTTTTAGTCTTTGCTAGATGTGTATTTTATTAATAAATTATGTGTGTAAATTATTAATAACAATATCTTAATTGATTAGAGTTTCAAAAGAATATATAGATGGAGCCAGGGCATTTGTGAATTGGGTACTAGTAAATGAGGGGAACAATGAAAAGATTAGGAGTCCATATAGAAAGTCTTGGAACATGAGACAACTTTGTTATGATTGTGTTTTGAACATTTAATCACGGCTAGGTGAGATCCAACATATACTGCGTGGTTTTTTCGTAGAGAGCAAGGTAGTTCCAATGCCCTTAATGATGATAATGAGAGTTCAAGTTTAAGTGATGGATGGGAGCACCATGATGCTTATATTATCACAGAAGATTTTACATAAAAAGTTGAGTGGAACCAAGGGGATTAAGTTACTTTGAATCAAGGATATCAAGTTGCATGGGATATAGAACATGACGTCAATGTTGGTTTCGATAAAGAACAAGAAGAAGATGGTGCTCAAGTTGTTAATGAAGTATCGAAGAAGACAAAACCCCTCATCTTTACTCTTGCTTCACAAATACGCAAGATTTTTAGCAACTGTGGCTCTATATAAGTATAAAGCCCGACATGGTCTATATAATAATGGTTTTAATGAATATTGGAGATTTTGATAGGCTTGTTACCACATGTTAATACACTTCCTGTAATGCCCCTAAATTCTATTTCGATAAAATGTCCTGACGTCGAGTTTGTTTTAGTAAATATGCATGATATTTCTTAAATTGAGTGATTAATGTGTGTTTTATATAATACCAGTTAACTTAGGTGTGAAACTGAGCCTAAATGAAGGAGAATAAACTCAAATAACTTATTAGACAATTTAAATAAAGCATAATGTCTAAGATTGTAAATATACGTAAGGGTTTTTTAAAAAAAAAGAATAAAAGGGTTAAATAAGAACTTTAGGATCATCTTAGAATATAAACATAACTTGATGAGATGTAGGATTTGGATTTGTTTTGTTCAACCAAACCTTAGCTTTTCTAACAAGCTATATAAATCACTTAAAGAGTCTACAAATCCATGATTTAATGATTGGTTAGATTTTAGTCTTGAATATGATTAATAGAAGTTTTTTATGGTTTTAAAACATGTGTTATACTACTTTTTTGATTAGGTATAGACACTTAGGGGTCGGTGTATCTCATCGGGGAATTCGAATTCTAGATTGCACTTCTGAAATTCTGTGTTCGAGCATAGTGCAGTGCTAAGGCCTTGATTATAAGCAGTATGATGTTGTCCGCAATGCTTAATGGGAACGACGATGCGATCCCAACGATCTCTCAAAGTCATACATATAGCGTATGACATTGGTAAAGTGCTCGATCATAATTTTGGTTTGTCAATTTGAAACACAACAATCTCATCCAGCTTCCTGAAGGGAAATTTCACAACGGTTGAATGGCGTTGGTTTATTTTGTAGAATTAAATTTATTAAGATATTTTTTTCAAATTAAATGTGTTCTAATCGAGATGTAATGTTGGGATGAGGGTCACGGGTGGAGGTAACTAACCCCCTAAAATCTTTGTCACTACCGTATGGACGCGCCGAAGGTGTAACATTTATTTGAAATGGCCTTTTAACTTGTTTTCAAGATATTGATACAAATTGAGTAAACTTACCTCAAACAACATGTGAATAATACATAAATGAACCTATGCCAATGTAGACATGAGGAGAACCAGGTAGAATTTCCAAGTTAGGATTGGATATGATAGCAGTGTTTTGAGGTTAATGGGGTTTGCTTTATTTTCAATCATGTTATGCTATTAGTTATTCTATAATTCATGATAGTGAATGGGCAATATCTCGTTGGGTTCAAGTTGAATATATCTTCTCTTATTGTTTCATCTTGTCCTTTGGGCTCTCTATTTATGAATGTTTTTGGAACTAATGTGTTTCGAATTAGTAATTGTAATCGCATCTTAGACAGGAGAGATGGTGGCCACCTATCATGTCCATTAGTTATGCTTGGACATAAACTTATTTAGGCTAGGTCCTATTAGATATGGTTGAAACTAGTTAGTTCTTTACACACCAATGCGTTGACGCCAAGTCATTTATGACACCGTTGAAGCCAGTTGGTTGTCACTTCACACACTTGTATTGGTTTCCATTTCATTGACTCTATGGCATTTAAGTTATCATTACTATCATGTTGACTTTCTTGCTCAGGTATTGTTTTGTTTTATCTAACATTATATAGTATTTTGTTAATGTTATGCTTTCATGCCCATAATGATAATAGGAATTGATGAATAATCTTATTCATGCTAGTTATTACGCATTATGTATTACTAGGATGATTAAGGGCAAAGCACGCTTCTTCTTCACTAAGCGCATTGATATAATACTCACCTTAATGTTTCCCTCCTCTACGTACCTCAGCTACCGCTCAAGATAAAATAAAGAGCAAGGTTATAGTGTATAAGCTCTTTTTATATTTGCAAGGTTGTTAAATTTATATTTACTCGATTTTGAGACTTTATGTAGTAAAAGGGGGATTTTTATCATTGGTAGACTTTTTGAAACCCATTAGTTAGTGGTTTATCTTTTGCAAGACTTTCTATTTTATTTTCACACCTAATAGATTGAGTAGACTTTGATTCTACACTTATTATATGTCTTAGTAGTTGTCTTGTACTTCTTTAGGTTAAGGGTTACTAAATCATCACCTGACTCGTAGGGTCATCCCGAGGATTTAGCAATGTTTAGGTTGGCTAGCCCAAGATATAAAAATTGTGGTTACCACAGTTGGTATTAAAGATTAAGCTAAATGAGCTTAGAAAAAGATTGGGAATATGACTCAGTTGAAAAATCACAATAATATCTAATTTAAGTCACCTTAGAAATGCGGAATTAGTAATATGATGAACTAATATCTAATTTAAGTCACCTTAAGGATTAGTAAGTTGATGAACTTAGAAAAGGTTGTTCATTGTTAAGTAATAAATCATTTGTGAAGGCTTATGGTTTGCATTGACTTAATATGCACAAGTCACGAAACTTAAAGTGGGCAAGGGAATTAAAAATGAACAAGTATATGATATGATGTTATTTGCTTATGTATATGACATCTATGTCGTTAGATATGTTTTTCATTCATCTTAAATCCTATTTAATGTTTTGAAACTAACTTCCTTAAACTGCTCACACTCTATAAAGAGTACTCGGAGTAGAAATTCCTATGGCTTGAGGAGTGCCAAAAATGTATAGGTGAATGATGATGAGGAGTGGCATGCTCAGATGGAGCGCAAGGTTACTTAAATGAATTAGAATCATCACAAAACACTTAAGGATATGTCTACAACATAAAAGCGCAGGATGAATGAGATAATGGATGCTATTAAGGGACGAAGAGCACCAGTGGTGCCACCGCAGAGGCCACCGCTGCCACAGTGCTAAGTTGTTCCACATATGCAACCACCAACCGTGGGAACTAGTTTAGGAATCATTCTAAAGGCTAGAATTGCGGAAGATGACGCGCCCATTCAGTGGTTCGGGTAGATAAGAATCCTATAACACTAGTAATGTTACCACCAGCTTTACCAACAAACGCACAAACCTTTAATGCTTAAGAAAAGTCTAGAAGTTCTAAATATTAATAGTTCCATGATTAACACTTGCTCAATATTCTCAAACTTGTTTTTTGAGCAGTATTTCACATAGGTGGTCAAAGATGCTAAGAGGTGCTAGTTTCTTAACTTAGTATAGGGGGCAAAGTAGTATGAGAATATGAATCAAAATACAATGAGCTATCAAATTTTCCTCTAGATTATGTGGGTATCATGAAGGATAGGGTCAATAGATTCATTGAAAGACTAGATTAACACCCCGAGACACATTGGGTACCCTCCATGATAGACACTTATCGAGGGTCATTGCCAATGCAAAAAATTGCGAGATAGCATATCAGGTCCACAAAGGAGTTTATGCCACCACCACGAGCGATGAGTAGGGTTGACTATCTAGGAGTCAGTAGGAGCATGTATGGGGACAGTTAACAGATAAGTTACCTTAATAGAAGCAATAACTGGAACTTTCGGGCAATTTCACTTGTTTTGATGCGGCTTCAAGGGTACCACCCAATTGAGCAAGGACTACTCATACCCCTGCCACCTTGACTACTCACAGTTCGAGGTGTAAACAACTATTTCCACCATGACAGTCGAATAATACTCAGAGAAGGGACCGTCAGGGTTAAGGCTAAGAAAATTAATGGCATTATCATTTTTGACATTTCAATACCTAATGGTGTTTGTTTAGGATGCGGGCAAGCTTGAAATTTAAGGCAGAGTGTCCTAACAAAAAAGATAAGAAACAAGCAGGATCCACGACTAGTGTTGTTCAGCCAGATATAATATGAGTGCATGCTATTGCAAAACTCGATGCGGGGGCCACTCAATAATTGGACGTAGGTACAGTTTACATTTGTAATAGTGGCATGCATACCTTGTTTGATTCTAGTTCTACTACCTCACTTTTATCTTGTAAGATGGTTGATGAGCCATGACTAAAACTGGTCAGAGCTAGAAAAGTCTTGATCTTAAATACGACCGCTAATAAGAAAGTATATCCTAACGAGGTGTGTGAGAGGTGTTTATTTAAAATTGGGAATCATATTTTATCACATGATTTTAGTGTCTTTGAGTACCTAGTTTATGATGCTCTATTGGGGATGCATTGGTTACAACTTACCACACCTGTATAGATTGTTTTTGCAATACTGTTACCTTTAAATTCCCGATATACCACCATTCAAATATAGGTGTTGTGCACTTATCGAAGTTGCCACCCATGGTAAGGCAGTAAATATTAGTGAATAGGAAACTCTCATGAGTTTGACAGTCAAACTTAACTTAATTCCACTAGTTTGATAATTCCTAGAAGTCTTTCCCTCATAATTGCTTAAGTCATTCCACCCAGGAATATTGACGATATTATCGACCTTATTCATAGTAAGAAACCTATTTTTATACCATAATTTAGGATGGAACCTAAGGAGTTAGCCGAATTGAAGACTCAGCAGGAGGAATTAATGGTGTAATGATTAATTTATCCAAGCTTATCACTTTGGGGACCACCGATATTGTTTGTGAAGAAGAAGGATGGTAATTTACTGATATGCATTGACTATCAACAGTTGAATCAAGTGACCATTTGGAACAAATATCTGCTCTTTAGGATCGATGACCAAATTAACCAACTATATAGAGCAAAGTTCTTTCCAAAAAAAGACTAGAGGTCGGGGTATCATTAGCTAAGGATATGAGAGGAAGACAAAAATAATACTATTTTTCAAATGAGGTGTGGACATTATGAATTCCCTGTGATGCCATTTTGACTTTATAATGCACTTGTAGTGTTCATGGATCTCATGCATATAGTCTTCAGCCCTATCTTGATAAGTTCATCATTGTCCTCATTGACAACTGATAGTATACCGTAAGTATAACGGCTTGCTTATAGTAATAGCGCAATCAACTTACGTTGATCACGAATATCATCCTCAAAGAATGGTTTTTGCACTAGTTGTTAATTACCTATTTAAATTGAACCATGGATTCATTTATGATTTGTTTTATATCTAACTAAACTATCAAAAAAATCAATTTAAACTTTACTTAAAACACTTATATTAGAGATTTCTTAGTCCATAACTTCACCTAGAGAAATTGATATTATGTTTAGATCTCAATATATTGTGTGCAATGCCTAATTAAAATAGATAGATTTCTTTCAAATCCACTTTAACCCACTGTAATAACAAAGAAGATTTAAATGTGTAAACTAGAACTCCATCTATCGGTGTGAATAACGTAAGTTCTACATCTCTTTAAGTCATAAATTATTGGATCCATAATCAACTAAGTTTACTTTCCGTGCCTCCCTAATCAACAACTATCTCTTGATGTTATTTTTTTACGATTGTATCGTTCATGTCTGGATTAAGAGCTTCAGTGGCCTAAGTTCATTAATCATGAGGATAGTATGTCTAAAGCATTACATTCAGAATCAATACAAATTCTAACCATTACACTTTTATAATCACTTTTTATTCCTATTCAAAGCATAACATTTATATCATAAGATCCATTGATCTCTAAGATAAATAACCACTCACACTTCGTTGAAACACATTACAATTCATAATGGAAATCATTACAAATTAGAGATGAATATAAATATTACCTTGAATTTAATCAATGAAACCAAATGTGACTTGCAAATGTAATGTCTTAAAGGGTTTCTTCACATAAACTCCTTAATATTCAAACTCAATGTATGGCATATGCTAAATTGTTCTAATTGTGGCAAATAGTTGGTATGTGGTGAGTTTACCAAGTGCTAATACCTATTTATATTCTTTCATAATAATTAGAAACCCTACTTTACAATTTAACTCAAATTAAAACTTTACTAATTTCTGTTTCCTACGTATTTAGTGCAGTCGCTTACTACCTTGGTCGACGATGCATATTTTTCACTCCCTAATGTCTCGACAATGTCACTTGCATACCCGACATAGTCCCATGTGCTCCACAGCACCGCCACTATGTCAAATCTTTAAAGTTAGTTTTCTTCACTTTTTTTCTCTCCCACTCGTGTCTTTCCTTCCCACTCCGTTTTTCGTATGCCCACAGTCAACACGTATAGTCACGATGCCAAAAGTGTTTTATGGGTTTTTACTTTGTTTTTTTTGTTTTTCCTCAATTTCTACCTTTATATCTTAATTCCCTAAAAATACAATAAAACCATGATTTAGAGCTTATTTGAGGATATTTATACTAAATATATGACTAAACTAACCATATATATACGTATAAATAATCACTTATTAAATAGCCCAAATTTAAGATTATGCTCTCTCGAGCAAAGGTGTATTCTAGTAAGCCTCATAATAACTAGTTCACATTCAATTTAGATTGTTCATGGAATATCCTTTAATTCACTAAGCTTCAAGTGATCAAGAGTTTTTATTTGCAAAACTTATATTTTTAAGACATATAGCTTTAACAACACCTATAAATTCACTTTTAAAACCTTAAAGTAAATCCCAACAAAACATCATCAGTACTCACAAGTTTGTTTCGTTTCAATATTCAAGAAGCAAGTAACAATCTAATGATTTCTCATTAAGCTCACAAATAAGCATTGATCGAATTCATCTTTAGTACACTTTAGCACTTCAAGAGCCAATAGAACTTAAAATGGCTGGATTGGAAATTTAACTCAATTAGCTACTCATCCTTAAGCTAAATCTTTTATTCGAAGAATTTTATTATACTTCTGCCTTCCTTTCTTTGTTTTTATATATCATTTCATCATCTTCTTCTCACCATTTTTAATTTTTTAGTCCCTGCTCCTTTCCCTTTGGTCTTCATTCTTTTCACGTTTTTCCAACCATCAAGTTCTCTACTCCCTTTCCAGTACAACTTGTGGGATTCTCTTATTTTTTATTATTTCTAAAGCTCTTGTTAGCAATTCTCACTTTCACTAAATCAAGTAAGTTAACTCCAACTTTAATATACAATGCCTATTTTTTCCCTTCTTCGCACTAAGTCTTTATTTTCCATGTACTTTCAATTAATATTTCAACTTATTATAAAATCCTTTGATATCTAAATTTTTTCATAAGAAGAGTTCTAGTTTCTTGCTTTTGTTTCAAGTTAAACATCTTCCCTAACTATAAGTTTCTAATCATGAAATCACATCACTGTTTGCTACTTTTATTATTTTTTTTCAAAATTAATAACATTCTCTTGAGTTTCATATCAACAAGATTCTTGTAATCTACTCATCAATAATTAAAGGCATGAACGTGCAAATGAATTGCACAATCATTACATATTACTGTATATAAAATATTCTATACTACTTAAACATTCAAATAGTAAATAAAATAAAAAATTCATTCACTACCATTCTTTCCTTCTTCACCGCTTCAAATTAAAAACTTCAATGATCATATTCTTAGTCTATCTTACCATTTTCCATGGTCTAGTGTAATGTCGATGCCCCCAAACTTAAAACAAAAAAATTGTCCTCAAGGTTTAAAAATAAGCCTTAAACATAAAAACACTAAAACAACTACACATATATAATAACACAAGTTATAATAAAACTAAACTAAACGTAAAATAACTAAATAATTGACGAAATATCCCAAATGTTACATCTTGATGTTGCATGGCTATTGACACAATTCTTAAGGCTTATCCATTCCGATGAATTTGCACTCGACAAAGAGTCATTCCTGTACATTTGACACAAATTTTTCAAAGTACAAATTAAAATATTTTAATTGTAATTATTAAACTAATAACTGACTACTTGTAGAAAAAAACTTTTAAAAACCCTTGGGCTGCCTCCTAATAGCGCTTAGTTTGACGTAATTAGCCTGACACCGTTTAATGTCATCTGCAGATTAGAGAGTTGGAATAATTGCACATCTTTAAATACTTTAGTTACCTGATTCAATGTATCCTCTTCTTTATGAGGTAATCTAGAAAGATGTTGTGCAACCAAATTTTCACTTCCTTGATTATTTTTGATTTCTACGTCAAACTCTTACAATAATAGCACCTATCTAATCAACCTTGGTTTGACATCTTTCTTTGCAAAATAGTAGTGGATTTCTGCATTATCAGTATACACAATGACTTTGGATCCCACTATATAGATTTTAAACTTATCACATGCATACATCACTCCTAATAACTCATTTTCTATGGTAGTTATTTTTGTTATGTTTGGTCTTGTGTTCTACTTAAGTAGTAAATAATTCTAAACATTCCATCTCTCCTTTGGCTTAACACTGCTCCTACGGCTTGATCATTGGCATTGCACATTATTTCAAACTTAGAATCTCAATGTGGTACAACCACTATTGGTGCCGAAATGAAAGCTACTTTCAAAGTCTCAAATGCTTGTATGAATGTTAGGCTCATTTCAAATGGAACGTTTTTCCATTAATGTTCACAATGGATTAGTGATTTTCGAAAAAACCTTAATAAACCATATGTAGAAATGTACATGCCCTAAAAAATCCTTATATATCTAACGTTCCTTAGTATAGGAAGTTTCTCAATTGGTGCTAGTTTTGCTCTATCTACCTCCAGCCCCTGAGCATATATTTATGTCCTAAAACAATTTCTTCTCAAACCATGAAATGACATTTCTCTCAATTAAGTAGCAAATTCATGTCTTGACATCTTTTCAATACCAAAACCATATTTTGGAAGCATAGATCAAAAGAATCCTTAAATTCAAAAAAATCATCCATAAATAACTCCATAATATCCTCGATCTTATCAGAGAAAATAGCCATCATGCATCTTTAAAATGTTGCATACGACAAGTTAACATCATTTTCTCTTTATCTTTTGGTGCTATGGAAATTTGATTGTATGTTGAATACCCAACTAAAAAGTAATAACATTCATATCCTGCTAATCGGTCTAACATTTGATCAATGAATGTTAATAAGAAGTGATCCTTTCTCATTGCTTTATTTAACTTTATGTAATCAATGCAAACTCTCCAGCCAATTACTGCTCTTATGGATAAGGTTTCCCCATTTTTCAAATTGAATAATGTTCATCCCTCCTTTCTTTGGTACCACATGTGTTGGTGAAACCTATGAACTATATAAAATGGTGTAAGTGATTACGACGTTCAACCATTTCAAGATCTTACTCTTTATCATTTTTTCATTACTGGTTTCAATCGCCTTTGAGCTTTAATCGATTGTTTATGATTTTCTTCTATTAAGATCTTATGCATGGAAACCATTGGGCTTATTCCTTTTAAGTCCTTTATTGTTCATCCTAAGGAAGACTTGTGCTCTCTCTAAACTCGAAGTAATTTTTCTTCTTCCAAATTTGTCAATGTTGCTTAGATAATCATAAGATATGTTGAATTTTTGTCTAAATACCCGTATCTCAGATGCTCAGTAAAGGTTTTAATTCCATTATTGGCTCAATAACTACACTTTCCACCTCCATTTCTAATTTCTTGAAACTTTTTATGAAACTTAGGGGGGTCCTATTTATGCTAAGGCATTGACTCCCTTTTGAAGTTCACCCTTTACTGCAGAACTTGCTATTATATTCTAGACTAAACATTGCTCTAGCGGATCATCTGGAGTATACTCATGGGTTACTTGAGTAACACAATCAGAAATTACATCTAGGATTTTGATGCTCTTGCAGTGTTCTCCCATACTTATAAATTTCAAGTTCTTGTAGATGTTTAATAGGAATTCCTTATTATTTACCTATACCCTTAATTCTTCTCTTTGAACATTTATCAATGCTTGTTCACTTGCTAGGAAGGGTCTCTCTAAAATTAATGTTACCTCCAAATCTTATTCCATATCTAATACCATGAAATCCACGGAAAAATAAACTTATCCACTTTCACAAACCCATCTTCAATCACTCTTTTTGGATATGTCAGTGATCGATCTACCAATTGCAAAGTCATATTGGTTGACCTTACTTCTCCCAATCAAAATTTCTTGAAAACTGATAAGGGCATAAAATTTATACTTGCTCCCAAATCACATATGACCTAATCAAAGAAGTGTACTCCTATTGTGCATGGAATGGAAAACTTCCTAGATCCTTCAACTTTGGTTGTATCTTCTTTGTTTTCATTTAGCTTTTCAGTCAAATTTACAATTTCGTAATCTTCTAGTCACACCTTTTTTGTCATTATGTCCCTTAAGAAGTTTGTGTAGTTTGACATTTATACTAATGCATCTGTAAATGGGATGTTTATGTGTAGCTTCTTAAGCATTTTTATAAATTCCTTAAACTGTCCCCGATCTTTCTATTTCTTAAACCATTCAGGATATGGCAAAGGTTGATTTTTTAGTGGTAGATTATTGAGAAATGCGACTCTCCCTAATACCACGTCTTTGTCCTTCTTATCTCCCCTAATTTCCTTTAAATTAATTTTGATTCTTCTGCTAGTGCTAATTCTTTTTAGGTACTGACGTCATTCACCACTTGTTTTGTATCTTCTAGTTAATGCTTATCGATTTGCTTTGTTGACTCATTTATTATATATCTTGGCCGCACTGGATCATTTATTTTTTTACCACTCCTTAACTGGACTGCGTGTGCATTTTCCATGTGATTGTTAGATCTTCATATGGGATGTTCCAGTTGTTGTAGTTGTATCCTTGACAAAACCATTAAGGAGCCATTCCTCTCAGCATGAAATTTTTCTCGTAGCCTTGATTGTTCATGAAATTGATGTCTTCATTTCCCATTCCCTGTTATATATCGATTTAGGTAACTACCATGCCTTTTGTGAATAATAGGTCATTGTGCTACTTGTGGACCTAAGTGTCCCATCTGAAGATTTGCCATCTAATTGATCAGATTTGATAGTTGTGCCATAATTGTCTCTTCTAAGTAAACCATGTATACGCCTACTAGTTTCCTTACTATGGAATGAGTACCGGCAGTAAAGGTTTAAGACCAAGGAGATCCAATTCTTTATCTTCATCCTTGGTAAGTAGAGAGCCACCTGATACAGCATCTACTAGCGTTCTCGTGTTGTGTTTCATCCTATAGTAGAATATATAGAGTTATGCCAATTTCACGTGTCCGTGTCTCGACATCTCCTCAACATCTCTCCAATTCTTTCCCAAGCCTTGCCAAGAGACTCGGCGTCTTTTTATGAGTTTCTAACCAATTAAATACTCAACTTTGTAGAATGTCTAATAAACTTATTTTATTTCTCATTTCATGGCTTGAACCCATTGAAGCATTAATACATTGCAAGACCTAGCTTATCTTGTTTTTCATAACACCATTATCATTTGTAATTAAATGTTATTCTACAAACCGTTGATAATTCTTTCCATATCCACCCAAACTCTATACATATCCTAATTTACTTTCTCACTACTGATCATATATTATTAGAATTGCCAATCGAACAATTCTTAAACTTTCATCAGTCTAAAGTTATATAGTGATGCAAAAATACTTGAGCATGAAATTATATAGAAAGTAGAGTTATGTTTCTATTCGATCCATCATCATTCGAGTAATTCTCAACATAAACCTGAAATTGCATTAGTCATCCCATAACAATAGATCTCTAATTACATTTTTCATCCCATGATAAGAGATGACGAATTACAATTTGATCAGAAAATGAAACCAGACAAATTATGCAACTCTCACTCATTCTTTAAATGTCTACTCACAATATCATTTAGGTTGTGGATTAGAAAGCAATTTTCAATTTGGACTCATCTGCCAATTTATTTAACTTTCTATTTGACTGGTTAAAAAATTACTTTTCTAACTTCGTTAAATAATTTTATATCCATGAGTTCACCAAGAACCTTATTTCATTCATTTTACAATCAAATTTATGAGATTTTCGATCAAATCGTGTTTTAATCATTTACAGTTCAACAACAACTTTCATTACTCAAATATAGACAATTATCCTTAACTCGAGCAGGCATAAGTTTTTAAACGGAGATATTGACATATCTTATGATTATAATCTCATAGTATAACTTTAAACATATATCTTATATAAGTTATAAATATGATATCTCTATTTGCCTCTACTCAATTTACTATTAAAGAATGTTTGATTCTTCAAATACATTAAGTCGGATATATTGTCTTTTATTCAATATTTTCAACCCACCAGGAATAATATTGACTAATTTAGTTGTAAGTCACACATCTCTTTTCATTTAATTTATATTTTTACTGTCAGTCAAGTATCTTACATCAACTCCAATTTACACTAACTAGTGCTTTAATTTAAAACTTCACCAATGAAACTGATCATGTTGTGTACCACTACAATTTAACAAATATACAACATATTCATTGATATTAGTTGTAAATTACTTTAGTTCAAAATTTTCATCATTTGGAGTTTGATTTCTAGTAAGGTCTTGGTGAAGATATATTAATTTCCATCAAAATTATAGTTTGACATCCTAATTGGATTGGGACTTTTTACCCTAAAATTTTCCTTTTTTTATATTAATGTGAGAACTTATTGACCATTTCTTTACTTATACTATAGTTTTCAATTGACTCCAATGAAACTTCATCAACTCTTTTTTCTCGATTATCATAAATTCATTTGATTATTTAAAGACAAGTGGATGCATCACACGCCTTCAACATTGTGAATGAATCAAGAATATGAAATGAAGTTACTTAGACTTTTGATCATATACAACTACTCAAGTGTCCGGCCTTAACTAAAGAAGTCCATTCGTGTCACTTCCATCAGTCACAAGTTATATCTACTTCTCATTTTATTTTATACATAAAGTACATTCCATTCGAATTTTTTCAATCTAAGCTATTCTTACATTGATCTCAATCTTAGTTCTTTAATAAAAAAATCACGATTTTTGCTAAACAACCAGCCACTTATTGCTCCTTAATATTGACTTAGAAAGACAATTTATATATTTTCTCTTTTTGAAACCTTCGCTAAGGATAATATGGCTTCTTCTGATCATTTATTCAATTGGAGTCTTCCTTGGCTAACCATTATTCGAACCATAGAGGTTTCTTACTCAAACAATTCTAATATTTGTTATTGTCTTTTTTCCATTAGTCTCAGATTTCTCAACTTTTCTTTTTTTTTTAAAAAATGGTACTTTTCAAGAGATTGTTAGATAAGTTTCTATTTTACTGTTCATCAAATTACTTTTGATGAATTCATTTGTCCATTATTGTTCATCTAAATACATAGAAGAGTTTGAATTTCCAAATGCTACTTAAATTAACAACTAATCAAACTCTTAAAGAATACTATTTCAATCATTTAACTCTTTTCAAATGGAAATTCTTGTAGTATAAGAACAAAAACAAAAGTCTTATACATATCAATTACTAATATTAAATCAGTACGCTTATCTCTTTATCGGTTTAGTCTTAGATTGTATTGATATGTATCATAACTTAATGTCTTTAGAAGTGATTATTCAACAGTTTGAATCTCGAAATAGAATTACTTGTGTAAATGTTTAATATCTAATCAGAGTTATTATAATACCACTTCCCCAACACCTTAACTTCTAACACGTTGATCTTATAATTACGCTTTTCAGTTTTTAAGTTAAAAATTTCACTAATCCTTATTTCATAACAACAACTAATCCGGTGTTAACAAAGATTATTTCTAACTTGTGTTTTTCCCTTCATTTTATCATTTATTAATTCGACTCATAGAACAATTATACTAAATGTCACTTATGAATAAGTAACTTGAGTAATAAATAATCAAAAGTTTAAGTTCTTTTTAGAAGTCATTTGATTATTTTCAATTGTGGTTCTGCTCGAATTTTCACTTTGAGTTTTGTTTTGGGTAGGAGACAATACTTTGCATCATAATATTTTATTTTCATAGAAATCGACTTGAACATCTTAGCTAGTTTTACCACAATCCCATTTTGATTTCAAGTCAAGTTCAGTTTATCTAATTAATATCTATTTTTGAAAATCACATTCTCCATTTCCTTGTTGAGACTATTTTGACATTTTTTATGCATCTTATAATTATAGTAGTTCTACACTTTCGATTCCCAAGAAAAATCCATGTTTAGTACTTATGTTCGTGAATCATTTGGATTTCTTTTCCAACCAATTTTCTATTGGTTTTATAACTAATACTTTCATTAGTTGTATTAGTACCAATCTACGTATAATATCTTTTGTGAATTCAAACTTCACAAGTTCATTTACGCCTAGTTATCGTTGCATAAGTCTTTTCTCCTTTTTATTATTTATTCATAACCTTATGAGTTATATCTTATGAGTTAAGTATATGACGGAAAAGGAAAGTAAACTACCTATCTCATATAATGATAATACATGCATACAACATAAATATAATACAATAATTCAAATACCCTCATCTGACGGTCACTTTCCAAGTAAGAGCGTTCAATTATTCTTTGGTTCTCAACAAAAGTTTATCCTCAATTGAGCCAAACCTTAAGCTCTGATACCAAGTTTGTCAGCCCTCTCGTCATTAAGAGGGCTGACCAACCGAGATTACTTTAATCCTTTGATAGTCTAGTCAGCCTAATCCATTATTTTAACTTCGACCTCAAAATAATCTTTAATTCAATCCATAATAAAGCTTAAAACTAAATTTATATCCTCCATGAAACTCAATTCATGATTAGTTCAGTTAGAGCAAATTAGAAATAATACGTATTATTCTCCATATTCTGAATGCATTTCGGCATCACCTTCCCTAAAAATTGTCAGCTGGAAAAATTTCACCTAATAGACGGCATAATAGGGGAAAGTCCAAAAGGACTTATAACTTCCAATAGTTCACAATATGTATCAAATTCAAATTAATTAACTAGCTTAGAGCCTACGATAATTTAATTTCAACTTTACAATCCTGAATAGACATAAATTGAATATAAACCTTATTTACTTTTTTTAAACTAACTTAGGAAACTCTCATAACCATTCATTGAAATCTTACATCCTGCACTCACCCCAAGAATCCTAAAATAATAAATATAACAACAATTTAAAACAATAACCAAAATCTTTGAGTCTTCTCTATTTTTGTCTTGTCTTCATATAGAATTTAACATCATAAAAAATAACTCAAAGATGTCAGGTAAGTAAATTCCTATATTGATATGTGCTCTTACAATTGTTAATTCGATAAATGGAGACATGTAATAACATTTTTAAATAATCAATAAGATATATGCATCAACATTACATGCAATCCACTCTATCGCTATATCCTAACTATAATAAGATGTCGACTTCCAAAAATAGTTCAAGAACAATATTAAAAGATCATGAAATGTAGAGATAACTTCTTGGTGTTAGACTCTGCTAGTCTTCTAGATGGCGTAGTGGTAAGACTTAAATGTAGTTTCAATCAAACCAGACTTCGAAACAAGCTTCTCCCCTCACTCACGTTATGAATGCATCACCAAGAATGATAAAATGCAATGCGAACTATGATATAATTATAGGTACAAAAATACTTAATCAATAGTAAAGATTATTGTAGTGTCTTCTTACAACCAAACCAAATTTGATCTTAAGTTCTCTAGGTTCCTAAAACATTAGATCACCTTAAAGATGGTTCCAATAGCTTCCCTCCATACCCAATTATATTATGGGTCAAGCTTCATGTGAAACTGAATCACAAAACCCTATGAAAACCATGGCCAAAGTACGCTTGAGAAAAATTTCCAAAAATATTAATTTATATAACTGTTTTAATTTCCTTTCAACTAGCCAACTTAGGGTAACTTTTTACCCTTGAAAACCTCAATATTTTCATGATGACCTAAAAATAACTTATATTAAACATGTCATAGTTTCTATAGACTCCAAGAACACTTAAATCGCATACCCGATGGAGAAGTTATGAAGTTTCAAATAAGGCCTATCAACTAGGAAACTTTATTTTATTTGAACCGAAAAACCTCTCCAAATCAGTATTTTTGCTATAAAGACTTCAAAATTTTACAACAAACACTACAAACCACTCAATTCCAACATAAAAATATTTCCACAGCTAGTGGAGTCAAATTGGGCTAAAAACAATAATTGATTCATCCCAAAACCTAATGTAAATAATTATCAACTATGAAAACTTCTCTAAAATATGTATCAAGTGATTCACATTAGTTCCATTCATCAAAACCTTAGCCCATGTTTGTGGAATTTATTTTAAATCAGTGCACATCAAACCAATACATAAAATTTCAACAATTCATACCCATTTTTATCAATATCCTACAAAAGAAATCAAGAAATCTCGAGAACTCAAATTGAAATGATGAAAATGCCCTGGATTGATATTTACCAAAATGTGGGTCAAATACCACATTTCCATCATGGAACTTGGCTAGAATTTACCATCTCACGATGTTCTAAGATTATGCGGAAAGAAACTTGGTGAAAATCGAACGTTTAAAGCTTTATGTGCGAAAATGTCAGTTGAAAGCTTTAAAAACTTAAATGAAAGTTGTTTTTTGTTAAGAACGATTTCAATTTATGTTTTTTATATCCTTTTTATTTATATATAAACCCGCTTGTAAGCTGCTTGATTTCTTTTTATTTATTAATTCCTAAAATCCTTATTTTCACATGTTTTGGCTTTCGATGTTCGTTTTCAATTTGGGTTATCACCAAATTGAACCAAATTGTTGAAAAAATATTCAATCTTCTTAAAATGTCCATTACACTTGTTTTGGTCACACTAAAACACCAAAATTTTTTTTTTGACCATGACATATTAAACCCTGATGGACCAATTTTCTTGTCATACTTGGCCAAAGTTCCCCAAATTTGGACCTAATCTCAAAAGCGACCACCACTAACTAATACAAAACTTGAGGTAAAGTCTTTTACTAACTTTGTTCTCATATTACATTACACCAATCCCGACTTGCATGTAAATCAAGACAAACCTTTACGTGAGGATCAACACTTTGTTAATTAGTTTTTGGACAAGTAATAATTATTTTCACTCTTGCCCTTCAAACACACACTTGCACCCCCGACTAAGACAAACTAAGGATACACTTTAACACATCCCTATTTCTTGACAAAATAACGTATATTATATCCGCTATGCATGCAACAAGTAAAAATAATATTTGAGCTAATGATCTCTGGTTCATAATGCGTAGGTCCCACCTCGGATACTTAATTTGCAAATTAAATCAGAAAATACTTAATTAGCATCCCAATTAAGTTTATAAAATTCTCGGATGTCACAATTTCCATGTACTTTGTCGGAGGACTACTAAGGATTGTCAGACGACACGACTCTGTTTTGGTGATTGTTGACATATTGATGAATCTTGCTCACTTTTTACTGCTCACAGCTCATTATACATTTGGCTAGCTAAGTATATTGTTAGACTGAGATTATCACATTGCATGGGGTACCATGGATTATCACATTAGACAGAGATGTTATGTATACTTCTATGATGTGGCAAATGATGTAGGAGTAGTATGGTATATGCCTACAGTTTAGCACAACTTTTCACCATCACACTGGATTGACAAACTGAGAGGTTGATTCAGGTTATCGAGGATATGCTTCAGGCTTTTGTATTGGAGTTTGGAAGAACTTTAAAAGAGTACCTACCATTACGTGAGTTAGCTTACTAAAATAGTTATCAATTAGCTTACTAAAATAGTTATCAAGCAATTATTGAAAAAACATCATTTGAGGCTTTATATGGAAAACCGTGTTTCTCGTTGTTGTATTTGGCTGCTAGAGGACCAAGAGATTGTAGGGCATGAGATTGTTGTTGACCAAACGAAAGAGGTCAAACTAATCCGTTAAAGACTCAAAGGTGCCCAAGAGATATAAAATAGTGGTGTTCTCATGTACATTAAAGGAGCCTTACTCTATTTAAAGGTATCTCCTTTGAAGGTTCTTCACATAATAGGATTGAATGGTGAATTAGCATCAAGATTCATCGATCCTTTAAAGATTGAGAAAATATTTGGGAAAGTCTCATATGAGCTTGAGTTGCCTCTGCAGAGAGCAAGGATTCATCTAGTCTTTCATATATCTACGTTTCGAGCTAAGTTAAAGGTAGGCATACGATCGACTGTTGATTCAAGTCAGATTGAGATGAGTGAGATGTTTCATATAAGGATCGGCCGGTACAGATCCCAGATCAAAAGGTATAGCGGTTGAGAGGAAATTCTATCCCGAAGGTGATAGTCAAGTGGTAGTTCCATGATAACTTGAAACTCACTTTGGAGTGGAAACACTAAATGCGAGATGGATTCTTATACCTTTTCAAATCAATTATAATCCTAACTTAAATTTTAATTCTGAGGATGAGATTTTCATTAGTGGGGAAAATTTGTCACGGCCTAAAATTTCTAATCTCGTTTTAATCTTTAATCAAGATCACCGACCCATGATGTGGGGCCCACATTGCTATACGCACACTGGACTGAGGCACGTGGCCAAAGTATATTTTATATTTTTATGATGTTTTCTAGTGTATTATATATGTGTAAACTTATTAAGTCACTTCTACTTGTTACATATTGGCAATGAGACAAGAATTGGGATGAGCCTCAAGATGTGTCTCGACCTGGGGCCGAGTAAAGAGTGATTAATGAGTCCAAGAAATGGTTTATATGTATATTAATGTGACTAATATATCTATTTATTTACACTTTCTATAATTGTTAGTAAATCAAATCAAATTAGAATGCCTAATTTTTAAATTAAAAATTCTACACACTCGATACACCTAGAGAAATTATTAGGGCATGTGCCCTAGGTCAATCTAAAAACATTATTTATCTTATAATTTTAATTAGTAAAATCGAGGTTTTATTTGTTATTTTATTATAAGTGATTGCATGCTTACCTTATATTAAGATCCATGGGTATTTATTGAAATATCTTAAATGTCCCTAGTCGGTCATTATACTTAGAACTATGATGAATTAAGAATAATGTGAGTCTTGATTGATGGTCATGCGATGATCATGCATATAGGGATACGAATCAAGATCAAGAGTACATGTTAGGGAATAAGATACTGGACCGACCAGCTATAAGAACAGCACATGGATTAAGTCATAGATATCACTCATTATAGGTATATCACTTATTCCTTTGACTTGAGATTACCATATACTTCAATAGTATGAGCATGATAATTTTACACAATCAAATGTTGTCTTTAACCAAACAATTATAAATATTGTAATTGGTTACCATGCAAATAATATGTGAAGGTGTGTAATCAAGATATAGTTTTTTACTTTCTTATAAATAGATATATCAGTGGATCCTTCGTTAAGATAATCTAATAATGGCCAAGTCTATGTGAATCAATAAGATCAGTGTCACTTGGATGTTTTTCAGTTTACCTAAAGATCATGAATAGTATGATTGAACATTAAGGGTGACTTATACCTTATGTTTAATCAAAGGATATCGCATGACAATAGGATATGATATATGTTATTAATTAGGTTGTATGGATGTTAATATTCATGCTACTTGGGCAGTCATAATGCCTTGCTAGAGACCGCTTATGCCTTATGTACCAAAATGGTTTTTGTTTCACTGCCAACGTTACATGAACCTATTAGGTCGCACAAAAAGAATGGCTTTCCATAATTTCAATTGGTCTAGAGTAATGAGTTTTACATGATAAAACTCATAAAGTAAAAACCCCTTTGATTTGTTATATGATAACTTATTAATATGGGTGTATGTTTAATTTGCTTAAATTGTCTAAATATAATACTTAAATTATGAATAGGATTTTAAGTAAGGGATTACCTACCCATAAATAAAAGGTGGAACCCTACAAATGAAATAAGATTTTTGTTTTACAATTTTCGAGTTACCTAGATTTAGGGAGAGAAAGAAAAATCGTTTTCAATCTCTCTTAGGCTAGCACTCCAAATTGTACTCACCGTTCATGTGTGGATTTCTGATAATGGCGCGCACTTAAACGTCTTGAAAATCAAACAATCAAAATGAAATCATGGAATAAGGTATGATTTTCTTTCGTAGATTTAGTTTAATGGAATTTGTTTTCGATCCTGTTGGAGTTTTTCAAACTTTGTTTTGAATTTTTTGTTGTCTATGAACCCCAAAAACCCAATAGATACTAACTACAATCCATCACTATGAGATTAGTGTGTGAGTTTGTTGTTAGGAGATAGATTTTAGTGGATTAATAGGAGTGAATCTTAGCCTTTTGTTCAAATGGAGATGTGTATTTACAAACTTGTAAGAAGAGAAACTATAAAAACCCAAGGTAGGTGATCATTCATGTTACAATTGATTCAATTGTCAAAGCATGAGTTCAAGTACTAGGAATTCTCTACAAAACCTAAGTAAGTAAATTTTCATCTTCATGTTACAGTTGATGAATTGAGTGATGAAATTATAGGGGTTTCTATAAATAACTAATTTCAAATCATTTGTAATGTTTTTGTTATCAAATTGAAGCATTGATTTGGATCCATGTCTCTATTTTCGGATTTTCAAAGTTCGAACAACTTTTGGGTTTTATGCATGCCACTTTAAATTTGAATTTTGGACATCAAAAAGAGTTTATTTTTGAAACTAATAATGGATTTGGATTCCTCATTTTGTTTTAATAATCTTGCTCTACAAAAGTTTGAAAATCGATTTTGAAATCAAAATGTTAAGAATTTTAAAAATTTCTAAGTGTTCTCAACTCTTTTAAGAAAATGCATGCTTTAACTTGATCAATTTGATGAACTATAAGAGATGCTTAGTGTATGTTTGATGGAGGAAGATGTTACAAATCCGTGGTGGTGGAGAACGAGGATCCGGTGCTTTAGAGGAGGCCATTCCTGAAGAGGAAACCCATAATTCTAGATGTAGAATTCGGGGTTCCAGAGCGCGTAGCCCTCTGGAGAAACACTCTAGCTCATTAAGAGAATACTAGTGTGCTAGATAAACTACCTAGCGTGTTAGGTGCTATGACTGCACGAAAATCAATACTTTCTCAAGACACACTTAACCTATCTAGCCTAGCCTAAAACCCAAGCTAAGAGTCTTAACATACTCCAATACATACTAAATTATACCAAGAACCTATAGAAGAGTCTCACGAGTCTGGGTACGCATTTTGGGGTGTCGCGAAGCTGGTTAAGCAATGGAGTACATTGTGTGACTTGTAAGTAATCTTGTCGAGGTTCTTGTTTACATTTTATTTCAATTATGATCTATTTTATGGTCTATTTAACTTTGAAATATCTTGTATGCTCATATAATGATTTTGATTCATATTATATGTATTATATGGGTTTATTATCATGATATCATTTGCTTATGGAATCATTTAGTCTATTCTCGTATTCTATGTCTTCCTTATTGTCTTAATGAAATAATGATCAAGAATAGCGTGTTATTAGGATAAGAGTAATGAAATTGGAATATATATGGACTTGTATTCAATGACTGTTGCCTTTGAATCATATTACCTTTTCTTGAATTTTTTAATGAGAGTCTTTTATTTATATTATAAAGTAGTGATAGAATCTAGAATTCATTGTGGATATGGGATGCGCGACACATGTGGTCATTAGACTACCGGGGTTGTCGACACTCACCATTATATTTGTGCATCACACAGGTTATAGGACTCAGGGTAGTTGACAAGAATATATACATGAGTGATTATGGAGGGGTTTTGCTTGGCTTCGACCTTTGATGAAGGTGTAGAGCACAACTGCACCCTAAGATAGTGGAATCAAGGCCTACGTGATAGGACTCACGGCCGAGCAGGACCTAGATCAATACTATTTAGCCTTTGTAAGTTTTATTTTGTTTGATTGTGGTATTTTCTAGCATATTTCCTCTTCAATATTTTTTGTTATATTTACTCTCTTAAATAATAGTCAATTATGTTTGGAAATGTACATAAAAATCTACAATAATTACTTTATTACTTATTGTGCAAATCCATCTAGCAGCAGGCCGTGTAGGGAGAGGATCAACGACTATCTTTAAAAATTGGCCAGTTTACTGCTTCCTATCTTGTAGGCCTCGATATTATGATGTATTATCTACTTTATGTTATTTCTATACATTTTAGGTTGTATATTGGGTTGAGAGATTAGTTCCTTGACTTGTTACTTGACTAGCTCACTATGTTATCTCATCTTTTGATATTTATATGCACGTGATGTTGTTTCCTAGTTTCTATAATTAGGATTTTTAATAATTCCTTTTGCATAATTGTTAAGACTTATGCTAGGTTTTTTTAATGGAAAAAAGTTTTCATTAACTCTGAAATTCAATACTAATTCAATACTAACGTAACATGTTTATTACTTATTTGAATACGTTTAACAAGGAGATTATGCCAAAAATGTGACTTCCAAGAATTTTATATATTTGATTAGGATTCTAATTATGTATTTTTAAATTTAATTTGAGAATTTAAGTATCTAAGTTGGGACCCATCATTACGGACTGGAGATCACAAGTCTAAATATTGTTTTTATGTGTCGCACAGTTAATTGGTGTATTATACTCTATTCAACGACAAATAAGGTCAAGTTAAGGCTTAGATGTGCCATCCCCTTTTTCCAGAGCGCATTAGGAGCTTTCTCCAATTTTGGTGGAATTGGAGTATTAATCGGGGTTGTAAGGACGTGTCTGTAAAGAACGAGTGAAAATAAATCAAGTATCACGTGAAGATTTTTCCTCAGTTTTCTTGCAAGTTGGAATCGTTGGTAGTTTAAGATGAAAATAAAGTTTGTGCAAGACCTTACCTCCCGCTTTATGGCAATTGGCTGTGGTCGAGGTTGAGATTAGGTCCAAGTTGGTGTAAGTTTTATTTTGTATGACGAGCGAATTGGTCCATAAGGGTTCAATATTTCATGGATAAAGTTAATATGCTTTTGGTTTTGGCGTGACCAGAGCCATTTTTATAGACATTTAAAGGAGTTGGACTATTTTGAAGAGAGGTTTGCTCAATTTAGTGAAAAGTTAGATCCAAAAAGAGCACTGGAAGTTAAAGCACAAGAAATTAAGGATTTCAAAAATTAATACATAAAGAAAAATTAAGCTGAGGGTTTAATATATAAACAAAAAAAAAGATCAAATGAAACATTTGTTTCATTTCAATTCAATAGAGAACAAAAAGTTTCATTCTCTAAACCCTCTCAACTCGGTCTTTTACTCCGTGATTTCCCTACATCTGGTTTTTGCTCAATTTCTTTTCATAAATTAGTAAAGCATCATGAGAACCACAACTTGAGCCATGTTTATGCAGTGGAAATAAGGTATTTGACCAACAATTTGATAAATTATCAGTTTAGGGCATTTTCCTTAATTCAATTTAAATTCTCACAATTTTTTTATTTCTTTAATAGGGTTTTAATAGGAACTAGTTGGGATAGTTGAGAATTGATGTATTTAGTTGATTTGGATCAATTTGGGATAAGTTGCACTGGCGTAGGTTAAGGTTTTATGAATTGAGCTAATATGATTCAGTTGATAACAATATTAGAGATGTTTTATAGTAGATACTAATTTACATTAGGTTTCTGTTTAAATCAATTATTGGTTTTGATCCAATTTTACACCACAGGTTGTGAAAATATTTTGATTTTGGTATCGAGTGGTTTCGTGCTATTTGTTGTCAACACTTAAGGATTTAATTTTAAAAATATTTATTTGGAAAAGCTATTCAGTTACAAAATAAATAAAGTTTTCCTAGTTGACAAGCCATAATGGAAAATTCATAACTTCTCCATCAGTGATCCGATTTGAGTTTCCTTGAAGTGTATGGAAACTAAGACATGAATACTAAAACTTCTTTTTAGGTCATCATGATGAATATTGAGGTTTTCAATGTTAAAAAGTTACCCTAAGTTGGCTAGTTTAAAGGTAGCAAAAACAGTTATATAAATTAATATTTTTGGAAACTGTTCTCAAATATACTTTGGCCACAAATTTCATTGAGTTTAGTTATTTGGTTTCACTTAAAGCTTGACCTATAATATAATTGGGTATGTGGGGAAGCAATTGAAACCATTTTCAAGGTGATTTGACTCTCTATGAGCACTGAGAAATAAGCTTAAAATTGTTTTGTTGTAAGTGAACAATATATTGATCTTTAACATACATCAAATATCTTTGTGCATGTAATTATATCATAGTTTGCATTGCATTTTATTATTCTTTGTTGTGCTTACATAGAGAGAGTTAGGGGGATAAGCTTGTTTCGAAGAATTGTTTGCTTGAAACTAGGTTTTAGTCTTACCTCTATACCGTCTAGTAAGACTATCTGAGTCTAGCGCCAACAAGCTATCTCTGCATTTTATGATCTCTTAATATTGTCTTCGTACTATTTTTAGAAGTCAACATTTGTTAGGAGACAAAAATAGAGTTGATTGCATGTCATGTTGCCCCATCTATCTTATTGTTTATTTGAAAATGCAATTACATGTCTCCATGTATCAAACTAACAATTTTAGGAGTACAAATCAATGTCGAATTTACTTACCTCACATCTTCGAGTTTTTTTATGACGTTAGATTCTATATGAAGATAAGGGACGAATGGATAATGCTCAAAGATTATGGTGATTTTTTCAAAAAATTTAAATTAAAGTTTTATTTTAAATTGTTTATATGTATTTTTTATGAAATCCTTACGGTGAGTGTTGGATGTGAAGTTGAATTGAATGATTATGAGAGTCTCCTAAGTTATTTTAAAATACATTGACATATTTATGTTTCAGTTTTGGTCTATTTGGGATTGTAAATTTTGATCAAGCTATCAAAGACTCTAAGTTGGTTTATAAGTTTGAATATGATATATATTATAAACTGTAGGAAGTTGTGAGTCTTTTAGGCATCTTCCCAATCCTGCTATTTTTTAGGTAAAAGTTTTCCAACAACCTACTTTTAAAGGACTTGTTGTCGAATTTTTACAAAATATGAAAAATAATCCGTATGATTTCTTAATATGCTTAAATTGAACAAATCATGAATTTAGTTTCATTGAGGATAAAGTTTAGCTTTTAACCTTATAAAGGATTGAAATAATTATAATTTTGAGGTTAAAGTTGAAAGAATGGATTAGGTTGAGTAGATTATCGGAGGGTAAAGGTAATCCAGGTCTGTCAGTTGTTATAACGACAAGGGGCTGACAAATTTGGTATTAGAGTCTAGAGTAGGATAAATTGAGAATAAAATTTGGTTGGAAACAAAAAATTGATTGAGCCGATTAGTAGGGAAGTGACTATAAGCATGAATATTTTTGAATTGTTATGTTATATTTGTGATGTGTACTTTTGTTTTATCGTTAAATATATGATAAGAAGTTTATTCTCCTTATTCATTTGAGATTGAACTCGTAAGATACGATTAGTAAGATTAAAAGAAAGAATATGCTTATGAAACAAAGCTGAGTGTAAATAGATGTGAAATAGACTTGTGAAGTCAAAATTCACAAAGGTTTTGTAATTGCTTGGGTCCTAATATAAATGTTGAAAGTATCGATTATGAAACCAATAGGGAATTGGTTGAAAGGGAAGTCTAAATGATTTAAATACATAAGCACCGAACATGAATTTCTTGAAAATCGAAAGTATTGAAATATTAAAATTATTGAACGCTCAAAAAAAATATTAAAATAGACTTAAATTGAGTCTCAAATGATTGAAAATCATTCGAAAAATGTAAAATAAAATTGAGACTAGTGGGAAGCACAAGATATGGATTATCTTAGGTTTTATAATAAAGTTAGTACCGGTTGAATGGTTAACTCGGGAATATCTATTCTATAATATATTTATTTGATTCATAACCAATTTAGGGTTGCTTCCAAAAATAGTCTCAACAATAAAAAAGAGACACAAAGATGAGAAAATAGAAATTGATTAGACAAACTAAATTTATCTACAAAATCATAATGGAATTGTAGTTAGATCAATCAAGTTGTCCAAACCAGTTTCTACTAAAATAAAATACTTTAAAGTATATTATTTTCTTCTTTCCAAAATAATACAAAAAGTAAATGTGGAATAGAGCCACAGTTGAAAATAATGAAATGACTTTTATAATGAAGTACTGAAGATTTCGATCGTTTATTACTCAAGTTACTTTCTGATAAGTGATGTTAAGTATAGTAGTTCCACGAGTCGAATAAGAGATGTTAAAACAAATCGAAATACAAAAGATAGAAGTAATATTTGTTAAAATCAGATTAGGTGTTGTTGTGAAACAAATATCAACAAAGACTTTTAAGTTAAAAATGAAAAGTGTAGTGATAAGATCAACATGTTAGAAATTGAGATTGGAGAAATTTTATGAAAATAGCTAGGAGTAGCTATTAAACATCAACACAAGCTATTGTGTTTTGAGATTTAAATACCCAATAGTCATTTCAAATGAAATTAGGTTGTGATGCATATCACTACAACTTAACATATAACTAAGGAAGAGATAAACATACTGATTAAGAATCAATAATTGATTTGTATAGAATGACAATATGAGCTCATATATAGCAAGAATTTCCTTTTGCAAGACCTAAAGGATTGAAATAACATCATTTGAGAGTTTAATTAGTCGTTAAGTTAATTAGAGTTTGAAAACTCAAAATTTTCTATCTCTTCAATTGAATAATAATGGAAAGGTGAGTTCATTAAATGCAATTTGATTAATAGTAATATACAAAATTATCTTACATAATCTCTTGAAAAGTATTGAATTTCATTTTTAGAAAAATAAGATTTTGAAAATATGGGACTAATGAAAAAACATTAAGGCAATAACAAACAGCAGAATTATTTGTGTTACAAAATTTATTTCTTCTAAATAAAGGTTAGATAAAGAAGACTTTAATTGATTGAATGAACATAAGAAGTCGTATAATCCTTACATGTGTTATTGAAAAAAATAAAAGATTTAAATTTCCTTTAAGTCAAGATTGATGAGCTATAAGTGACCTAGTTGTTTAACATAATTTGTGATAAGTTTATCAAAGGATCAAGATTGATATCAATGTAATAATAGCTAAGATTAACGAAAGCCGAACATAGTAGATTCATTGTATTAAATAAAATTAGATGTAGAGATGACTTCTGACTGCTGGAGGAAAGACATGAACAAATTCTTTTAGCCAAGGTAAGGCATTGGAGTAGTTGTGCATAACCAAAAGTCCAAGTAACACCATTTCATAATCATGATTCATTCATAGCATAAAAAAGCAGCGTTAGGTCCAACATCTTTGAATAATCGAATGAATTGATGATACTCGGAATAAAAGAGTTTATGATGTTTAGTCGAAGTCAATTAGAAGCTAAAGTATAGGCAGCTAAATGGTCTAGAAATTCTAACATATGTATGAAAATGGGAGTTTCAAGTAAATGAACCACGATAAGACTTAGGATATCAAACTATAAGTTTGATGAAACTTGATTTATCTCGACAATGATCCTACGAGAAATCAAATTCCATATGTCAAAGTTTTCAACCAAAGTAATATACAACTAATATTAGTGAATATGTTGTATATTGGTTCAAATATAGTGCAACACTATGTGATTAGTCAGTGGTAAAGTTTAAAACACTATGCTATCTAAAGTTGGAGTTGATAAAAGATAGCTATATGATGGCGAAGATATAAATGAAATGAAAAGAGATATGTAACTTACATCTTATTTAATAAGTATTATCTATGTTGGTTAGAAATATTGAATAAAGTGCAATGTATATGACTTGATATCTTTGAAGTATAGAATATTCTTCAACTGTAATTGAGTATAAATTATAATGAGAAAACGTATATATAAACTTGTATGAAATACAAGTTAAAAGTTATACTACGAGAGTATAATAGTTTAATACGTTGATATCTCTATTTAGAAATGTGTATTTACTCAAATTAAGGATAACTATCTCTATTCGGGTAATAAAAAAGTTAGTAAACGATAGTTATGGGGATAATAGGAAATCTCAAAAAGTTGGCAGTTAAATGAAAAGAATGAGGTTCTTAGTGAACTTTTGAATAAGAAATGATTTGATGAAGTTAAAAAGTCGTTTAATTTCTAACCAGTCAAATAGAAAGTTAAGTGAATCAACTGACAAGTTAGAATCGGTAATTATTTTCTAGTCCACAATATAAGTAATATTGTGAATAGAAACCTAGAGAATGAGTGAGAATTTCATGATGTGTCCGGTTTCATTTTCAGACCATATTGAGATTGAGATCTCTTGTCATGGGATGACAGATTTAATTTTATATCTATAGTCATAGGATAACTTGTGTAATTTCAGGTTTCAGTTGAGAAATAATGGAATGATGGTAGATCAGATTGATACATAGTTCTACTTAGTATCTAATATTGTGCTTAAATATTATTTGCATCACTATGTTGTTTTAGATTGATGATAGTCTAAAAAATTAATTAGCCGACAATCTAAATAAAAAGATGATCGGTAATGAAAAAGTAAACTTGGATGTGTACCAAAGTTTTAGTGGATAAGGAAAGAATTATGGACGATTTGTAGAAGTTGTACTAATACGAATGAAAATCATTTTATGAAAAGCAATATATGTTAGATCTTGCTAAGTATTGATGCATGAATGGGATTTAAGGCATGAAATGTAAAGTAAAGTAAGGCTATTGAATATCTCATAAATTTGATTGTTTAACTCGTCATAAATTCACAAAATGTCATGAGTGGCAAAGTAAGTGGTTATAAAATTTCATTAAATCAAGGATTTGGAGATGAAAAGTTAAAGTGTTTATGATCTCTACCACCGAGTTGTTGTATATGTTGAAGGTCATTGGGTCCATTTAACTTTTTCACCTTGGAAATTATTTTACAAGTTTGTATTGAAAAAGTTGTGAATGATGGATCATTTTTGGATATCTCCTTTTTTTTAGTAACATCTAAGTCTAAATTTATAAGACAAAATTTTTAATTAGTTGAGAACATTATGACATCTGAGAACTTCATAAACTTGATTAGGATGCTAATTAAGTATTTTCATACTTAATTTAAGAATTCAAGTTTTTGAGGTGGGACCCACGCATTATGTATAAAAGAACATAAGAGTAAAAAAAATTTTGTTTGTCGCGCGATTAATTGGTGTATTATACTTTATTCGACATGAAATAAGATCAAGATAAGGCTTAAACACGGTGTCCGCATGTTTCGGACCACGTTGGGAGATTTTTCTAGTTTTGGTGAAATCAGAGTATTAATGAGGGTTGTAAGGGTATCTCTGAAGGGCATGAGTGAAAATAACATTATTGGTTGCTCGAAAACTCATAAATCAAATGTCAAGTATCACGTGAAGATTTTGCATCGATTTGCATGCAAGTTGGGATCGGTGATAGTGTAAGAAGAGAATGAAGTTGGTGCAAGACCTTACCTCGAGTTTTATGTCAGTTGCAATGGTTGATGTTGAAATTGGGTCCAAATTGGTGTATGTTTTGTTTAGTATGGAAAGAAAATTGGTCCATAGGGGTTTAGTATATCATGGATAGAGTTATGATTTTTGGGGCTTTGGCATGACTAGAGCAAGAGTTATGGAGATCTTATTGATTCAGACTGCTTTGTCAAGAGATTTGCTTAATTTGGTGAAAAATCAAATGCAAAACGACCATCGAAAGTTAAATTACGTCAAAATTGGTATTTCTAAAATTAATAAATAAAAAGAAATTAAGTTGTTGAGAAGCAGCTGAGGGTTTAACATATAAACAAAAAAAATCAAATGAAACATTGGTTTCATTTCACTTCAATAGAGAATGAAAAAGCCTCGTTCACTAAACCCACTCAACTCAGTCATTAGCCATGGGATCTCCCTATGTTCGATTTTTGATCGATTTCTTTTTGCAAAACTATAAAGTATCGGGAGACGGTTAGTTCTAGCTAAGTTTATGCGCTGGAAATAATGTATTTGGCAAGCAATTTGGTAAAGTCTCAATTCAGGGCATTTTCCTCAACTAAATTAAATTTCTCGCGATTTTTTTATTTCTTTCGTATAGTTTTGATAGGAACGGGTAGGGATTGTAAATGGTTAATTCTAATTAAAATACTATAAATTATAAAAAGTAACATAGATAATACAATGATTAGCACGCACGGCAATGGACGTTAGAGGGGCGATGGGACCTGCATCGTAGCTTAGCCAGTGTCCTCAGGGTGTGGGGCGGCCACAGATATGTTCCATGCTCGAAATAAATTTAAGTACTTCAATTATGGATATGGTCCACTTAGAGACCATGTAGCTTTTTCTCATGTATGGGTTAGCTCTTCTATATTGTATTTTTATGCTTTCAATTCTTTTAATAGACAATGTCTATTACAATATATTCTTATTTTTTCTTCTTCATAGGGATCATCGGTTTATGATGTTGTATCGAATCTCGTGATAAATGGGAAAGGAGTTCCATAGGACAAACAAGATCCCAATGAAGAAGCACTAGAATCACTTTCAGCTGAAGTAGTTTCTTATTTCATAATAATTTTTTAAGGATTCAAATAGGTATTTTTATGCTCGAGCTTGCTTGGTTTCACAGATTAACCTCTATGGAAAGAGGGGAGTGTACAAAGACAGCAAGTTGAAGGAACAGGGAGGGGTAATTTTTGAGTGCTAGTCCAATTACTATACTTAATATTTGGGAGCACATTTTATTTCCAAGGATTTCTTTCTGTAAAAAGAGAGAAAATGCTTCGTCAAGATGTTGATTTAGTGGAATGCAACATTGGTTATGTACTTGGGCTAAACGACATTCTAAATATGCCATCATTCTTGCATGAATATGAAAATGCAAATTATATGCCAATATATAAAAATGTACACCAAGATGAAAAACTATATTATCAATATTACTATATTACATTATTTTAACATTTCTCACTTGTTGTTCTCATCTTAACATTAGTATTACTTTATTACTTTCTTTTCATCTCTTATGCAAAGAATTTTCCATTTCTTTCTTATGTCTTAAAGAATACAATTATTTGGTCCTGCCATTACATCACTATTACGAAAAAAATAATTGTAAGTCTAATCCATCTTGTGAAGTACTTATGGTAAGTCAATTACTTGGGAAGGTCTAGCCCTTTGATATAGTGATATATTATGGTACTGGAACGATAGTAGTTGGCCTAGCACTTTGACAAGTCAATAATTAGATATGTTTTACAATGTAATTTAAGATGATTTTAGATATAAATAATGATATTACACTAGGTATTCTCTTATTTCATGATTTCAAGATTTAATTAGAAAAAATGAATAAATTAAAGAAAAAAGGAAGAAGAGCAAAATAGTCAACTGAAGAATAGAGCCAATGATTAGCTAGCGAGTTGGGATTTACAAAGAATCCCTGGATGAATCGATGGAGTATAGAGAGATATTCTCAATTATTAACTCGGAGAATTTGAGGTTCATGATGAGTTTTTTAGATTAATACGGAGAATTTGAGTTTTTCTATGATTTGTATAGCTTTGGAGACTATAAATAATGTCCTATGGCTTGGAAATAAAGAACTATATTTTCTCTTGACAAGTTTGCGAGAGCTGTAAGTTAGTTTAGTGAGTGTATGTTTGAAAGAATGTTGGAGATTCTTTTATTTCAATAAGATGTATTTATTTAACTATGTCTTTCAATTCTATTATTGCTTTTTTTATTTCCAGCACGAGTGAGTAGTTTATTAATCTAAACAAAACCTTAACATGTATATTCTTTAGATTTTCATATAGTTATTGAAATTACATCAAAGAGGTGGGTGATTTAGGTGTACGAAGAGGTTATCATTTTTTTAGAAACTTTCAATGAACAATGATGATATATGCACGCACACTAAACAATTATAAATGCAATGCAATGGTAAATGGGGTAGAAGAAATGGGGAAAAGAGACACAAGATTTGTAATAGTTTGATTCAATCGATCTACATCCATTACCTAACCTCTTCGGTTAAGATTTTTAAACCCCCGCTTACATTAACGATAAGTGTTACAACCGGAGCGTGCAAGCTTAGAATGCCTAAACACAAATTAAGACTTCCTGCCTTGCCTCAAATAGGTCTTCCCTTAACTTAGATCCCACTAAGCCTTACAAAAAATCACTTACAAGAAATAGATGAATATAATGAAAGTGAACTTGACAAAGTGAAGCGGCAATAAGTTCAATTACTTGCAAGCTACCTAGAGCCTAACAACTCTAATGCATGCAAGTATGAATATGAATGAAATATATAAGTATGTCACTGATTATGCATCAATCTTAAATAAGAAATTGATTAAATCAAATCGATGAGAAAAAATTCGGTTTCAAATCCAATGAACAAGTAGTTCGATAAAAATCAAGTTTATGACCTTACTCTTGTTTAAGTCTGTCCTAATGATTATAACATCAAGTTTAAGTGCAAAACCCAAGACAAATATGTTCAAGAATACAACAAACAATTTCTACACACTAATCACAACAAAATATGTTGTTTAAGCAAAAACAAGCTTAGAAATCGAACTTTCTCACAATCCCCGAATGAATGAGAATCAAATTAGTTCTGAAGAATGATTGCAAGCCTTAGAACACCTCAGTTACAATAGTTTCAAGGATGATTTAATAGCTTCAAAAGATTCCAAGTGGTTGAACACAAAAATCAAGATTACTTGATGTAAAAATTTGGACACTAGTAAGTTTTTAGCTTGAGAGGACAAAAGAATGTTTTAAGTGGTTTGTTAATGGCTTTTATAGCCTATTTAACAGTTCTGGTCGTTATCTTGATTTAAGGGGCCAAAATCAATTATTGATTCAAACTAAAGCAAAATTGTATTTTTTAAAAAGTTGTCAGGAGGCTGGTTAGCACACTAACTGTAGGTAGTGCGCTAATGATTCCCATTAGGGTGTTAAGAAACAGGGACCAAAGACTAATTAAATTTTGGTCTCAAGTTAGAAACTCCTTAACAGATATACGACTCAACAAAACCTTTGGGAACACATTAAACATGTTTATTATGAGTCATTGAACCCTTTTGGCATGCCCGGATAATTTCACAAATCTCAAAAATAATAAACTTTGGTTTCATGAAACATGTAGGGGCTTTTCTGTAAATATTTGCTTTCTTTTCAAAAACTATTCAAATTGACTTTGATGCTTTCAAAACCAGTCACAATTGTTTTTCTAAAACTAATGCATGTTTAAAAACTTGTTTTCACACACAAAACAATTTCATGTTATTAAATTTAGATATTACTATAACCAAAACTTAAAACTTTGGAAAATATGAAAAATATGATATGCATGAATTTGATGCATTTGGCTTGAATTTGATGCATTTGGCTTGCATAATTTTCGATCCTGTTTCCTTGTGTGAGTGAAATCTTGAATTTCACTAGCTACATTTGGAATAAGTTTATGAAAACTCACTCTTCTTTTTGAAATTGTATCCCTAGCCAAGTTTGGTATTCTTAAAACACCTATTAAACTTATTAGAATATTTTTAATTTATTTATTGCCATCAAAATTCAAGTGGAGTATAACCGACTAACTATTTAGTCTAACATTTATAGTTAAGGAATCATACACTCAATGCTTTAAATCTATTCATACACAACAATCACGATTTTAATAAATTTTTATTGTGTATTACAACTAATGATTCTTGTATTGCGTGTATGCGTACAAATATGTGTTGTGATATTTTGATTATAAATCTATGTCTATGATTATTGACAACAATTATAGAAGTAGAAACTAGCAAGGATTAATCCATAGGGCAAAATTACGTGAGTGGATGTTCTAGCTCATTGTGTTCTAAGTTAGTTACAGACTAGCATATTCTTATTATTATTTGGTTTAGATTGAGCATGATTTCTTTGAGTGTTAACGCTATCCTATTTCTATTTTATTCCATTTTATCCAATAGATAGATTTATAATATAAAGATATTTCTATTTTTCATTAAATATAGAAAAATTGATGGCTTGCTAAAGACTATCAACCTATTATGAATTAGAATTTAATAGTTCCTAGATTCTTAGTGATATAACTATAAATAAGTTACTAGGTAATGTTATGTTCTGGTGTTTGAATGTATATTAAATTGTTTAGTAGAGTTTGTTTAGATGTTTATTTAGATATTTATATTGTATTGAATTTGGATTTTTTTAAAAAGTTTGCATTTAATTGTATGAATTAATTTAGTTAGTTTGGTTTATTAAGTTAGTAGTCATATTTTTTAGTTATTTAGTATTTCAATTCTTGTTTAATTAAATTAACTAAATTAAGAAAAATAAAACAAAAAATACTTTCTTAGAAGTTTGCAAAATCCCTATAGAGACGATATGTCACTTACCATAAGTACAAATAATAAAAAAAAATACAAGAAACTATTGTGCACGCTCGACACGTATCAATTTTTGGCTTCGTTGTCGGGGATTTTTAAATAATTTCTTAGGATTTTGGGCGTTGTATGATCTACACACTTGGTCATTCAAATTCTATATGATCTATACATCCGTTAAATCCTGGAAATAGATAGAACTTTTATCAAAATTAAGATAAGAGCAATTTGGGAAGATTTAGCTAATAGGATGAAGGATAACAATAATAATAATAATAATAATAATAATAATAATAATAATAATAATAATAATAATAATAATAATAATAATAATAATAATAATAATAATAATAATAATAATAATAAATAATAATAATAATAATAATAATAATAATAATAATTTAATAATAATAATGCACCAATAATAAATGTAATAAAGAACTTATTTATAAATAAGCAAATCAAAATGTTACAGCATACAAGCCTATCTGAATAGCATACCCCGATTGATATCCTGAATTTGAAATTAGATTTGCATTTATTAGTGCCTTACTTAACATATATGGTAAAGACAATGAAGACCCATAAAAATTCATTAGGGAGTATCAACATAAGGTTAACAAGATGAAACCGAAAGAAGGTACCCTAGCACAAGTCAAACTTAAAGCTTTTCCTTTTGCATTAAAAGATCAAGCACAAGACTGGTTGTTCTATCTCCTCCAAGATTCGATAACTACATGGACTCAAACGTTAGAACCTTTCCGAGATGAATATATGCTTGCTAGAAGAATTAGTTCCTATAGAAAGAAAATTGCAATTGCAAAGATGAAAGATGATGGAGATTTCAATGAATTCTTGGATGATTCCAAAGATTAATTTTTTCTTGTCTACAACATGGACATTTTCAATGAGCTTTATTCGAATATTTTTATGAAAAAAATCAATCACTTTGAACAAATGTCATTAGTCACATTTTGTGGTAGATTTCTTTTTGAAATAATGCCTACTTTAGCAAAGGAAACAATTAAAAAATGGCTCAACAATTTAAGAAATATGGTGAAAAAGTTGAATCCTCAAGAAATAAACTTTTTGAAATTGATAATAGAAGAGATAATATGTCTGATGATAAAATTGATGAATTATCTAAGAGGGTTAAGTTGTTAATTAATGATAAGTTTAATCAAGGTAAAGCTTATGGATTCTACAATGAGGTTACACATCCTATGGATGCGTGCTTACTCTATATGAAAAAAATACTGAAGAGGCTAATGCAATAATGATCCAATTTTTCGGTCCTCCAAGATATCAATATAATAACAACAGTTATTATCCTTAAAGAAAACACTGAAATCTTAGTTATGGTCCTCAAAATAAAAATTATAATACTTATAGAATAAGAGCTCAGATGCAATCCACACCTAATCAACAACCTCAACAAAATGTTCAATCTACGAATCAGTATTTAAAACAAATCTTTATAATTTTATGAACCAAAATCATAAAAACTTTACACATATTTCTCAAAATTAGATTGAGACTGATACTACTATTAATTAATTAAAAATTCAGTTAACTCAAATGAATTTATAAATAAATAAATTAAGTACCTAGTAGGGTAATCGAGCTACTGTTGCTCCTACTAATCAAGCACAAGTTAATGTTTTATTCAATGATTAAAAAGACATACTTATAAATGGAAAGATATTTAAACATGGTAATATAAAGAAAGCACATAATACTATTGAAGAAGAAATACCGGCTAATTTAATTTGTATTAGAGAATGGATAGTTGAACAATTGAATTATACACCTTATTCTGAAAGGCTATACTTATATTATTTAGCTAGAGTTGAAGCATATGAAAAATGTTTACAAAAGTCTTAATTAATTAATAAGGATAAAAATAATAAGATTTTTGATAATTTGAATGAAGATATGTAATTATATTCTACCATTTCACAACGATTAGCTGATGTTAGGAGGAAAAAAACAATGAAAACATTCTAGAAGCATTTACAAAAATAGAAAATAATAAACCATTGATGAAATCAATGATGATGAAGTTTTGAAAGAACTATTTGATTCAAATTATAAATTTTTAGAAGACTGTAAAGAAAACATAGGACAAAATGATTCTGCTTTAATTAAAAAAAAATACCTGATAAATGTTCCGATCGAGGAATGTTTGGAATACCTATTACATTAGCAACTTCTTTTATAGAATTTGCTATGTGTGATCTTGGAGCATCAATTAATGTCATGTCACATAAACTATATGAATCATTGAAAATAGGTTAATTGACTAATACCCCTATTACTCCTACCTTAACTGACAACACAATTATTAAACCTTGTGGTTTACTAGAATAAGTTTTATTAAAAGTAAATGACTTATTATTTCCAGTTGACTTCTATGTCAAGGAAATAGGAGAATTAGTATCATCAAAATTGCTGCCTCTACTTTTAAGAAAACCATTTCTTAAAACAACTAAAAAAAAAGTTAGATATCCTTGAACGAACAATGTCTATCGATTTGAAAACAAAATCGTCATTGTTCATTTTAATGATGAAAATGTCTATGATAATACTTATGAATCTAATAATGAACAAACTAAGGTTATATTTAGAACTAAATTATCATAATTTAAAAGTTGAAGTATATCTTATTTATGTAGTAACAATGATGAGAAAACTGTTATGACAAAGAATGAGCGAGTTGAAGATATTTCATGTGAAAAGATAATAACTCAAGAATGAAGGATAAAGCAACTGAACAATGTGGAAAATGATCTTCAAATTAAGGAGTTTAAATTTAAGAAAGATAAAAAGAAGAAAAAAATAGAATATGGCAATTATCAAGCTCGATGATCTAGGAGATAGATACATTAACATAAAAGTTAAATTGGCTTGGAATTTTAAAGCTATTAGTGATACGGGTTCTAGACCAAACTATATACCAATTCACTTCTTTCTTCATACTCAACTGGAGTTTGATAGACTTGCTTCTAAAAAAGTTCATCTACAAAATAGTTATTCAGTGAAACGAATAGGAATAGTTACTAATGTACTAGTTCAAATTAACAAGTACATTATTCTCACATTCTTTTTGGTAATGTCATACATCATTAACGAAAATCCTCCATTAATCTTAGTATGATATTTCTTAGCTATTTGGCAAGCTATCATGGATACTTTAAATAGGACAATCTCTTTTAAGGTGCATGGCTAAGTAATCACTTTCTTGAATAACACTAGAGTGGACAATCCTACATTTGAGTTTATAAAACCAATTTAGAACTACATGGTTAAGTCGAGCCAACGATAGTAAACAAAAGCACTTAATGAGAGGTAAACCATACTCTATCTTTAGTTTTAGTGTTAGTATTAAGATTAGTTAATTGTATTTATATTCTCTCAACTTTTGAATCTTAAAATGGGAATGTTTTAAGAATTTAATTCTGGAATAATTTCATGTTAAGGGGCTTGATGGAGCTAATGCCTTTATGCATTAATTTTTACATTAATTGATTATTTATATTAATGAAATTATTATTTAGTACAAATCATAATCAAATTTTGATAATTTTGAAAAACAATCTACTTTTTCATTGGACATATATGAGATAAATATATAGGGAAATCAATTAAATTGAAAAAATAGTTAAAATAGGCTAGCGATTTCCTTGCGATTCCATTTTGTACTAGAATTAGCTGAGAAAATAAGTCTTTGTTTGCAAGATTTTCAGCATAATTTCTTGTCAGCGATTTGCACTAATAACTAAGATTCGTTGAACTAGTCGTTAAGCCACCGAGTCTCATTTACAGCGATTTAGCGGCAATTTCCCATCGAATCCCTTTAAACCATGATTTACTGGGAACAAATACACATTTTTTAACAAAAGCCTAAAATCGCGACATTCACTAATTTCACACTCACAAACCATTACAACATCTTGAACCAAAGACAAAATTCTCAACCAGATTCAACCTTCCTAAACTAGATTTTAGTATATTTTAGTGAATCCCATCTTAATCTTCTCATATTCAACCTAAATTTTGGTGACTTATAAGAGAGTAGAGCCAACTAAGGCTTGAGCAAGGGAAACTTAAGTTCGAGTTTCGAATGGTGTTCAGAGAAAATTTAGAGTTCCAATCTTCAAAGATTCACTTCCGAGAAGGTAATTAATGTGAATCCTTGCATTTATTAATTGTATTTTTAGATTTTTAATGTATTTATGAATTTTTATTTAGGTTAAATCCCAAATTTGTAAGTTTTTGCTCTAAACAAGTTATGATCTCGAACATTTTCAATTAAAATACTAGTATGGGAGTGGTGTGATAATTTGTTTATTGATATTAAATTTTGAACTATTTTAGTATATGGAAAATAGATTGAATTTTATACTCAAACTAATTTGAGACTAAGTTTCAAATTAGGTTGGGGGTTGTTATGTTTGCCTATTGAATGACTTGAATTTCTTACAAATGATTGTTTTTATCAATAAATTTCAAATGAATTTCAAGACTCTCGATTTATAAACGATTTTTTCTTATGAGTTTCTCCTTATTAGATAGATAAGTTCGATATTACCAATCACTTTTTCAACAATTTGGTTTTAAATAGTTTTACAGGCTTATTTTTTGTTTGTAACAATTGAAATGGTTGAAGGTGGAAGGGGTACAAGTTGGAAGGAATAGAAAGGAAGGGGGAAGTTAGTAGAGAAATCCAAGGACAAATTCAAGTTTTCCATAATTAGACCAAATTGAATTTCTTTAAAAACACTTAGGATTAGACCTCAAAAAGAGCCCACTCCACCTTTATCATTTAGAAATGATTTTGAGGAAGATTATGAGGATGAAAAAAAGAACTAGGAAAAAATATATCAAAGGGAGTGAAGATGTATCTTCTTAAGAAGGAAAATTTTTCAATAATAAGGACTTTACCAAGATTAAGAAAAATATAGTGAGAGAAAAGAAGTTGATCCCGAAAGGGATTCAATGTGAAGAATGAGTTGAAATATAAGGCTAGGATCTTAGATATCATTAATGGGAAAAACTAAGGATTATTGCATAGGGACTATAACCATTTAGACCTTGAGAATGTTCTAAGTGAGAAAAGATGCGACATTTTAGTAAGATAGGTTTATGTGAATGCTTATGGAAGTAACAGCAAGATCGAGTCATGAATTAGAGAAATAACAATGGATTATTTCAAAATAAACCAATATTTTGGTTTACCAAAAACTCACTAAAAAGAAAATAAATACCCAAAGCCTGAATATTTGATTAAGTACCATTATCGTACTAAGGAAATTAGGGGAGGACTAGATGTAATCCACGGTGATGGATTTCATTTTAGACATGGAAGGGTACCCGAAGCATATCATTACTAAATATTTTAGAAAGATCACGAAAGCATGGTGTGATTTCATCAACACTAGCTTACAACCAAGTATGCAATATTACGAGTTTGTGAACTACATAGTAGCTTTGGTTTACCAAATTGTGATGTGATTGAGTTATTTATATGTTTGCAAGATTGGTTTATTAATCGATATGGAATACCATCACAGTAAAGAAGAATGGAATATTACCATTTCCTTTGATGATTACAGTTTTTTGCAGAGAAGATCGAGTAAATATGGAAGGACTTGAGATGGATGTTTAACCAAAGAATACAATCACGGATGAAGTAAAAGAAAGTATGAATACCTTGAAGACGAGAAAAGAGACCGAGCAAAGAAGAATATTGGAAATAAAATGAGAAGAGCTTTAGAAGATATGTCAAGAGTAAGAGACCATTCGAATGTGGGGCAAACTACTATAAACTTTGATGGACTTTACATGGAGGGGTTGGAGTTGGCCTTTGTGGGTTCAATTCTGCACAATCATGTGAGAACTCGTAGGAATCAAGAACTGGTGTTTGAGAACCAGAGGGTCTTATCGAGGAGCAGTCACAGGATGGAGAAGACAATGTTAATAATACATAGAAGACGAGGAGGCGCAAAGATTCCTATACCATCTACATATATAAGGTTATCGAATAATTGTGTTTTTTATGACCAAGTACCGCAAATTCAGCACTACAACATTGATGATCCCGTTATAAGTTTCTAGTCCGACAGGATTGATCCAATGGAGGATGATTATCATACCGTACCTAATTGAGGCATATAACTAGCCTAGATACCTTAATCCCTTGATAATCTAGCATCTTGAACTCTCCATCAATAAATAATTAAAATCAATTAAAAGTAATCATCAATTATAATACTTTATTAACTACAAAGGATTCTAAAAGTAAATCTCAAACCTTAAAAGTTCATTTAGATTAGGTAAATAATCCTCCAATTTTCATTAAACGTTTTTGATAGTATCACCTCTATTTCTAAGCCTACACCAAAAAACGTAGCCTTTAAAAATCTTCAACAAAATCTGCTAAACTAGATTGAAATGTTGAAGGACTCACAATCCACCAAAAACAATATATATTGAATCAACTTAATATATATTCATTCTAACTCGATTTAAAAATAAAATCTATAAAATAAAATTACTTTCACTTAACAATTATCTCAATTTGCCCCAAAACCTTTCCAACAATTTCAAAGGAGATCCTAACTACACACGAATCTAATAACCCATTTATTATATATATTATAGTAAAAAACAATACACACATAAATGAGAAAAGAACTAATCAAGTCTCAAATAATCTACCATCTTTTCCCTTCATTTGGCGTCTCTCACAACTGTCATTACCCATTATAAAAGTTTGATAATATCAGATAAATAAATCTCACACTATCTACTACACCTGTAATAATAAAAAGCATAATAATCCAATAGATTAAATGAACAATATAATCCAAAGAATTTAAACATGAGAGTGAATTCATCCCCTTTTTGTTATCCGACCACAATTAGATGACATCCTCCAAAAGTGGTAAGTAAACAACAATAAGGTCTCATGCACAAAGAGGAAAACCGAATTAGCCTTGTTCCTCTAGAATAAGGGAGTATGATCAGGTTCAACGAGATCTCATGATAACCACGTGATGCAAACTATCAGTGACTCCAGCCCCTCAATCATATTCTAATGTTCTCCCCTATAACCACGGTATAGTAAACACTATAAGGAGACTTGAATCGCCCTTATCCTCCCCACCCATATTTGCATGTACAATAAATAATGCAAAATCAAGGATCAATGCAATTTATATAAGATTTACAATCATACAATGTAAATGTTACTTTGGGATTTACTTAACTTTACAAATGTAATACAACAACTCCATTGCGCTCCGAGTTGGTAAAATAGTCCCCATAGGGTTTCAATTGCGGTCCTACAATGTTTATTAGTACGGTAAGATTCCTCAATCATTCCACATTTTTTCAATTTATTTTATTTTAATTATTATTTATCAACCCAAAAACCTCAAAATTACTATAAACCAAGTCCTCGAATGTCCGGATCTCAATTGGAGCTAAAGATTGTGCTTCACAATAAAAAATTAATGTAGACTAGGCTTTTAAACAATTTTCACAATTTCGAGCATTTTCAGTGTTCTAACACGTGTACTATGCAAAATCCATGTTATAAATCCTCAAGAAAATTTCAAAATACTCATTTTCATAAAAAAAACCACGATTTCCAATAATTTGTCCAAAAATCCTATTTTTTTTATAATTTCCTTAATTTCCTAGGGTATTTTGTTTATTTTTCAATTTTCAAAACATATAAATATATATATATAGTTAAATCAGGGGTTTGACCCCTGAACGTACCGATTCGGTTTGGAGATCAAACCCCTTTCTTCTTCGTTGGGACAAACTACATATGTTCCTCACGACGATTTTTTTATGTCTATGGTCTAGTCATCTCCTTCCTCGGATGAACTATTTTAACAGATCGTCCGAGCTTTTTTTTTTTTAATTGAAACTCTAATCCCTCTCCTCTCCATTAATACATAAATAAATACCTCGCTAGCTCTCTTTTTCAATTCAATTTAAACCAAATAGTCCCCACTTAATCACACCGTCCATTAAAATTGAAATTTTGATTTTCCCTTATACTCACCTTAAAATCCCCACTATAGTGACACACATAACATCAACGCCAACAGCCACTTAACTCATAGTTTCTCCACTCAATTCAACTTGAGTAGTGATAATAGAGAGAGATACTCAGATGAGAGAGACGAGAGGGATTGCACACAACTTGGGAGAGAGGAAATACGATGAAGAACACTGAATCGATCCATCCTTTCTCCGTTCGATTCATTTGTAAATCAAAAGGGTTGTCAAATAAACAAAATGCCCCTCAAATTTTACCCTTAGCTTAATAAGTCCAACGCCTTTATAGTAATTTGGAATTTTCCATTTATTTCATGATTATCTCTTCAATTTTGAGTCCGAATTAAACCCCAAAAATACCCTAATTCGACCAAAAATTGAAGAATTTACCAAAGCGCTCTAAAACTCATGAACGAGTCATCTCGCACATAATTTGAGGTGTGGGACACACATCGACTCTTTAAGTCTATTTAACATTCACAATTTGAATTTTTAAATTTAAAACTATTATTTTATGCAAAATTTGAAATGATAGTTTGGATTAACACTTTAACTATCTCAGCACTTATTTCAACGCGTATGTCGAGATAAAAACCTTACGAAATAGCAATTTACTCGGTCAACTTGAATATCGCAAAATAACATAATATAATATTATACAACATTAGGCATATATCACATAAAAATAAAATTAATTAAATATCTCAATTTAACTAGTCCACAACTCCTAACTCGCGTCCTAAACAATAATTAGAACTCAACTCTCGGATTAGCCTTATTTATCGATTTAAAATTTTGGTATTTGACAATCTTCCCAACTAATAAGAATTTTGTCATCGAAATTAAAATTGAACCAAATTTACTTAAACTAAAGGAGATCCGAAAAATGTTCTCTCCTTCCCAAGTTAAGTCCAAATCGCAGTGAAATTGCCACTTAACTAAAACAAGTTGAATTTCTTCATTTTGAAGCTTCTGGACCTTTTTCTCCATAATCAAAATAAATTTATCTTCACATGACATATCACCCTACAAATCAAACTGATCCCATTCTACTATGTGATGCAAATCAGGTTCCTTCCACCTAAGCATAGACATGTGAAATACATCATGAACTCTTGCTAACTGAGATGGTAATGAAAGTCTATACGTAACCTTCCCAATCCGTTTCACAATCTCAAACTATCTTATAAATATGAAAGATCTTTCTTTTCTACTCTAAACCTGTAATAGCCTTTGCAAATGAGACTTTCAAATAAACCCAATCTCCTTCGTTATATTCCATAGGTTGGTGATAGAGATCATAATAAGTTTTTTGCCTTTCTTGAGCTACTTTCAATTTTAGACAAATATGTTGAAAAAACTAAAAAATGTGATCTTCAACCATCTATGGCCCCAACTCCGCCAAACCCCCAGGTACAACCTAACCGATAGGAGAACGATAAGGTCTCTTGTACCATGCCTCAAACGAAGTCATCTAAATACTCGATTGTCAACTATTATTGTAAAGAACTCACGCAAAGGTATGTATTCTTCCTATGAACGTCCAAATTCAAGTATATAAGCCCTGAACATGTCTTCTAACACCTAGATCAGCCTTTTACTTTGACCAACCACCCGTGGATGAAATGTAATACTAAAATATCACTGACTTCCATGTCGTTCATATATTCTCTTCCACAATCTTAGTGTACTAAGAATCATGATCAGAAACTATTGTCAATGGCACTCCAACCAAGCCAGCCACCTCTCGCTCACGCCACAAGCTCAGCCATATAAAACTATTTGAAAGTGACATATGAAGAAAATAGACAAACTTTCTTAGTCCATCAATAATAATCCAAACCGCATCATGTTTCCTATGAGAAGTAGGCATATGAGTAAAAAAATCCATGGCAATTTGTTCCCACTTTCACTATGGTATATGAAGTGGCTGCAACATACCTCTAAGTTTCCGCCTATCGACTTTAACGTATTGGAAAATCTTACATCTCCTCACATAATAACCCTCATCGGCTTTCATCCTTGGCCACCAATACAATCGGTTTAATATCATGCTACATTTTGAATCTGCTAAGGTGAATGCTATATATGGATTGATGAGATTCTCTCAATATCCCCTTCCGGATTCTTAGCCAATGATGGAATCCAAAGTCTAATTCCAAGCCTTTAACCTTGATCCGCATAATCATACCAATCTAGATTATTACTATCATCATTAAACCCCTTGAACTTCCAATAATACACATCACTTTGATAATATTCTATCACTTTCTTAATAGAGACAAGTAGTACTCTAAGTTGAGCATAAATCGGTTTATCATCAGCTTTAGTAATCTTCGACAAAGTCATTGCAATGACTTTTTCAAACAAATCATACTCCTAAGTCAACCGACTAGCTGCCTGCAATGTTTCAATGCCCCTCTTACTCTGTGCATCAACAACAACATTTGTTTTACCCAGATAGTACTCAAGACTAAAATCAAAAGGCTTTCAAATGTTCAAATCGCTAACTTTGCCTCATATTTAACTCTTTTTGAAAGAATATATACTTTAGATTTTATGATATGATACTAGTGTGAAACTTTCCCTGTACAAATAGTTAGTTTTAAAGCTTCAAAGCAAACATAATTGTTGCCAATTTTGAATCATAAACAAGATTATTCTTCTCATGAATCTTTAATTTTTTAGAAGTATACGCAATTACCATGCCATCCTACATTAACACACAACCCAAACCCACTTTCAATGCATCGATATGAACTCTAAACCCTTTCTCTAGTTCAAGTAATACAAGAATTGGTCCTGAAGTCAAATTCTTCTTCAATTTCCAAAATGTGGTATTACATTTTATTGACTAAACAAATGGAACATTTTTATGAGTTAATTTAATAATTGGCGTAGCTATCTTTAAAAAAATCATTCTCAAACTACTAAATATTGAGCCAAACTCAAAAGAATTTGTATAACAAATAAGTTGGTATTTATAGAATTTTAGTAGTCTATTTTAATATGTTTAATATAGAATGTCTCTAAAATATATATTTATTTATATTTATTGATTGTTTTCAGGTGAAATGGAGTGCGTGGTTGGATTCAAGGCAGAAAAATACACAAAATGGAGTACTTACTTGCAGTGATCAAATGCCGAAAAATTTGCCTCGAGTCACACATTGCACAGTTTTTTTGTAGCTGATCAGCAAACCAAGTAATGTGTGAGAGTGACAAATTAAGCCACTCGTGTACTAGCTGTTGTTGGATTGCTTCAAGATGCGTGCATTGTTTTCTCCCACATATTTGCCGAGTGATTGCACGAGTCTTCTTGTCTCGCCATCAGCCTCCATAATGCAGCCCTCCATTAGCCCTCCATCGATCAGCATGCAACAACAGCTCCTCTCCTCCAATGTTTGGTTGCCATGTCAGCTCGGCCAACACAACACCTTTGTTCACAACAACAACCAGGAGATGTGTCTCGAGATCAGCATTGGTGATACCTCTTAAGTTTTCGAACAAAATCGTGCGAACTAACAAATGCCCAACACCGCCATATGGCGCTTTCTCATTCAATTGGGACGTTATCAGTAGTTCTCTGGAGTTTTTGCCTGATTAATAGAATTTAGAGAAAAAATTCCAAAAAAAACACATCTACTTAAATAATTCCCAATATAACACACTTAGTGCCACGTAGGATGCCACATGGGACTTGAGCGAGTGACTGGGTGTGGGGAAAACGTGAGTGCAAATCACGTTTTAAGGGAAGTCGTGATTTCCACTCACGATCTCCCCAGAGTGGAAGTCGTGACTGCAAGTCACGACTTCCACTCTGGGTAAAAAAAAAACAGAGGCCTCCTCTATACACCAGAAAACCCGAAAAGAGTTGGACATAATCCATTCAAAGAATGATAATGGCTATTTTAAATGACTTAACATCATAAAAATCAAAGGCCAAGTTAATAACTAAACAATTAATGAAATGTTAATTGGAAAAATAAGTTTGGAGTGTTTAAACCGAAGGAAAAAAAAAGTTATTTCAAACAATGCAACAAAGGAAAAAAAAACCATTCATCAAAATAGAAGTACTAAAACAAGCATTGCATCTTATGTTAAAAAACATGAAAAAATAAAAATAGAAGTACAAACTACACTAAACCATAGAGGATACACATAACCTCAACAAAGAATATTATTACCATAATAATTTCAAGAATTTATAAGCATGAGTACTTGTTTTGGCATAGGCAAAATGCCTTCGTTTTTCAAGTGTCATGTTTGACGACTAATTGTAAATGACGTTTGTAAGCATGAGTCGTTTGTAAGCATGAGTACATACATACATCCAAACATAACATACATACATAAAATTGCAAAGTGATTGAGTACAAAGCAATAATAAAAGAAGTCTTGTTATTGTTACACACAAGTCCTACTCAGGCCCCAAATAATGACTTCCGGTCCCACAACGTGTTCTCTTTACAACTCGAACATTACGATTCAACGCTAATGGGACATTCGACTGGCCCATATCACTAGGATTTTGAGCATCTTCTCTCTGAATATCATCGATATCACGTATTCCACCTTCATGCGTACTTGTACTCTCAGAGAAATTCATCATTATTGGAGTTGTAGTGAAATGGCGCGAAGATGGAACGACTTCCGAGGCTCGAATGCCATGTAGGGAGGAACGGATGGAGTATGTGGAGTGTCACGCTCATTGAGAGGTGCGAAGACGTATACACTTTGGAGTGCCATGCCTCGAACGCGTATCATCGTGAGAAGTATGATGAGAGGCTTCAAATGATGTGGGCACATTATGCATGCGATAATCTGCTCAAATCTTTGCGATCAAAGTCGATGCGGCTACATCTCTAATGCGTGCAATCGACACGTCATCACCCAATGTCAAGCGATGGATCGATGTCATTCCATGTGCCTACATATAAACTATGTAAGAACTTGTATGTGAAAGTAAAATGAAAACAACAATATGAAACTTCATGGAGGGAAAAAATGAAATTGCACTTACCAATGCCTCAAAGAATAGCTCCACGACGAGACATGAATCGACGTGTAATGCGACGATACCACCATTGCATATACGGGTCGTAAAAGTCCAAAGGCTCGTCTAATATTTCATCGGTTGCTACGTTGGAAGCACGTTCGTTCCACAAGCAAACATAAGCACTATGTTCCGCACTCCAATCCTTATCCGTTTTCCTCTCAAGTCAATCTTATGTAGTTCCATACTTGTGCTATGTAAATTAGGTATCCTTTGTTTCATACCGAATTGTCGCATTACTCTATCCGGATTGTACGATTCGACAACGCGAGAAGAAAAGCAAAGGTGCCCTCGTTCGCCAAATTGCTCGACCACTTTCGCTACAATATCTTTGGCGGTCACTTATCAATGTTTCGGATACGGTTCCCAAACAACTTTGTAGCATGGAAAATAACATTAATTGAATAAAACGGTGTCATCAACAAGATGTCGACATAAGTGCTTGTTGGAGAGAATGATTAAGTATATTTATTACTTCATCCGGTCCTTGCATGTCAATCATTTCTCTGTATTTCGTCAGCACGTGCATCGATGTTCCTGTGGTCTCCAACGCATGCCTCCACCTTTCCAAATGAAACAAACAAAACAGAGCATACATGAAAAATGGGTTGTACATATACTCAAATTGAAATTGTAATGTTTAAAAATAATCATTACTTATGACCAAATGGAGGAGGTGGAAATAATTCTTCATTGTCTATCATGTCATCTCTAATGTGGTTTCCCATAATTGGTGCGAGAAAAGGCAACCTATCCCATGCCCACAATTGCAATAAAATGACCGGTCCTGCTATCTCTGCTCCATCAATGTCAGCTGCAAGACATAACTGTCTATATAGGTGAGCCAGAGTTGCACTACCCCAATATCTTGTCCCCGCCTTTGAAAGTCTTCCAAAAATTGCAAATACGTGATGTGCACGAGGTTGTTAGACTTGTCGGCAAATAAAGTTCCGCCAAGAAGTTGTAGGATGTACGCTCTTGCGTAGTGTTGCACGTCCTCATCATCGGCATCTGTGGAAGGTTTGGAAACCATCGTGACGGTTGGCGAATTTGAATCCCAGGCCACCGGTCTGTTATTTTCGGGGAATGGAAATCCTAGTTGCGTCAAGCATAAGGCATTGTAATCTTGCTCAACACGACCGGTGATAGGGAATCCATCCACGGGCAACCCTAAGATAATTTGTACATCTTGAAGGGTAATAGTCATCTCGCCAACAGGAAAATGGAACGTGTGAGTTTCGGTCTCCACCTCTCTACAAGAGCAGTGATTAGATGCCAATCAATTGAGATGAAACCTACTCGCGCCGTCCCGTAAAAGCGAGATGCGTGGAGATGCTCGACGATTCGTTCATCCAGTTGGACCAACCGATGTAGTGCAGCCGAATTCCGTCTGATAGTCAATATACCAGGCTCCTATGAAAATACGAGTTATAAGGTACATTGTTTAGAATATATACACGCTGATATAACGGTGTAGTGCAAATCGGCAAGAAGTCATACCGGTCCGTGCCATACTCGGGTAGATCTATGGAGAGCTTGCGAACTCAAAACCGAATCATTTATAGGCCCAGGCTCCATATCGCGCTTCAAGGGGACATCATTACAAATTAAGGAACATGAGAAGTAGCAAACTACCAGTAATTGTTGGACTAAGTGGTTAGTCCCATATCGTGCATACATGAATTATGTGTGAATGGTCATTTACATATTAGAAGATCATTATAAATGTTTTTGAAAAAGGAAAACTCGTTTTTGAAATGTATTTAAAAAGAAAACTGAAAATTTGCAGGAAAGCCCCTAATAAGTTGTGAAACTTTGAATTTCCGTTTTCGGGGTTTATAATATTATCCGGACCACCCAAATAAGCTTAATGACTCATAATAAACATGTATAACATGTTATATAAGGGTTGGTTAGGTCCCGGACAAGTTTAAGGGTCGCTAACACAAAGGGACAAAAAAAAATTCTGAGGTCCCTGCAGTTAGCGCGCTAATACTGTCATTAGCGCGCTAAGAGTAGTGTTAGCGCGCTAAGCCACAGTATTAGCGCGCTAATTGCTCTCTGCCTGCAATTTCTGACTTTTGGAAATCAAGCTTGAAATTTGAATTTTTGATTTCCTGGATTCCAAGAACGGTCATAAACGGCTATATTGGAATTCCTACCACTATAAAACCACCACAAACTTGGTTTTAAACAAGAAGAGCAAACACACTCAAAATGAATAAGTAGGAAAGGTTTAACAAAACTATAGAGATAGTTCAACATGAATAAAGTAAATGGAACTCATGAAAATATATAAGATTTAAGTTACAATCATGACCCTCAACAGACAAGAGGCATAGCTAGCTTAACTAAATGTTCATTGCTTGAATGAGACACTACGAAGCACTCGGTGGTTGTTGTTGCTGACGACGAGAGCAAGTGCGTCTATTGTGTCCGTCCTGCTTACACAAACTACATCGCAGCGTGGTTGGGGTCTCTCTCCATTCAGTTTCACGCTGCATATGACGTGGCTGTTTCTGGTTGCTTCTCCAATCCATCTCTGTGCGGAGACGTCGTTGTTGAGGGCGACCTTTTTTAACTCGCTTTCGAGATGGATCACCCGATAACAGTATGGAAGTCGGCGTTTGGCCAATAATCTTCGTGCGGAATGGGATGGAAATTCGCGACATAACATTGATTTGTACACGACCAATCTGTAGTAATCCTCAATGTATTGATGAGCATCCATGGCAACAACTTTGCGCAGACGCTTGAACATGAGAACATGGAATGCCATAACACTGCGCCATTTCATACAAGTGCATCTACGAGCTGCAATTTAACTATTTGCTTGTTAGACCCTTTCCGCAAATGATGGCCACGTGGCGCAGTGACGACTTCAAATGTACCATTATCGCGATTCACTAATGTCGCATTGTGCCCGCCAGAAGACTTTGCCCAATCTGACAACTTCTTCAACGCGTAACTTGTGTACACTTCGCCCCTACCTAAGGCTGCACCTATTTCGTCTCGCCTTTTGTTGAAGAACTCCAAGACACGATAAAATGTCACTTGCACTAATGCGGTGATGGGATAGAATCGCGCGCCTTTAAGGACCCCGTTAAAGCATTCTACGGTAGGAACAAAATATGCATATGTGTATAAGCATCTAAACGTAACAAATCAAATGTAGTAAATAAACAATGGTACCAAATTATGGACACGATAAACCATACCAGCTAGATTGGTAGTCATCCATCCGTATCGATATCCTTTGTCGTATGCGTTCGTCCACTGTGCTCGATCAAGGTCATTAAACCACGCAATACATTCCGCATTAATTTCTTGAAGTTCTGTCATGACTGCCTTGAATTTTCGGGGTTGATGTTGTGCACCAGCTAAGTACACCATATCTTTTAATTCTTTGCTCCCGAACCTCATGTTAAAATTACTGCAAATGTGACGGAGACAAAATCCGTGGTGAGCTCTTTCAGGAGTCCATCCATTTCGCGGATTGTTCATAGCCAACAATATACCGGGGTGTCGATCGAAATGACACATATACCATCCCTATCGATCACGTGATGTCGCAAGCAAGCCATAAACCATCCCAGTGTGTTGACTTTCCTCATCAACGATGGCAAATGCTAAAGGAAATACATGACTTTTACTATCAACAACAAGTGGCTATTAGGAGTTTGTGTTTGTATTTTCCATACAAGAATGTGCCATCAATCTGTATCATTGGTCCGCAATGTCTGAAGCTGCGCATAGAAGGTTCAAATGCCCAAAAACCCATTTGAATATAACCTCATTGTTCGCGTTAGGCTCCCCATGCCGCCATTCCACACGTGTCCCTGGATTGGTTTCTTGAAGAAGCGACCATCCACCGCGGTAACATTTTATACGATTCTTCCCGGTCTCCATAGACTTTAGCAATTGCCTTCTTCTTCCCCAACCACACTTTCTTGTAACGAACGTCATAACGTATTTGTCCTTGATCATCGATGCAAGCTGGGCCCCGAAATGGACGGATCTCTTCTCACCACATTTTCAACTTCACGACATATAACGGTGGAGTCCAAATGCGCATGATCTTTGGACAAATTGGCGTAGATGCATGTATGTGGTCCTGCATATTTACTAATCTCAAACATTCCATGCGATTTTCTTCTCGAACAACGCAACCTCCAAGTGCATCCATCTACATATTTCTTACATCGAACAATCCATACATTACGTGTAGAATGAGTCACCACAAATCGCTTTGTGTTCTTTTATGCTATACAACTTCACGGCATCTTTGGATATCTACTTTATACATGAACCGCATGCCCTTTTGAAATTCTGCTCCCTCATTCCATATAGACCTTAAAGGGATCATAGCATTCTCATTGAGGGGTTGCAATGCCTCACTACTCAATTCCATAAATGCGGAGAAGGTACGACAAATTCACGTACACCAACGGCGCACCATCAATTCCAAGCGACCTCTTCGTCGAAAAAATCATCGTTCCCAAGCTCGCTCGGAATTGGAGGACAAGATAATGAGCCATCATCGGCAATGACTCGATTTAATGTGTAGCGAATCATGGCATCATCAACATGATGTGCATCAACCCCTTCATCATCTGTATCATCATCGCTACTCTCTTCACTAGTACCTTCGTCACTACCGCAATAGTCTCCGTCTTCACTAGTGTTCAACTCATCACAGGAACAAGGATCCTCGTTCATCTCGGGATTTGCAGTCATGAAGGGCGATGCACAATGACTCTGCTCCATATTTGGTTGAGTGCTAGGTCCAGCCACAGAATCTAACGCCATATTACAGTTTGTACTATTATACGAATCTCTCGTTCTCAAATCGATATAAAACTCCATGCATTTTGGTGGTGGTAATTCTGCCACAATCTCCCAAACATCTTTGAGACTCGCCTCATCATCTATTCGCACAGGGACGTAGTTGGCAGTACCACTACCGATGTACGGCTGTTGGATATTGATATGTGATGGTCGATATCATCTTTTCATTGTCTATCTCCAAAGAATTATAGACAAAACTCATAAATTCCTCGTACCCTAAACCCATGTTCGCTCTAAGATGTCAAACGGGCGGTTTAGTGTATGAAATTCCTGATGGTCCATCGACCATGTCCCCATTCATATAGCACAACAAACTTACTCTTCGATCAACCATTATTGAATCTATATATGTAGAATATAAAACATGATCAAAAGAAGTGAATGCAACAATATCAATCAATACCATATCAATCAATACCATATCAAAAGTACAATTCTAAAACCTAGATGGAACAATTCTGAACATATTACCATAATGGAACAATTCTGAACAGGCACGGTTTGATCACTAGACTAGTTGTTGTTGTTTTTTTTCCAAAAATAAAAAATTAAAAAGTCACTAGACTAGCTTTGTTTGGAAACAAAGCTATGTAACTGCTATACATGTCTTATAGAGATTTCAAAGTCAATTGAAGATGTTCAAGGGGTTCATTTCTAGATGAGCTAAATAGGAAATGGCCTTATCACGATAATGCATTGCAAATGATTCAAGACACGACAATGCATTGCAAATGATTCAATTGAAGATGTTCAAGGGGATTTGGTTTAGTATTTGTCAAAAGCATCTTTGGATTTGGTAAATAGCTTCTTCACATTTAATGAATATAATTTGTAATTAATCCCAAATATGAACATGAAATTAACAAAAGAATATACTGGCGGGAAGGTGGCGATCAAGGACCGGCGAAGGACCGGCGAGGACCAGCGAGCGAGAGACAAGAGGGCTCGGCGTGTGACCTTTGAGGGCTCTTCGAGGGACAGGTGGAGGCAGACGGTGGAGGCGATACGACGGCACGGACGAGACAAAATCGTGGTGGCGAGGATGGCGGCGGGGACGGTGAAGGCGGCGTTGGTGGCGGCGGGGACGGTGAAGCGGCGTTGGTGAAGCGAGGGACGGTCGAGGGACGGTGGAGGCGGCGACGGTGGCGGCGGGATGGTCTATGGACGGTGGAGGGAGGGACGGCGGCGAGGACGGTGGAGCCGGAGAAGAAGGCGATCAACGAGGCCGGGACGGTGGATGCAGGACGGTGGAGACGGGGACGGTGGACGCAGGGACGATCTCGATGAGGCAGAGGTGAGCAAAGAAGAGGAGAGATCTCGGTGGCAGAGGGGAAGAAAACAGGGACGAGAGGGACGAGAGAGAGGCCTCTGTTCGCTCTTTTTTTCTTACCCTAGTGCAAGTCGTGACTTGCAGTCACGACTTCCATTAGATGGAAGTCGTGACTGGAAGTCACGACTTCCACTCTGGGGAAATCGTGAGTGGAAATCACGACTTCCCATAAAACGTGATTTCCACTCACGTTTTCCCCACACCCAGTCACTCACTCAAGTCCCATGTGGCATCCTACGTGGCACTAAGTGTGTTATATTAGGAATTATTTAAGCAGATGTGTTTTTTTTGGAATTTTTTCTCTAAATTCTATTAATCAGGCAAAAACTCCATAGTTCTCTACCAATGTGGTTCTTCCACGTCAACGATCTCGATTTTCTCCGCCAATCAAACACTGCCACGTTCTGAAAGCCTAAAATGAATGCCCAACACCCCTTGATGCTTCTCGACACACGTGTCACGAGAACAACCAACAAAATTAGTTTCTCTTACCTCCGGGGAACAATTTTGAGTAGTATTTTATATTAGGAACTAAAGGTATTATTTAGGTATCGACTTTTATTCTTTTGGAATGTCGACTATGTCCGGCTAAATAAATTTTTGTCTACGTCGAAGGGGAAACAAGTGGGATTCTCGATTCATAACCTAAATTGTAAGATCTATTATTTTTATTACTTAATTTGATTCAATTTCTTCTATTTCACTAGTTATTGATTTTAATAAATATGGTTTAGATTTAGGTTATATATATGGCAATTGCATGCTTTTAGGCGGACATTCTATCGTTAATTGAACCAATTGTATCTATAATTATACCTCTGGACCAATAAAAGTAACAAATACTCACCGGTTTGCTGTAAAAACCATTCAGTTCCTAAATGTGTAACAATTGAATCTAACTTAAACCTGAAGCGGACATGATTCGATTATCTGGGATTAGTATTCCCATGGATCTTTTTTATTGCAGTTAGTGTTTTAAACCTTATTAGTGAATGTCTAGGGTTATGCATTAATTATGTAAGTAGTTAGTGGTGGATGTCCTGGCTATCTAGATTAGAGGAATTAGGAATTACTGGCGAATGTCGATTTTTCATAGCTAATCTAGGAGAATTTGAATTAATTACTTTTTCAGAAAAATTGAAGACCATGATATGCCATTGAATCTTGATTCTAGCTTGTTGAACCATAGATCTAGGTGTTACCTAGGTGCCCATTAATTGTTTTCAAAATTATTTTTATCACTTTATTTATTTATTTTAGTTAATTGATTAATTTATTTAAAACCCCCAATTTCCTTTTTTTGTTTTTAACCTTGGAAAGACTACCAATCTGTGTGGAATCAACCTTTTGCTAGTATTGTAGAAAATAGTCAGTTTAGGTGATTTACTTTATTGACGCATTCAGCACGCATAAATTTTTTGGCGCCGTTGCAAAGGATTAGTATTTTTCTTTCTTTGGTGTTTTATTTAGTTATTTTTTTATTTTATTTTATTTTATTTATTTTGTCTATCTAGTCCCTTGCTCTTAGTACGTATGCAGGGAACCTCGCGATTGACTCCTACTACCCCTACAGTTGCGGTCGATTTGAAAACTCACATTATTATTATGTGAATGGGGTAGGTATGTCACATAATGGATATTAATTTTCCAACATTCATTCTTTTGTGCAGCACGTCGAGGATTGCAAAATTTGTAAAGATTAATCTCATTCCGCATATGATTTTCTGCATTATCCACATTATTAGAATTGTCACTATTCTAGCTATGCATCACTTTAACCCGATTTCTTTGGCTCATGTCAAGTCCATGGATTCTACAGCATGGAGGAAATCAATAGTTTCAACAAAGCACCTCCTTGGAAGATATGATGAAGCAATTGATATATGATCAATAACGGTTTCATGAAGAGGTTCAGTAATTTTCAGCATGCATCAATTTTTAGAGCCGTGAGTTTCAAAACTTGCAAAACTTGGAAACTCAACATATTCAATTGAATGTCACGCTTCAGAATATGAGTGACAATGAAGAGTTTTGTAGTACATAAACTTAGAGGAAAATGTGAGTGTTGATACGTTGGAAAATGTTGAGCCAAATGAGGTTACATAAGTGGAGGACTTTTTGAGCAAAACAGCAGAAGGACTTGAAGTCCTTCACGTTGAGCCAAAAATTACAACAACAACAACAACAACAACAACAACATAGCCTTTATCCTGAGCCAAAAATTACCATTGCACTAAATGAAAAGGAGGAAAATGAGATGAAAATTGAAGTCATTTCGGGAAGGTTAGAGGAGCCGCAGATAGAGAGCGAGGAAGACCAACCTCTGGTGTTGGTGAAACCGCCCACCTTCTAATGCACATTTGGTAAACCTTACAAGGGGTGCAAGTAAAGGAGCATTCATGAATTTTCTACACTACTGATACTATCATTATATACGATCATGATGCAATAGATTCTTTTATGTTGGAAGTTCTGAATGAGCTCCCAAGTCTGAAGGAGGGCGTGCATGCTTCATTGCCCAAATATGTAGATGCGCCATTTTTTGTTGACATCTCTAAAAGAGAGAGCATCATGTGATAAACCACGCCAAGTCTAGCTAAAGACTTAAAAGAAAAGCGCTCGTTGGGAGGCAACCTAGCTTTATTATTTTTTTCGCTTTCACTTCTTGCATTTATTTCAGTTTTAATTTGGTTTTAGTTTTTTATGTTTAATAAAACTCTCACTTGGTCTCTTGGATGTTTGCAAGTGGTATGCTATGTTGATGAGCACTTGAGGTATTGGAGTACCACTGAGTTTTTTAAGTTCAACTTTAAATTGGATTTTTGAGCATAATTTGAGCGTCTTTAGGGAATTAACATTTTATCAAGACTTTAGGTTTTTTGAGACTTGGTTGGTACATATCCAACTTAAGTCACCGCAATATTAGCAGGCCTTTGAGTAGACCCAAAACCCTAAACTTCTTTACATCATCTTATTGATTTCACCCTTAGTTGGAAGACTTCGGGCTTGCAACATTTAGTAGGAATTATTTAGTTAACTCCTACGTTTACTAGTTCTTGCTCTTATTATGATTTTTCTTTCATAGTTTCCTTACTCACCTAGACAAGAGAGATTTCGAGCGTTCACTAGTTTTTGGAGACTTTTATTATGCATGCATTTGCATCGTCTTCTTTTTCTTTATCCATGTTCTTTTTCAACACTATTATATTTTTTGTTGCATGGATTCCTTGACTTGTTTTGAACCTTGAGGACAAGGTTCGGAATACATTTTGGGGTACTTTAGTATTTTTGGATTTAGTTGGCTTCATTTCTTTGTTAAATACCATATGTGAGATCGCTCTATTTTTTATTATACGCGATTATATGCGATTGACGGATAGTAATGGTAGTGTTTCATATCATTTCTTTCATTTCTTTCCCATTCATACTTCTCTTAATCATTTCATTAGTAGTTGATACACTTTCATGCATGCATTTAGTATAGTTTTCATTTTTTTCATTGTTTCGAATCACCCGAAACTTTGTTTCATGCTTTTAGTTGTGGATGAGTACATTATGGTTTCCCTTTTGACTTGAAACTTAAGTAAAACTTGGAGAAAGACTCAATCAAGTCTGTAGCCCAGCATTTTTATGATTTCATGATTAGGAACTTAGTATGATAATTAAGCCTTATGCTAGATGCAAAAACGAGTAGATGGTCAAAATTATGCGAGTGATAATATTTTAACTCACATCGAAGAATTTGCTTGCTCACAGTTGAAGTGAGAAGAGCTAACATGAGTTTTCTTAATATAGAGAATCCAACAGGTTCTATATGAAAAGGAGCAGAGAATCTCGTGGTGAAAAAAAGTAAGAAAAGCTGGCCATAGGAAATGAAGCAGGGACCATATTAGTTAAAAAAATGTCGAGAAAAAAATTGAGTGTATATATAAAATTAACGAAGGCAGAAGTTGGGAAAACTCCTTGAATAAAAAGATTTTGCTCGAGTGCTTTAACTAGATTAATTGGGATTTTAAACTTTCGTGCTTGAATATATAGACCAAGAAAACTAATGAGTAGTTGATGGCCTTTGTCTTGACCATGTATATGTCTTTAAAGTATGATCTTAATTGTGCTTGAGTTGCAAGTCTAGACATATCATAACTCCGACATTTCTTGAGTGGCTTGTTCACTTGGCGACTATGTTAATTAAAGAAACTCTATGAATTTTAAGTCGGGTATAGAATTAGTTAGGTCAGTGCATATTTACAATAGGAGTCTAGTTTAGTATGTATTGTCATTTACACCTTTGCTCGGGACGTGCAAATTCTTAAGTTTAGGGGTATTTGATAAGTTGGTAATTATTGAATTTTAGTAGCCTATTTTAATATATCTATACTATTATAATAGCAATCCCAAAACGGTTAACCGTGAAGCCTTTTTGGTTAAAAGTCCCAACAATGACCCTGTGTGAATTGATAAAATATTTAAAATTAAGGATAAATTGGTAATTTAATTGATAAGTCCAAATTAATATGCGGGGTTCCTAATAAAGTGAGATTTAGAGGATTTTTCCTCTCTTTCTCCACGTTTCTCTCTTCCACTCATTACACCTTCTCTCCTCACGATTATCTCCTCCCTTCTCTCTCCTCACGGTTATCTCTTTCCCTTCTCTCTCTAACACTACAAAAAAATAGCAAATCAGAAACGGAAATTTTCGTCTCTGATTTGTTAAAATTCCGTCTCTAATTTCAGTCAGAAACGGAACAGAAACGGAATCAATTCCGTCTCTAAAAACGTCGTCGCTGATTCAATCAGAAACGGAAATGCGATTCCGTTTCTGATTTAGAGACGGATCAGAAATGGAATAAATTCCGTTTCTGATCAGAAACGGAATTTATTCCGTCTCTAATTCCGTTTCTGATTAGAGACGGAATAAATTCCATTTCTGATTATTTCCGTCTCTGATCCGTTGCTAATCAGAGACGGATCAAAGACGGAATTTGATCCGTTTCTGATTTATGTATCTTAATAAACGAAAATTAAAGACGGAAATAGCAACGGAATCCAAAGATTCTGTTGCTATTTCCGTCTCTAATTTTCATTTTTGTTTAGTTTTTAAAGTCTTACATATATAGGTCTCAATCCAAGCACATTTAACTCGCCAATATATAATAAAAATCATAGCTAAATAATATATTGATATTACACAATTTATATAAACTTATCATATCCTTAACATTATCTTTTCTCAATGTCTTGTACACGAAACAACAAAAACAATCTGAAAAGTTTCTATATCGTATCTTTCTACAAAAGTAAAAGCAAAAATTGTTCTAAATAAAAAAAAATAAAAAAATGAAGTGTTCCGAGATTATATAAAGTTGATTGTGCTTCAAATAATACTTGACTTCGTACAAAACACACGAAAAAAGATCAAAAAGAAAAAAATCACTAAATTATACAAACAATAATAGGAATATAAACAATATTATGGAATATAAACACAACATAAATAAAGAATTAAAATATTTAAGACTCGCAACATACACAAGCTATCATGCATGATTACGTTTAAGAATTAAAATTAAAAGAAAAATATTTATGCTCGACAACAAAGAAAATAAAACCTAAATTGCAAATTAATTAATTAGAGTCGACTAGTTTATTCTTATAAAAATAAAATAAAATTAAGACTTGTTTACAACTTTTAGAAATCACAAACAAAACCATGGATGTCGATGTATCACTAGAGACCTTGTTTTCACAAGATGTGGTTTAAAACCTCTAATAGAACTAGGAACAATTGGAAACAAGCTTTCATTAACCTATTTTAAACACACAGATATGCACACAACAAAAATATGTTCTACAACTTTTTTAAGTTTGAAAACTTTACATTGCAAATTTGTGAAAAAAAGCTTAGAAGGTCCGATTTGGTTCCTTCTCATATCAAACAACTAGAATCATTCCGCATAAAGTTAATTTCTAGCGGTGAGAGTGCAATCATATAGATGCTATTAGAAAGTTAATTTCTAGCAAATGAGTCATCCATGCAAACTAAAGGGTGAAACCGAAATTAATAAAACCATAAAAATGCAAGGAGAAGGAAACAAACAGAAAGAATTAATGTTAAACTTACTCAATGAATGGTACCCAATCATTACTATGTTTGGGAATGGTTCAATGTATCGAGTCTTGTTCCGCTGTTGAGAGGCTGCTTCTAGATATGAACGCATACCTACAAGCCATGAACCTGGATCCCAACAACTGCAAAAAGAATGAGAAGGAAAAACAATGAGAAAAGTGCGAGAAATAGAACCATTTTCAAGTCCCTTAAAGGAAAAAGAATGATTCAAATTCACATCAATAGTTAGTCTAAATAACAACCAAAGAGAAACATCTAACATACCATTGCCACTGAATTCTCTAAACCGGCACTAATACCAAAATTTGTGATCTTCTAATGTGGATATTTAAGAGAATAGGAATGTGGGCTCATAAACTATGAAAATCCATTATGCATCAAACAAAGAATCCATAAATTGATCAATTTGGGTCATAAGAAGATTCAATTAAAAATTAAAAAAAAGTCACCTGATGATCAATGTGGGCTCCTAGTGGACAAATCCCATAAGGAGAGATAACCACTTTAACCTCTTTTGCACATTTGCCACTCATTTCAGCCACCTTATTCATTATTTCACCCAACTGCAAGAGGAACTAAAAAACTTCAAATAGAAAGAGTTTAACAACAAGTAAGCATATTAAAAGTTAAAAGAGCAAAACTAAACGAAAAATAGTATTCATACAAGGGAGAAACAAATGGAGCCAAGCAGACATTAAATCTTTCAAACAACTACCATGGGAATGTCATATATACATGCCAAACCAATCAAAAGAAATAGGTACTATTCAATCGTAACCAATCAAAAATAGTAATTACCTCAATACATGATTCTAATGTATTATCATGTTGATCATGACATGCTTTACCGATAAAATAAACATGGAATAACTAATCAATCATCCATAGCAAGTGCATGAATATGAAATTACTAACAACACATGTCCCTCCTCAATCTAAGAAGAAATAAACAAAGAATGTATTAAACTAAAGGAAACTTAAACACAAACATGCACAATCATGAGAAGAAATAAACAACAATGTATTATCAATAATATGGGAAGAAACACACATGACACAAACCTTTGATGAATTGGCGTGAGTTAGTAATATCTCGAAAAAAATGGCTTAAATGAGTTAATTTTCAGTTCTCTATCATAGCACTAGTGGAATCAGAAGTGAACAATTGCAAAAATTGAAATATTTCAAATTTTCTCATTCAAAAGATGATTTGATTAGGTTCCTAGTTTGTTAAGGACAACCTCCGTTGCGCAAATCTTGGCTCCCCATATAGGATCAAAATAACTCATCGAGAGGATTTATGACTAAAATCTCATTTGTCAATAGGCATTGAGCCTTTGGCCTATGCCATATGGACAAAATATGAGAACATAATAGTGCAAAGCAAGGAAAAAAATATCATGTAATAAAATATTGAACTTATGCAAATAAGTAAATAAGTTCTACCTCCCCAATTCCAAAGCTTTCCATCTTCTCGTGATTGCCATTGTGGAAAACCCACCACATGTAAAGTTCACCTACATCACACGAATGAAGAAGATAATAACATAAAAAATATTAGGACGACGAATTTAATCAATACAATCAAATTCATTAAAGCATAAGCCTACACTTGCAACTTTATCCACAACCTCTTAACTATAAATTCCATTGGAGATGCCAGTCTTCTTAAGATGTCATCTTAGTGCAAAACCAACATTATAGGAGGGTTTGTTTATGCCATTGGGAAACATGGATATCTATTGGAAGCACCACCACCAGTTTTCTTAGGCAGCAAGAGGTTGTGAATGTTGGGCATGACTCCACCGCTCGCAATCGTCACTGCTCCGAGCAACTTGCTGAGCTCCTCGTCGTTCCTCACCTCCAACCGTATGTGGCGAGGGACTACCCGAGTCTTCTTGTTGTCCCTCATTGCGTTCCCTCGCCAACTCCAACACTGCATACGCATTCACCATTTCAAACGAACCCAAAATCACAAACACAAAGAGAGAGATTCTCAGACACTCAAAATCACAAAAACGCTAGTGATTAGTGATTCAAATTCAAAGACACCCAAGTGGACCAAATAACAAAACATTAAGAGATTCAAATTTCAATGACACTCGAAATCACAAAAACACTTAGGAATCAAACTTCAAAGATTCTCAAAATCACAAAACGCTAAAAATTCAAATTCATAGACACTAATATTATAACAAAAACAACTATTTGGACTTTTAAAGTACAAACTCAAAAAGCTAGAGAAATAGAATCAAACTTGAGACCATGTATTTAACCAACAAAATCCCAAACTTGCCCTAGACATTCAAATTTCCAAGACAAATAGAATCACAAAAAAAGAAAAAAAGAGCTAAAAAGGTAGAGATTGAAATTCAATAGACAACCAAAAATCGAAATACCTCGGCGGCCAAGTATTCAAGCACGGTGCCAAGTAAACAGAGCGCCCGGCATCGCCCTCGCAATGAAGAAACCCGTCGTCGTCGGACTTGGTGAAGCGATGGTGGAATTTGATTGCGGTGGTGGCGGTGGCGGCGGCGACGGGCTTGTCGGACGAGAATCGCCCTTAGTTTTAGGGTTTTGGAGTGAGGTTTGAAGAGGGGGAGGGTTTGAGAGGGAGAGAGCGGTCGACGGTCCGTGAGAGAGAGCGGTGACGAGAGAGAGCGGTGAGAGAGAAAGAGAGAGAGAGATCTCGCGCCGTCGAGAGAGAGGGATTTTTGGGGAGATAGGGTTTTCCGGAGAGACAGAGAATCGGGAGAGAGAGCGGTGAGAGACAGAGAGAGAGAGATCTGCGTCGAGAGAGAGAGAGAGAGAGAGATCTGCCGTCGAGAGAGAGGGGTTTTTGGGGAGAGAGACAGAGAATCGGGAGAGAGAGGTCGAAGGGTTTTGGGAGAGAGAGAATCGGAAGAGAGAGAGGGAGTTTAATTTTTGAATCATCGAGATCGAAAGATGGACAAATCTCGAGATTTGATGAACGGGTATAACAAAATAAAGTTTTGGCGGGAATGGTGGCGCCATTTTTCAGAGACGGAGTTTAATTCCGTCTCTAATTTCGTCTCTAATTCCGTCTCTGATCCGCCTCTAATCCGTCTCTGAATGTTTCCGTCTCAATTCCGTCGCTAACTTTTTAATTTAGAAACGGAAATTATTCCGTTTCTAATTCCGTTTCTGATTTAGAAACGGAACTTATTTCCGTTTCTAATTCCGTTTCTGATTTGCTGTTTTTTTGTAGTGTAATATCTCCCTCACGTGCAACGCACGTGCTCATCGACTAGTTTAATATAGAAAGTCTCTAAAATATCTATTTAATTATATTTATTTGTTATTTTTGGTGAAATGGAGTGTAAGGTTTAATCTGGGGTGAAAATAGTTAAAATGAAGTATTTACATGCAATGATCAGATGCCGAAAGATTTTCCTCGAATCACGCATCACACGGTTTATTTGTTGGTGATCAGCAACCAAGTAACGCAAAAGAGTAAAACAATTAAGTCACTCACATACTAGCTACTGTTGAATTTCTTTGAGATACGTGCATTGCTTTCTCCCATATCTTCGCTGAGTGATTGCATGAGTCTTCTTGTCTCACAAGCTGCCTCAAGGTGGTAGCCCTTCACCGATCAGCAGGCCATAACAGCTCCTCTCCTCCTGCGCTTAGCTACCACATCATCTCGGCCAACACAACACCTTTGCTCAAAACAACAACCATGAGATATGTCTCGAGATCAGCATTGCTGCTATCTCCCAAGTTTTCGCACAAAATCAAACGAGATAACCAACACCCAACACCGCCACGTTGTGCGTTCTTATTCACCGGGGACGTAATCAGCAGTTCCCCACCAATGTGGTTCTACCAAGTCAATAGTCTTTATTTTCTCCACCAATCGGATGCTTCCACATGTCATGAAGCCTAAAAAGAATGCCCAACTCCCTGGATGCTCCTCGGTGCACGTGTCATCAGACCAACCTACAAAATTAGTTTCTCCCACCTCTCGACCCATTTTTAGTAGTTTTTTATATTAAGAACTTAAGGTATTATTTAGGTATCGACTTTTATGATTTTGGTACGTTGACCATTTAAACAAATTCTTGCCTATATCGAAGGGGAAAAAAGTGGGATTCTTGATTCATTGCATAAATTGTGAGATCTATGATTTTTATTATTTAATTTGATTCAATTTCTCATATTTCATTGTTATTGGTTTAAATGAATATGGTTTAGATCTAGGATATGTATATGGTCATTGCATGGTTTTAGGTGGACAATCTGTAGTTAATTGAACTAACTGTATCCGTAATTGTACTTTTGGACTAATAAAAGTGACAAACACTCACCCATTTGCCGCAAAAACCTTTCGATTCTTGAGTGCGCAATAATTGAATCTAGGTTAATTCAGAAGCTGATGTGATTCGGCTATCTAGAATTAGTATTCCCACGAATCCTTATTATTGCAGTTAGTGTGTTAGACCTTATTGGCGAATGTATAAGGTTATGCATTAATTAGGGAAGTAGTTAGTGTCGGATGTCCTGGCTATCGAGATTAGGGGAATTAGGAATTTCTGGTGGATGTCTATTTTCCATAGCTAATCTAAGATAATTTGAATTAATAACTTTTTGGGAAAGACTGAAGACCATGATATGTCATTGAATCTTGATTCTAACTTGAGGAGCTGTAGATCTAGGCGTTACCTAGGTGCCCATTAATTGTTTTCAAAATTGTTTTTACTACTTTATTTATTTATTTTATTTAGGTTAGTTAATTAATTTTATCTAAAACCCCCAACTTCTTTTTTGTTGTTTTTAACCTTAGAAAAAGTACCAATCTTTGTGGGATCAACCCTTTGCCATTATTCTACAAAATAGTTCGTTTAAGTACATTACTTTATGGAAGTGTTCAGCGCTCGACAATCTCCATCACTAAGGTCGGTTCTAGCCAACCAATGATAGCCTCAAACTTTGATAGGTCCACCAAATTTCTTTCCGTACTTACCACATAACCTAAATACTTCACCTCAAACATCTAAAATTCACATTTTCTAGGTTTGGCGTAAAGGGTTTGATTTTTCAAAGTTTGAAGAATAACTTTTAGATGTTGTTCATATTCATCAAAAGTCTTAGATTGGATCAAGATATCATTTGTGAAAGCTATCACAAAGTGATCCTAATTCGACCTCAACACTTTTTGCATCAAATTAATAAACATCATCAAAGTATTAGTCAATCAAAATGTCATAAGAACAAACTCAAAATGAAAAAATTTGGTATTGAAGATAGTTTTATGCACATCATCTTCCCGAACTCTCAAGTAATGGTAACCAGAACGAAGGTCAATCGTAGAAAATTATTTTTTCATTGTTTAGTTGATCAGAAAAATCATCAATTCGAGTCAAAGGATGTTTATTCCGAACAATGACTTTGTTCAACTATATATAATTAATGCTAAGTCTTAAAATATCATCCTTCTTTTTTCTCGAAAATGACTAGTGCGCCTCATGATGACATACTTATGTGAAAAAACCTTTTATCCAATAAATTCTGCAATTGTTTCTTCAATTCCTGCAATTCCTTTAGAGCCATTCTATAAGGAGGAATAGATATTGTTTTAATTCCATGAACCAAATCAATCTATCTCAAAGGTGGAACTCTAGGTAAATCACTAGGAAACACATCCAAAAATTCACAAACCATAAGAATCTCCTCTAATTTAATTTTCGATCTTGCCTTTGTAATAATAGTTCCAACAAGAGTTTCCATTTCTTCTCTAGTGGCTAACCTACCACTCTTTAAAGGCAACTTAAATGATATTCCTGAGTTTGTGAAAACTGGATAGCTAAGAATATAAAAGAGCACAGTCTTATAGAAATAATCCAATTGTGCATGATAAGTCACTAGCCAATCTATTCTCGACAACATATCACATAACATAATAAACTCTAGAACTCCAACATATGAAAAACAAGGGTAATCTTGCATCCGGACACTTCAATAACACATTTCTCACACATAAAGTGACGATCCACCTTACCTAATCACTGTTTTAAGTACAAGATGCGCAGGGACTTGCATTGGAGTTAACCTTAACTCAATCACCAAATGACCACAAATTGAAATCGTTCCTTTGACAGAATTTCGATTTGAATTTGAGCATCATTCAGTCACCACTTGAACATGTTGTTGATGTTGTAACATATCAAAGAATGCTCCTAAGAATTGTGAACATGCAATCTTGTAATGTACTTTCTTTCCATACCCAAAACATGCGACAACACTTGAATTTCAAGGATAATCTCAAATAATATGACTCTACTTACCACATCCTAAACATGTAATTCTAAGTTTACTACCTATGGAAGATTCCTAACTAGTTGTGGATCTCTGACTCGAAGTCTATCCTTATGATTCTCTACCATTACCTCCATTGTTCCCTTTCTTTTGAAACTTCATATCAAATCCGAATAGGAACCTTTCGTACCCTTAAAACTTGAGCCATATCCTGACTCATGAAGTCCTGATATCATTGTGATTTACGCAAAAAAGTTTGTGTAGTCACATAAGTTTTGTCCCTACCTCAAACCATTTGCAAAGTGTTCGGCTTAGTCATCAATGTAATAGTACCACTAACCACTAACCTTCTCTCCCGTTTCATTCCACTAACAACTTGGTCAAACTGAACCAGAACTACAAGAACTAATCCAACTCCAAAATGAACTGCACGAGATAGCCTCTTCCTCCCGAGTGGTTGAAGTAATAGTAGAAACTTCCCAAACAACACAAAACATAGGTACCTAAACTACCGCCTATGGTTATACAATATTTAGCAATTCTTTCATCTACCAAGCTAAGTTATCAAACGTATTTGAATCCACAACTTGTAGATACCTATTACCTAAACCAGATCCCTAGCTTGGCTCTTATTGTCCACTTATAGTATTCCACAACAAAAATTGCAAGGAAAGTGGTTCAATAAGCCTATATCCATCGATATCTCAATAATATAAAACACACATAACATAATCATAAGGGTTTTAAGTTTTTTAACCCTATTTGATCACGTTACTTCCCATCTAATCACTCATTTATCCTCAATAAATAAATTTCTTTTAGAGTTCTAGGCTCTAATACCAACATTGTCAAACTTCGCCTAATTAGGGCATCTGACTGGCCTAGATTACCTTAATCCTCTAATAATCTAGCGGCCTTAACCATTACATCAACACAACCCATTTATAATGTGTATTATATTAAAAAACAATACATATATAGAGAGAAAAGAATTAATCAAGTCACAAATCTGCAAAATTTTCCTTTCATTTGTCATTGCTCGCACCTGTCATTAACCAATTATAAATATTCGATAATGTTTAATAAGTAAATCCTATACTATGTAGTACACCAGTAATAATCAAATGCACAATAGTCTAAGAGATTAAACGGATAATATAATCCAAGGAATTTAAAGACAACCTTGAATCCATCCCATTTGTGTTATCTGACTACAATCAGATGACGTTCTCTAAAAGTGGTAAGTAAACAGTAATAAGGACTCATGCACAGAGAGATAACCAAACGAGTCTCGTTCCTCTAAGATATGGGAGTATGATCTAGTTTAACATGATTGCATGATAAGTACGTGATGCAAAGTACTAGTGACTTTAGCCTCTCAAGCATAACATAGTTTTCTCCCCTATAAACATGATAAGAAGACTCGAATTGCCTTTATCCTCTCTACCCATGTATGCATATACAACAAATAATGTAATATCAAGGATAAATGCAATTTATACAAAATTTATAATCATGCAATCTTTTCCTATAAGGTTTTATTAACCTTACAAATGCAATATCGCAACTGCCTTGCACTATGAGTTGGTAAAATAGTCCCTATGGGGTTTCACTTGCGGTCCTATAATTCATTTACAAGTTCGGTAAGGTTCCTCAATCATTCCACATTTCTTCCAATTTATTTTATTTTAATTAGTGTTATCGCGACCCAAAAACCCCAGAATCACCCTAAACCAAGTCCTCAGATGTTCGGATCTCAATTTCGATTCCAAATTGTGATTAAAAATCAAAAATCAACCTAGAATAGGATTTATACAATTTTCCCAATTTTTGACATTTTTGGTGTTGTAACACGTATTACGATGTAAAATCCTCGATATAAATCCTCAAGAAAATTTTAAAATCCTCATTTTTCATAAAAATCTCCAATTTCAAATAATTTGACAAAAATCCCATTTTTCATAATTTCCCTAATTTTTTGGGATTTTTTTGTTTGTTTTTCAATTTTCAAAACATTTATACACAAATACATGGGAACCAAATATATACCCATGTCGTAGGTAGACTATTTTTAACCATTGAATTTTAATCCATCACCTTTACCCCAACACCCCATCTAAAGATGTTTCGGACACAAAGAGTCGATACCTCTAAAAAGGTGTAGGACAAACATGACCGATCCCTCTTTAGAGGTGTCGAACACACAAGTTTGACACCTCTAAAGAAGCTTCGATTGGATTCCTCTGTCACACACTGAAATTAGTTATTTTTGCTATTACGATCGAAGTTGACCGAAAACTCTTTAGCGCTGTAGGTCATGTGTGTCCAACACCTCTGAAGTGGTGTTGGCTTTTTGCTCAAAATCGTTTAATATCTTTGATTCCATCGAAACTTTACACCCAAGATGCAAGATTCCACTGCCAAATCGAAGCCCTAAACCCAACAACAATTTCCCAAAATACTAACTCAAAAAGAAAAAAAAAGCCCAGAAACACTTTGAAATCGACACTAAAATAAATGAAGAATGCACCTACGGCGTCGAATCACCATTTTTTTGCTTGGATTTGATGGGATTCGAGTTGGTGGGGTGGGTGGGGTACGGTGTAAGCGTGGCGAGTGGGGTATGGTTAGTAGATACCCTTTTATACATAGGGTTAGTTTGGTCATTTCACCTAGGTAATGTACGTTTAGCAAAAACTTGGGTCTTTTAACCACTCCCATTATTTAATGCACAACACATTTCGAGGGGTTTCCATGACATTGGTATATATTTGAGCTTCATTGTAAAATATTTCTTATATATATATATATATATGAGAGTTGGACACCTGAATCGGACCAGCTTAGATCCGATCTGAGGATCGAAATGATTTCTTCTTTATTAGGACGAACTGCCTCTATTCTTTTTCTCAGTTTGGGGTTTAGGCAGTTCACCCTTGCCTGCCTAGCCCCCTCCCCCTCCCACGATCAAGTGTACAAAGAAGACGACCCCTGTAGGTCACCTCCTTCCTCGGACAAAATGATGTTATAGTTCATCCAAGCCTCTTTTTTCTAATTGAAACTCTAATCTCTCTCATCTCTATTAAACAACAAAAAATGACCTCACCAACTCTCTCTTTCAATTTGAATTTGAACTAAATTGTTGCAACTTAATCACACAGTCCATTAAAATCAAAAAGTTTGATTTTCCCTTATACTCACCTCTAAATCACCATCATAGAAACAACACACAATATCAACACCAATAGCCACCTAAATCACAATTTCTACATTCGATTCTACTCGAATAGTGATAAGAGAAAAAGAGAGAATCGAATGAGAGAGACGAGAGGGATCACATACACAGAGGGAGAAAGAAGAAGATGATGAAGAACACTGAATTAATCCACATTTTCTCTATTCGATTAAAAGTCCAATGCCCTTATAGTTCAATTGACATTTCTATTTATTTCATGATTATCTCTTCAATTTTAAGTTCGAATTAAACCCCGAAAAATACCCCAATTCGAACAAAAATTGGAGAATTTACCAAAGCGCACAAAAACTCCATAACAACCCATCTTGCAAGTAATTCTAAGGTGTGGGACCCACATCGACTCTTTAATTTCATTTAACGTTAAAATTCAAATTTTAAATTGAAAACCATTATTTTATTCGAAAATTGAAATGATAATTTGGTCAACACATAAATTATCTTGACACTCATTTCGACACGTATCTCGAAATAAAAAAACCTCGTGAAATATCAAATTTATTCGATAGACTTGAGTTTTGCAATATAACATAGTATAATTGTACATAATACTAGGCACACATCACAAACAAATAAAATTAACTAAATATTTCAATTTCATCAGTCCACAGCTCCCAACTCACGGCCTAAACTATAATTTGAACTCGTTATTCCTTGATTAGCCTTAATTATCAATTTAAGATTCTTTAGATTTGACAATGATGATGATGATGATGATGATGATGATGATGATGATGATGATGATGATGATGTTGATGTTGATGATTATGGTGCGACTTCAGGATGATGACATTGATTTCTTTAATCTACTTTATCTCCTTTCTCTCTGAGTGATGTTATGTGTGGTCTTGTATGTAACTCTGGTGATGATGCGATATATGTTGATGATATACTATCTTTGACACTATGCCTGGTGATGTGATTTCATGTGATACAATTGATATGGTGTTGTGGTGATACATTTGATGGTGATGCTTCATGTGATATACATTGGTAAAGAACATTCATATTTTTAATGCAATCACTTTGATGAGAATTTCTATACTAACTTTATATATTGATTATCCAATTTATGAGTATATAAATTTGTTTATGCTTCACGAGGTCTATTTGTTTTATTGGAAACCCGACTTAATATTTTTAACCTTAAGGACAAAGTTTGAAATGAGTTTGAGGGTATTTTAGGTGAAGCAAGACAATGATAGCAAAAAAAACAAGGAAAGAAAAAAAAGGTTGAAGATAAGTTCAGAATTTATACAATGTTCAAACTTTAGATCCGATATTAAATTGAGTTGATGAATTTCTTTAAATTTCTTCCAAATTCAATAAGTATGAATTTCATTTCATTTTACTTTATTTTAAGGAATATAATATAATGAATATATAATAAATTTTATAATGGAAGTGATATTTTATTACCCAAGTGATTTCTATTATAGATGGAATCAAAATATTTTTTATGTATCTTTTTTTATTAACTTTACTAGTCGATGTACGTAATAAATGAGTTTAAACGAATTAATTGCCTTGTGTTACTCATGAGAATGGGTAGAAGAAAAAAATAATAATGCAAGATGAACAAAACAGATCTCCAAGAATCTTGTGAAATGGAGCTGGGAACCTATAATGGGAAAAATATGAGAATAAATATGTGAAATGGAGCATGGACTTAAATGCAAGAGAAAATAAATAAATAGGAAAAAATAATTAGGATGAAATAGAAAAAAATGAGAGATGAAAATGGCAGATGTTCTTAAACTCTTAAAAGAAAAGATTCATCTTGAGTGCCTAAAGCTAGGGTTGAGTGAAGTATTTCTTTGTCAGACACGTTTTAAATGATATATTCATTAACATCTTTGTGAAATTCCTACTTATTTTGATTATGGTGCTATTATAAAAAAATTTCTAAAATTAAGATTAATCTAGTGGTTTTTGTGTTTTGAGATTTTACACTTGTCATCGTAAGCTTGAGGCTTGTCCGTGTCGACCCTGCAACTTCGGGGTGACGTGTCTTCATGTACTCCTTGCCCGGCGGGCCCAACTATACATGTCCGACACTTTCTCGTCCTTCTCTTATCTTGAAATTTGTGTCTAGTATGTTTTATCAAATTATTTAGTGGATTATCCATATTTCCTTAACTTATTCTCTTTAAGTATTTAAATGTTTATTAAGTTTAATAATTTGCAGTATATTCCAATGCCTAAGCATACTAGTGGATTGTATCTTACAAGTTAACATAAATCAGCGGAAGCCTTTCTTGATACAATTCGAATAAGTAACTAGCATGGTAAACATTGTTCGTAAGAGCAAATCTTATTGTGGAAAACCCGACACATACCATGTATATAAGCGACAATACCATATACAAGGTATATATACATGTATTGTGTCATATCAAGTCCCCCAATACCCAAAATAATATAAAATATCAAAATAAGCACGTACTAGCAGGTACTTGAAAGCGGGCAATCAGATGTAGTCACCTAGGATCCCTTTACCCCTACTGGTACTAGGATCTACACTCATTCATTACAAAACGATAAATGACTAGTCCTGTAAGAAAATCCCAGGGAACCCTTATGAGCATTTGCATAAATAAAGTAACGAAATGCAAGAAGAAGTACTGTCAAATAAACATACAGAATATAAATACTAACAAGTGTAAATGGCTCATCGCATGAATAGATAAGAGTTAAGCTAACAAGTGTATATGCTCATTCCAGATGGACTAGATTGTACTTCGGGTCACAAAGTTTCCACGAGTGGTCACGCCTAACCGGCCCGACACTCGGTCATCGAGTCGTGCAATAAGGGCAAGCTCGGGTTAACGTTCACTAAGGGTCGGATCACACATGTTATAATCCAATCCATCATGACACGCAACCAAGAAATCTGGGGGAGTAACCTCAAACCACTTCGAAGTAACAGAAATGGAATAGTAAAACAACAAAGAAATGATAGGAATGAATTAAAAATAGAATCAAATACTCATAGTTTTTCAGTTGGGTTTTATAAACCTTAAATCGCCTTCAACCTCCCAAGACTCCCTTATCTGACCCACTACTACCCGATACCGAGCTATGATCCACTATGTCCCTATAGTCCAATTTTATGAGTTTAGGTTGTTTATAAGTATTTAGACATGTATTAAGTTGAAAATCATTAGCACGCTAACGGGTCCACCTAGCATGCTAGGTGAAGTTAGCACGTTAGGGGATTTGTCTAACGCGTTATTATTCTTCATTTTAAAAAATAGTTGGAAACCCATAACGATTAGCACACTAACTAGCCCAGTTAGCGCGCTAATTGCCCTTTATGCCAGAATTGTCAAGTCGAGAATTATGTCTTTCCTCTTCTCAATTAGCTACCCTAACCTGGTTTACATCCTCTCCGCACCAAAGTGACTCCAAAATTTCAGTTAGACTCACCTCAGAACAACAATTAACTCAAAATCCTTAAATTTCAACCATTCACTAGTTTTGTCCAAATTCAAGAAAAATCCCAATTCATGCAAAATCAGTGATAAGTCCATAATAGAAATGATTATTAAACCCATAATGTATTAAACTTACAAAAAAAAACTAGGGATCTAACCCTCCAACTCGAGTTTTACCAAAAACACACAAATGGTTTCATTGAAGAATGTATGAGATAAAGAAGATGATTACCTTAGTTTGATTCTCAGTTTTGATCTCCAAAGTGATTAAATTCCAGCTTGAATTACATCCAAATCTCTAGTTTTCTTTGATCTTCGCATGTGAATGAGTTATTTGAAATAAAAATCTCACTTACTTATTATTTAGTTCAAACTACAGGCTTATCACTTATAGATTTATTTGCATTAGATTAAGCCTTTTTAAACCATATGTTTAATGTTTTATTTATCAAAATTACCCAACTCATGGTCCTACAAACCTTCGCTTACTCGATATTTGGTGTCCCGCGTCTCGACACGCATTTTGAAACACACCATAACTTATTGTTTAAATTTCAATTTAATTTACCGATGGTTACATTACCCATTTCAATTGAATTACTTCACGATACCCGCATTAATACGTACTTCAAGATGACTATCCATTACACAACCTCACACGATATCTTTATTCAGCATATACACATTCGATGTATTTACAAGTAAATTCATAAAATGCATAGCAATTAAACAACATAACATACAATTTATTAGTATACCTAGGCCGACGTGTGTCCTAGCCTACCTGCAGCGTCCACGTTGATCCAAGCTGGTGTCCATGTCTAAAATTATGAAATAAATAACGGTGTTAATTAGACAGGTCGTTATAGTTCTTCCAAACTAAATAAGATTTTTTCCCAAGATTTAACACAATTGAATGTCGTATCGTGAAATAATTGAGGCTATCATTCTCACATCGTCAACTCGAGCTCCCAGGTAAGTCCCTCCGTCCCATTATGTTGCCAACAAACTGGGACCATATAGAGCTCCCTGCTTCCTAAAAATCTGAACTTTGCGGTCAATGATCTCTTTCGGCCTCTCCTCATAAGTCACATCAAGCTGAACCTCAATCCGTCATAAATCAATTGTCGGTCTCGGCTCTGACCTAGCTAGTCTCAACATGAAAATGTGAAATGTCAGATGAACCCTAGCTACCTCAACAAGTAACTCTAGGCGCTAAGCGACACTGCCCACTTTCTCTACTATCCTGAATGGTCCAATAAATCTCGGCCAATTTCGCTTTAATACGGAACCTCAGCCAACCCTTCCAAATGGAAACCTTCAAGTATACCATGTTGCCCTTCACATACCTCATAACCTCGTGATACCGAACCACGTACTTCTTTTGTTTATCCTGTGCAACTAGTGACCTCTAAAAGAAATCTATCAGATCTACTTTGTATGATCAACAACTATCTCAAATCCAAAGGTTACTATATCTTCTAGCTCCACCCAATAGCAAGTGATCTACAAGGCCTCCTATACAACTCCTAAAACGGTGTCATTCAAATACTTGCCTGATAGTTGTAATTACATGCAAACTCACACATAGTAAATATTTCTCCAACGAACCCTCAAACTGTTGTATACAAGCCCTGAGCATATCCTTCAAAATATGTATCAGTCGCTCTGACTGCCCATTGGTTTGAGGATGATAAGCTATACTAAACTGCCACTTAGTGTCAAACTGCTCTGCATAGCCTTCAAGAGCCTCGAAGTCAACCATGCATCTCTATTCGATATAATAGAAACCGGCACCCCATGCAATCTAATAATTCCTGCTTCAATAATACGCTAAGCTATGGAAACATGTATCTCATAGATATAGAAATGAAATGAGCCGATTTCACCAATCTGTCAATTATAACCCAAATTACATCATGACACCTCGATGTTTGCGGTAGTCCACTGACAAAATCCATGGTGATGTGCTCCCATTTCCATTATGCAATGGGTAATGGCTTTTACAGTCTAACGGGTCTCCTATGCTCTCTTTTAACTTGCTAGCATATGTGAAAACTCCTTATGTACGACTCTATGACAACCTTCATCCCTGACCACCAAAATAGTTGCTTCAAGTCATAGTACATCTTGGTCCAACCAGGATGAACTGTATAGAGTGATCGGTGTGCAACCTCTAGAATCTCGTCCTATATCTGTTGATCCGTAGGTATCCATGATCTCCCTCGGTGTCTCAAACACTTATCCATGGTCTCTACCCAATCAGTACACTCTGGATCCCGAGCTAGACCATTGAACCACTTATAAATCCCATCAGCACTCTAACACTCGGCAACTCGCTCAATCAATACAGTTGGAACACTCATTTGACAAGAAATGTGTTGATCAATCGAAGTTGATACCTATATCACGCACATAATTAATGTGCCTATAACAAGTTATGCTCGTGCGCCATATGTCGCAAAATTGTCTAACTATCGATCTCGTTCTTGCTCAATGCATCCATTGTGATGTTTGCTTTTTCGGGGTGATACTTAATAGAGAAGTTGTAATAGTTTAGCAGCTTACGCCATCTCCTTTGGCGCATATTCATATCCCTCTGAGTCAATATATATATCATAAACTCTGGTGATCTACATACAATATGAACCTCTCGCTATAGAGATAGCGCCTCTAGGCCTTCAATGTAAAGAGGACAGTTGCAAGCTCTAAGTCGTGCACTGGATAATTCCCTTCATGAGGTCCTAATAATTTAGGAAGGTACGCAACTAATGTACCCTACTGCATTAACACAAATCCAAGACTAATAACCGACCTATCCGTATAAACTATCAAATTCTTGATTTGCTCTGGCAAATGTCAACAACCTCTTCTTTAGCTAACAAAAAGGCTACCGACACTCCTCTGACCAACCAAATCTAACATCCTTCTTGGTCAATCTCGTCGTGACGCTCAAATCGAAGAAAATTTCTGCACGAATTGACGGTAGTATCCTACCATTCCAAAAAAACTTTGAATATCAAGCAATAGACTTAGGCGTCCTCTAGTCAATGATAGCCTGAATCTTCTTTGAACCAACAGAGATACCCTGGTCACTGATGACATGTTCTAAAAATCTCACTACACTCAACCAAAAGTCACACTTACTGAACTTGGCGTACAATTTATGCGCTCTCGGCATTGTCAACATTGCTCAGAGGTTTCTCTCATGATCATCACGAGTCCTAGTGTAGATCAAGATGTCGTCAATGAAGAATATAACAAATCTATTGAAATACAGTCTCAAAACCCTGTGTATCAAATCCATGAAGAATTTTGGGGCATTAGTCAGCCAAACAACATGATATGAACTCGAATAACCTATAACTCGTGTTGAAAATGGTCTTAAGGATATTCTCCTCTCAAGTCCACAACTGATGATAATATGAGCGAATATCAATTTTCAAAAATAATCTGGTGCTTGCCAACTGATCGAATAAATCATCTATCCTAGGAAATAGGTAATATTTCTTAACGATCACCTGATTGAGCTTCCTATAGTTTATGCACATTCTTATCGAACCATCTTTCTTCTTCAAAAACAACACCGAAGCTCCCCAAGGTGACATACTTAGGTGAATATAACCCTTCTCCAACAAATCGTCTAGTTGTCCTCTAACTTCCTCCTCCTTTGATAGGGACATCCTATAAGGTCTACTACGATCGGTTGCGTCTCTGGTATCAACTCAATGATAAACTCGATAGATCGTGGCAGTGGCAATCCTGGTATATCATCCGAAAATACATCGATAAAGTCTCTAACGACTGAAATGTTCTCAATCCTAACCTTTGACTTAACTACTATTGCAAAGTCCTCTATCTCCTCCGCTATAGCTAGTCGTCCTCTAATGATAGGTAAGTCAATCGCAGATCTAACTAGTGAAAACTTCGGTGTCCCAGGAATATAAAACTCAATCCTCTTACCATGAAAATATATCAATGAAGGATAGGGTGATAACTAATCCATCCCGAGAAAAGCGTCAGACTCTAGATACTCTATAACGCTCAAAGATCTGCTAGTAACTGATGTCCCTCAACGTGGATAATCAAGTCACTACTCATCTGGTTAGGGCATATCTTGTCCCCAACGGCCGTAGTGAGAAAATGGTATGGGTCTAGTATATGTGTAACTAACCCTAACTCTCCAACAATGCGCCCAACAATAAATGATAAAGTATTATACGAATCAAAAATATCATGCATAGGTTTACCAAAAATGTATAACATGCCCTTGACGAGCTGTCTGGTCGCCTTGCCATTTGGTTGTGCTACTGCATGGGCTCTCTCTTTGGCTGTTTTGGCTATTGACATGGTGACGGTGGTGTCATGTAGTCCATCTTCAAACTTCGTTCTGACTACACCTGTGACACCTGCCCACTAGCTTTTTTGTCTCCAGATCTCGGACCCTGACCCCGGTCTCTTTGACCCGTGTCATGTCCCCCTTGATCTTGACCATGATGGTACATCTATGGTAGTGGCGAATGCTGATCTGTCAGTGCTAATGTGATGGAGTGAATCGGTTGTCTCTCCTCATACTAGAAGTGACTGCCCTGCTGATCATCCCTACAGCCCTTGTCCTATTTGTCATCCCTCCGACCTCTATACAGACAATCCTTCTATCTCTTCAGCCTCCGATCTGATTGAGAACTCTGCCTTGTTTGTAACTCAGTCCCTAGTCACACGTCTGTCATCCTCTCTGCATCGGGTATGTCTCATTCGCCAAACCTCTATCAAATATGTCTTATAGAGTGGGTGCCCCAAACGATAACACTACCGAAGCAATCTTATCCTTAACTCCTCTTGTGAAATAGTATATATGTAGGACGCTCTATCACAACTACATCCATCAAGAAATGGAGTTAGTACCAAAATCTCTCCATATACTGTTACAAATTCTAGTTACCTTGTCTCAGGGTGAGAAAATCTTATCTTAATCTTAGTCTCACCTCCATAACCATATACTTATCGTAGAACAACTCCTTAAACTCAGCCCATGTTGTTGCCACTGGATGGGTATCCTGATATGTGGTCCACTAAACTATTGCATGGCCTCTTAAGCATGCCCTGGATAATCGTGCCTGGACATTTTCATCATTCCCCATCAGCTTATTGAAATACTGATGAAATACAATCAATTTCCTCGTTGCTTTAGGCTCACCACCTCTATTATCAAGCTTTGCTTAAACTTCAGAATCTCTCTCGACATATTCGCTTCTTGAGCCAAGACTAATCCTGATGTAGTAGAGGTAGTGGTAGTAGCAGTCATCTGATTCGTGGTCGTCGGTGGAGTTGTACGAGTCGGCGTCTGTAGTGAAACAACAACCACGATGGCTCTCTCTGTTTGTGTCTCTAGTGCTACCCTATCAACTGGTGTTTGGGGAACAACCAAGGCGACAAATGTCCCCGTAGGTACAGTAACTGCTACTAGCTTTCAAGGTGCGGAAACCATTGTAGCAAGTACCATAAGTGCGATAGTATGATCCCATAACAAACGTAGTACCTCAACCATCTGAGTCTCTCGAGCTCGAGTTCGATCCTCCATACTAGCTATAACCTTGGAATCTTCAGCTGCATCATTAGTCTGACCAGTCTCACTAGGCGTAATCGATTGTCTATCTATAATCTACATCGAGAAGTGTGCTCCATATCTGCCTTAGTGTATATACGTATATCGTATATGTAAAATGAAAATATAACATGTATATAAACCATATCTCTACCCGCCTCACATCACTTCCCAACTGAAGTTCTAATGTAATAACTTCGGTTTCCACATCTAAAGTTTATATATTAAATTTTATGCACTTTCATTTTACATTCCCAAGTTCTTAAAACTCTTGCTCTGATACCAACTATGGCGGACTTTCCACCCCGGGGTGACGTGTCTTCATGTACTCCTTGCCTTGCGGACCAAACTACACATGTCCGACACATGCTCATCTCGAAATTCATGTCCACATGTATTTTATCAAATTAGTTAGTGGATTATCCTTTTTCCTTCACTTATTCTTTTTAAGTATTTAAATGTTTATTAAGTTCAATAATTAGCAGTATATTCTAATGCCAAACCATAATAATTGGTTGTATCTTACAAGTTAACATAAATCGGCGGAACCCTTTATTGATACAATTAGAATAAGTAACTAGCATGGTAAACATTATTCATATGAGCAAATCCTACTGAACAAACCTCGGAAAAGTACTTTGTTTATAAGCAATAGTACCATAAACAAGGTATATATATGTAACGTATCACCTCAAGTCCCCCAATACCCAAAATAATATAAAATATCAAAATAAGCACGTACTACTAGGTCCTTGATGGTGGGCAATCAGATCTAGTAGCCAAGGATCCTCTTGCCCCTACTAGTACTAGGATTTACACTCGGTCGTCAAAAAAAAACAAATGACGAGTACAATAAGTAAAATCCCAAGGAACCCCAATGAGCATTCGCATAAATAAAGTAAGGAAATGCAAGAAGTACTATCCAATAAACATGCGGAATGTAATGACAGACAACTGTAAATGGCTAATCGCATGAATATATAACATCTAAGCTAAGAAATTCTTGTGCTCGCTCCAGATGGACTAGACAGTACTTCGGGTCACCAAGTTCCGACAAGTGGTCGTGCCCAAATGGCCCGACACTTGGCCCCTCGCGATTCTAGCCAAATCGACTGGGACACCGACATGTGCACCAACAAAGCTCTGGTTAACGTTCACTGAGGGCCGGGTCACACATCCTACGATCCAGTACATCATGAACACACAACTAAGAAATCCAGGGACTAACCTCAACCCACGTCCAATTAACAAAAGTGGGATAGTAAAACATCAAAGAAAAGATAGGAATGAATTTAAAACAAAATCAAATACTCAAGTTTTTTTGTTGGGTTTCACAAACCTCAAACCACTCTTCAACCACCCCGAATTCCCGTATCTGACCCGTCAACACCGAGCTACGGTCACTAATTTCCTGAAGTCAGATTTTATAAGTTGATATGTTGGCATTTATAGGTAGTTAGTAGTCTATTTTAATGTATTTAATATAGAAAGTCTCTGAAATATATATTTAATTATATTTATTGGTCATTTTTAGGTGAAACAGAGTGCCTGTTGAATCCGGAGTGGAAAATACTCAAAATGGAGTATTTCAATGTAGTTATCAGATGCAAGACGATTTGCTTCGAGTTACTTGTTGCGCGGTAGGTAGAATAGGAGACATTAAACCAAATAACATAGGGAAGTGACACAATCAAGTCATTTGGAAACAACCGTTGTTAGATGCTTTCAAGATACGCACAATTAGGTCTTCCATATATTCACACAATGTGTGCAATTTCACCAATCCAGCACGTCACCAACAATTTTTTGCCAATAAGACGTTGCCACATCACCATCACCACATCACACAACATCCCATACCATTCTTCTCTCTTTTAAGCAACTTCGAGACACGCATCAACAGCTCCAAATTTTAAGCACATCAAAGTAACCTCTTTATCTAATCTGATTCCACCATGTGGCACGTTCTAGTCAAATGGACCAATAGGGTTCTAAGAAGTTTCTAGAACCCATTTTTAGCAAAAATAGCCCCTTGATGCTCCTCGGTGCATGTGTCACCCTACCAACCCCCAAAATTTGTTTCTCTCACTTTTAGAGAGCAATTTTTAGTGGTTTTCACATTAGGAATGAGGGTATTTATCCAAGGAGTGGACATTAGAGCTGCCACACACAACCTTTCATACTTGGTGATTGTAAAGACCATGTCCGACTTAACCAATTTTCGTCTAAGTCAGAGGGGAAACAAGCGGGATTTTATATTCTTGGCATAAATTTGTAAGATATATGATTTTTATTCAATTTAATTTATTTTCTACTATTTCATTGTTGTTGACTTTAAGGGTTATGGTTTAGATCTAGGGCATGTATCTGTCCAATGCATTATTTTAAGTAAACAATCTATAGTTATTTTGACTGATTATATCCGTACTTGTGCTTTTGGACCAATAAAGTGATGAAGACTCACCAGTTAGTCGTAAAAACCTTTATGTTCTTGGTGTGCAACAATTGAATCTAACTTCGGAAGTGGACGCGATTCTATTATTTAGGATTAGTATTCCCACGAGTCCTTATTTTTGCAATTAGTGTGTTAAACCCGATTGGCGGATGTTTATGGTTATGCATTAATTTGGGAAGTAGTTAGTGGCGGACGACCTGGCTATCGAGATTAGGGGAATGAGGAGTTCCCAGCTAATCTTGGAGAACTTTAATTAACAACTTTTTGGGAAGGGTTGAAGACCATGATGTGCCCTTTGCCACTATTATACAAAATAGTTGATTTACTTTCATTATTTTAATTAACAACTTTATTTTCATTTTGAAGAATAGTTGCTAATTGCAAGTCGAGGATTAGCTACCCTAACTTGTTTTACATCCTTTTCATACCAAAGTGATGCCAAAACATCAATTAGACTCACCTTAGAAAATCAATTAAGTTAAAATTCTTAAATCCCAACATTCACTGGTGTTGTCCAAATTCAACAAATAGCCAATTCAAACAAAACTAGTGATAAATCCTTAATAGAAATTATTAATAAACCCATAATGCATTACGTTTTCATCAAAATAAAGGATCTAATCCTCCAACTCGAATTTTACAAAAAACATACAAAAATGGGTTCATTGAAAAGTGTACGAGATGAGGAAGATGATGAACGTAGTTTAATTCTCAGTTTTGATCTTTAAAGCGATTGAGTCCCAGCTTGAATGACTTCCAATTCTTTGGTTTTCTCTTATCTTTACATGTGAATGAGTTAGTGGAAATAAAAATCCCACTCACTTGTTAGATTTAGTTTTGGTCTTGATCAAGTGTTCGTATATATCTCAAGGATTATCTTGTGGTCTCATATCACGTTATCCCACACCACTTTATAACTCCACTGACACATTCATCTCTAGAATTACTCATAATGATCCTCTTAATGTCCATCATATGGTCCTCATTATTTAGTTCGAACTATAGGCTTGTCATTTATTTAGTTTATGTGCCTTACATTAAGCCTTATTAAACCATATGGTTAGTGTTTTATTTATCAAAATTAACCAACTCATGGTCCCTCTAACCTTCAGCTACCCCATATCCAGTGCCTCGCATCTCGACAAGCATTTGGAGGTGCATAATAGCATATTGTTTAAATTTTAATTCAATTAGCCTATGGTCACATTACCCATTTAAATTTAATTACTTAGTCATGTTTATGTGAGTCTGTCGAGTTTCTCTAGTGTAATCGTACTTCGCCTTTTGATACCCGCATTGACATGCACTTTGAGATGCTTATCCGTCACACAACCTCGCATGATATCCCTATTCAGCATACACACATTTGATGTACTTACAAGTAAATTCATAAAATGCATCACAATTAACCACACAACATAAAATTTACTAGAATACCTAGGTCGATGTGTGTCCTAACCTACACACGGCGTCCACGTGTATTCGAGCAGGCATCCACGTCTGAAATTACAAAATAAATAATGCCATTAGTGAAATGGGTCGTTACATTATCAGTAGAGATTGAGAAAATAGTATATTAAGAATGAAAAGAGAATATGATTTGAGAGTATTCTTTTGCTCGAGGTAGCAAAGTGTTGATTTAGGGGTATTTGAAAAGTCAATAATTAGCATATTTTATTGTGTAATTTATGATGATTTTAGATATAAATGATAATATTACACTGGATATTCTCTTATTTTTGTGACTTCAGGACTCAATTAAGAAAAATGAAAGAATGGAAAAAAAAGGAAGAAAAGCAAAACATTTAACTAAAGAACAGAGCCAGCTATTACCCACTGAATTGAGATTTAGAAAGGAATCGCTGGATTAATTGGTGGAGCATAGAGAGATATTTTCAGTTATTAACTCAGCAATTTATGAACAAAATGGGAAGCGCTGACAAATTTCTGAAGTCGGTGACAAGTTTTTTAGATTTATACAAAGAATTTAAGTTTATCTATGATTTATAAAGCTTAGGAGACTATAAATACGATCCTAAGGCTTCTAAATTAAGAGTGTTCTTTTCTCTTAACAAATTTGTGAGAGTCGTAAGTTAGTTTTTATTGAGTTTAAGTTTGAAGCAACATTGGAGATTCGTTTATTTCATTAAGACGTACTTATTAATCTAAAAAAATTAGAGACATGTATGTACTTTGGATTGCTATATAGTTATAGTTAAGAAATCATATACTTAATGCTTTAAATCTATTCACATACAAGAATTGTGGTTTTAATAAGTTGTTTTATATATTACAACTAATGATTCTTGTATTGCATGCATAGTTGCAAATATGTATTGTGATATTTTAATTCTGAATACATGTACATGATTATTAACAACAATTATAGAAGTAGTAACTACAATTAATCTATAGGGCCGAATTACTCGAGTAGGTGTTCTAGGTGATTATATTCTAAGTCAGTCATTAACTAGCATATTTTGATTAATATTTGGTTTGTAGTTCTATTTTATTGTGTTTTATCCAATAAGTAGATTTACAATGATAAGGACATGGCTATTTTCCATTGAATATAAAAAAATCGATGGCTTCCTAAAGGCTATCAACCTTTTACAAATTAGGATTTAATGATTCCAAGATTTCATATAATATAATTATAACTAGGTTACGAGGTAATGTTATGTCCTAGTGTTTGGATGCAATCCATTCATATTACATTGTTTAGTAAGGTTTTGTTTAGATATTTATATTATATTGAATTTGAATTTCATTTAATTAAGTTTACATTGAATTGTTTGAGTTTATTTAGTTAGTTTAGTTAATTAAGTTAGTAGTCATAGTTTTTAGTTATTTAGTATTTCAATTCTCATTTAATTAGATTAACTAAATTAAGAAAAAAATAAAAAACACTTTCCTTAGAAGTTTACAAAACCCATGTGGAGACGATATCACACATATCATTACTACAAATAATAAAAAATATATATGGAGAATTATTGTGCACGCTCGACACATGTCACACTCGGAGCTATATGTTTGAATATGTTTTGATTGAAATTAAAAAAGAATGTATAAATAAAGGTATTAAAGATGATGCACTGGAATTAGTTGCAATGCAGATTAATAATTGTTGTTTATTATTATTTTTTTCAATAAAAGTTACAATAAATTTATTTGGACTCATGAGTCCGGACTCATAGGGAGTTTTTAAAATTTTTTGTAAATATTTAAGGGGTATAATATGAATTTTACAAGTGATTATGGTTGTTTCAATAATTGCTCGAGGATGTATTTGAAATTAAAAAAAGTTTTGAGTCCGGACTCACGAGTCCAAATAGCACTACCCTAAAAGTTATATGATGCAAGAAAATGTTGTCTTAAAAAATTTGAAAGCCTTTTAATAAGGGTTACCATTATTAAAGGGTATTAAAGGCTTTCCTATCAATTATTCACTGATAGTTATTGAATTATATAAGAACGATGTGGAACGGATATGAATGGGTTTAAGTTTTTGTAACATAGCATAAGATGACGGACATGGTATCGATTTTTAACCATCATTAAAGGTTTTTTTTTATAATGGTTAGAAATTGATATTAAAGTTGTTTTCTATTCTAGTGGATTGATCATGGATGGAAGTGGGTTGAGGGGGGTTGACAAAAAAAATGGAGGGCCGCTAAGGGCACCCCACCATTTAATGAGGGCACCCAACTAATTTGTAAAAATTCCAGCAAAAATGGAAAAGACCATTTTGCCCCTCGTGTATATATAATGGTTCAAACCCCACAAACCATTTCGACAAGGAGTTAGGTCACCATTCAACCACAAAGCCACACGACCACATTGCATTTGGCGAAGAGCTGATCGATTCTTGCTCGTCCGACAACGAGGTAACAATGTTTGACAACCATTTTCGGGTTTTTGTGAACTGTTTAATTGCGTATAACAGTGAAAATGATGATTTGTTTGTCAACGTAGGGTTTGGTAATTTCTTCAAATCCGAAGTTGTTTCCACTGTATAATGGAGGATCGTAATGCTTCGGTGCCAGAGGAGGTCGTCCTTGAGGTAATGTTGCAAATGTTTTTGTGTTTTTTTGCGGTTATCCGAAGTATCTGTCTGGGTGCGGGTGCGATTCTTTCGGCCTTGCGCAGACCGAGATGTATGGTTATGTCTCGGTCTCGGATGAAGATGTTTAGGGTAGGTCACGGTCTGGAACGACCGAGGTACTGGTAACTCTCGGTCTCACATAAACGAGACTATGAAGAAAGTTTGAACTGTACAACCGAGAACCGATTTTTTGGGTTTTTTTGTGATTGTCTTTGTACATTTTGGTTGATTATAATGTTACATTGTTTGTATTGCGGGTAATGTCGTTATCTTGTAATTTTTCGAGACTATAAGGACACTTTTACACCTTCTAAGCCATTCCCTCTCGAGAAGCGGCAATTTCATGGCTTCAACCGATTGGTGGCGAGAACAAGTTTGTGTTAGTAATGAAGCGCTCGGATGCGGGGGCATTAAGCGAAGGGGAAGGGTGAAAATTGCGTGACAGTCTGGGACATATAGGGGAGAGGCGGAGAGGCGGGAAGGGAAAGCGGCAAAAATTTTAAAGAAATCAAGGAATGATGAAAAGGCGAGGACTCGCACTAGTACGAAGAAATGTGGATGCCCTTTCCAAATTAACGTCAAGGAGAATGCCGACTCCTTATGGTATGTCACCGTGATTTGTGAGAGGCACAATCACGACACCGCGGGAAGATTGGATAAGAGGGAGGAGGAAGTTGAGGATGCGGGGGAGGAGTGAAAGTGAGCGACTCGGGAGATTAGTCCACCTTCGTCTTTTGTGGAGTGCGAGCGAGAAGTTGAGGATGCGGGTGTGAGGACACCGGGGTCTCTAACCGGAGGCACCCCGGAGTGGGAGGCACCCCAATCTCCAATCGGATTTGAGTCCTCCCACTCCACAAAAGCTTCTAGGCGAGAAGAAATGCAAGGTTCCACAAATGCGTCGTGCCAGTCGACGCACGCAAAGTGGATCTAACATGGCTTATAGTCATTGCTTAGAACCGGATTGGTTGCCACATGTTGATGCCATTATCGATGTGGTTTCCGATGGGAACTGTGGATATAGGTGTATAGCCTCTGGGCTTGGACTCGGCGGAGAGGCAGAGCGGATGGAGGCGGAGATGGCGACGTGGACGGGTGGAGGATTGTGCGTAGACGGATGTACGATGAGATTATCGGGTATGAATACCTATGGCGGGAGTGCTTGGCTCGAGTTTCGAGCTGTCAAGAATGCGGTGCATTGCCGAGAATCAAGAGGGGGCATCTTTCAAAGAATGGTTGACACTTCCAGGACATGGGATTGTTGGTATCCACCGCATTCAATGTCATTCTCGTCAACCTCTCGCATGGGAGTGCCTCCACATTCCTACCTCTACGTAGTACTCCAACGTCGTCATTGCACAACAGACTTATCATTGCAATGGCGAATGAAAGGAATATCCATTGGGTTAGGGTAAGTTCTATGATTTTTTTGTGAATTGGTTTGTTTCCCCCTTAATCGGGTTTGTGACAATATCTTCTATGTTCTACTCTTCACTTTGACAGTGCGAGTTGCGTGAATGCACCGCTTGCCATCCTTATATCCATCGTGGGATCGGTACGTTGAGGAAAAGGTTGGCGAGATGGATTCGTTTTTCGAGACATCGCGCCCATTGCAAATGCTGATCATAAAGCCACCATACATTGTTGTAGACTTAGATACACCGTAGGTGTAAGCTTGTACCTAGACGGCTAAACATTTAGAAATTTTGCCAATTCGTCCGAATGTTCTATGTATATGCAAATGTTGTGTTGTGTTTTAATTGTTGTTTACTTATGGATGGACCCTTTTATAGTCGTTTGAATGTTACGGAGATTTATAATTAATTAAGGTTCGGTGCAAATTGTCGTATTTATATTTTCAATCTTGTATTGTTAGTTTGACTACTACGAGAGATTTTTTGAAACCGTAATGTTCAAATTCATCCATTTACGATGTCTCGGTCAAGCGGTTAAAACGAACCATATTTTCGGTCACCCATGACCGACAAGTATTTCAATATATCGGTCATGTATAACCGAGTCCCATTTAAATGTCTCGGTTGAACATCACCGAGATGAATTGACCATTTCAATTCGCCCGACTCTCGTCCTATGACGACCAGTGAGCCTACGGAGACCCTCTCGGAAGTGGACAACCGATACGTGGTTAACTCTTCCGGTCTACGTGGCCGAGGAGCAAGTTCCGAAAAATATTAGCTTATGTCTCGCCGGCCGAGAGACGGCAGTTGACACGATCTACGGCTTTGTGTGGCCGAGAACCACGATTTCCCAATTTTTTTACATTTTAACAAACCGCCACACACACATTACATCTACTCTACCACACATTACATCTACTCTACCAAATGTAACTTAATTCGTCGATCTTCAACCGAGCCCTAATTTGGAGACGAAATCGACTCACACAACGGACCCTACAAAATGCAGAAACCTAGAAGAACGAAGGAGAAACACACGGCGAGGGACGGAGAACATGATTTTGGGGATTCCTCTCACTGCTCGGTTCAAAACAAATGAATTCTTCCACCAGGAATTCGGTGAACGAGGGTGGTGGTGGTGGTGGTGGTGGGGTGCCCAGGGGTTTGCAAGAGGGTGGGTGAGAGGGTTTTTTGCATGAGGGGCATTTTTGGTATTTTGGGTTTAATTTTTGGGTGCCCTAGGTAAATCGATTTGTGTCCACATTAAATGGGTGCCCTCATTAAATGGTGGGGTGCCCTTAGAGGCCCTAAAAAAATGGCAGAAACTTTATTGGAGAAAAAAAGGGAAAAATGTCAATGAAGAAAAGGTGTAGCCGTATCCGCTTTTTTGTCTTTTCGAGGACGCGTGAAGCTTTATGAGTGGGCCGCATCAAAATTGGATAAGACTGCACAACAAAGGATTGTATATAATTAGCCGCTTCCTTAGTTTTCAAGTATTTTAAATTTTTCATGAAATTAAAAAGAAGGGAATTCAGAAGTGGTGGCTGCTACTTGTTATTATTTAATGTGTTTGGCAGAGCTATAGATTTCTTTTATGATTATCGTTATTGGTGATCCGTTATTGATAACAGTCACATCTAATGAAGCTATATTCATACAGTGTATTTAGCATGGGATGACGATTTAAAGTTTCTAAGGATGTATACATGCATGCATTTTAACTTGGTCCTTGTCGGTGGGGACTTTTCTTTTTTCTCGATACTTGTTGCTTGTTCTTTAGTTATGATAAGGGTATGACATAATGTTAGACTAAAATAATAATAAATACAAATTTTTTTGTCAAAGAATAATAAAATATAATTGAAAGATCAAACAGATCATGATTTCTTTTATTAAAAATGAAAAAAAAAAAATCACCAATCAAGTGAAAGTGGATAGGTTTTTTTTTTTTTTTTTAACTTGAAATAGTGGTACATGTGATCACTTCAATTATTAGGCAAAAGGTGCCTACCGAGATTTGAGTCTCCTTAGAGAGTTTGGTGGAGTGAAAAATGAATTGGAGGAGTGAAAAATGAATTTTCGACTTGATTAACACGGTTAACAAAAAAGAAAAAAAATTAAAATCCAATATCCTACATTGATGTGGCTTTGTCAACATCACGTCTATTTGTAAAGTGTGTTTTAAAAACACAATTTTTAATGTAAAAGTTGAAACAAATAAATTGCGTTTTCAGATCATATGTCGTGTTTCGGAAACGTGTTTTCTTTATTAAAGTAATACTTTAAAATCGTGTTCCAAAATATGATGTTTTAAACACGACTTTTGCCACATCAACATATGATGTTAGATTTTGAAATATTCTATAAGGAGGTATTAAATTTTGAAATCTTTTTTCTTAATAGTTTAAATTAAGTCAAAAGTCCACTAAAAAATGAAGTTGCATTTATATATGTTGAAACAAATGGGTGCTCCTTGATTTTCTTTTAAATAACGTTTTAATGAAAGCTATTGGAGGGCTTTGTTTGAGGTATATTCCAAACACTTTAGTTTTTCGGCTAAGCTGCATTGCTTAATTTCACTTAATGAAAATATATTATTGATAAGAAAGAAATCAACTTTTTTTATTTTTTATGTGACTCAAACTCTACCTTTTTACAATAATACCATATACCATATATTGGGCCACCCACTTAATTGGTGGTTGTGATATGATTAATATTAGTTGTGTACCAAAAAAGAAAAAAATAATAATATGAAAAGAAAACAAATTGGGCCCTATATGCTTAAGTTTCCAACAGCTTACAAGTCTATAAATAGAGACCAAAACAATCACAAGAAACTCATCCCTACCACTACCCTTGCCTCCTCACAACTAGTAGTATATAGTCTCTCAGTTTTCTAAGTCCCCCATGGCCTCCAGCAAGCTCTCTGCATTTGCTATGGCAATGGTGCTCTCAGCACTACTGATCGCAACAATCGACATGGTCAATGCGAGCAACTTAGATGTGTGGAGCGGCCCGGGCTGCAACAACCGAGCAGACCGGTACATTGCTTGCGGATGCCATGACATTGATCCCGGTCTGCACGGCGGGTGGGCTTTCTCCTACAATGGCCCCCCTGCATTCATGTACAACCAAGCTAACTGCAGAGGAGTGTCAGTCAGAAAACTCAGTAGGGGTGCTAGAGACTGCAATCCCTTCCCATGGCAGAGCATGTTCATCCAGTGCTAATGATATCATCAAATTAAGCACTTGCTTTCATGGTTTAATGAGTGAAGGGCATTTATGGGAATAAAGTCTTGCATTTCACTCTGTGGTGATGCACAAAGTACTGTTATGTTAAGTCATGTTTATTATGTTTGTGAGAGGGCAAGAGTATGTTAATGAAACATCCTTGGTTCCTTCTTTATAAGCACGTCGTGTGTTTCTCGTTTATATATGGTTGTTTTGATTTTGTCTCAAAAATAATAAAATCTTTGTTTGCGTAAGAATTTTGTCAATTATTCATTAATAGTTATCAATTTAACTTTGTGACGGTTTTGTGCATGCATGTGGGATGTGGGTAGCTTGCATCATTGCCTATAAATCCATAATATAATTAACAACGAATAAAAGACAACAATGCATAATATATAAAACATAGATATGTGAGTTTCAATCGTTCAAAATTATTATTAGATTTATTATTCGTACCACTTGCTCCTCCTCCACATGCATCTACCATCCATCCCTCAAATTCATCTCCTCTTTCATTGCTTGTGTATATAAAGAATTGTGGTTGCAATTGTTAATTTGATATTTTCGATATGTTATCTTTTTCAGTAAATAGTTATCTTACATTGTTGTAAATTTGTGTTTTTCTTCCCTATGATTAATTATAATAGTATATTTGTATATTGTTCTATTGTGAATGTTTGTCAAAAGAACAATTACATATCTATCTCATAATCAAATTAAGAGTTTAAAATCATTGTCAATTCATCTTATATTATTTGTTAAGATGACTTAGTTTCTTTCAAACGAGTATCATGAACTTAAAAGGATGCGGAGGTGGATCAGTACTGCTTAATATATGATATGACTTTTTTTTTTTTTTTGGTTACAAAGAAAAAAAACTCCCTTAATAAGGTAAGGAATGTACTTTCTTTAAGGGAATTAAGTTGGGAGTGCCCCAAAAAAAACTTTTAAAAAACTCTATTCTGAAAAAAAAACCATAAAATAATTTTTAGGGCTCGCTAAACATACACACTTTACCTTGCACACACTACACAAACCCCTTTTTTTTTTACCTAATTACCCCTGACTCTCACACACCACTTCTCTACATATATATCATCACCTTTCCCAACAACCATGGACGCCGACCTTTGCCACTTCCAACACCACCACCACCATCCCTTCCGTTACCACCATTGCCTTTTCTCTCACTGCATGCCGGACGTGATCTCTCTGCACCTAGATCATATATTTTATCGATCACCTCTCTCGACCAAATCTAGCACTACAAGTAAACACCAATTCAATGACAGACCAATCTATCTCTATATTGGTACAATTTTGTAGCAAATGTGGTCTACAATCTGTAGCAAATGTGGTCTACAACATATCTATGACATAAATAGCTTATTGTTGATCTTTTTGTCCCTAAGCACAATCAGCGACATATTTACCATTTTGTTGCTGTTTAGCAACAAAATTGCAACAAAAGTCTATAATTGAACAACGACAAACTAACGTCTGTTGCTGACTGACATCCAATTAGCACAGATGTATTTGTCACAAATTTTTCGTTGTTTTGCTGACTGGGATCCAATCAGTGCAGACGTATTTGTCATAAATTTGTTGATGTTCTACCGATTGGGATTAAGTAAAAAGTATTTTTAAATTTATTTATTCTGAAAATAGTAAAACAAAAAATAAATTAATGGATGAATGTCCAAAATTATTTATTTTCATTTTAAACTAAGAAAATAACAATTGTACATCCACTTGCAAAATTGTTGTAGATGATAACATGCACAAAAATAATTCTCATTTAACACTTAGATGTCGTCGACTTTCACTTGTCGTGCCTCAACTCTTCAAATTTATTGTTTAGCAAAGTATCCAAAACGCTTAAAATTGCTCAACAATGAAGCAGATCAACATGCCAAGAAGACCAACAATGGAATAATGAAACATCATATTTTGTAGTTTAGTATGTAAGAGGTGATATAGTAATATCATTCATACGCAACGCAACATCATTGACACAATATATATTGTTGTGGATGTGATGGTTGAGCAAAGGAATTCAACCTTTATATAATAACTTTTTCATTATGAGTGCTTCAAACATGCTTCAAACAGTGTCAGAATGCTAACATTCCGCATCATGCTTTCAAAAGCGTAATCTTATAAACAAAACCCCACTGAACCTCGCTCTAATTCTCCTCTCTCCTCTATTAAATGAGTTAACTATAAATAGAATATGCTATTTTGAATAATCTTCGTAAGAACACAGAACAAAATTGAAAGCTTAAGAGAGAGAGAGAGAGAGTGAGAGAGAGACCAACTATAAAAGGAATGTAAATATTACAAATAGTAGATTTCTAAGCAAACCAATGGACATATAAGTGCAAATCCCTGCAAGCCTTTCAACTCTTTATTATTATGAAGAAATCCACATACGCCAAACATAAATAATTAAATCAAACAACATGCTCAAGTAATCTAAAACCTTTTGTTTCACGTATGAGTTCTTATGTTTTATTAACCACCAACTTGGTCAAATTTAAGAAACCCAAATAAATCAAATCAAATCAAATCCATTGGAACGTCAAAAATCTAAAAAATAAACAGAAATAACCAACACACAAGAAAAAACTTAAACTTATTTTCCTCGAGTCCTAGAAGTGAACATCTTTGTTACAAAATTGATGTTCCTATTAGTAATATCAACCTAAAAACTTGATTCCAACTTTGATCCCTTCATACCCATGAAAAGCTTTATAAGTGCACAAATAATTTTAGAGATCTTACGACATTTGAATGAAACATGAGAAGTAAAAAATAATAAAAAATAACTTAAAAGCATATAAAACTAATAGATTAACAAGCCCAACTCCAACTTCTAACAGTCCTTAAAAATTGTCAAGAACCCAAACAAACAAAAGGCCTAAAATTACATTCACAAACCAAACAATCATAACAATATTCAACACAAACACTACTAAAGATTTTAACTTGTAGTCAATCCCATACCAACCAATTCAAAAACAAACCTTTTCACATAAACAACAAATCAGGGACGAAACTGTTCGTAATCGAAGAGCAAACCATGAAAATTCAACAAAAGCAAAGAATCTGCAAAGCAAAAGAGGGGAAGAATGAAGAAAGGCACGAATTTGAAGCCCTAATTAATGCCATGCGCGAATTCCTCCACTATAGAGGCGGATTTCTGCAAAATAATTGAAGTAGAAATGACATTTAGTGAGCACAATGCTTGATAACTTAACTACTACTTTCAAACTTTAGAAACTAGATAACTTAACTACTTGAGCTAATGTTTAAATCTTAGCTAAGTATTTGGTTTGTCCATGCATATTAAAAGTAATTAACTTTCTTCATTGACTGCATTTATCTTCATATATAGCATTTCACAATAATACGACAAGCTGAAGAGAATAATATGACAAGCTCTAGTCTTTTAAAGAAAATATAGATTTTAACAAACAAAAATAATAGAAAGAGATAGAGATTTGAGAATAAATATGAAGAAAAGAAAACATATAATGAATAACCAATTCTTTGTCAACCCCTTAAATCTAACACCAATTTATTTGGTCGAGAACCAAATTAGAGCAAGAATATCAGGAATAATATCATTTACCAAAAGTATACCAAGAATATCATATCATTTAATGTTAGCTCAAATAAACTATATTGATAACATAGTTGTGAAGTTAATATATATAGCAAGGGAGAAAACAAATTGAATAACATGAATCATAATTTTTTTTTCAAGAGTAACAACCTAAAACAATGAACTTTGAAAAAAATATCATCACTTGCTTTCATACAAAATTAAAAAAAAAAACAAATAAACAACAGGTAAAGAATAATATGCTCATTCATTTCCAAGAAATATGCTTTAGAAAACCAATGTGTTACTTTTAGGAAACAAATGATACTCAAATTTAGTTCCCTAGTTCCAACATGCATACACTTCTCGGCTCACCCATCTAAAGTCCCAAAATTTTTATGTATCTCAAGCACAAAAATTAATGCAATCACAAATTAATGAAAAAGATATGGACCTAACTCTAACAACAACAACAACAACAACAACAACAACAACAACAACAACAACAACAACAACAAAGCCTCTGCTCCAAATTAATCATGGCTTGGCTACACATGGATCAAACTTTTCCATTGTACTTGATTAAGTGCAATTGATGGTGAGTTTTTCAAACCATTCAAATCCCTTATAATTAATGCATCCCATGTTAACTTTGGTCTGCCCCTACCTCGTCGAATTTTCGCAGTTTCTATTGAGTCAAGTTTTCTAGTTGGGGCATTTGTAGGTTGTCTTTGTAGGTGACCAAACCACCGCAACCACCATCCCTAATCTTTGTATGAATTGATGCTACTCCTACTTGTATTTGAATTTCTATATTTCTTATTCTATCTTTAACAGTTTTACCACATATCCACCTAAGCATCCTCATTTATGCTACATTCATTTTATGTAATTGTTGTTGCTTTACCACCCAACATTCACTTCCATAGAGCATAGCTGGATTAATTGCGGTCCTATAATATTTTCCTTTTAATTTAATAGGAACATTTCGATCACAAATCACCCTTGTTGCACTCCGTCATTTCTTCCATTCCGCTTGAGTTCTATGTGTGACATCATTCTCAATGTTACCATCATTTTGTATGATTGATCCTAGGTATCTAGTTTATTTTAGGAACTTCTACTTCCCATAATTTTACCACTTTATCATCTCGATGTCTAGTATTTCTAAACTCACAGTGCATGTATTCGATTTTCATCCTACTCAACTTAAAGCTTTTAGATTTTAATGTATTATTCAAGAGTTCTAATTTCCTAATCTCTTCATCTTTTGTTTCATCCACTAAGACAATATCATCTACAAATAGCATACACCATGGTATATCGTCTTTAATATGTCTAGTTAGATCATCCATAACTAAAGTAAATGATATGGGCTTAAAGCCGATCCTTGATGTAGTCATATCATAATGAAAAATTCTTTTGTAGCTCCTCCAAATGTCTTTATACTCATTACTACTCCATCATACATATCCTTAATAGTGTCTATGTATCTAGCATGCACTCTTTTTCTTTCTAGAACCCACCAAAGAACATCTCTAGGGACCATATCATATGCTTTTTCTAAATCTACGTATACCATATCAAGATCTTTCTTCTTTTCTCTATATTTTTCTAACAATCGTCTTACAAGGAGAATCGCCTCCATTGTTAACCTCCTAGGCATGAAATCAAATTGGTTTTTTGATATTGTTGCTTATTTTCTTAGCCTATCAATTATCTTCTCCCATAGTCTCCTAGTGTGACTCATAAGTTTAATTCATTGGTAGTTTGAGCAACTTTGAATGTCTCCTTTATTTTTGAAGATTGGCACAAGCGCGCTTCTTCTCCAGCCCATTGACATCCGTTTTGATTTTAAAATTTTATTAAAAGTTTTGTTAACCAATTCAATCCAATTTCTTCTAAGCATTCCAAACCTCTATGGGTATTTCTTTTAGGCCACATGCTTTCCCTATTTTCATCCTTTTCAATGCCTCTTTAACTTCTAAAATTCTAATATTGCGTGCATAGTTTACATTTCTTTCTTGGTGTGGGTTTTCATCCATTACAATATCAACTTGGCCATCATTAAGATAAACTATCAAAGTAACTTATCCATCTCTCCTAATATCATCCTCACTCGTTAAAACATTTTGGTTTTCGTCTTTAATACATCTTACTTGACTTATGTCTTGTTTCTTTTTATCTCTTAATTTGGCTAGCCTATATATATATATATATATATTTTGTCATCTCTATTACCTAACCTTGTATATAGATCTTCCATGAAATTTGTTTTAGCTTGACTAACTACTTTTTTAGCTTTGTTTTCTAGCTTCTTTATATTGATTGTACACATCTTCATCTTGACACTTAGGTATTTTCCTATACATCTCTCTTTTAGTCTTAATTGCTCGTTGGACATCCTCATTCCACCACCATGTTTCCTTCTTTGGTGGTTCCAAGCATTTAGATATACCTAATATGTTTGATCCCACTCTCCTTATGTAACTCCTCTTTTCTAGCCACATCGTATTAGCATTTAATTCAAGATTCCAAATATTTTCCTTTAGTAGTTTTTCTCTAAACTCTACTTGTTTACTATGTTTTAGGTTCCACCACTTTATTCTAGGGCTAACTCTTTTATTCATATTATGTCGTCGTGTTAGCTTAATATCAAGTACTACTAACTTATGTTGGGTAGTAAGTGCTTCACGTGTATTACTTTGGAGTCTCTACATATTTTTTTTATCTATTTTTCTTGTTAAAAGAAAATCTATTTGACACTTGTTATGACCACTACTAAAAGTAATTATATACGACTCCTTTTTTCTAAAACTAGTATTTGCTAAGATAAGATCGTATGCTTAAGCAAATTCTTAGATGGACCAAACTCTAATAAACATATCTATTTACTTGAAGCAAATGAGAAGTTCAGAAGTGTGCATAGAAAGCTAAGTATATGTGTACATAGAAATTCAAATATAAAATAAATACATAAGCAATTGAAAGCCAACTCTTGCCCATAGTAATAAAAGTTCAATATTAATTAGGAAAACCATTAACATAATATATGTGCTAAACTGGAACGAACATACACAAAAAAAGAAATTATATAGGCACAAATTATGGTAAGGTTTGAACATCCAAACAACAATAAAATGATGGTAATTCCCATATAACCTAAGTGCCTAACAAAAGAAAGCTTCACTTTATCATAAATCATGGAAAACCTATATCTAAAAAAATTGGTGAAAACAATTAACCCATTTTTATTGAAAGTTAATAAACCATATAGTTCAGGTCATCAAGCATATAGTTAGAATTAGCTCCAGCACTACAATGTTTTCCGCTGATTTTAATACTTTCTACACATCCTTGTTAAGGAAATGAATCAAATTTTTGCAATTCCAATCCTCAAACTTACCAAATTACTATTAAACACATTATTGGCATTCCATCAACTACAACAAATCCCCACAAAATCCAAACCAAACTACTACATAATATAAACCTTAACCCCGAATCACAACCAAATCCAATGAAATCAAATTAATGGATGAATGGATGAGGGAATGGATCAATCAGACCTCTTTAGTGGAAATTTTGCACTGATAAGGCAAGACGTAGTTCACGATGAGCTTGAGGGGATAGAGGAGGAGTGGGGGCGGGCTTTCATGAAGGAGAGAAGGGTCTAGGGGCTCAATGTTTGGGATCAACTTCTTCTATGCCTCAACGAATGCCGAGTCCATGGACTGCTCTGCCGGCAGGCTACTCGAGAAGGCTCGCACCGAAGTCCTCATCGTTGCGGTAGGGTGGCGGAGTAGGGAGGAGAGTGCGGGAGGCGCTGCTGTCGATGAGGCTTGGTGATGGTGGTTGGGACTCAACTCTAACAGCAATAGGCGACGGCAGACAAAACGGCGATGGAGCTGAGGCTCAGGCAAATAGAGAGTGGTTGCGACAAGCAGAGCGTGGTGGTGAGGAAAGGGTGGGGTGACAATGGAGCATAGGGCGGTGTCGATCCGAGAAGAAAATGGAGAAGAGGGTGGTTGCAATGGAAGAGAGAAAACGATTGGTGGTGTAGATGATAAAAGTAGGAGGAGCAGAAGATGAGATTTGAGGGTTTGAAGATTTTCTTTTATTTTCTTTTATTTTCTCTTTTTTCAGTTTTAACATCTAACGGGTAATAGTTTATTAAGAGACACTCGTAATGATCGGTATTTCGAGGTCTGTCACTACTTTCAGCAATAGATCTACAACTACCCTTAATTTGTTGCTAATAGTTTGTTGTAGATTTATTGTTACTTTATTGTTTTTTTGGTCAAATGAGTCAAACCTATTGTCTATCGCTGATTTTTTGTTGTATAGCAACAAACTTGTGTTTGTTGCTATTTTGTTGCTATTCAATCATTTTGTTGTAGTGAGCTGATGACAAAAATAGTAAGAAATGATGCATGGGTGATGATGTCGATGGTGGCGAAGGAGACGGTGGCAGTGGTGGCGGTGTTGGCATGGAAGGAGGACGACAATAGCAAGGAGAAATAACGATGACAATGGGAGAAGTCGGTGGCGATGGTGATTGGGAAGGGTGTTGGTGTTTGGGTGGTGGGGTTAATTTGATTAAAAATAAATAAAATGATTTTGTGTGTTGTGTGTAAGAGCAAAGTGTGCATAGGTTTAGCAAGCTTAGGGATGCAAATGAGTAAGGTGGGGGATGAGACCTCATTCACATACCCATACCTACTAAAAAATTTAATCACCTATACACATACCCATACCCATCTCGGAATGAATTCAAATACCCATCAAATTCCCGTAGTAAAATGTTTTACCCAATTCATTTCCTATTAGAGATCTCTACAAGGATTTTTATGGGGATTTTTACTAGGATAGGGAATCCCCGTGGAGAAACGTTTTTCCTTTTTCAATCCTCATTGAAGATCTCTGCAAGGATTCTTAAAAAAAAATTGTAACAAATAAGGTATCAAATATACATACATAACAACACAATTGTTGAAATTCCAACAAAATGAGAAAAATCAACATGTCATCCAATAAAAATTCCAACTACTAAGTGCTAACAATTATAATTAAGTTTTTACAAAATTATTGGCATATATAAAACAAAACGTTCAAATTCAAAATATTCAATAAAGTCACTATCAAGTCATCAAATTTTTTTAGTACTTTAGATCTTAAAATCCTAAAATATAAATATAGTTGCAAACAATCCTAAACAAAACATATAGTTATTAGTTAATCAAATAAATTAGATTATAATCTCATTAAAGGTTTTAGTAATATGTATGAGTGTTTCGGAGTGAAAACTATTTAATATTATATAATATTTATATATAAATATTATATGATATATATAAATAATAAATATCATATGATGTATAAATTGATATATAGGGATCCTCATGAGTAGATGTTTATCCACATGGGAATTACTCCTGGATATCTCCATGGGAATTACACTTGGGAATTACCCGTGGGAATTACACGTGGGAATTACACTGGGAATTACACGTGGGAATTACACGTGGGTATCTTTGTGGGAATTACATGTGGGTATCCCCTTAGGGATTATTCGTAGAAATCATCCATGGGGATCCCCATGAGGATATGTATTTTAATACTTGTACCCGTACCCATACATGTGTATGTATGAGATTTTGTACACATCCCTACATTTAACCCCATTTAAAATCTCTATACCCATACTTATTAAGGTAAATCCCATCACTCATGGGTATTTCCCTACCTATTTCCATCCCTTAGGAAGCCCCAAATATTTTGATATGGAAAAACTCAAATGGGATCATGGTGTAAAATGGGGTAGAAAGTATAAGTGGGGTCCATTTAGACGTGACACTCAATGGTTTATTGAAAATCTGAAAAAGTGGCGCCCCCGAAAATAATTAATTAATTGATCGTCCTTTTTCGTCCACCACGAGCATTTGAGATCTAGTGTCTAAAAAGGGCAAAAGTCAGCTTCCAAAATAAGGATTATAGTAACCTACACAACGTTTATATTTTAATTTATATTTGACATAAAATAGAATTTATTTTAGGGTTAGTCCAAATGGTGCAAGTGGGGCAAGAAATCTCGGTAGAGAATGAGGAATCTTCGCAATGGGGATGAGTACTAGGAATTCAAATATGGTTGAAGGTGGGGATGGGGAGAATATTGCGTACCCGTGCAGGTGCAAAAGTGAGGATGTGTACACTACAAGAAAATGGAGGATAATTATAAATTCCCATCATTAAAGATTGCTTTCTTGTCAATATAAAGTTTTAATGACAAGAGCCTACTCTCGCTACTGCCCCTATCACAAGAAATTAATAGGGCCGCTAAGGGCACCCCACCTATTAATGAAGGCACCCTGTTAATGTGGGCACAAATCGATTTACCTGGGGCACCCAAAAATCAAACCCAAAATACCGAAAATACCCCTCGTGCAAAAAACCCTCGCACCCCACCACCCTCGTGCAAACCCCTGGGCACCCCACCACCCCCACCCACCACCACCACCACCACCACCACCCTCGTTCACCGAACTCCTTGTGGAAGAATTCATTTGTTTTGAACCGACCAGTGAGAGGAATCCCCGAAATCGTGTTCTTCGTTCCTCGCCGTGTGTTTCTCCTTCGTTGTTCGAGTTTTCTGCATTTTGTAGGGTCCGGTGTATGAGCCGATTTCGTCTCCAAATTAGGGCTCGGTTGAAGATCGTCGAATTAAGTTACATTTGGTAGAGTAGTTGTAATGTGTGTGGCGGTTTTTTCAAATGTAAAAAAATTGGGAAATCGTGGTTCTCGGCCACACAGGCCAGAGACTGTGTCAACCGTCTCGGCCTTGGCCGAGACATAAGCTAATATTTTTGGGAAGTCGCAGTCTCGGCCACGAATACCGGAAGATTTAACTGCGTATCGGTTGTCGACTTCCGAGAGGGCCTCAGTAGGCTCGGTCGTCATAGGACGAGAGTCAGGCGAATTGAAATGGTCAATCCATCTCGGTGGTGTACAACTGAGAAATTGAAATAGGACTCGGTTATACACGGCCGATATATTGGAATACTTGTCGGTCACGGGTGACCGAAAATATGGGTTGTTTCACGAACCTGCTTGACCGCGACATCAGGAATGGATGAATTTGAACATTACATTTTCTAAAAAATCTCCGTAATCGTCAAACTAACAATACAAGATTGAAAATCTAGCACGAAAATTTGCACCGAACCTTAATTAATTATAAATCTCCATAACATTCAAACTGACTCTAAAAAGGGTCCATCCATAAGTAAACAACAATCAAAACACAACACCAATCAAAACACATCATAACATTTGCATATACATAGAACATTCAGACGAATTGGCAAAATTTCTAAATGTTTAGCCGTCTAGGTACAAGCTTTAACCTACGGTGTATCTAAATCTACAACAGGTATGGTGGCTTCATGATCAGCAGTTGCAATGGGCGCGATGTCTCGAAAAACGAATCCATCTCGCCAACCTTTAGCGCAGTCCTCAACGTACTGATCCCACGATGGATATAAGGATGGCAATGCGGTGCATTCACACGCAATCGCACTGTCAAAGTGAACAGTAGAACATAGAAGATATTGTCACAAACCCGATTAAGGGGGAAACAAACCAATTCACAAAAAAATCATAGAACTTACCCTAACCCAATGGATATTCCTTTCATTTGCCATTGCAATGATAAGTCTGTTGTGCAATGACGACGTTGGAGTACTACGTAAAGGTAGGAATGTGGAGGCACTCCCGTGCGAGAGGTCGACGAGAATGACATTGAATGCGGTGGATACTAACAATCCCATGTCTGGAAGTGTCAACCATTCTTTGAAAGATGCCCCATCTTGCTTCTCTGGGCGATGCACCGCATTCTTGACAGGCTCGAAACTCGAGCCAAACACTTCCCGCCAAAGGTATTCATACCCGATAATCTCATCGTACATCCGTTTACGCACAATCCTCCACCCGTCTACGTCGGCAAGTCCAAGCCCAGAGGCTATACACCTATATCCACAATTCCCATCGGAAACCACATCGATAATGACATCAACATGTGACAACCAATCCGGTTCTAAGCAATGACTATAAGCCATGTTAGATCCACTTTGCGTGCGTCGACTGGCACGACGCATTTGTGGAACCTTGCATTTCTTCTGCCTAGAAGCTTTTGTGGAGTGGGAGGACTCAAATCCGATTGGAGATTGGGGTGCCTCCGACACTGGGGTGCCTCCGGTTGGAGACCCGGTGTCCTCACACCCGCATCCTCAACTTCCTGCTCGCACTCCACAAAAGACGAAGGTGGACTAATCTCCCTGAGCTGCTCACTTTCGTCCTCCCCCCGCATCCTCAACTTCCTCCTCCCCTTATCCAATCTTCCTGCGGTGTCGTGATTGTGCATCCCACAAATCACAGTGACATACCATAAGGAGTCAGCATTCTCCTTTACGTTAATTTGGAAAGGGCATCCACATTTTTTCGTACTAGCGTGAGTCCTCGCCTTTTCGTCATTCCTTGATTTCTTTAAAATTTTTGCCGCTTTCCCCTTCCCTACTCTCTGAGCCAGTCCCCTATATGTCCCAGACCTCTCACAGGCAATTTTCACCCTTCCCCTTCGCTTAATGCCCCCGGCATCCGAGCGCTTCGTTACTAACACAAACTTGTTCTCGCCACCAATCATTTGAAGCCATGAAATAGCCGCTTCTCGAGAGGGGAATGGCTTAGAAGGTGTAAAAGTGTCCTTGTAGTCTGGAAAATTACTAGATAACGACATTACCTGCAATACAAACAGTGTAACATTATAATCAACCAAAATGTACAGCACAATCACAAAAAAATCCAAAAAAATAGGTTCTCGGTTGTACAGTTCCGAAACTTTCTTCATAGTCTCGTTTACGTGCGACCGAGAGTTACCAGTACCCTCGGTCGTTCCAGACCGTGACCTACGAGAAACCTCTCAGTCCTCTGAGACCGAGACATTACCATACATCTCGGTCCTGTGAGGTCGAAACAATCGCGCACCCAGACAGATACTTCGGATAACCGCAAAAAAAAACACAAAAAATTTGCAAAATTACCTCAAGGACGACCTCCTCTAGCACCGAAGCATTACGATCCTCCATTATACAGTGGAAACAACTTCGGGTTTGAAGAAATTACCAAACCCTACGTTGACAAACAAATCATCATTTTCACTGTTATACGCAACTAAACAGTTCAAAAAAACCCGAATATGGTTTTCAAACATTGTTACCTCGCTGTCGGACGAGCAAGAATCGATCAGCTCTTCGCCAAACGCAATATGGTTGTGGCTTTGTGGTTCAAGCTTGCTGGTGGGGTGCCCTAACTCCTTGTCGAAATGGTTTGTAGGGTTTGAACCATTATATATATACAGGGGCAAAATGGTCTTTTCCATTTTTGCTGGAATTTTTACAAATAAGTTGGGTGCCCTCATTAAATGGTGGGGTGCCCTTAGCGGCCCTCGAAATTAATAATGACAGGAAAGTTGTTCCTGTCATTAATTTGTTATAGGGACATGAACAATTCTGCCATTCTAAATATATTTCCCATGACAAGTGTTCATGTCATTATATCCATTCTTCTATCACTAAATACCATTTAAAAAACCAAAAGTGTTAGCATTCATGTCACTAAAAAGTAATTTTCCAATTATTAAAGGTTCTAAAGTTTTAAAAATGCTGCCACAAAAAGTTATTTGTGACATTAAACTTATGACCACCGAGAATTTCATAAACTTGATAGGATGGTAATTAAGTATTTTTGGATTTAATTCGAGATTTAAGTATTTGAGGTGAGACCTACGTGTTATGAACCAAAGATCACATAATATATAATTTTTTGAATGATATATGCTTATTGCGTGTACTATATGGTATCTTGTCGTGAAGGCGGGTTGTGTTGAGGTGTATCCTCAGTTTGTCTTACTTGGGGTTACAACTGCGTAACTAAAGGACATGAGTGAAAATAAAATATTAGTTGTTCGAAAGTTAATTAAGCAAGTGTTAATCCTTGCATGAATATTTTGTCTCGGTTTGCCTGTAAGTCGAGATTGGTGTAACGTAGTGTGAAAATGAAGTTAGTACAAAACTTCGCCTTGAGTTTCCTATCGATTGGCGTTGGTCGATATTGAGATTGAGTCCAAATTGGTGCAAATTTGGCCAAATGTGGTAAGAGAATTGGTCCAAAAAATTTATAGTACGTCACAAAGCAAGTTAAGATTTTTGGGGTTTTGGCGTGGGCAAAACTTGTGATATAGACATTTTATGAAGATTGACTATTTTGTTAAGAGTTTGATTCAATTTGGTGAAAAATCGGATAAAAATAAACATCAAAAGTTAACGCACGTCAAAATAAGGGTTTCAGGAATTAATAAATAAAAATTAAGCTATTGACAAGCATGTGAGGGTTTATACATAAATGTATATACATAAGAAACTAAAGTCTCATTTCAACTCATAGAGAACAAAAATACTTTGTTCTCTAAACCATCTCACTTTGGCTTTCATTCGCATGCTCCTGACGTTCGATTTTTGCATGGTTTCCCTACGCAAAATCGTAAAGCATCAAGAGACGCAAGTTTGAACTAAGTTTCTATGGTGAAAACAAGGTATTCAGCTGCAATTCGGAAAATACTCAATTCAGGGCATTTTTCTCAATTCAATATGAATTCTTGCAATTTTTCAATTTCTCATGCGAGGTTTTGATAGAAATTAGTAGAAATAGTTATGAATTGATCTATTGGGATAATGTGCACCAATTTGGAATAAATTCCGCCGATGTAGGTTAAGGTTTTGATGAATTGAACTAATGTTATTCAGTTGATAACTATTTTGTAGATGTTTTTCTAGTTTATATTGATTTACATTGGGTTTCTCGATGAATGGATTATTGGTTTTAATCCAATTGGACTCCACGGGCTATAGGAATATTTTAATATTGGAATCGAGTGGTTTTGTAATGTTAATTGTTGAGTTTTGAAGATTTAATTGCAAAAATATTGATTTGGAAAAGTTTTTTAGTAAAATTAAAACAATGTTTGCCTAGTTGACAAGCCATATTAGAAAATTCATAACTTCTCTGTTGGTAATCAGATTTGAGTATTCTTGGATTTTATGAAAAGTATGACATGAGTCCTAAATGTTCCTTTTAGGTCATCATGATGAATATTGATGATTTTAAAGTTAGAAAATTACCCCAAATTGGCTTGTTGAAAGGTAATTGAAACAGTTATATAAATTAATATTTTTGAAAATTGTTCTCAAGCGTAATTTGGTTATAGTTTTCAATGGGTTTTGTAATTTGGGTTCACTTGAAGCTTTAACCATATTATAATTAGGTATGCAAAGAAGTTATTTGATCCATTTTCAAGGTGATCCGATGCTCCGGGAACCCAAAATATTAAGCTCAAAATTGGTTGGTTGTAAGTAAACCCTATAATGCTCTTTACTATTGATTGAATATTTATGTACCTGTGATTGTAACACAGTTTGCATTGAATTTTATCATTCTTAGTAATTCATACATAGAATGAGTGAGGGGGATAAGCTTGTTTCAGAGTCTGGTTTTCTTGAAACTTGGTTTCCATCCTACAACTACGTGGTCTAGAAAGACTAGCAAAGTCTAGTGTCGACAAGTTATCTCTGCATTTCATGATCTCCTAATACTAACTCTGTAATATTTTTGGAAGTCAACGTCTGATATAGTTAGGAGACAGCGACAGAGTGGATTGCATGTCATGGTGATGCATATATCTTATTGATTATTTGGAAATGCAATTACATTTATCTGTGTATTAAAATAACAATTGCAGGAGTACAGATCAATGTAGGAATTTACTTGCCTAACATCTTTGAGTTTTTTTGATGATGTCATATTCTTTATGACTGGCAAAAGAAGAGTAGAGAAGACTCGAAGATTGTGATTGTTTTAATCAATTAAAGTAAATTCTTCTTTTAAATTGTTTATATATATTGTTTTGGGATTCTCGGGGTGAGTTGAGGTTTTGTTGAATGAATATGAGAGTCTCCTAAGTTAATTTAAATTATGTTGAAAAGTTTATATTTTCTGTTTCAGGTGCATATTTAGGATTGTAAAGTTGAAATTAAGTTAACGGAGATTTTAAGTTAGTTACGATGTTGGAATTTGATATATATTATGAATATGGGGAGTTGTAAGTCCTTCGAGGCATCTCCTCATGTTGTTGTCTATTAGGTGAATTTTCTTGCATACTACTTTTAGGGGAGGTGTTGCCAAAATTTCTACAAAATATGGATATGATTTTTGAATTCGCTTCAATTGAGTAAATCATAAAATGAGTTTTATTGAGGATCTAAGTATAGTTTTGGAGCCTTAGAATATATTGAAATAATTATTATTTTGAGTTTGAAAGTTGAAAGAATGGATTAGTTTGACTAGATTATGAGAGGATTAAGGTAATCTAGGTCGATCAGTTTAATTAATGGCGAGGGGGCTAACAAAACTAATACTTTTGTTACAACTTCTATGCATTGAAAAAAGTATAATTCTATTGAAACTTATATTTAAATTATTTGTGATTTCTTACAACATTTGTTGTTTCACAAATTAGTTTTTAAATATTAAAAAATTATAAAATTTAAAATAAATATACATTTCTTCTCAAAATAATAATAGTAATTATTATACTTCAAATTTCATACACATGCTAACCTACAACATGCTATCAAAACTAATCCAATACATTGTCACCACATCCAATAGAAGTGACTAAGATATAGAGGATTTTTCATTACTACATGTTTTTCAATAAGTGTAACAACATCGAGCTTGAAACTACAACATAGAGTGGACCAAGAAAACTATGGGAAAACTTGCATTCTCAGTTCTTAAAGTATCGATAAGTGTCAAATTTCTGCCAACCCATTGATAAATAAATTACACGAAAAGGCGAAGTAGTAAGTTACAAAAATTGTTGAAGACAAAGAAAAACTAAGTTCTTAGTAGGGATACAAATATCTAAGAATAACTAGTGTTGTCAGAAATCCAGAACTTAATAAACACTAATTAAATAAGGCCTTTAACTAGTGCTATAGTAAAAAAACGACAACAAAAGCAATCATGAAATAGAACAATATGATTTTCGTACTCTATAGAGATTTTGGTAGCGTTTCGCCTATAAATAGTGCTATTAAAAATCCAAAACTAATAAACACCAATTAGAGAAAGGCTAGAAGGACTCGCATCTTTACAAACTCCATATCTGCTCATATTATCACAATTTCATATAAATATGGATATATTTTGATCCAAAAACTCAAACCCAAAGTATCATTCATGATTTCCTAGCCAAAAAAAATATACCAAGTCTCAAAATATGATAAAACTCATAATTTACATCAAAACTAGTTCAGTGCATTTACTATCACATTTTAATAGAACATAACTTTTGCAAACACCTATTCTCTTATTCATGTTTGTTATTTTTAGAATAACTTAGCTCCGCGCAATTAATTAAGCTCCTTAATTAATTGGACTTGTAACTCAAAACTAATACGAAAAACTTACACATGAAAGGATAACATAGCGTAATACAATTTAATACATCATCTACAACTCTTAACTTATCACGATGCTCCCTATTGAAGAACACTAGCATAGTAGATAGATAAGGAAAACGTGAGAGTTTTTCATATTCTCCATGAAATAAATACAGTATGAGAAATTCATTCATCAAATGAGGGTACTCATATTGCATGCAAGGTATATAGAGAATGTTAAGAACTTAGCTAATTAAATGCAATTCTCTTTGTATGAGAAATGCTTATCAAAATGGTGTAGCCATGTTGCAAAGACAATGTGGTAGCACCAGGATAACTGCAATAATCCACAAATGAAATAAAACAATAAAACACTTTATCAAGTTGAATAAGTTCCATAAAAATATATCCATTTCCCCTTCACCTTCGCAATCTTCTCAAATTCTTTGTTTCCTCTATAACATTATAGTATAATATTTAAATACAAAAAGATATTGGAATAGAACTAATAAAAAATATACCTTAATAATCAAGATTTTGAAATAATGATAAATTTCTTATTTCCCTTCACCGGTACAATCATTTCAAACTCCATGTTTCTTGTATAACATAATGCAATATAATATTTGAACAAAAATATAGTATAGTAATTTAATGGATAATAGTTAATTATGTCATGATAGCAAATAAAGCTATTTAAACAGGTCTTTGACATAACATTCAAGAAACAAAATTACAAGTTCATTGAAATAAAGACAAAACAACTGTGTATATAGGCATAAAAGCAAAAATAAAAGTTTCAGAAAATAATGTATTAATTGCGATTTTTCAATGTCCTTGTACCATTCCTAAGCAAGACACTTCAAAAAGACCTACAAAACACAAAAAGGATATCTTTGATTTTCAACTATATGTATATAAAAACTAAAAAGTAGAAAATAAGAAATAAGAATAGTAAGCATTTTACCTAAAATGAGAAGCAAAAAAAAACTATATGAATCTACCACCTAATATTATACATTTTCCTACATCAATTAAAACAAATTTCAAATTAAAAGAAACTTCAAATTCTAGCAATGCATGAAGTGCAAACATGAAAATATTACTATAAATATGTGGAACCGGATTTAGTTCATTGTTAGAAGGTGAATGAACATGAGAGGACTATTTTGGGGGTTCATTGTTAGAAGATGAAGGAGCATTGCAAGGATGATGTGGAATCTTTTCTCCATACTATCTATCCTTTCATGAATATCTAAAACTTTTTCTATGCATCTCCTAATTTTGCGATTTTCATCATTTACTTGCAACTTTGCCTCAAGCTAATGAACATATGCTGATTTATATTCATTAAAGTTCTTCTTTTCATTCCTATTCTTTAACCAAATGCATTCCCATGAGTTTGTACTCCAAAACATTTTCAATGACCTCAAAATTTGTGCATGTCGGCTCACTTTGACTTGTCTTGAGAAGTTCCTCCAAATTTTTTTTAAAGAAATCACTAGTTATGAAAAAATAAAAATATCTTGTCTTCAAAGTTGAAATGATGAAACAATTATAGCTAAGCATAACAAAAAAAAGCTAGAACTAAGTAATAAATAATCTTACATATTTATTTATTGTTTCTTTCTCCACTATTTCTCCAATTTTTTTCTCATTTCAAAAAAAATTATGGCCGCATCTAGTGGATTACTGTCTTTTCCTCTCTATAAACAATACATAACATCAATCTTCATAGCATAATGTCAAAAAATGATATTAAATATTATATGATTATTGATTCACTCTTTGAAATATCAAATCCCTATGAAGCTTACTTCCAGTACGATGTGGCATTGTTGCCTTACTCCTATTAATTTAATATGGCACTCGATTCCTGATTAAAATAATAAAAATTAAATCAACAAAGATATGGTCCGGTACAAAATTACCGTAATTAATAAAAAATACCAAAAATTTATCACTGATCCACTTGTTATTCACATTGGTAATCCCCAGAAAGATCCCCTTATAAAAAATATATCTGCAGGGATCTCCATAGGAAATTTCCTTTGGTAATCCCCGCGGGATACATGCATACCATATGATATATAGGTATATTATATATATATACAATGGAACCCAAATATATACCCATGTCATGGAACCCCCTCAAAATATGTTATGCATTAAATGTTTTGTGCATTTATGATTCATAGATTAATGTGTTGGATTAGAATTTAATAGTTATAAATATGGTTCCCATGGGATGAGTATTTTTGTAGTTTCCATGGTAGTAGTAACCATATAAATTAATATGTTATGGTTTATACCTAAAAATACTATTGATGCACATAATAAACAAACTCTAACTAATGAGTTTTATAATTTTAATTTATTTAGTTAAGCAAATAAAATATTTTTATTACTAAACTAAATTAATTATATATTTTGTTTTGAATTATTTGCATCTACATTTACGTTTTACAAATTTAGAGCTAAATAAAAAAATTTACGAAACCTTATTGTACAAATAACAAATAAACAAATGTTAAAAAACCGCAAAACATTATTATACAAATTACCAAACTACATTAACTAAATGGCTATGCTAGCAATCGACATAAGTATATTATGTGTATAAATACTATTTAAAAAAACTAATACACATTTACAATATATGTGTCTTTGATGCCTTACTTTTTATATTTCTTTTTTGAGAAAAATTAAGTTGGGAGAAATATTTCCACGTGGGGATCTCCAATGGAGAGTTGAATGGGGAAAAATTCCCCATGAAGATTCTCCATCCACGTGGGATTAAATGGGTATAGGGATGGGGACAAAAATTCATCCCCATATGGGATGGGTATGGGGATGAAGGGATGAACTTTTAAATAAGGATGGGGTTGGAGATAAGTTCCTATTCCCTACCCTCTCCATTTTCATCCCTAGTTAGCTTCATCCCAAAAAAATTGGAGAGAGAAAATGGTGCTTCCTTATGTACACTCTCTCATCTACTAATTGGCTATTGAATGGTTTTCTTAAGATTTATAAATAGAGATAAATGGATAGTTAGGTAACACTTATGGAAAATTGATTATATCCACATTTTAAAACACTAATTATAAAATGTAAGATAGGGAGCACACGCTCTATTGCTGGTTCATCTTACGTCATGCACCTACAATGGTTGAAATAAAAAATAATATAATACAATGTCAGCCTAATCATAAAAAACATCATAAACTTTTATAAGTTAAATCAAATGGATTCAAGTGGAGTTTTCTAAAACGTATTAATAAGCTAACCCCATGCGACCTGCACTATGAGCAAGTTGTGCAAAAAACGCGTCTTTTTTCTGGTTATGCAACAACTCAGGCAAAATGAGGTTATAACAAACTCGATTTAGATCGAAAAATAGTATGAATTTTATGAAATTGTGTGTTGTGGCCCGTAGTTGTCTTTAAAAGGCTATTAAGTGTCATAAATGATTCTACCATTTTTGTATATGCAAATAAATAAATAAAATTGAAGATATAATAATCTAAGACTTAGAAATTCAACTAAGGTTATGGTTCACCACCACATATCCCGATTCATGGTTCTCTCAGGTCGAGAAATTAGAGGATCAAACCATTTCTTATCATAATCCTTCCAATGTAGTATCAATTCTATCACTAATTAATTTATATCAACTTAATCTTATAACTTTCATTTTTACAATCATTCATATTGATCAATTTACATCAAAATCTTTCAGGCCCCATTTTAGATTTAGTTTATGAAGACTCACAAAAATAATAAGTTATAAATCAATGATATATTAACACACTAATTCATATTTAGTTATTCAAAGATCATCATTCATATTAAGTTGAAATTATGAGTATATACATATGAAAATGGTATATAAAATCTAGCTAAGAAAAATGGTTTATAAAACTTATTGGAAGGTTCTCTATAGTTGTTTAATTTGATAAAATAACTATGTACCTAAATTATGTATGTGATTATGTTTGCGAATGTACACACAATTATGTTTATTATGTAGCATCCCATATCTCGATTAGAGCAATTTAGGACTAAAACTCTAATTAAGCCCCGATATACCAACCAGACTTGACTAGAGTCAGCAACCTTATCTTCATTACCTTATAAACTAAAATTGTATATCGATATCAAAATATACAATTGAAGATAAATGTAGCAAAAAAATTATAAATTTTTTGAAATATCATACGATATATGGAAAGTTCAGAGTTCAACAAATCAAACCTCAGTCATACAAAATCTCCCAACCCTGTTATAGTACAAACATGTAACTCAAACACTATATATACAAAAATGTTTCATTACATCGTAGAAAAGACTATAAGACTCCTACACCTTTTTTCCTTTACCTAAAGCATCGAGCTGTGAACTTGAAATGTTAATTAGGGATATAGGTCCCACTTGCTCAATAAGTTAAGATTCACGTAAGCATCAACAATCCATATAATATTTATTCGACTCATTATGAGTGAAGAGGTGCTTCAAACTCTTATTCTCTGTAAAAATGTGATTTCTCTCTATAGAGGTAGTGATGCCAAAAATTCAATGTAAAAACCACTACTACTAACATTAAGTTGTTAGTAGGGTAATTCTTCTCATGAATCTTCAACTGTCAGGACACGTAAGCTATCACTTTACTATCCTACATCAAAACACAACCTAAACCAACCTTAGAAGAATCGATAGTCACATCAAAACCCTTCCATGGCTTTGGTAGTACTAGTACTAATGCAGTAGTGAATCATTCCTTCAAAGTGTGGAAAGCTTGCTTATAACAATCATTCAACTAAATCTGACTTCCTTCTTCGTCGATTGTGTTATAGGGAAAAATCTTGAACAAACCGTCTATAGTAGCCCACCGATCCCTAAAAATTGCGGATTTCAGTCACTGATGTTGGTGTAGGCCAATCGATCACTGCTTTAATATTAGCAGGGTCCACTAAGATTAAACTAGCTCTTATAACATGTCCAAGAAATCAAGCCTCTATTAACTAAAAATTGCACTTGCTGAACTTAGCATACAACCTCTACTCCTTCAAAGTCCGTAAGATCGTGTAAAGGTGTACTTTGTGATCCTCATGAGTCCTATAAGAGATGAGAATGTCTTTGATGAACACTATTACAAATCAATCCAAACACTTTCTCAATAATTGGTCTAAAAGAACAGTGAACATCATCGAGACATTTGTTAGCCCAAAAGGCATGATGGTAAACTGTTAGTGCCCATATCTTGTACAAAAAATAGTTTTCTCCCTATCCTAATCTAGAATCCTCAACCGGTGGTATCTCTATCTCAATCAATCTTTTAGAAACACTGTGCCCCTATCGACCGAATGAACTAGTCATTATTACTTGGAAGGGGATACTATTATGACTTTGTTAAGCAGTTGATAGTCAATGCAGAGTCTTAAAATGTCGTTTTTCTTCCTAATAAACATTACTTAAGTTCCTCTTGGTAAAATGATCAGTGGATAAATCCCAACTTTAACCACTTATTTAGCTTTTCAACTCTTCTAACTCTTTCGAAGCCATCATGTGTGGTGGGATCGATATTGGTTTTGTCCTCAGGACTAAATCAATTATAAAATCAATCTCTATAGGCACTGGTTACACTATCCTTGATGGGATGCATGCGAAGGTAAGTCTTTTGGGCTAAGCTTTGCTCATATGCCCATTAAAGTGTCACCACCAATCTATTATGCCTATCTCACCTTCTATTTTCAATAATAGTCCATTTTTGTCCTATGAATTATGGGTAGAGAGTATTTTAGCTTGAACAACTCAGACATACTATTGATCCAAGTTTCAACCCACGCAATTGGTCCATGGCCGATCGACCATTTCGGTCTTCAAATGGAATTCTCGAGTCTTAATCAGCTCCCAACTTTCTCACTTCCCAACTAGGGCTATAAGTCAAGTCATAGGATTTCCACTATAACTTTAGTTGTCTCCTAATTTTAAATTTGTATTTTAGTCGAATGGTGGGTTACATATAGTTCAGGTACAAACCCATACACTTATACTAATTGTGACGACCCCTACGTGGACCCTTGGTCAACTCTCATATAGTCAATGCAGGCCTAGTGAGCCTTTTATCCAAGTTATTCCATCATTAGTTGCTTATTAGGTTTGTTATTTAATTTAACAAGTATTAATGTTTATGAAACGACATTTAAAAATATTTTTACCAACTTAGAAAAATAAATACTAGTCGGGACATACCTAGATGTGAAAATCTTGCAAAAATAGATCACATGTATATATCTGGTGATAAATAGTATGAATAAGTGTCATATACATGTATCAAACAACAACAACAACAACATAGCCTCGAGTCTTTAAAATTTCATGAAAAGTGACAAAAGTCTTAAAATATCGAACCTCAAAGAATGGAAAATGAGCTTGGGGCCTCCCCTCCCTCACCAAAAGTGAGTTTGGGAAACATAAGTATGAAAAAATATCCTCCTCCTTTATCCGGACTTGGGACCATATGTAGCGCACATAGTGTACAACAAAAACCAAAATGAACCTCAATGAAACCAAAAAACATAAATATATATCTATATCATATGAACAGTTCAAAATATCAAATTAACCCGTTATAGTAATAGAGAGGAGTTGACTTTGAGGGAAGCTTAAAAGAAGTCATCGATCACAGGCTCCTTGCCCCCGCTACAAAAGGGACCTGCAATTATAGCCAAAAATGAAGACAATCCTAGTGAGTATCTTCAGAAGAAGTTCAAAAGTAATTTTGATTAAACAATGAGTAAGTCCATGACTCATGCTAAAAGAAATAAAATGCTGAGAAAGAATAGTAACACGCATAATAGACATATTAAGATGATCAACAGTACGGACCAAGTGACGCGAAAGAAAATGATAGGGAGTAAGTGGTCCAACATTCTACACGTGGCTGCAAAGCCACATAAATGTGTAAGTGTCTAACACTTGTGCATCAGGTCAATATGTTTGACCGTACCAAATCCGTTTGGCACTATCAGCTTGCTTGAGTAGTAGCCCCATAAAATTACGAAGGGAGCTACAATTGCAACCGGATGCTCAACCATAATGGATTCTTTTAAGCCTCGAGAAGAGCCATGACATTTTACGGATACTCACTCATAGAATTTTATTTTGTCTTGGAGCCACAAGCACGACTCGGATGCTCAACCCCTGAGTAAATAATGACTCAACTCGACCATTTTGACCTTAGGTCACTCGGTAGGGAAATATAGTCCAATAATATAATCATTTCATCAAATATAGCAAGGAAATGAGAAAGAATGAATATTGAATTTCTTACGCATTTACTTACCTCAAAAATGCAAAATCAACCTTAGTGAATGTATTTGTGATTGTTTGATCTAAAGTTAGATACATCAATAATGACTAAATTATGTTTAGTTGCTGATATGGATTGCAGTCAACTATATCCTTTCACAAGCAAACCATTAAGACCATGGTTACAATATCACCGGTTAGGCCATAATTGATTGAGTTGGGACTCTCAATTGTATTGGTTTACAATCAGACGAGTCTCCTATCAAAGTCCCATTTGGCTTTGCTATAGAAAGCCGAGCCACGACTTACCATAATCCCTACTAACTATGCCACCATTAGTTGAACCATGACTATATCAGCTACATTTGGTTGTCTCAAGACATGACGAACTATAAAATTTAATAACCCAATTTAGTTGGGCCCTAATCCCATTAAACATGTTTTGTAGTGACCATATTTGGTTATGCTGAAGATTGATTGAGATACGACTGATTGAACTATAGTTGACTAAGTCAAAATTGACGGTTGAAGAATGGCTAAGCTATCACTTACTGAACTGTAGTCGACTTTGCCATGAATCACTACTTTTAAGTGTTGCGCTAGCTTTAAATCCTACAACAAATTTGACTAGTCATAACTAGGTCTTTCAGCCACCCATAAACATAATGACAATAATAATAAATCTTTATTAAGTCCAATGCAACATGATCCACCCTTTGAACAAGATAACCGTAATGGACATCAACAATAATATGGGTTCCAACTATGAAAACTTCAACAAATAAGGGTTGTTTAAACCCTCCATTAACTCCTAAAATTTAATAGCATTGAGAACTAATAAAGTGAGATGAGAATGACATGATCATTATAGAGGAGAAGCTTACCAAGGCTATATTTTGTGTTCCCAAGCAACTCAAGCAACCATCAATCTACACTTCTCTTTCTCAAATTTGGGGTGATAATTAATCAGGTTGGTAGGGTTTGAAGATTGTGAGGTGTTTTGTCTTAAACTTATGGTTTAGAATGTGCTAACAACACCTTTCATCATGTGGCAAAGATTTAAAGAACACACTTGTTTTTAAAATCATGGATTTTCATAGTTTGACTTAAACCCAAGGCTAGTCCTAAAGCCAATAAACATTAAATTGGACTTAAGCTAATCAAACATATAATATATTTAATTTTAACTTAGGCACTAGAATCAACCGAAATAACTAATTCGTGGACCAAGTTAATTTTTATCAAAATGGCCTAGTTATACTTAACATCTCAACCTACCTAATGCCACGCTTGAGCATGTATCTCGAGGTAACTCTTTACTCGCAAATTTTTGAAATCAATTAATTTAAATTATCCAATTTTTGTATAATAAATAATACAAGCATAAAATAAAAATAGAATAACTCGGTGTCTACTTTCGATGGTCGACCAAGCTTACCTCATCAGTTCAAGTCCATCTCAATGTCTTGACATGACATGTGGCAACTGTTAGGATTTTATGATCGTTACAATTACACTATGATTCATTTCTCATTTAGAAGACTATAGCTGATTACCCACCGACACCATTAATGTGATTGTTAGACCAACACAATGGTCAATGCGTTGTCTAATCAATCCATAAATGTTCAATGGTTATGTTCTAAACCCTCTGGTGAATGTGTAATTTATGTAACATATCTAGTTGAACGTGATTTAACATATAGGACATAAACCAAACTCATATCCCATATAACCTATCCTCGACTTTAGGGTTTACTCTCATCAATTACATCATGCATCATTTTTTTACACCCATGCCCTGAAACAGCGGTCTGATTGGCCCAAAGCATTCCTCAATTCTCCATCTTAGGAAAGAGAACAGAGGTACAAACCAATTTAGTTTGTAACTCATGTTCCTTATTAATCTATCCTAGCAAATGTGTACAACCACTAAAAGATTTATAACTTTCCTAAAACATTAGACATCATTCATTTCATTAATAGTTAAGGTCCCTAATTAAATATGATTCATAGTGCGTAAATAGTGTTTTTCTGAACTTAAAACTTTTAAATTGGTAATTGCAGCTAATCAGGGGCTAATTGATTTTTATTATAGTTTAGGTCGCGATTTGGGAGGCGAGGACCGATGAAAATAAGATGAACATGTAATTTTATTTTTGTATGATTCATGTTTAATGTGTACTATTATATTATATTATTTTTTCAAATTCAAGTTAACTTGGTAAATTCGAAGTTTGCCAGGTTTTAACTCGAGACACGTGTTGAAATGGGTCATAGTTGAAATAAAATGTTGAGTTGAACCTTTGTTTCAAATTCCTCAAAAAATAATTGTATTTAACTTCAAAATTTTTGAATTTGTACATATAATAGGATTTAACAAGCCAACGTGGATCCCACACCTTGAATTGTGTGCGAAATGTGTTGTTTTAGAAATTCAGATCGCATTTATAATTTTTCCAATTTTTGGTCGAATTGGGGTATTTATCGAGGTTTTAATTTGGACAAAAATTAAAGATAATTACAAAATAAATAGAAAATGTCAAATGACCAAAAATGGTATTTGAATTGTATAGTTAAGGATTAAAATTGAAGTAAAAGTGGTCATTTGGGAATCCTTTATTTATAAATAAAAATAAACTAGAGAGGGAGGGTTGCTCTTCACTATCTTCCTCTCTATGGATCATCCCCTTTTCATCGTCTTCGTCTCTCCCTCTTCACGACTCCCTCTCCCCTCATATCTCGGGTGTTATTTCTCTCTCTTTCCCATCCCTATTATTCAAATTGATTGAGGAGGAGCTGCGACTATTGGGTGTTGGTGGAAGTAAGTTAATGGAAAATGAAATTTTGACTTTTAGGACTTTAAATTAAGTAAGGAATTGGTTTTATTTGTGTTTTCGAATTAAATTTTAATGACAGTGAGATGAATAAGAGAGGTGAGGAGGTGAAGGTTGATTGAAATCGATGAGAAAAAAGATGATGGGGCTTAGACCAATTGTAAAAATAGTTTTTCTAAGAAAAGTGACGTATGGGGTCGTATCTTTCGTGTACTCGACTATGGATGGAGGGGTGTTTGGGCAAGGGGGAACTATGCCCAGACCCCAAACAAACAAAAAAATCAATGACGAAACAAATTCTCTATTTCGTCCCTAAGAAGAAGAAGGGAGGTTTGATCCCCCAGATACGATCGAACCGAGTTTGCTTTAACTAAGCCGGACTAGTCCGCTTCAAGGATCAAACACCTCTTCATTTTATAAAAAATATATATGTTTTAATTCAAAAAATTCTAAGACAACCTTTGGAAATTGGGAAAATTAAGAAAAATGATATTTTCGGACAAATTATTAAAAATTGGGAATTTTTATGGAAAACTAGGATTTAGGGATTCTCTTGAGGATTATACTAGAGTTTTGCCTTTTAATGCATACTACGATACTAAAAAATGTCCAAGTTTTTAGAAATTTTTTTAAAGCCAATTCAAGGTTTGTTTTTGATGTTAGGACACAATTTGGAGTCAAAATTTGGGTTCAGACATGCGAGGAGTTAACTTGGAGTGATTCTTGGATTTTCAAGTCAAAGCAGGACTAACAAATTATAATAAATTGGAAAAATTGTTGAATTCTTGTTGAATCTGACCGAACTTATAAATGATTTGTAAGAGTGCAATTAGAACCCTGTGTGGACAAGCTTACTGACATGGAGCGTAAAGAATTTGTAGTGTTATGGTTTGTATTGTAAGTAAATACCATAGTAACTTTAACATTGTATGATTACAAATTTCGTATAAGCTGTATTCATCCTTGCTATTGCATTGTTTTTTGTACATGCATACATGAGGGGAAGAATAAGGTCGATTCGAGTATCCTTATAGTGTTTACTATACCGTGGTTATAAGGAAAAACATTATATTATAATTGAGGGGTTGGAGTCATTGATCGCATGGTTATCATGAGATCACGTTAAACAAAATGAGACTCTGATAGTCTAGAGGAATGAGACTCATTTGGTTATCCTCACAGTGCATAAGTCCTTATTACCGTTTACTTACCACTTTAAGAGGATTTAATTTGATTATGGTCGAATAATAGAAACTAGATGGACTTACAATTATATTGAAACTCCTTGGACTATATTGTTTATTTAATCACTTGGATTATTATGCATTCGATTATTACAGGTGTACTGGATAGTGTGGGACTTACTTGTCTAACATTATCGATTTTTTTAAAAATGGGTAATGATAGGTTTGAGTGGCGACAAAGGAAGGGGAATGCTGTCAGAGTTTCTGTGACTTGCTCAAAATCATTTCCCCTATGTTTGTATTGTTTTTGATATAATATATTGTATAAATAGGTTTCTAGGCTCATATGTGGTTATGATCTTTTTTAAACGGATGCGACAATTTTGGGAGCTAAGGTTAGTTTGATTTGATGATAAAAACTATTTTGATCTTTTAAATTAGGTTGGAATTAAGATATTATGTAGACGCAATATATACTAGTATGGGGTGGATTGTGAGTCCTTATGCATTTCCACCAAACTGAGTAGGTTTTGTTGAAGATTTTTGAAGGATGGGGTTTTTGATGTAGTTTTAGAAACATAGGAGGTGCTACCAAAAGTCTTTTATGAATTTTGAGATTATTTAATCAATCTAAATGATCTTTGAGGTTTGAAATTTACTTTAGAATCCATTATGGTTGATAAAATTTGATATTTGATGATTACGAGTTCTTGATTTTGTTTGTTTATTGATGGCTAGGTTAAGGCAACCTAGATTATCATGGGTTTAAGTTAATCTAGGCCAATTAAATGCCTTAATTAGGTGGGGTTTGACAGTGTTAGTGCCATATATATAATCAAAATGGAACTATAGTGAAAAACCCAAAAGATGGATATACTATCGTTTGTATGAGTAATATCCAAAACCTAAAATATAGATGAACGTATACAAAATTAGATATACATAGAAAACCTACAATGATGACAGTGTCGTGGCTCTCCTTACCATCATATCTAAGTCTCGAGCCTTTCCCTTCCCTTTGACACTACAAGATGGATCTATTCCTATCGAAGGAGTGACCCGGTATTCGAACGGCTAGAGAATAAATAAATTCATCGCATAACCTTATAGGAAAGGAAATATATAGAAAAGTAAAATTTTCTAAACATGCTAGAAGTCTAAATGATCTTATGAGGAATTCTCGTGAACTCCCTAATGCAACAGACTTGGCCTGTACCATTAGCCAGATGGTGGCTCACACTGAGTGGGTTTTGTTAGCCTCGTCACAATTAACCAATACTAACTCTGATAATAGGAGATTCAAGTCACTTCTATGCCCCACAGGAGGTTCTAACAATAACTGTGATGACCTTCACCTATGGTAAGGTTACCCCGCCCAGATCACAACCAGACCTAATTACTTTTATCGAGCCCAAGCAAGTGGTCTGACTCACTTAAAACAACATGCATGATATCAAACTAATGCATATGGATAAATATTCATGGAATTAAATAAAAAGGAAATCCATATGACATACTATGAAACTATAATTGTTTTTCCTAATACTTCAAACAATTTAAATATAACCTAAGTTTAATAATTTTAAAATCAAATAATTAGATAATAAAATTACAAGGCTAGCAATAAAAGAAGATTGCTAGCAATCACCTTTACCTTGTCTTGATCTAACGCCAAACCATATGGTCCTTAAAAATAAATGGGGTGCACTAAAAAAATGCAACGAAGCTTAATAAATGGAAAACCCTCTCAACCATCAATTATGTAAGTAATACTTAATAAGCATGCAAAGACTATCCATGCATTGAAATCAAGTAGAAACATTAAATAGTAGCATGAAAACAAGACTCATAAAGCATATGTAAATCAAAATCATCATGCAAATGGTTCACACGAGAATGACTATATGAAATATTCATAAATATAAAGTCGTGGTTTCATTCAATGCATACTAGTTATGGACAATAATCTGGTGATTGAATCTATGAAAACCCCAGTCCCCATAAATTGAGCCTCTTTCGGCCTAAGCCAACGTAGGCCCCCAGACTAAGCCCTCATAAGGTTAGCGTACGCTTAATCAGCTCCCTTTACATTATTATAAGTTATTTGGTCATTTAAAGTTGAATTATTATGATATACGAGTTTCAAAAAGTTTAATAAATGAAGCAAAGCTAAACAAATGTAAACACTTCAAATATATAGAGTCGAACATCTAAATAGTATAGAACCCTGCAGTATATAGATAACATACATATATATGGTGACAATAAGACATAAATCATGAATATACATGTATTAGTGTTACTCAAATCCCAAAGAAATCCCCAAGTGTTAGAAAAAACAACAAATATATAACTATAATACAAAAGGGCAAAAACCTACAAGTATGAAAGAAGAGAAGTTGCCTTAAAAGTCGTTAGAGGAAGCCACCAATCACTGGCTCCTTGCCCTTCCTCGTTTGTGGATCCATAACTGCTAGAGAAGGAGACAATTCCAATAAGTAAAGCCAGTACAGTTTCTACCACAATTCATGAATTTAAATAAATAAGTCTAAATACCATACAAAATTTTAAAGACAAAAAATTATAAGAAAGTGCATGATAAATGGACTTGAAAGGAATAATAGCGATACATAATATTTAAGAGTCTAGGGAAGGTGTTTAAGTTGTCTAAATCCGTCGAGAGTGGGTGCCACTACTCGACTTCCTAGAACTGCGATTCTTCAAGTCAACAAGTTCAGTTTAGTGTAGCGTATTGGAATCAACATTGCCATGAATACTTTGCCTATGTCTACTACCTATGTTTCAATACTCATGGTGAGGTCACGTTTGTCCATAGAGCACCAAACCCACGAGTTCCTTCTTGACACACACAAGCCTTAGACACTATACAATATAGAATATAGTCTAAGTAAATGGAATAATAAGAAATAAATTCAATAATATGAAAAAAAATAATAGATCCATTAGCTAGTTTACTTACCCTAAACGACAAGGAAAATACACCTTCACGGCTTCTAACACGTGTCTCAATCAACCCTTAACGCTCGACCTAGCTTGCTAGGTACCTAGTATCCCATTTGATTAGTCATATTTGTGTTAGAATCATTAAGTTGCATTTACCATCATTATTTCTAACATAGTTCAATTGTAATCTAACTTCACTATTCATAACATAACACTCATTTCGCACTTGGTATTAGCCGACTAAGGGTGTTATTATGTGAGCAATGTAACTTGACATATTGGAGCAAAACAACCCCATGAAGAGTCTTACAAATCATTCCGAGTTTGTTTGATGTCCAATAGTTCATTTTGTTATTTCAAGTACTTATTAGTCACTTATAATGACCAAACATGTTTGGACTTGTTTAAAATTATCCAACACACTTTATCTATTATTTTTAGGTGTTATTGAACTGATTAGGATTAGTTGAAGGTTTGTTTTCCTTAAAATTTTGAAAATGGCTTAAAAGTAAATACAACTTTTCAACATTCTCGAGGTTGGTTTTGTGAAGTCAAAATACTTGAAACTAAAGTTTTTGAGTGATAAAATCTTATTTAGAAGTCGACAACTCAATATGCTACATTAAGCAAAAGTTTAAGTCCTTACTTGTAAATATGAAATTTTTAATTGAAATGCGACTTGAGAACTAAGTTAGACATGTCGAAAAATTATGAAACTTGGTGGACAAATTCCCTACAATACAAATATATGATATGGAAAGTTTGGCCCAATTTTGACATCGTTTGATGCTAGGAAGATGCTTAAATCCTTTCTAGCTCATTTAGAAATTTGCCATTTTCTTATTTCAAAACTATTTTTGAAAAGCACACAAAACTAGTCGAAATCCCCTGACAATTTAGGTAAGTCAAATTTATAGTATGTTGATGCTCTTTTTAAATCTTGGTCATTTTTGGACTAGTGGAGGCCCCCCAAAAAAGACCAAATATTTCGCCCAAAAACATGAAAAATATGGGCAATTTAGCAATTCACGCGCCTGGGAGGCATCGTGGTCATAAAACCTAAAGCGCCCCTCACGATGTGTATTTTAGCAGTGAGCCATGCAAGCCATGTCGTGGGTGGCACCTTTCACTGTAGAAGTGGAAATGGGGATTTTTTGAACCCCCATCTTTGTTGCCAACATACGACCCTAAATCCATACATTTAGGACTTCAAAAACTACCAAAGAGTGCCTTTAATTGGGTCTTACCTCGATCATAAACTATTCATAATCAATTGCATGTATAAATAGACAACAAAAATCTCAAATTTGAGCGAAAAAAGCATGGATTTGAACAAAACTAACTTTGATGCTAGAGATCTTTGAACAATTGCACTTCAAATGCATCATGTAAGAGAATGAAATTCCAGAATTTTAAAAGTAAACACAAAGCCTCATTTCTTTTTTTAAGGATTTATTTTCGACAAAATTAGAGAGGAAATTGTTACCTTGGGTTTAGCTTCTTTTATTGGCTTGATTCTTGATTAATGCAGCTCAAATTCAGGTGCTCGCTCCTCAAATTTGTTTGCATTAAAATGATGAGATTCTGTATTTACATTTGTTTAGTGTGTGTGTGTGTGTGTGTTCATTTTAGTATATATTAGATCCTTCTCTTATCTCTCCCACATTTGTATCTCAAAACTAATCTCGTGGTTTCCAAATTTATTCTTGTTCACTTAGCCCATGTGTTGTTCAACTTAGGTGTTTTCTAATTTACATCACATTATAACCCAAGTTACTTTCTAATCTAGAATTATACCACTATATCCCTTACCTGATGTACGCACGCATTCCTATACGAACCTTGCTCGAAAGTCGACTACGATGGAGAAATAGGTGAGAGATATTTTTTATTAGATATAGGTAAATAATACACGACATCAAAGATATATAGAATACATCGGCGTCGACTCTTAAGAGTTGACCAAGTGTGCTACAACATCATAAGTCCCTGTAAGAACCCCGCGGTGACACGTGGCATGAGTGAGAGATTTAGTCGTTATTGCATTCACAACTAAAAAGAATTTCCTACTTAAATTGAAATAAATAAAACTAAAACTTAATGGATTTAGAATAGGTCTAAGAAGTGGTCGCCCATATAGGACTTCAGTTACCAAGTCAGTTCCTCATCCCCGTGATGTAGCCACTTGACGAGGACTGACGGGATGTAACGACTCGTTACTTTAAGCTGGTGAGTAGTGTTAATCTAAATCTAAATTAACCCGAGTTATGCTCATGGTTAAGTTCAGCACCACGACTCACATGTGCGTAAGTTTATGTGAGGATTTATGTTTGTTTGGAATATTTATTGAATTTATAGGTTGTACTATATAAGAAAATTATATACAAGAATATAATCAGAAAAATGAGTAATTAAACAGTAAATAGCTGGTAATCAAGTGCGGCGAGGGGTTGTAAAATGAATGTGGACACCCGAGAACACTAGTAGGCATGTCTAGTGAATTTATTGAGAAGAAAATACACAAAGTATTTATATTTATATTTATGTGAAATATAAATATAAATATTTACAATAAACTATAACTTTGGTTTGAATTATATATATGAATATTGGATCGCCTCGTGATGACCGTAAGTGTTGATGATGTCAAGATATGTGCACTTTAGGAGTTGTCATTTTAACCCATCAATCACTTGATCATCCTCGAGATAGTGTGATGCATATCTTGAGAAAAATGCATATATTGAAAATAAAAGCATCAAGTTTATCATCATTTCCTCAATTAATTGAGAGAGTAAGAAAAGCCAAGCAGTTGAGGGTTTGATCAATTGGATTAATCGAGGAGGATGTTGCATTGATTCAAGGAGATCCAACGGCTGTTTGATCCGAGATCATCACCATAGTAAGTTGAGTTTTGAGTTTTAATTGAATTCAATAGTTAGTGATGATTTCTTTATTAATTGCTGTTATTTATGATTCTAATTTGGTTTAAACCTCACTAAAGGTCTTCCCTGATGTATTTAGGGAATATCGGAAGTTTTTGGAGATTTAATAATGGAACAATAGTTGTTTCCCTGTTGCTATCAAGACAGCGCAGGAAGGAGCGCGCTCCACCAAGTTGAGAAGCGCGCTCCTTTCTTCAGATGGGGTGAACCAGTTAGTGGAGCGTGCTCCATCAATTGAGGGAGCATGCTCCCACCTATAAAACAAAAAATGTGCTATAATTTACTTTGAATTTCCTAAGGTCTTAATTGCTAACTTAGGAGGTTCTAACTATAGGGTATTAGACCTATATTGATCACAAATGGTTTGTGATGGGTGTTGGATCACTAGGAAAAGCGTGAGTAAACTGGAAAATTAGAGAATTTCTTAACGAAAAATTAAACGAGGTAAGTATGGATTTGCTTATTTATCAATATTGTTTCACTATTTTAGTATATGTAGTCCATGTAATTTATAGACTGAATACACTATGATGTTTTAAATAAATGGTAATTGGTACTTAATGTGATTCACGAGAGTAACTCCTGGAATAGAGAATAGGTTTTATGGGAGATAGGTTACCTTCCCATCATATAAGTAACTTCATACTCAGTTAGATAGATTGCATGAATCACATATTCACTAGAGGGTTTCGAATAGAACCATTGGATATGAAAGGATTGACTAGACAACACATCGGCTAATGTGTTAGTCTGGCAATCGCATTAATGCTGTTAGTAGGTAATCGACCCTAGTTTTACAAATAAAAAATGAGAATCACATTGTAATAGTCATTGATGGTTTGACCTACATCTATTATTTATTGGATTATATGTTGTTCATAATCCTGTTAGTTATCTTTGGTGTATATTGTTATTGAATTTCACACTTGAATATTATACTGAATGCTGATGGCATTGTGAATCCTTACTTACTGAGCAAGTTGGAGCACTCATCCCAATTAACATTTTTGAAAAATCGACGAGCACTAATGACTACCAGATAGAGAAGGTTTAGAAGTCTTAATATTCTCTTAGATATATGTAATCTTCCTTTATCTAGTACATTTATGTTGAATTACGGTTTTGCAATATCACTAGAGATGAGAGATTTTGTATAATTGAAGTTTATTCCAGTTGGATTTGGTTTGGTATAACGTATTTAAATATCGAAAAAGTTTTAATTTCTCCAGTGTTTTATATTTGTTTTAAATCGATATTCAATATGAAATTATGTTTATTTGGAGAAAGAAGGAGAGGATGTTGGCTCCAGTAAAGTTTGGCTGGGTTATTGGGGCTTGACTACGATTTCAGGCCGAGTATATCGTTAATTGGGATAGGGGAAGCTACGTGGGATTTCCTTGTTTCTTAATCTCTCCACCTTACAATCCACTATTAGAATTGGTTATTCTTTATAGGCAATGTCCCCTCTTGTGTCTATCTTACTCAAATCCACCATTGATCGTCAGCCTCATCTCGATCTATGTAGTTGAAACATCAAAATGTGAAACACTGGTGGATCCTAGCTAACTGAGAGGACAACTCTAACTCATACGCAACCTTACCTATTCTCTTCTTTAATTTAAATGGACCAATGAATCTAGGCATGTGCTTTCCTTTGATTCCAAATCTCTTGTGACCTTTCGAAAGCGAGACCTATAAGTATACATTGGCATCCTCATTAAACTCTAAACTGTCGTGGTACTTGGTAGTATTTCTTTTGTGTTCTTCTACTCACCTTTAAGATGTAGTTTGATCTGTCATATATATTTTCTTCGTGTGATCCACTATGATCTATGTCCTCATAGCTACCACATTCTCGGGCTCCGCCCAACATGATAGAAATCTCTACAGCCTATCGTAAATTGCCTTAAACGGTGCCATCTCAACACTAGCTTGGTAACTGTTCTTCTAGGCAAACTTGCACAAATGGAGATACTCCTCTTAAGATCCACCATACTCTACAACACACATCCTTAAAATTCCCTCAAGTATTTGGATTAGTCGCTGATTGTCCATCGATTTGTAGATGATAGGTTGCGCTCATATCCAATCTAATGTCGAACTGTATCTAGATGCTCTACCATATCTGCGATGTAAACTTTGGCCCTCTGTCTGACACAATCAGCAATGGAACTCCATTAAGTTAGACTATTTCTTGCTCATACAAATTAGCTAGCTTATCTACTCGGTGTGTAGTGGAGATCAGTAGGAAGTGCGTAGACTTGGTCAACCATTCCATAATCACATATACGGTCATGCCAGCACTAAAACTGAGAAAATGCACTAACAAAGTCCATAACAATATGCTCCCACTTCCACCAGTGAATAAGAAAGTGACTGTAGTAGTCCTCTAGGCTTTCGATGCTCAGCCTTAACTGTCTGTCATATCTTAAATGTTTTAATATACTTCAATACATCAATCTTAACCCTAGCCATAAGAATAAATGTCGCATGTCCGGGTACATCCTGGTCTTACGTGGATGACTAGTGAAATGTGAGTGGTAAGCCTCGATGCAAATTTCAACTACTAATGGAATCCACAGTCGCTCTTTGTGTAGCATCCCCTATCCCAATTAGGGCGATATCCAAACTGAAACCCTAATTAAGCCCTGTTTAACTACCAAACTTAACTAGAGCCAGCAGACTTACCTTCCAACTTAATATTCGCATATCTTGTATATCTTGAAATATCGAATAATAATTGAAACAAAAGGCAATGAAAGTTAAAACTTTTTCGATTAAACACAAGATATACAAAACTTTGCATAAATCTCAGTCGTAGAACCATACCCCAACCATGTTTATTATAAAATAGTAATTCAATACAATATATATACAAAAAAGTACATTACATTGGAGGAGATATCCAACCACCTTGATGTCCCCTTTTCCTTTCTCTTTAATACTAAATTGTGTACCTATAAATTAAGGGGGATGAGCGCTCTATCTTACTTAGTAAGTGACACTCATTTAACTATCAACTTTCTACTAGTAATCAATGAGTAAATGAATAACAATATGATCCAATAATGGCTACTTTGGATAATAGAAATGATATGAACAATACTTATCAGAAACACGTCATTTAGTGAATCGCAACTATACTATGACGTTTTTTTCAATTAGTTTCAAAAATGAGAATCTTTCTCTTTTTTACGCTCGAACACAACGTAAAGGGTTCTACACTGGCCTAATGTCAAACCCCATAGAGTGTATTAACACCTAAGATTCTGACTTTAAATGGATAGTTAATGGATAAGTTATTATAGTCATAACTAGAATTAAATTTCAGTTATAATTTAATTAGAGGCAGGTACTTATCCACCTTCCTCTGAGATTGGTACTTATCCACCACCTCTATAGCATTAAAGGTAGGTACTTATCAACCATCCTTTGAGATTGGTACTTATACACCAACTCTATTACATTCAAGTTATTAGTTTCCTATCCATTACACATCTGAAGTTTGAGTCATAAAACATTCGACAACATGAGTCAAAGTACAATGCTCCAAACCTAGTCCATAAGCTACACGACCTAATGTACTAATTATGTAGCACAATTAAAAAAATAAATGAGTCCCACTTACCTGTATCGGCTCTCTTAACGTTTACTGACTTACATAACTCTCTGTTTCATACACCTAAAAGAAACCATTTGTTATCAATTCAGGTCGAATACCATATGTTTAGGACCCTTACAACATTCCCTAAACTTCTAGAAATACTGATAAGAAATTTAGTATTTTTTTATTTTCTTGGGTGGGAGCGCACTCCCTCATTTGGTTTGGTGTGCTCCACAAATTGGTCTCCTAATTCTTGATGGGAGCGTGCTTCCCAGGTATAGGAGCACACTCCATCGTCGAGCATCATAATCGAGAACATGGCATCAGCCCATGTTCAATCAACAACACTTGCAAAACTTATATAAAACATCACTAAATCTTAAGGTAAGGCCTCAAACGAGGTTTTACGCCAATAAAATCAGTAACAACAACAATTACAGAGAATTCATCACCAATTCGTGAATTTATCTTAAAAACCAAATATGAACTTACGTATAGTGATGATCAGTGATTATAGTGGTTTGATCCATCTTATTCACTTTGTGATCCTCTTTTGATCTCTTTCGTTAGATTTATAAAACCTTCATCTATTTCTCATTTCTCTAACTTGATCAAATAGTTAAAAAATTAAGGTTTTTGGTTTATGTTTTTTATATTCTCCTCAAGATTCACATTGCATTGATCTCGAGGAAGATCTGTCGATTCAATTCATTCCATATATGTTTGATCTTCCCTGAGATGTATGTTTCGTATCTCGAGGACAATCTTTGTGACTATTAACAACCCATCACCTTTTAACTGCCTTACTTAGGATCAAATACATTGATCTCCTCAATATACATACTATGTATCTCAAGGTAGATCTTCATGGCTATTAACAAACATCATTACTAGCCACCTCATCCTCCACATGCTTGCCATCTAGCTCACTCCATAGACCATTTGATTAATTTAGAGATTATAAAACGTATCACGAGGCATATCTAAAGCCTATTTATTGCCATACATTCTTATGTATGCACCACTTGATTTTCATAGAGGCGTGTTTACATATATCTTGAGGCCTCACAAATCCATCATTAATGCCTCATGCTACCTCGCATTATTCACCTCCTCAATGCTTACGATACACGTATCTTAAGGCAATCCAATGGCTTAAACAATTCAAAGAAAACCATAAATTATATATATTTATATATTTCAATTATATATATATATATATATATATAAATAACTATGTATTTTCTCATCTTTAAATCCATCGGGCGCATCAACAACAACCCTCAAGCGTGCACACTATTGTGCACCCCAAGCGTGTCACCCTCGATCATGCATGTCACTAAACACCTACCAATTTATCAATTATTATATATATTAGCATATATTCTTCCATTTATAATTTCATCGTGCAAGCCAACAAGTACACTTTAACTTGCACATTACTTTACATAATTTCTCAATTTATTTATCAACTATAGGCTTACATTAATTTACAAAAATAGCCTATAGTATTTTTTGATTCATAATCAATTCAACAAAACATAATACATTCATACAAACATACCCTCACACTAATCGAAATATGTCGGGCTTAACCACGAGCCTATCTTTGGTTAATTAGCGTTTGGATTATAGTTAATAACCTACTTAGGGACACGGGTAGTTACACTCAGAATCTCAGGCACAAATCTGTCGAATGACTCTAATCGGGATGACCTGAACTTAGAGCCATATCACTGAACCATCGATAATGCTCATCTGCCTGCCGACCCTCTAATTCGCTCTGATAGAGATGATCTAAGTCATCATATATCCATATATCAATGTCTCAGTGGTATTTGGAACTTCTGATGAACACATTATATTAGGAACCTCAAGCTACATGTACTCATGTGTCATGTGACTACTCATAACCTTTGTGTCATATCTTGTCCAACTTAAGGTATTTGTAACAACGTTGGCCTTCCTTGGATGGTACTCTAATAAGAAATCATAATACTCGAGGAACTCTGGCCAATGCCTATTTCTCATATTCAATTTTTTCAGGGAGAATAGGTATTTCTAACTCTTATGGTCGGTGTATAGAGTGAACCTTATGCTAGAGATAATGCCACCAAATCTTTAGAGCAAAGACCATAGATGCCAACTCCAAGTCATGTGTAGGGTAGTTCTTCTCATGAATCTTGAGTTGTTGTGATGAATAATTGAGAATGTTATCCTCAAGCATCAGTACATAGCCCAAGCCAATATTTGGCGCATCTATATACACTACTAAACCTTTCCAAAACTCTAGCATTACTAACACTGGCATAGTTTTCAAACTTTCTTGACCGCAATGAAAGCCTTAATCCGTGATTTTCTGATGTGATTGTTCGATCTCCATGATGTTGATGCACACTTCATCAAATGGAAATCCACACATTAATGGTGGCCATAATTTGTAGTGGTATCCCCAAGAGAGATTGAAAACGTATTTCTTTCTTTCCCAAAATCTAGAGAACTCAAAATTGTAAAAAAAATGAAAATCTTGCTTCGTTTTAGGGTTTCACCCATTATTTATATGTGACGATAAGCCCTCACTTAAAATCTTATTTGTAATACAATTATTTTATTTAGGCAATTTAAGAAAATTGCACATATAGCCCTATTAATAAGTTATCAATCATAAGGGCTTTTACGTCATGAATTTAATCGTATAAAATTCATTACTCTGGACCAATTAAAATTGAGCAAAACCATTCTTTATGTGCGACCCAATAGGTTCATATGGCGTTGGTAATAAACCAAAACCATTTTGGTACACAAGTTATAAGTGGTCTCTAGCAAGGCATTATAACTACCCAAATAGCATGAATATCAACATCGACACAACCTAATGAATAACATATATAATATCCTTCTGTTGTGCGATATCCTTTGACTAAATGTAAGGCATGGAAAGTCACCCTTAATGTTCAATCGTACTAGTATCAATCTTTTAAGTAAAGTGAAAACATACAAGCGACATTGATCATATCAATTCACATAGATTTGGCCAATATAAGTCTATCATATCAAGGAATCCACTGATATCTCTGTATATACGAGAGTGACAAATTATATCTTAATTGCACACCTTTACATATAATTCACATGGTAACTACCTAAAATTATAAGATAAACAACGTTTGGAGATTGACCTAGGCACATGCCCCAACCTCTCCCACTTGCACTTGGGATAATCATTCATGTATCTAATACCTAATGAACAAACATGACCATCATGTTTTGCTTGTGGAAGAGCCTTTGTAAAAGGATCTGCAACATTGTCTTCTATTGGAACTTTGCAAATCTTCACATCTCTCATATCGATAATTTCTTAAAAGAGGTGAAAACATTTAAGTGTATGTTTGGATTGGTGGTGTGATCTTGGTTCATTAGCTTGTGCTATCACCTCATTATTGTTATAATATAAGCAAACGAGATTAGCTTTACTAGGATCCACACCAAGTTCAGATATGAACTTTTTTATCTAAACTGCCTCCTTAGCTGGATCGAAAGCATCAATATACTCAACTTCTGTTATTGAATCGCTACAGTTTCTTGCTTTGAACTTTACCAGCTCATTGTGCCTCCATTCAAAGTAAACACATATCCAAACTACGATTTGAAGTCATCTATATCAGTCTGAAAACTTGCATTTGTGTAACCATTTACAACAAGCTCATCTTCCGAACTTCCATAGACCAAGAACACTTTTTTAGTCATTCTCAAGTACTTAAGAATGTTCTTTACTTTATCCGATGACTCTCACTAGGGATAAAACTGATATCTACCTATTGGGCTTAAATCATATCATATATCGGTTGGGTACATAACATGACATACATGATTGATATAATAGATGATGCATACGGAATCATTTTCATTCATTATCACTCATCATTAGCTTTTGGACATCGAGTTTGCTGAGACTTATACCATGAGACATTGGCAACGACCTTCTTTTAGAGTCTTGCATACCAAACCTATTCAGTACCTTGTTTACGTAAGCATTTTGAATTAGGTTGTTTAGCCCTTTAGATGTCCCTAAAGATCTTAATCTCAAGTGTGTAGGCTGCATCTCCTAAGTCATTTATTGAGAAACACTTCCCTAACCAAGACTTGACACTCAGTGATAGGTCATCATTTATGCTTATTATATATAGTTTATTTATGTATTTTTATTGTTGAATCTTCGATATATGGGCCTAATTATCTTTATTATTCATTTTTAGGACTTTTGGAGTGCGCGGTTGAGTTCGTGGTGAAAAACCGCACGAAATGGACTACTCATACACAGTGATCAAATACCGAAAGATATGCCTCGAGATATGCGCGTTTATGGAGATATTCCACTGTTGCAGTCCATGTGTCACTCCGTCATTCGTTGGCTTCCTATTGCAGTCCGCGTATCACGCCCCAATTGGTTAGCGATCGCAAAGAAAGTTGTCGCACTCGCCACTCCACACCACGTGGCGCTCTTCCATTCGCGCCCTCTTCTTGCTCGTGTCGGCGGTGACGACGCATGCCCCTGCAAAAGCTGCAAAATGCAAATGTCCCACCCAATCAAATGTTGACACATGGAAACCTTTTTTTTTTCACGGCAGCGTCATCACAACATCCCTCGTCCAATCGCTGCTCGCCACGTCGCCGCTGCCAGTTTGCTTACCCAATCGAAAGCTGACACGTGGCAGAGGCCTGGAAGTAAAATACGAACACGTTTGACCGTCCTCGGCGCACGTGTCACAACAAGTTTTAATTAAGGGATCGACAGAGAGGAGTTATTTTACTTTTGGGGGGGTCGGCGGTTTTTTTTTCTCCTATTCTTTTTCTCTTCTACAAACCATTGTTTTGCACTTGGTTTTTAAATTTTTAATGGAGTTTTTGACGACGATGGTCGGCTAAACTCATCAATCTGAACCAGAGGTGGATCGAATCACCCGTTTTGGCATAAAAACGTATGGGAGATCTATTTATTTATTTATAATATTTTATTCCCTTTGATATTAGTTGCATTATTAAGATTAAACACTTGTTTAAATCTTGATTTACATGCCAGTAGGTTGTACGCACCCGTACTTGTGCAATAAGACCACATTGGTGGCATCCGACCATACCAATCGATTAGACCTTTTTAGGACCGGTTGCATACCATAGGGATCTAGGCTAAACTGGATACACTAGTGATCCAGTTGTCTAGGTGTAATACCTTCACAAAGCCTATTGCGGTCAACACATTAAACCTAGTTCACTTGAATATATGCTTATGTGTTTGACTAGGGAAGTGGTCATCGTCGAACCTTAAACATCGAGATAGGGAAGTGCGAGGACCCGCGTATGTTATCGGGTCTATAGCTACACTAATTTATTATGAATTGCATGTTTTGTTTAGATTGAGGACTATATGTAAAATTATGCCAAATTGAGAAAATTTGTGATACCGATGGTTTGGATTGTTTCCCCCTTGATTAATTTATTTACTTGCTATTATTTAGTCTAGTTTTAGTTAATTTAGAAATTATTCATGTGGACACCCCGAGTTATTTTTAGTTTCATAGCATAGGTAAGAAACTTGGTTTTCGTGGTTCGACCTAGTGCTTGCCACTACTGCAGTTCTTGTGGTCATTGGTGATCTCATCGGGATTATATATATATTTTGACACATTCGACAAGCTTCAAATTTTGGCGCTGTTACCGGGGAACACGTTATTCTTTTTTTTTACTTAGTTTGTGTTCACCTTTATGTCCATTGATCGCTGTCCGCCGGATCTTTACTCCCTTTTGATCCGGAGATTGAAAAGACTTGCCGTCGGAACTCGAAAGTAACTCGACAGAGGAACCAATCCTCCAGAGTTCAACTGAACGACGAGCAACCCCTTTTGATGGCTGACCACATTGGGAACCCACATGCACCCATTGCACCACATAAGAGATGGGAGGAACCCCTAATTATTCCTCCCCGATAGTTTGTCGCACCAGCTGGACCACATGCACCAGTGGAACAACAGAGGCCTGTAGTACACCAGCATCAACTATTTAATCAACGAGTGGTTGATCCCCCTCCACAAAGGCCACAAGCTAACCCTTGGGCACAACCTCGGGCTGAATATCGTATTACCATTGGGATGGCGAATGATGGGATACAGGATCTCTTGGCTCATCAGCCACACTACATCGTATTCCCAACCCACAGGGGCAATTTTGAGCTCCGATCAGGTTTCATTAACCTGCTTCTCGTCTTCCATGGATTGGATCGTGAGGATCCAGTCATCTTCATCAAAGTCTTCCATTCTAAGTGTATGACCATGATTCCCCCTCACGTTGATGAAGACGAAATCAAAATTTCAATTTTCCCTTTCTACCTTAAGGATAAAGCTCAAGACTGACTCTTCTATCTTCCCCTAGTTCCATCACAAATTGGAACGACATGATTTTTGCATTCCTCAAAGAGTTCTTCCCCGAATCTAGAGCTTCCAAACTTACTAGAGAGATATGCAGCACCAAAACAAAATGAGGAGAATCTTTTGGTGATTATTGGGGTCTTTATAAGCGTTTTCTTATGCAAGGCCCCAACATGGCCAAAACAACCTCTCCATTGTTCGTTTCTTCTATCTGGGACTTACACCCCTCGAGAAACGGATGATTGGCAATGCTTGTGGAGGTGACTACAGATGTAAGACCACTGATGAGATGTTTGAACTGTATGACTCTATAGCACGTCAATTGCGTCATTACATTGCTGACGTAGAAGAGGGACCTTCACAAAGTCTTTATGATGGAGTAGGGTCAAATTCTGCGAATAGAAAGCGTGATAAACTCACCGATCTCATGGAGCGATTCCTCACCTCAGGAAAAGCTCAAGTTAAAGCTTGTGGCTTCTGTGCAGCCAAGGACCATTCCACTGACTCGTGTCCTACCTTATTCGAGAACGAGCAGGCGAACGCTCTAGGTGGTGGATTCCAAGGTCCACTAAGGAATCAATACGACAACAACTTCAGTAACACTTATAATCATGATGTAAGAAGGCCCTATCATAGTTATTATCCCCAGAAATAGAACTTCCTCTACTATGTTCTAAAGGGACAACCTCTTCCTCAACAGTCTCAACTCGCTCAGAATTCGAGATCTTTAGAAGAAATGATGAGGACACTCATTACTAATCAAGACAGATTCTCTAAAGACTTGGTCCAACTCAAAAATGAAACAATCGGGAGGCATGCTTCTAACATTAAAAGTCTCGAGGTTCAATTAGGGCAACTGGCCCTTCATGTTGGGCGCACGGATGAGAAAGGCAAGTTGCCATCTCAACCGCATCCGAATACTAATGCGAACGTGAATGTTGTCACACTTCGTAGTGGCAGAGAGCTGGAAGAGGTCCTTAAAGAACCCAATCATAAAGAGGCCACCCCTAAATCCAAGGAAGTCGAGCAGAGCTCGAAGTTCAATCGTCTCATACTGAAATGGTACACTTGGATAAGGAAACACAACATTCTCTCAAAATTCTACCCTCGTTCCCTCAACGCCTCATGAAGAATAAAAAGGTTGGAGAAGAGAAGGAAATTCTAGAAATCTTGAGGAAAATGGCGATAAACATCCCACTTCTTGATGCCTTAGCACACATGCCTCGCTATGCTAAGTTGCTCAAAGACTTATGCACCAACAAAGGTCAACTCAAAGGCAACGAGAAAATCATTGTAGGTGAGAATGTCTCAGCTATCCTATCCAAAAAGTGGCCCACCAAGCGTGAGGACCCAGGCATGTTCATTTTCCCTTGCACAATTAATGAAGTTGAGATCTAGAAAGCTATGTGTGACCTCGGTGCCTCTATCAATGTCATGCCACTATCCATATATGAGACATTGAAGGCTGACCCTTTAAAGGATATTGGAATTGTCATACATTTGGCAGACTAGTCTGTTGTTCGTCCTATGGGTGTCTCGGAAGACATCCTGGTGAATGTTAGTGAGCTCATATTTCCTATTGACTTCTATATTATTGATATGAAGACTCAGCCATACCCCCATTTTCCCTCAGTCTTGATCGGTAGGTCTTTCCTAAAGATTGCCAAGACCAAGATTGATGTTCACGGTGGTTCTCTGACCATGGAGTTTGATGGTGAACTCATTAAGTTCAACATCTATGATGTGATGCGCCATCCCTGCGATGCCTCTTCTATGGTGCTTGCCTTGGACAGTACGGACTCACTTGTCCATGACACCTTTTTCGTAAAAGGTGATGATATGAAAGTGTTGTTAGAGAATCATCTCGACACCAATTATTTGCAACAGCAATGCTTCGCCCTCGATATCGAGATCGAGGAGTTGATCTCCGAGTTGGGAGTTGGACTCTACTCCACTTTATTTTTCCACCCTAGCATATCTTGACTTACCAGCTTTGAACTCTACACTTCTCCCCTCTATGGAGCGAGCTCCCACACTGGAGCTCAAACCACCGCCCAACCACCTCAAATATGTGTTTTTAGGTGAGAATGATAATTTACCAGTGATCATCTCCACTAAACTCACATTACCAGAGGAAGAGAAAGTTGTTTCATGTGCTTCACGAGTTCAAAGAAGCCCTAGGGTGGACGATCGCTGACATCAAAGGTATTAGCCCTTCCACATGCATACATCAAATACATATGGAAGAAGGGTCAAAACCTTTACGAGAAGCACAGAAGAGACTAAACCCACCGATGATGGATGTGGTTAAAAATGAGATTCTGAAGCTCTTCGACACTAGGATGATCTACCCAATCTATGACAGCAAGTGGGTCAGTCCCATTCAGGTGATTCCCAAGAAAACGGGGATCACAGTTGTCACGAACTCACGAGATGAGTTAGTCCCAACTCGCGTCCAAAATGGATGGCGGATTTGTATCGATTATAGGAAGCTTAATGCTTCTACTAGGAAAGACCTCTTCCCGTTGCCTTTCATCGATTAGATGTTAGAGCGTTTAGCAGGTAGGTCTCACTTCTGCTGCTTGGATGGCTATTCTGGCTTTCACCAATTCCTATAACACCTGAGGATCAAAAGAAGACCACCTTCACTTGTCCTTTCGGTACTTTTGCTTATCGGCGCATAACTTTTGGGCTGTGCAATGCACCTACTACTCTTTAGAGGTGTATGATGAGCATCTTCTCTGACTTTGTTGAACAATTCATCGAAGTATTCATAGATGATTTCACCATTTACAGCGATTCATTCGATCTTTGCCTTAGTCACTTGGCTAAGGTCCTTCATCGATGTATCCAAAAGAACTTGATCCTCAATTATGAAAAATGATACTTCATGGTGGATCAAGGTCTTATCATCGTGTCTGCTAGGGGTGTGGAGGTAGACCCGACAAAGATTGAAGTAATTCAAAAATTTCCTTACCCTATGACTGTGATAGAAATCCGATCATTTCTTGGCCATGCCTCTTTCTATCGGCGATTTATCAAGGATTTCTCCAAAATTGCACAACCCCTATGTCACCTTCTTCAGAAGGACGTGCCTTTCCATCTCGATAAGGCATGTAGGAGTGCATTCGATGCACTTAAAAACTCTCTCATATTTACTTAAGTGATTCGAGCTCCTAACTGGGAGCTATATTTTGAGATCATGTGCGACGCCAGCAACCACGGCGTGGATGCTGTGCTTGGGCAACGAGTCGGGTGGGCTTTTCATGTCATAAACTATGCCTCCCGAACTCTTGATCCTGCCCAACCGAATTACACCACTACAGAGAAGGAGCTTGTAGCAGTTGTCTTCGATTTGGAGAAATTTTGGCCTTATCTCTTGGGAACTAAGGTGGTCGTCCACTCTGACCATGCTTCCTTAAAGTATCTTATGGCCAAAAGGGAAACTAAACCTCGTCTCATTCGATGGATACTATTGTTACAAGAGTTTGACATCGAGATTAAAGATAAAAGTGGTGTAGAAAATCTTGATGTTGACCATCTCAGTTGTATCGAGAATGGTGAAACTCCTGTCCCGCTTTGAGATGATTTTCCTGATGAATATCTCTTAGCAATTTCTGAGGAACTCCCTTGGTTTGTAGATCTGGTAAACTACCTCGTTACACGAGAGTTTTCGCCTCACCTTACGCGAGCCCAAAAGGAAAAAATCTGGAAAGATTCCAAACACTACGTATGGGATAACCCGTACTTGTCAAAATTTTGCTCAGACCAGTCATTCGTCGATGTGTCTCCCAGAGTGAAACATAATCTATACCGACATTCTGTCATTCACATTCTTGTAGTGGTCATTTCGATCCACGTAGGACAACAATGAAGGTTTTGGAGAGTGTGTTTTATTGGCCCACCATTTTTCGCAATTCATATCTATAAACTAAGACCTGTGCCAATGTCAGTCGACTGGTACCTTAAGTCATAGGGATCAAATGCCACTGACTTCGATCCTATTTTGTGAGATTTTTTATGTTTGGGGGATCGACTTCATGGGGCCATTTCCACCATCACATGGTTTTCTTTATATCCTACTAGTGGTGGATTACGTGTCAAAATGGGTGGAAGTTAAAGCCACTCGCACCAATGATTCGTCGATCGTATGCGATTTGTTGAAATCTTGAATTTTTTCAACTTTTGGTGCTCCACGGGCTTTGATTAGTGATCGAGGTACCCATTTTTGCAACCGCATAGTTGAAAATCTCCTACACAAGTATAATGTTACACATCGTATGTCTACAGCCTATCATCCTCAGACTAGTGGCCAAGAAGAGGTGTCAAATTGGGAGATTAAATCCATTTTGGAAAAGACTATAAACCCGTCATGGAAGGACTGGAGCACACGCCTTGATGATGCGGTATGGGCTTATCAAACGGCATTTAAAACGCCAATCGAAATGTCTCCGTATCGCTTAGTCTTTGGCAAATCATGCCATTTACCGGTCGAGTTAGAGCATAAGTCTCTATGGGCTATCAACAGCTCAACATGGAACTCGACGCAGCCGGCAAAGAGAGAAAGTTGGACCTTCAAGAATCAGAGGAAACTCGAAACGATGCCTACGAGTCCGCTCGAATCTATAAGGATAAAACCAAGGCATTCCATGATCGCAACTTATCTCGTAAGACTTTCATAGTCGACCAAAAGGTCCTACTTTATAATTTTAGACTAACTCTCCATCCAGGGAAATTGAGGTCACGATGGCTCGGACCTTTTGTTGTTACTGATGTGTTTGGACATGGCGCAGTTGAGATTTGGAGCACATATACAGGGAAAGTTTTCAAAGTGAATGGGCATCGATTGAAGTCGTTCTATGAGAACTTTCTACAAGCATGAGATCGATAGCGAGACTCTAGCTGTTATAAAGTACTTTGATTGAGAAAGAGTCAGATTGAGTCGAGCCAACGACGTTAAAAAAAGGCGCTCTTGGGAGGCACCCCAACCTTCTATCCCTTTTCTTTTTTATTTTGATTTTAACATTTTTTTTTGATTCTTACTATTATCTCCTTGTGACTCTTTATAGGTGTGTGACCTCTGCATAGCACACTGGATTTTGAGAGCTTGATATTGCTCCTACGGCTCCTCACATGTTCTGTAACTACGGATAGTCACATCTGCGATCCGGTAAGGTCACCCATCTTTTTTTCATCCGTCGATTTAGGGTTAGTGTCAGTCTTTTGCATGATCTTTTCTCATTTCCTTGCCACTATATTTATCAATTTCTTTTACCTTTTTGTATGTGTTCATATGCGCTCCTAACCTATTTTGAATCTTGAGGACAAGATTCGAAATAAGTTTGGGGGTACTTTAGGATTTGTGGACTGAGCTGGATGGGTCTCTATGCGAAAGACCGCAGGTGAGATCGTTTAAGTTTTTTCAATTATATGCGGTTGTCGAGCGGTATTGGTGGTGTTTTGTATCTCTTATTCAAGCATTTCTTCCATTTCTTTGCCCTCTGTATTTCGCTTTCTCATTTTATTTGGAGTTGATGCATTTTCATGCATATTTCTAATGTAGTTTTCATTTTTCTTTTAGAGTCACTCGATATTTTATTTCATGCCTTTGGTCATGGATGAGTACTCTATGGTTGCCATGCTGACTTGAAACTTGGGAGAAATTAGGCGAAACACTCACTCGAGCGTGTAGCCCAACATTCTTATGATTTCTTGATTAGAGACTTAGTATGTTGGTTGAGCCTGTGCTAGATACCAAAGTGGGCAGACGGTCAAAATTGTGCAAGTCTGATTTCTAGAGAACTAGACCGAGGATGTAACTCACTTGAAGCTAAATTCTTATGACTAGAAAACTTTTGGGGAAATGATTTAGGCCATTGTTGAATTTAAACCCTTATCCTTAGACCTACATTTTATCTTACTACTAGTTAGCCCATTTGAGCCGAATTAAACATGATTTCTTTGATTACCTATCATTAAACCCTCAGCCATTAGCCTTATATCTTATACCTAGTTGGAAACTAGACTTAGATTTGATATCCTTAGAAAGAGACATGAGGAGAAAAAAAATCAAAGGATTTTTTGTTTACTTGCCCAAATTAAGGGGAAATTCATGATTAGAGAGTTTCACCTAAAACGACATCCACAGGAAATGGAGCAGGGAGCCGGGTGGTTGGAAAAATGTGAGGATTGCACATCTTGAATGAAAAATGAATTTTAATGCAGTTTAGTCACATTCATGTTCTCGGGTAATCATTTTATAATCTAAGTTCTAGTTTTTCAACAGTTCTCATACTTTTTACACCACTTCCTTGGTACCATTCCCCAGCTTTGTTGCACCCTATTGAAGTCCTATTTATTCTCATTGTTGCTAAGTCTATAGTAGGGGCGATTGTGGTTGCATTTCTTGTTCATGGTACTTTTGATACGTTAATGCGCTATTCTCATAGGAAATTGTGGACTTGCGTGCTTGAATGTATAGACCAAGAAACCCGCAAGTAGTTGATGGCATTTGTCTTGATCATATCTTTATCTTGAAAATGTGATCTTAATTATGTTTGCGTTGCAATTCATGACATATCGTAACTCGAAAATTTCTTGAGTAATTTGTTATCTTGACGACTATGTAAATCAAAGGAACTCCATGAATTTTAAATCGGGTATAGAGTAGTTGAGTCGGTGCACAATCATATTAGAGGTCTAATTTATTTGTATGTGTCATTTACACCTTTGCTCGAGACGTGCAAAGTCTTAAGTTTGGGGGTATTTGATAGGTCTTTATTTATGCATATTATATATAGTTTATTTATGTATTTATGTTGTTGAATCTTCGATATACGGGCCTAATTATCTTTATTATTCAATTTTAGGATTTTTGGAGTGTGTGGTTGAGTTCGTGGCAAAAAATTGCGTAAAATGGACAACTCATACATAATGATCAGACACCGAAAGATATGCCTCGCGATATGCGCGTTTTGGGCGATTTTCCACTGTTGCAGTCTACGTGTCACTCCTTCATTCGCTGGTTTCCCGTTGCAGTCCGCGTGTCATGCCCCAATTGGTTAGCAGACTCCAGCAAAAGCTGTCGCACCTGCCACTCCACGCCATGTGGCGGTCGTCTATTCGCCAACCCCTCTTACTCGCGTTAACAGCTGACGCATGCCCTTGCAAAAGCTACAAAAGGCAACTATCCTACCAAATCAAATGCTGACACGCGACAACCTTCTTTGTCACAGCAGCGTCATTAAAACAGCCCTCATCCAATCGCTGCTCTCCATGTCACCGCTGCCAGTTTGCTCGTCCAATCGAAAGCTGACACGCGGCAGAGGCATGGAAGCAAAATACTAACAACCGTTTTACCATCCTCGGCGCACATGTCACAAGCAGTTTTAATTAAGGGATAGACGAAGAGGACTTTTTTTACTTTTGGGAGGTCGGCGGCTTTGTTTTTTCTCCTATTCTTTTTCTCTTCTACAAACCATTGTTTTACACTTGGTTTTGAGATTTTTAATTGAGTTTTTGACACGATGATCGCCGCTAAACTCATCAATCTTAACCAGAGGTGGATCAAATCACCCGTTGTGGCATAAAAACATATGTGAGATCTATTTATTTATTTATTTTATTTTTCATAATATTTTATTCCTTTTGATATTGGTTGAATTATTAAGATTAAACACTTGTTTAAATCTTGATTTACATGCCAGTAGGTTGTACACACCCGTAACTTGTGTAATAAGACCACATTGGTAGCATCCGACCATACCAATTGATTAGACCCTTTTGGGATCGGTTGAATACCATAAGGATCTAGGCTAAACTGGACACACTAGTGATCCTATTGTCTAGGTGTAGTGCCTTCACAAAGCCCATTGCAGTCAACACATTAAACCTAGTTCACTTTAATATGCGGTTATTTGTTTGACTAGGGAAGTGGTCATTGTCGTACCTTGACCATCGAGATAGGGAAATGCGAGGACCAATGTATGTTATCGCGTCTATAACTACACTAATTTATTATGAATTGCATGTTTTGATTAGATTTAGGACCATATGTAAAATTATGCCAAATTGAGAAAATTTGTGATACCGATGGTTTGGATTGTTTCCCCTTGATTGATTTATTTACTTGCTATTATCTAGTCTAGTTTTAGTTAATTTAGAAATTATTCATGTGGACACCCCGAGTTATTTTTAGTTTCGTAGCTTAGGTAAGAAACTTGGTCTTCGTGGTTCGACCCCGGGCTTTCCACTACTGCAGTTCTTGTTGCCATTGGTAATCTCATAAGGATTATATATTTTAACGCATTTGACACGAGTCACTCAGCTAGGTTGGGATGTCATTTCCTTTGAGTAATATATTAGCAACAAACAGTACCCGAAAAATAACCACACTCCACTTGACCTTCTTGTATATACAAGGCTCATCTTCATTTTTAATGAAACCAAATTCCTTAATTGTTTCATCAAAATGAATATTCCAACTCTGAGAAGTTTTTTAATCCATATATAGATCTTTGAATCTTGCACACCTTCCTAGAACTCTCGAGATAAACAAACCCTATAGGTTGTATCTTATACACATCCTTAAGTAATTTTCCATTTACAAAAGTTGTTTAGACATCCATTTTCCATATCTCATAGTCATAATATGCGGCTATGACAATTAGAATTCTAATAGATTTAGGAATGGCCATAGAAGAAAGTGTCTCATTATAATCAACACCTTGAGTCTATCTAAAAACTTTTGCTACTAGCCATACTTTATAAGTATGCACATTGCCATCCATGTCAGTTTTCTTCTTAAAAACAAATTTACATCCAATGGTGTTACCACCTTCATGTAAATCAACAACGTTCCAAACTTGGTTATCATATATGGATTGCATCTCACAATTCATGGCACTAAGCCATTTATCTGCCTCAAGGCTATAATAGCCTCCAAATAAGTACTAGTTTCATTTTGATCCATAAGCAACACCATACTACTATCAATAATAAGAAATCCAAATCTCTCAAGCTAATGTCCCACCTTATCAGACCTACGTAAATCTTGTGACACCTATTAAAGTTCAATTAGTTCAAGACTTTGTTGATCTCCCACTGGCGGTTGAGTGTTTATTTACGGCTTTTGAACTTCTTCAAGACTTACTTTACTCCTATTTTGATGTTTTGAAATAAACTCTTTTTCCATAAAGACACCAATTCGAGCCACAAACACTTTGTTCTTAGTGGGATTATAAAAGTAGTATCCTTTAGTTTCTTTAGGATAACCAACAAATACACACTTGCCAGATTTGGCTGATAATCTTTTTGGAATTTGTCATCTTATGAAAACCTCACAGCCCTAAATCTTAAGGAAAGAAAAACTTGGTATTTTCCCAGCCAACATCTCATATTGTGTCTTATCAACCATTTTAAAAGGAATACGATTCAATGTAAATGCACTAGTTTCTAAGGCATAACCCTAAAAGTAAATAAAGAGATATGGATGACTCATTATAGATCAAACCATATCCAACAAAGTTCAATTTATCATCTCAAAAACACCATTTCTTTATGGAGTTGCTGGGGGAGTTAATTGAGACATTCCTACAATTTCTAAGATGATCTCAAAATCTTGGCTCAGATATTCACCATCTCGATCCGATTGAAGTGCTTTTATAGTTTTACCAAGTTGATTTTTTATTTCATTCTTAAATGTTCGAAACACCTCAAAAGATTCGCCTTTATGTTTCTTGAGATATACGTAGCCATATCTACTGAAATCATTAGTGAATGTAATGAAAGTGGGTTACATTCTCGTTCTAGCATCCTAGAAACATGAGTTGCACAATTTTGACCGTACTAAGTCCCTAATCATGAAATAATAAAAATGCTAGGCTACGGGATCGAGTGAGTATTTGTCCTAATTTTCCCTAAGTTTCAAGTCAAAAAGGCAACCATAGTGTACTCATCCATAGCCAATGGCATGAAACAAAATCTCGGGCGACTCTAAATAATATATAAAAAAAAATATACTAAATACATGGATGAAAGTGTATCAACTCCTAATGAAATGAGAAAGATAAGTATGGAGGGAAAAGAGATGGAAGAAATGAATGAATAAAGGATACTAAACACCACAATTACCATTGGTGAATTGCATATAACCGCATATAATTGAAAAAATTTAAACGATCACAACTGCGGTTTTTTGCATAGAAATCCATCCAACTCAATCCATAAATCTTAAATTAGCCTTAAACTTATTACGAACCTTGTCACCACCTCTAGCTATTGTGCTTATAGGACCGCATACATTAGTATGTATTAGACCCGATAAATCACTTGCCCTTTTACTGTGTCCAGTAAAGGGACTCTTTAACATCTTCCCTAGTAAACACGAGATACACAAGTTTCATGTGATTCAAAATCATATAAATCTAAAAGTCCATCTATATAGAGTTTAGAACTGCATTTCTCATTTATGTGGCCAAGAAGACAATAAATGTAGGTTTGACTCAAATCATTTGACATGAATCTTTTTGTATTTATGTTATGAATAGGAATATCTATGGACATTTTCATGTTTAGAATATAAATACCATCACACAAATCAGCATTCGCATAAAAAATGTCTTTACGAGAAATGAATCATTTATTATTCACAATAATTAAATTAAAACCATCAAAATCCAAACATGAAACATAAATGATTTTTTTGCTCAAGGCAAGTACATAATAATAACTATTTAAAACTAAAACAAGTCCACTAGGTAAAATTAATTCATAGCATCCTACAGCCAATCGAGCAACCTTTGTTGCGTTTCCAACTTGTAGGATGACTTCTCCTTTCTTTAGCTTTCTACTTTTAGTGAGACCCTGCACATTAATACAAATGTGAGACCCATATCTTGTATCAAATACCCATGAATCACTAGTAGAAAAGTTAACTTTCATAACGTAAATACCTGAAGCAGTTGTCGCACTACTTTTTTTATATCTTCAAGATAGAGCTTGCAATTTTTGCACCAAGGCCTAGGTGCATGGCCGAAATGACAATTTCCTTTCTTTTTCTTTTTTCTTTTGAGACTTTGAAGTAGAAGTTTCATGAGGATTGACTTGTTTCGTAAGCTTTATGATAGTTATAATAGCCTTGGCAACTTAAGCCTCGCCTTTTCCTTTTTTCCTCAAAGCCTTTCATTTTTGAAACATCAATACATTAGCAATGGGTTTCTTGATGTTATTCATGTTATAGTTCTTTACAAATTGCGAATAACTATCAGAAAAATGAGTTTAGGATCAAATTTGTAGTCAACTCTTGGCTTATGCGAAATCCAAGTATGTCAAGATGGTCAATTTAGCCCTTCATTTTCCAAACATGAGGACTAACTGATGCACCCTCAGGCATTTTGCAAGAATGAAGGTTCTTGACCATCTCAAACCTTTCTTACCTAGCCTGGTATTGGAACGTTTACTTCAGCATCGTTGCCATGTCGTAAGCTTCCATATGTTCCATGTCCTTCTGAAGTTTAGGAACCATGGTCACTAACATAATGCATGCAAGTTAAGTCATTCACATGCTTAGTATTTTCATCTTTCATGGCTCTTAAAGCATTGGCTGGCGGTTCCTTAAGAATATGATTATCCAGGACATACAACTTGTGTTCATGCCTAAGAACAATTTTCAAGTTTCTAAACATGTCAAGAAAGTTGGTTATAGACTAGTCCTTCTTAAGGATGGATCGCAGTGACAAGGGATTATTGTGATTTGAATATGCCATATATCTATAAAAATGATTACGCAAAATTTCCTATTAGTATAGAGGAAAAGTCTACCACTAAATTAACAACCCTTCTTAAAAATGCAATGTTAATTTAAGGGACTAAAATCCATGTTTCACCTAATTTCAAGACAACAAAGGCATGACACTTTGAATTAGGTTATTTAGGTTGGTACCAATTACCAATTACATCATACGTAACTTTTAGTTGTTTTTAAAGAGATTATAACATCTTATGTCTTAGTATGTTTTATCTCATCTAGTGCCTAAAACCTAAACCGTTTTAATAGCTTTATCAAGTCAAACCATTTCAAACAATAGAGTAACCATTATTTAACTTGCTTCACTAAGATAACATAATATAATCTGAGGAGGCTAACCCATATTGATGCGATCGAAACATTGAAAAGTGTTAGAGAATGGATGACATTTGACTTCAAATTTGGAAGAAAGATTTTTATTTGATTTAGTCATCATAATCTAAACAAGATAAATATCATATATTACAATGCATAAACAATCACTAAACAAGTTAGGAAATTATTCTTATTAACTATCATACGAATTTCCTTGAGCTACGAATAGTTAATGGTGGTCCCGCTGGTTGGTCAATAGGTGGTGGTTCCGCTAATTGGTCAACGGAAGGGTGTACAGGGGGAGCACCCTTTTTACAATGAATTTCAATTCCAAAATTGAAAATCACCTAAAATTTCTTATTATTTTAGTCAATCAAATTTACTAAATCTGCCCCTTATTTTTATTTCAAAAAATATTAATTAAAATATTATTAATTAACTCGAGCCAACCTTTAACTTAGTATCTTATCCTAATCCAATTAGAACTTAAGATACTTTGAATCATTATCCAATTAAAATTTGTTATATATCTCACATATCTTATAGGATTTGTAATTCTTAACCGATTACAAGTTTATCTCTTATTTAATACGAATACATAAAGGATAACCACAATGAGATATATAATCAAAATCAATTTCAAAATATTAATAATGCATTCAACTCCTAAATCATATTAAATTAATCATATTAACCTAATCATGATTTCTATCATGGAGACATAAATAATTATTAAACAAAAATGAAATACGTATTCAACAATAGAATCACATTAACCTAAACATGACTTCTTCCATGAACATACAAAATTTGCATAATTCTATATCAAAAACATATGTTAATCGAAATATTCAAAACACGAATGCTATCATTGAATCAAATCATGCATATGTATTAATATACATTAATTAACAAAATGTTTTAAAACCAGTTCTTGCTAACAATTATCATAGAACCTATATGTACATCATATATATACATAAATCAAGATCATTTTTCACACAAATATCATATATACATCAGAGAAAACATGCAAATATTTAATAAAACCAAGCCTTAGGCTTTAATACCACCATTCGATTTTTGGGGTTCATTAAACTAGATTTAAAAGGTAAACCACACCTTAATCCGTGATTTTTTTTCTATGATCGTTCGATCTCCAAGACGTTCAACTGCGAATCCTCAATCAAAAATCCACATACGAATGGCGACCACATTTGGGAGTGCAAGCCCCAAGAGATATCGAAATTTTTTTCTTTCTCTCCCAAAATCTAGAGAACTCGAAATTTGCAAAAATGAAAATCTTGTTTCGTTTTAGGGTTTCACCCTTTATTTATATGTATAGATAAGCCCTTACTTAAAATCCTATACGTTAATACAACTATTCTATTTAGGTAGTTTAAGCAAATTACACATACACTCCTATTATTAAGTTATCATATAACGAGTTTTATAGGTTTTATGTCATGAATTTTATCATATAAAATTCATTACTATGGAGCAATTGAAATTGCGGAAAACCATTCTTTGTGTGCAAACCAATAGGCTCATGCGACATTGGCAACATAAACTATTTTGGTACACAAGTCATAAGCGATCTCTAGAACGGTATTATGACTACCCAAGTAGCATGAATATCAAAATCAATACAACCTAATGAATAACATATATCATATCCTTTTGTCGTGCGATATCCTTCGACTAAACAAAGACATGGAAAGTCACCCTTAATGTTTAATTGTACTAGTAAATTGAAAACATCCAAGCGTGATTGATTATATCAATTCACATGGACTTGGTTATTATCAGTCTATGATATCGATAGATCCACTGATATCTCTCTTTATACGCGAGTGACAAATTATATCTTAATCATACAAATTCAAAGATTATTCACATGGTAACCAATTATAATATTTATAATTGTCTGGTTAAAGACAATGTTTGATTGTGTCAAATTACAATGCTCCTAAGATTGAAGTTTATGGTAATCTAAAGTCGAAGGACTAAATGATATACTTATCATGAGCGACACCTATAACTTAATCCATGTGGTATTCTAATAGCGGGTCGGTCCAGTACCTTGTTCTTTAACTAGTTCTCATGATCTCGATTTGCATCCCTATACGCTTTATCATCACATGAGCATCAATCAAGATTCACACTAGTCGTAATTCAGTATAGTTCCCAGTATAATGATCGATGAAGGACATTAGGACAACTCACCAAATACTTATGGATCTTAATATAAGGTTAACATGCAATCACTTATAATAAGACAACAAATGAATACCTCCATTTTACTAACTAAAATTAGAAGATAAACAATGTTTATAGATTGACCTAGGGCACATTTCCCAACACCGAAATATTAGAGAGGTCATGCATTGAGCGATAGTGAGATCTTGGTAATCCCAAAAGGTTACGGATTTCTGTAACCAAATACGTTATAGGCTAATCTATCACTGATCTAACCCTAGAGGGGTCCACTGACACTTTGTTGGCTTTTACCACATGAACCAAGAATCTAACATCTGTAAGCCAAAATTCACACTTACATAATTTTGCATTCTTTATGCTCCCTTAGAGTATGCAACAATACTCGAACTGTCCCTTATAGTCCTCATGAGTCCTAGAATAGATGAGACCCACAAACACGTAAAAGATGTTTGTCAACCAAAATGACACTAGTTATACTATATCCCAGGCCAAACACTATGTTCTCTCTATCTTCATCCCCGATCCTGAGCTGCTGATAACTCTTAGGTCAATCATGGAGAACCATTGTGCTCCCCATAGCTGATCATATAAATTATCTATGTGTGGGAGCCAATATTTATTCTTCACTATAACTCGATTTAACTATCGGTAGTCGATACACAATCTCAAACTACCGTATTTTCTCTTCACAAACAAGACGAGGACGCCCTACAATGACATGTTCGGGTTAATGAATCCCAACTATAACAACTTATCAAGCTTGGTCCTCAACTCTTCTAGCTCTTTATAATCTATCCTATAAGGTGATCTTGATATCGGTTTGTTCTCCATGACCGAGGCAATAAAAAATTCTATTTCTCTAGGTGGTTGTAATCCTAGTAAATTCTCTAGAAACGAATTAGTGAACTCACATATTATAGTTACCTCTTCAATCCTAACCTTTGATATCTCTGTCTTACTCGTAACACTAGCAAACATTTTAGTTTCCTAGCTCGTGGCTATTCTGCCTTTGGTGATTGTTAGTCAACTCGAAATGCCATGAAAATTGAACTCTATCCCATCTGGAAGTTGAATAGTAACTAAATTACTGAAATAGTTCAGATGCGCATAGTACGCGACTAGCTAATCCATTCCAAGTAAAGCATCGAACTTTAGGAACTCTCTCGCTTATAAGTCCGCTGATAGCTGGTGTCACTCTATTTCCACTACCACCCCTTACAAATCTTATTAAGATATATTTTATCCTAGAAGCAGTGTTAAAGATCAAGGGTCTACTAAGCCTAGCTGGTCTCAACCCTAATATGTTTACTATGTGTCCATAAATGAATGAGACAGTCAAACCATAATCAATCATAATGTGCATCAATGTACGAAAAATTAAAATCATACCCTCAATCAAGTTACAGGAAACTCCCAGATCTGGCTCTACAATGATGTGGACTCCCTCCCTGGCCTGCTGTGTTTAGCTCACCTGTAGACACCTGTCCTTAAAGTGGCGTGTTTAACAGTAGTCAAAATTCCTTGTATTGTCTTGGTCCTTGTAGAACAATATTACCCTGTCCCTGTCTTGGCCTCTATGTTTTTGCCTAACCGAATCTCAGTGGTGGTGCTTGCCCAAATATTTATGACTATTACTTTCCACTGCCTTTGCATGTATCCTTACTCTTTGTATATTTCCTCTATGGCTATGGTGCTGATCAAGTCGCCTAAGGTGGTTTGCTAAAATAGATCAATGTTGGTGTGGGTGAAACATATGTTGTCTAAGTAGACCGTGGTGGCACCTAACACTTTGAGCCCTACTTTCCTCTAAACCCTGATGTTTGTGTTTCCTCCTCTTCTTGGAAAACCTAAATGGGTGCTCTAAACATGCCTCTGCTTGGCCAACTCCAGCCTACTGTAGATGTATCCGCAAATACATCTTTTTGGCTCAATTCCTCTCATAGGCTATCTGTAGTGTCCATGGTTTAATTTCGACCACATAGCCTTCAACCTCAAGTAAAAAGCCCTTTTTGAAATAATAAGCCTAATTTGCTTTTATGATTGCCACACCTCTAACATATCACAATAACTGTAACTACCGTCCTATGTATCGCATGACAGAATCATCGAAGAGTTGTCTCAACATCATGAAATCATTCCTCTCGGCACTGTAAGAGGAAAATAATTCATGGTAAATGAGTTCTTACACCCCATCAAATCTTTGGACACTCCTCTGGTTGCTACTAAGTGGGTCCACCACTTGTCTGCCTCCTCGAATAGTAGTGCAGAGGAGATGGGAACTCTTATGCCCTCCTTGGAATCAAAGGTGACATTTATCTTTTCATGAATCTTCATGAACCTCTCTACTGTCTTTAAGTCAATACTTCCAACATTATATTTGAAACTCATACAAGTATTTGGCCTTAGGCGTCACTCTCATTCTCATCTCTATCGATGTGGATGACAGTATATCTATTGGAGTGGGAGGTGTACGGGGTACTATCTTTACCTATATCGGTGCTAAGGCGGTTATCATCGGTACTCATGTAACGGTGGTAGCTAATGAGTGGCCTATATCGTAGGCACGCTTGCCTCATGAAAAGTGGGCATTGTCAATGAAGATGGTGATTGTGTATCCGTAGGGTGTAATATAAGTATCCTCAAGATCTCTTCTAATTGGGGATCTTTAAATGTGACCCTCTGAGTCAAGGTCTCTAGCTCCTATATGCTCATGAATTGAGGACCCGCTACCCCACTATTATTACCTGACCCAGGATGATCTGTCATTGCAATATGAAAAAGGAAGTGAGCCACTGATAAGTATATAGGTACTAATAAAGTATAATACAATACAACAAATATCACTTATGTAATCAACTTTTTAATTCCCCCAATTGACCTAACTTCCCAACGATGAATCCAAGTAAGGATCATAGGGTTCCACTCTAAGCTCGGATACTAACTACGACGGCCCAAGTCTTTAAAAACTGGGACCCGCCCAGACTTAACCAATAAAATCATCCCTCGCAAGGCCAATGTAGGCTTAGTCAACCTCCTTTTCTATTATTATAAGTTATTTAGAGATTTGAAGTTGAGTTGTTTTTATTTGCAAGTTTTAATAGTTAAATAGCGAAAGCAAGGCTTAAATAAATATAAACAATTTAAAGATATAGAGTAAGACATCCTCATAGTGCATAACCCTGCAATATATAGATAACATGCATAAATGTGACAGTAAGAGGAAAATCATGAATATGCATGTATTAGTATCACTCAACTCCCAAAGAAACTCCTAAGTATTATAAAAAATAATATATATATATACACAATACAAAGATGCAAAAACCTACAAGTAAGCAAGAGGAGAAGCCACCCTGAGAGTCCTCAAAGGAACCACCAATAACTTGCACTTTGCCCTTGCTCGTCTTTGGATCCACAATTGTTAGCGAAGGAGACAATTCCAGTGACTAAATCTAGTAGAGTTTCAACCACAATTCACGAGTTTTGATAAATAAGTCTAAATACCATGCAAAGATTTTAAAGACAAAAAAATAAAATGAAGTAAATATTGACTAAAAAGTAATAACAACGATACATAGTGTCTAGGAGTCAAGGGAAAGCATTTTAGTAGTCTAAATCCATTGAGAGCGGGTGCCACTACTCGACATCCTAGAATAGTGACTCTTCAAGTCAACAAGTTCAGTTTGTTGTACCATGGGAGCATCAATAGTACCCAAATACCTTTCCCACGTCCACTACCAATGATCCAATACTCAGAGTGAGAATATGTTTGTCCATCTAGCACCAAACCCATAAGTACCTTCTTGACACACCCAAGCCTTAGACACACTCAAGCCTTAGAAACTCAACGATACATAATAGAGTCCAAGTAATTGGAATACCATGAAATAAACTCAATAATATGAAAAGAACTGAATTGATCCCTATATCTGGTTTACTTACCACAAAGTACATGAAAAATACCCCCTGCGGCTTTTAACACGCGTCCCAATCAACCCCTGATGCCTAAATCTAGTTAGCTAAGTACCTAGTGCCCCATTTGATCAGTTATATATGTGTTAGTGTCATTAAGTTGCATTTACCATCATTATTTCTAACATATTTCAATTGTAATCTAACTTGACCATTCATAACTTAACACTCATTTTGATCTTGGTATTAGGCTACTATAGGTTGTTATTGTGTGAGCAATTTAACATGACAAATTAGTGCTAAATAATCCCATGAAGAGTCTTCAAATTCATTCAAAGTCAGTTTGGTGTCTAATGGTTCCTTTTATTATTTCAAGTCATTATTGGGCACTTATCTCGGCCAAACATGTATGGACTTGCTAAAAACATTCAACGAAATTTATCTACTATTTTTTTGTGTTATTGAACTGATTAGGATCATTAGAAAACATTTCAAATTGATTTAAAATACTAATTTGCAAAACAATCCCTTAGGGACTTCAAAATAATTACTTGAAAGTTAGTTTTCCTTCAACTTGGAAAATGGCTTTAAAATAAATAGAGTATTTTAAAATTCTCGAGGTTGGTTTTGTGAAGTCCAACTCCTTGCAACCAAGATTTTGGAGTGGTAAAATCATATTTATATGTATGAAGACTCAATTTGCCACTTAAAGTGAAATCTCAACTCTTTATTTTTAAATAAGAAGTTTTTAGTTGACATGTGACTTGAAAACTAAGTTAGACATGCCGAAAGTTGTGAAACTCAGTGGAGAACTTCCCTACAATACAAATATAAGATGTGGAAAGCTTATTTTAATTCCAACATCGTTTGATGCCCGAAATATGCTTAAACCCATTTAAGCTCATTTAGAAAATTTTTTTTTCTATTTTAAAACTATTAGTAAAAATCACTCAAAGCATTTCAGAATAACTTGAAAATTTGGGTGAATCAATTTCATAGTATGTTAATGCTCCATATAAATTTTGGTGATTCTTGGACTAGTGAAGAGTCTTAAAAAAGGATCAAAAGTCTTGACCAAAAATGTTAAAAAATTTGGGCAATTTAGCATTTCATGTCGTACGCATAAAACATTAAGAGCCCTTCACGGCATGGATTTAGGCAATAAACCATGGAACCCATGTTGTAGGTGGCGTTATTCACTGTAAAGGTGGAAATGGGAGTTTTTCTTGAATTGTTCATCTTCTTATCCGACTCCGAGTATAAACCCAACCATATAGGGCTTTAAAAACTACTAGAGAGTGCCTTTAATTGGGTCTTACCTCGATCATAAATCATTCGTAATTAGTTGCATATATAGATCATCAAAAAAAATCTTAAATTTTGAGCAAAAAAAGCATGAATTAGAACAAAAATTACTTATGCTTAAAAATCTTTGCATGTTGAAAAATTGCACTTCAAATGCATCATCTAAGAGATTGAAACTCCCGATTGTATGAGTAAGCACAAATCCTCATTTCATAGCTTTTAAAGCATTCATTCTCAACAAAATTGGTGAGAAAATTTATACCTTGGGTTTGAGCATCTTGTGCTGGCTTGATTCTTGATTAATGCAGCTCCAATTTGGGTGCTCACTCCTTAAATTTCAGCAGCCACACTAGGTTTTTCTTCTCTTGATTTCATGAATTTCTTTGCATGAAAATGATGAGGTTCTCTATTTATATATGTTTATTTTTTTATGTGTGTGTTCATTTTATAATCCCTTAGATCCTCCTCTTATTTATCTCATACACATATCTTGAGATCAATTTCATGGTTTTCAAATTAAGTCTAGTTCACTTAGCCTATGAGTTGTTCAACTTAGGTATTATTTTTTTAATTTACTTTACCTTAGAACCCAAGTTATTTTCTAATCTAACATTATACCACTATATCCCTTACCCGATGTACGCACGCATTGGGCGACACACACGCCTTATGTTGCCTTCAATTAATCGCATCAAGGCAATTGTAAGTTCCTCCAATGCTATCATCAGTAGGTGACAACTTGTTAGCTTGATAATGAATGTGTAAATCAAGTGGCACAAACCATAATATTATAATAGTTCACACATCGAGATTTATAGTGGCACAAATCACTTTTTTTTATTTGGTGGCTCAAACCTACTCTTTTAAATTTACAACTCAAACCTACTCTTTTGATCGAGCTACATAAGTGTTCATATCATATGCATACCACCATAGATAAGCAAGATCAAGTCAATAACAAGATGCAAACCATTTTTGAAGTCTTCAATTGTCAAAACAAATGTCCTAATATAACTTATTACATGCCACATTTGATAGATGAGCAACTTCCCCACTTACCTCGACTCTCTGCAAAGCCTATTTCCATTACTCGCGCGCTCCGAGTCGTATGCGAATCACCTTGAGAATCTAGAAAATTCTCGACACATTCATATCATCGACAAATAGTATATAAATTCGAATTCATTTTTAAATTTATTTTGGGGTCTAGTAGATCTCTTGTCGCCTAGTATGAGGGTTGAGTGGTAGGACCTGCCCAACTCTTTCCCTGCGAGCATGGGAGTGAGCCCCTATTGAGTAGTCAATGCTAAAAGCAAGGGCAGACCAAAGATCTTAAGTTTCCCTACGGTGTAATCAAACTATTAGAGCTCATTTTTCCCTTGAAATTTAGTACTTCTTTAATAAAATCTTTTTAGGTTGGCCTTCATCAGTAAAGTTTCAATGTATATACAAATTATACAGCGCGAATAATCAATATTTACAACTAAGATATTTATATAACAAATCATTTATTTATATGTAAATCAATATTATTTTAAAATACGAATATTTTTTCTACTACCAAAATAAGAATAATTAAATAGTGAATCATTACAAGTATTAGGGTATTGTTTTGGCTAATAAACATTTTATAAACTATTAATTGAAGAATTTAATTCAAGTACATAGGTATTTGAGTTAATAATTCAGGTGCCAAATTATTATAAACTTAGGTGACCATGGCCAAAGCTTTTCTGTTGAGATAGTAGAGGCATTATTTGCCGAAAAAAAGGCAAGATTTAAGTTGAATGTGGTGAGTTCGACTCCTACTTAAGTAAAAAATAATAATTAAGTTATTATTATAAGTGATAACATATACAAACGTAATCAATAAAATCACAAAACTAAAATAAATCATATTTATATTTTATATTTAAAAAGAGAATCTTGGTTTGAGTGACAAAGAATTCAGTTCCCCTTAAGTGAGCTCTCAATTTTTGAGTTTCGTGGATGAAGAAAATTGAATTTGTAAGGTCACCTCTCGTATGGGGCTTCGTAGTGTTAAAACGTGAATTAATTAATTGGTATATAATTGACATCATACACCATGTACAATTTTTTTTTAAAGGACGCTCGTATTCAAATTAAGGAAAAAAAAGTTAATTACTTGCATGTCAAAAACCTTTGACATGCTCATAGATTTTTTTTTATAGAAACATCATTATATCAATAGATTTGTTGGAAGAAAGGAAAAAGATTAACATATACTTAATTTTTGGTTAGCAAGTAATATACTTTTTATATACATGCATTAGCTACGCTGTTGTCAAGTCCTTTAGATTATGTATCAAAAGCAAGTTCTTAAACACATCTCCTTGTCCAGTCTAGTTGTCGAGGGAGTAGACAAATGAAGCTTGCAAAAAATAAAGCTGGCCTCCTTTGACAATAAAAATATTTAATAAATGTAAATAGGTTCAAAATTAAAAGTAGTTTTCAAAAAGACTAAAATAAATCTATAAGTAAAAGTTTGGCTCCTGAGTCGTGATGCTCATGCCATGTCCATCTCTCTTTTTCGGCCCGGCTACCCCATTTAAGATATATATATACTAGTCGATGAGCACTTGCGTTGCACGTGAAGGAGATATTAGATGTTTTTCTTAAAGTATTGTGTTGGAATAGTAGATAATCTTAGTTGGTGAAAAATTAAAAACATTAATAAAGAGGAAAGAACCATGGAGGAACAGTGGGGAGAGAGAAGGGAAGAGAGAACCGAATGGAAGAGAGAAACGTGGAGGAGAGAGAAAGAAAAAATCCTCCAAATCCCACTTTATTAGAAAAACGCATATTAATTTGGACTTATCAATTAAATTACCAATTTATCCTTAATTTTAATTATTTCTATCAATTCACAGAGTCATTGTTGGGACTTTTAGCCAAAAAGGCTTCACGGTTAACCGTTTTGGGATTGCTATTATAATAGTATAGATATATATATTATTTATGTATATATATATTATTTATGTATTTATTTATTTTGGTCCAGGAGCCAAATTGGGCCGAAAAATCCAGTCTACGGCCGGTTCAGTCCTTGGTTCTGATATAGGGGCCATACTGGGCCCTGGTTGGGCGGTCAAACCGACCACTTGTCTTGCCAGGTACGCACCAATGCCGGTAGGGGAAGGGGGGTGATCCTCCCACTGCTGTTACTGGTGATGGCGATCCATTTCCCTACTTCGGTGGCGGTAGTGGTCGAATGCCCATATTTGACGACGACAATAACTTTTTGGCAACAGTGTGATGGCGTCGCCCTTCTCCCCTTCTTAGGGTTCTCCAACCTCATAAACGTCTCTAATAGGTCCAAAATTTCTCAAATCAAAAGCAAAGCACCCAAAACAAAGTTTACAATTATTAAAGACCTATAAACCAAAAAATTTAGATAATCCACCGTTATAGTGTTAGGAAAGCTTGTAGAGAAGATGAGAGTGGAGTGCTTTACCTACACAACAGATCCTCAACATATTGAGGCAAAGGGATAAAATCAATTTTTCGACACTTCGAATGATATATATAATGCACAAAAAAGGTAGCGAGATAGAGAAGCCGATGGGAGTATGCAAATGCAACAACTGTTAGAGAAGACAACTACTTATCGTGGCATAGGAAAGATAATGGTTTGAATGTCAAACACATACTTATTTCGAGCACATCTTGACGTCATTAACTTTGTGTGGTATTTCCCTTTGGTGCACATCTTGACGTCATTAACTTTGTGTGGTATTTCCCTTTGGTGCACATCATGGACTTCACATACATGACTAATAGGTACTAGATGCCACTAATGGAGATTTTTGGGGGTGATTTCGATTGAGTTGACTTTCTAGATTGGGTCTGCTTTCATGTCATCGGAGATTAAGGACAACTAAGTATTTCCATTAGAGATATTGAAGCATATATTAGACGGTTAGTCTACATCGCGTGTTTTGTCACTGATAGAGACTTGGGACTTAACAATGTAATGCAAGAAGTATTCCCCCTATCGTCTCACTTACCTTGCACGTGGAACGCAAACTTAAATCTCTTGACCTACACCAAAAATATGTTTGCAAGAAATGTATATTTGACTCTCTTAAACTTTTAAGTGGACGTCATTTTTTTATGTGAAATCAAAGGCATCGTTTAATCGTAACTTGAATAACATACGATCTCATTATGGCAATGTGTAAAACGTGTCGAGCATGTACAATAAGTTTCTCATACATCCTTATTATTTGTAGTAGTGATAAGTTGGATTGTCTCTACAGGAATTGGGCAACACATATTTAGGAAAAGTCTCCAATGGTTTTGATTGTTTTTCTTTAATTTAATTAAAATAGGAATTAAAATTATCTAATCAGGCTATGATAATTAGTTAAACTAATTAAGCTAACTTAACTAACACAATCAAAAGCCTAAACATTCGCGAGAATCGCAGATGCACAGACCGGCTAAGTTTTATGAGGGTACAAATCTCGAGGTGACAAAGAAATTTATGAATAGCCATAAGAAAATACACGACATCTTGGTTGCGTTGGAGCACATGAGACCGAATAAATCATTTGGGCTGATGTTTGGAAATGTTGATGCATTGTGGCACAGTATGTTGGCTTCCTATGGTAAGCCCAATTATTTGGTAGAGTTTAAAAGGCGATTTATTTATAATTACTTTTAGCCTTCGGTCCTGAAGTAGAAGAGGGCCGAGTTTTTGAACTTATGATCGTACGCTGGGGAGTCGGTGACATAGTATATGGGCAAGTACTTGCAACTATTAGAGTATGCTAGAGGTATAGCCGACAAAAATGCCGACTAGGCACACTATTTCATGGAGGTGCTATTGAGAGTCATTGAGGGCAATGTGGTGACTACTGAGTAAGGGAGTTTATAGGTTGCATATAAGAGGAGCTTACCTAGAGAGACATACTTGAAAACACATCTTGATGAGATCATAGCAGCACCAGCCCTAGCTCAATTAGAGTATAAATCAGGGGATGATAGGAAGAAGAAAAAACACCAACCGCTGAGGCTAAGAGATGCCAAGGCTTAAAGTGTTGGGTCCATAGCACCACCATCACACTCAGTGTGCACAATACCAGTACCTTCCATGCCAGCACGTACAACACTAGCCTACCACACTAGTCAGCACAATCAGTAACATGACAACAGTATTAGCGGACAGAGGGCGGAGGCAGGGGCAGAGACAGTGGTCCGAGACAATGGTCAGAATTGGGCTAGGGGATGAGATTTCTTTCAAATCCACTTCAATTCACTGCCATGAACAAAATTTTCTAATGTGCAAATTAGAATTTCACCTATCATTGTGAATAATGTAAGTTCCACATTGCATTAAGTTTCAAATATTTATATTCATGACCAATTAAGTTTACTATCCGTACCTCCCTAATCAATTATAACTATTTATCGATGTTATGTATTTGTACCATCCATATTCAGCTTGAAAGCTTTAATGGCCATGATAACTCCTAAAACATAATATCAACAAACACGTGATCAAGATGTTCGTAGCGTTACACTCAAAGTCAATACAAATTTTAACAATTTTACTTAAAACATTATAATTCACTCATAACTATTTTAGCATAGCATTCATACCATATAATGATCTATTGATCCCTAGGATTAATGATCTATTCACACTTCATTGAAATTAATATGCACATAATGATATTCATTACAATCAAAGATTAAAGGAATAACTTCAATTAACTTGGGGGAAATAATACCGTATAACCACACGCAAGTCTTCAATGTCTTCTTTTCCAAAATCATTCTTAATACTCATGAAAAAGTAAAACTAGGTTAAACTATGTTAAATGGTTGGTCATATTCATAATTCGAGGCTATTTATATTAATGGGTGAGTTTACCACGTCCTATTACCTATTTATACTCCTATGACACTATACAAAACAATTAGAAACCCTACTACATAATTCCACACGAAATAAAACTCTAACTTTCAATTTTCTTTAACCTCAGCGCTGTCGATAAGTGATCTAGTGTTGTCTATGCAATGCCACCGCATGATGATAGCTTTTGTCGCTTTGTGTGCAATTCTCCTCATTCATTAGACTTGGTACCTTGTGTGGACCCCCCGATGCCGTCCCTTTTGGCCAACGACACCACCATTTTGCCGACTCTATTGACCAATTTTTTTCTCTTCTTAGTCCTTTATGCCTTGCCCACACTGCTTAACCTCTTCCCATGGTGGCAAGCCTATGTGCCACGACGTCAATCTTACTTACATGCATGTTTTCCTTATTTCTTTACGAAATCACTCGTTCGTCTCCTTTATACCTTGTATACCTGAAAATACGTAAATTTCATTAGTTTAATTCCGATATATTTATACTAAATATACTACTAAACGAATACTATATATAAGTCTAAATAATCACTTATCAAAGCCCTACTTCTCCCTAAAAGTTTATTAACCTTTTTTCTATCAAAGTGAATTTGATCAACACTTGAGGCAAAATATACGATCATATAATCATGCCTTTTGTTTTACATAAATGGGTGTCAATTTAGATCATAACCTAGCAATTGGCGGGAGCCGGGTTTTCTCTTATAGTGTAGGAGTTGTATGTCATAGAATTAGTAGTTTGATACCATTTGATGGGTCACAACCTATATACCTACAAGTGAACGTGTACGATACGAAAATGAGATATCCAACCGCATTCAAGAAAAATAAGTGTTGAAAATGGAGTTATTAGAAACAATTAATAATATTCTACATACAACTAACCTGTTTTTCCAAGTATTTCACCAATTAGGGAGACATAATGAACTAGTGTAATGTAGGATAATTATAAAATAATTGATAACAAATCGTCGCATTCACAAATTGCCTACAACACCACAAGTAGCAGCCATACTAATTGGAGTAATAGATAACAAAAACACGCACGAAAGAGACGTAATAATTCAAACAAAATTAGGAGAACTTCAAAACATTAGTAATACGACGAGATTTTATGATCATCTACAATAGCCGTTGCTTTTACCATTTGGACATAATGGATGAGACTTAAATATGTACAAAATCATCAACCAAGGAAGGCTTAGCTGTCAATCGTACGACTCATACATTTAATAGTTATTTTTGTCAATGATTAATTAATCAAGTTATTAGATTATTTTTTAGTATAACATAAAATTCTTAATTGCTAAATCTTAAAATAATTATTTGTCCTTCAGAAATATCATTATTATTACATGGAGGCTAGTTACTTTAACATTACGTAGTCGACATTTATGTGATAATGGAAAATATGCAATTACGTGTTTTGTAAAACTACCAAGAAACTATTAGATTAGAAATGTATAAAAGCTACAAGATACAGGCGTCAGACAAATAGATGCAAGTAAAAATAAAACAAAGATGTGTCAATTTTAAGTTCTTTACAAATAAATAGTACATGAAGCTGGTGTGCTTGGCGCAAGTATGATGACTCACTTATAGTAATAATGTAACCAACTTACAATGACTACGGATATCGTCCTTAGGGAAAGGTTTTTGCACTAGTTTTTAGTTACCTATTTAACTTGAATTATTGCTAAGGAATTTACTTTTAATTGGTTTTATACTAAACTAAACTATCGAGCGAATCGATCTAAACTTTACTCAAACTATTATTTTAAGGATATCTTAGTTAACAACTTCACCTAATTAATTTAATACTATGCTTTGTATTCATGTTTACATCACAATATGTTGTGTGCAATGCCTAATTGGAATAAATAGATTTCTTTCAAATCTACTACAAACAACTGTCATGTTGGAAAAGATTATATTGTGCAAACTAGAATTTCACCGATCAGTCTAAATAACGTAAGCTCCATATTGCTTTAAGTCCCAAATCATTGGATTCATAACTAACTAAGTTTACTATATGCGCCTCCCTAATCAATAACTGTCGCTCGATGTTATGTATTTTACAATTAGACCGTCCATGACCAAATTAAAAACTTCAATGACCATGATAACTCCTAAAACCTAATTTCATTAAACATGTGATCAAGATGTATAAAGAATTTTCCTCATAATTAATACAAATTCTAATCATTGCACTTTTTATTATTACTTTTCGTGTATATTCAAAACATAGCATTCATACCCTATGATCCATTGATTCTTAAGATAAATAGACTACTCACACTTCATCGAAACACACATATCACAATTCATTATGGAAATCATTGCAAATCAGAGATGAATATAAGTATTACCTTGAATTAATCAACGAAACCAAAATTAAATTCGAAATATGAAGTCTTCAATGTTTTCACATAAACCCCTTAATACTAAAACTCAATGTAAAAACCATGCTAAATTAATGTAATGGTGGTTAATAATTGGTTTATGGTAAGTTTACTGCATCCTAATACCAATTTATACTCCCTAATAACAATTAGAAACCATACTTTTTAATTTAACTTGAATTGAAACTCTACTTTTTATTTCTTGCCTGTCCGAGCTATTAACTATTGCCCAGGCGCCGTGCATTAAAAGCCAAGGCGTTGCTACTGCGTTGGCTATGCATTTGTGCTTTTTCACTCTTTGGTGTTTTGGCATTATCCACCCTGTCTTAGTGGTGTCCCATATATATATTTAAAGTGATGCCACTGCGCTAGACCTCTAAACTTGACTTTCTTATTTTCTTTGCTCTTGCGTGTCGTGCTTTATGTTCGCATGCTGTCACTTTCCTTCCAACAATTTCGTGCACCATAGTTTCCCATGTCTTTTATTAGTGGTAAAAAGGATATTGTCTTCACATGAATTTTCGAGATCTCAAAGGAAAGTAACTTTTTATTGTTTTTATTAGCTTATTTAATTTATGTAAATGTGAATTGAAATACTAAATAACTTAACAATTATGATTACTAACTTAAATAACCAAACTAACTAAATTAATCTAAACAAATTAACTTCAAGCAAAATTAAAAAATACTCAAATTCAATATGATATAAATATCTAAATGAACATCTAAACAAACCTCCACTAAATAATGTAATATTCTTGAATTGCATTTAAACACTAGAACATAACATTACTTCATAGTATAGCTATAATTATTTTATATGGAATCTTGGAATCATTAAACCCCACTTCATAATAAGTTGATAGCCTTTAGCCAGCCACCGATTTTTCTTAATTCAATGGTAATGCCACACTTTTATCATTGTAAATCTACCTATTGAATAAAATGCAACGCCATCGAAAATAATATCATTAAGTTCAATGAAAATCATGTCTAATCTAAGCCAATATTACTACAGTCGCATAATAAACAACTTAGAACGCAATCACTTAAAATATCTACTTGGAAAATGGCCCATAGATTAATCCTAGTTACTACTTCTATAATCGTTTTCAATAATTATAGACATAAAATCAAAATTGCAATACCACATAATGCGTTTGCAATTATACATGCAATACAAATCTCATTTAGTTGTACTACACAAAAACAACTTGTTTATTCCGTGAGTGACGCGTATGAATAGATTGAAAGAATTAAGCGCATGATTCCTTAATTGTAACTATTTAGTAATCCAAAATAGACTACATTGTCAGGGTTGTTTAGATAAATAGACTACTCCTCAAGCTGGAAATAGACAACACATAAATATAGTTAAAATACATTATGAATAAATAAATTCCTTAATATAAATCAAATCTCCAAAGTATCTTCAAATATAAACAATAAAAATAAACTAGAGTAATAGAAAAGCAAAAAGAAAAAAATTAGGAGAGTAGTTTTGAAGCTCTCAGGTCTTTTTATAGTTTCCCTATGTATACATATCATTGATAAACTCAAATACTTCATAATAATCTAAAAAAGTTGTAACCAACCTTAGCTAATTCTCTACGATTCATAACTTATACACAAATCAATGAGCATATCAGTGAGTTTTGCTTATGTACTACACCGATTCGGTTGGTGATTTATAGTATATTCTCCAATTCACTATAGATTTGCTATCTCTCTTCTGGTGATTCATAGTGTTATTCTAAATCACTAGCTAATCATTGGTACATTTTTTCAGTTGACTATTTTACTTGTCTTTCTATTTTCTTCCATTTCTCCATTTTCCTATTTAAAACCTAAAATAACGAAAAATAAGAAATTACCTAGTGTAATATCAACATTTATGCTTAAAATTAACCTAAATTACTTTATAAAATGTGTCTAATTGTAGACTTGTCAAATACCCTAAACTCAGGACTTTACTGTCTTGAGCAAAGGAATACTCACACCATATTCTCTTTTCATTCTTTATAAACTGATTTAATCTAATTCATCTGAACTTTAAATAACAACAAAATTTAAAATAGAAATGATTTTCAAATGAAAATATAATACGCACAAGTAAATAAAAGTTATGAAAAAATAAAATGATTTAGTCTAGTCAAAACATCCTTTAATGATAACTTAACCACCAAATATATCACTTTTTAAAATTTTAAGTTCATTGCCTAGGTTAGTGCACAACATAAATTTTCTTAATCTCCAATGTAGAGCATCAAGCTTATGATCACTAATACAAAATCTCAAGACATAAAAACCACTAGATTAATCTAAATTTAATAAAATAATTTACAATAACACCACATTAAAAAAATCAATAGGAATTTTTTCGAGATACCAATGAATACAACATTTAGAACATGTTAGATTAAGAAATACTTCATTCAACTCTAGTTTCAAGTACTCGAGTTCAATCTTTTCATTAAAAAAGTTTAAGAACATCTTTCTTTTCTTTTTATCTATCTTATTTTTTTCTACTCCATTCTAATTAATTCTTTTTCACATATTTTTTTTTTTTTATTTTTGCTTATAAGTCCCCGCTACTTTTCCTTTTGACATTCTCACTTTTTTCAAGTAAGGATTCCCGGCTCCATTTCCCTTGGAATCAGACTACCTATATATTTATTTTATAAAATCATATATTAACACTTCTCACTGTCTATCATAATTGAAGAAAGTATTTTTTAACTCACAAAAACTCATCAGTTTATAACCCATTTTTTTCTTTCAATTGTGGCGCAATTGCTTTTTTTATATTTATACTATAAAAATACTTAATTAATAGCTCTTATGTAATGAGATTCATAAAAATCTATCTTGTTCATCATGCATTAGTGTTTCGATCTTCTTTCCATTATTATGACTTTCATAAGGCATTCAATTAATGTTCATCAAGTAGTAAAGTTAGTAAAAAAAAAGGTATAAAGTTAATTCCTTCTATCACAAAATTAACTTGGATAATGAAAATAGCACTTCTGTTCAAAATCTATTACATATATATATTCAGTTTCATTCTTTTCCTAACTAAAATAAAGAAAAACAAAACTCATACTTACTTGATTTTGAAAGAAATTATGTAATTTTTTGTCCACTTACTTGAATGTCAGATTAAAAGTAATTCTGAACTTTTCTTCTACATTTTTTTCTTTCATTACAATCAATTACATACTTTAACTAAAATACACCCAAACTCATTCTAAACCTTGTTCTGAAGGTTTAAAAATAAAGTCCGGTTGTCATCATAATAAACATACCACGTGAAGTGTAAAAGAATTGATAAAATAATAATAAATATGACAAATCAAGAAATTAAGTTAATTATAATAAGACAGAGGGCATAAAAATTAATGAATAAACACCACCATTATATAATAAGTGAAATAAATATTATACCTAAGCACTTAATAGAATGTATAACAAAGTATACGACCATAAAAACAAGGTATCATCGAGAAAACATAAAGTATGTAACCTTTATTAGAATTACATTGAGGAATCTCACAACATCACTCATAGTAGACAAAATAAATAGAAGAATAAAATCAATGTTGGCGTCCTGAAGTCGGTTTGTCATTATCCCCCACTAGATCAATCTTCTGGGACTAGTAGCTCACAAACGGGTTGTAAAGGTAGTATTCCTAACAAGGCAAGGTTGAAACATCAAGATTACTGCTAAGCGGAAATCTCATATGTGTAGAAAGTACAAGAATCGATTTGCCTCCTTGACATCTATTTTTCCTGGACGTCGTACGCTCCATTCTTGTTGAGGCTCCTTTAGTAAGGCTCTCTAGTTCTTGAATATCGGTTTTTGATAATTCAGAGACCAGTCATCTGATTACGTGAGATAGCACCCATGAAAGCCAAATTCAACTCTTTCAAGTATATTCTGTCATGGTCTCTATAAGGTTGCTCCATGTTCTGATAATTTTAAGTTTTCGACATCTCCTCTAGGATTCTCTTCGGGTCATCTCTGATTTTCCTTCTCTGCTCTGTTTCTTTTCTTGCTATCTCAGCTCTTTCTCTCGCTCTTCCTCTATGCCTTCATAACCGTTCACTCCACCATATTTCTTTATCACCTCATCGGTGATGGTTTTCTCTAGTAAAATATCTAACTCCAGTCCCACCATGTTCATTTGGTCCATCCAATAAACGCAGTAATCATCAAAGGAAAAGGTAGGCTGTGTTTCTTCTTTGTTGTGATGGAACTCCTAATGGAATCATAAATGAATTTTCCAACACCTAAATATCCTAACTCCATGAAATTGTGGTAAAGTCAGGCGACCTTATAATTCACTATTTCGTAGTATTGCGGGCATGACTATAAGTCGGCGTTGATTAAATAACACTAAGCTTTAGTGGTCTTCCTAAAACACTTTGTGGTTATCTGCTTGGGATACCCCTCCATGTCAAAAATAAATCAACCTCGATATATTACCTCAAAACTTTCCCTTTATTGTCATATTGCGGAAATGACACTTAATTCCATACTCAGGTTCGGGGTACTCGTCATTTTATTTTTTTTATAAAAATCAGTAAATCCAAAATTTCAATTTATTATTCTAGTAAAGTAGTCCATCGTCCTCCCTCTAACTTGAGATTCAGTTTTACTTTCACTTCCATATACATTGGCGTAAAATTCTCGCACTAAAACTTCACAACCACATTCACTTGGGACATCCTCCAAGTTGAAGGTGGCTGTAATATCTAGTCAGTAAACCCTAGTTTCACATCTCTATGATGTTTAGGACCTTAGGCCTATACTTCAATTCATTCTTCACATTAAATCCCTCTTCCATGATGAACTTTCTATCCTTAATTACATCAGTCCTAAATTTTTGTAGGCTTTCTAATTTATAAAAATTCCCTTCGTCAAATCATAATTTTTCTCTCCCATCAATATTTGTTTTTCAAGTTCCTCTTCTTCCTCCTCATCCACATAATCATCCTCAACGTTATAACTAAATGAAGAAGACAGAGTAGGTTCTCTTTACGGTCTAATCCTAGGTATGTTGAAAGATATGGATATGGGTTGGAAATGGGAGACTTTAAATTTTTTTTATTTCTCCATTTACTTTCTCTTTCCTTTCTTTTCTCATGAACTTCTACCCTTATCACCTCCGACCATTTGGAATGTTGTAGGTAAAAGGTTGAACCTGTAAAATCATATGGGACCAAGTGTTTCGAAAAAGTATTCGATAAAACTTCAACTATCTATCGAGAATAAGAAATCATTAGGTAAAGTTTTTTTTTTTTTCAAATTGAGATATTCAAATTCATATGTAAGTAGTTGATAAAATGGCATTATGAAATATACCTTTGTAAGTATGTCAAATCAATCGATAAATATTCACAAAATCCCTATTTGAACCTTAGTCTCAAATTAGTTCGCTCATAAAATTCAATTTACTCGCCATATATAAAAATAGTTTGAAAATGTGATAGTGATAAACAAATAATTATATCACTCCCATACTAGTACTATAATAGAAAACATTTGATATCAATACCATTTTAAAGTAAAAATTTTGAAATTGAATTTCTATCTTAACAATCAATCCAAAATTGACTAAAAACCAAAAAATTTAATTTAAAAGAGATTAGAGTTTTAGTTGATTACCTTCTTGAAAGTGATTCTTTCAAGTATTGAATTCAAGATGTTTCTATAGAATTTCCCAATCTCTTATTTGAACTCCCTTGCTCAAGCCCTAAGTGACTATATACTCTCAAAACTCACCACATTTTTAGGTTGAATATGTGAGGATTAAGGTCGGAATCAATTAGATATACTAAAGGTAAGCTTTAGAGGATTGAATCTATGCAGAAATTGGTCTTTCGATCGAAACGGTACAATGCTTTGTGAGTAGCAATGGTTTAAATGTGGCAAATTAGGGTAACGTTCTCAAAAACTCAAATTCAGTGCCGACGAATTAGGGTTTAAGTGGATTCAATGAAAAATCGTGGATGAATTCGCTTGAAATGAGCCTCAGTGATTCAGCGATTGGCTCAACGACTTCTAGTTGTAAATGTGATTTGGTGAGTAATTAGCGGCTTTGAATTTGCATTGAAAATTTTGCAAACTTCGACAAATTTACCCAATGATTTTCAGTACAAACTGGAATCGATAGGAAATTGCTCGCTTAATTTGACTATTTTTCTAATTAAATCAATTTTCTCATTTAATTATCACATATATATTTATTAATAAAGGTAAAAATATTTAAAACTCCAAGATTTAACTAAGATATGTATTATATGATTTATTTAATTTCCATAAATAACTAATTAACATGAACTTAATGAATAAAACAATATAGTATAAAAATAAATTGGCTCGATCAGCCTCTCTTTACATGAAAATATTTCGTAATTAAATTCCTAAAATATCCTATTATATGAGTCAAAAGTTGAGAGAATATGAAAACAACTAGCTAATCCTAATAATATAGTGTAAAATAAAATTAGAATATGGGATGCCTTCCAAAAAATGTTATTGTTTACTGACATTGGCTCGACTGAACCACACTATTGTAGGCTAGTTCTATGAACTTAAGTGTAGGGTTATCCACTCTTATGCCATTCAAGAAAGTGATTGCTCGACCATGCACACAAAAAGTAATCGTTTTGTTTAGAGTATCTATGACATCTTGCAAATTGTGTAAGAAAGGTCATCCTAAAAATAATGGAGGATCTTCGTTAATGAAGTGTGGCATAACCTAAAAGTCTCTAGGATTAATATACTTGTAAATTTGAACTAGTATATTAGGAACTACACCTATTGGTTTTACTGAATACTCATTTGGTAGGGCAACTTTTTTCAGAAACAAGTACATCCAATTTTAATTGAATGTGAAGAAAAAAATATTAATTGGTATGTAGTTTGCTCTAGAACCCGTATCACATATAGTTTTAATTGAAAACTCAAAATTTAAAAATTGCTAATTTTAATTATTAAATTGAATAAATAACTACTAAATGAAAATCTCTTACTTTAAATTGAAAACTCAAAATTTAAAACCTCGAGTTGCCTCCCAGTAGTCTGATGCCTTTTCGCTCATTTAGTCCGAGTCTAAATCAAGAAGTTCAATCTGCAAATTGGAGATAATGATGTCATTCCCATTCAGATGTAATTCTTCACCTTCGACAAAGACAACCTTAACAACATCATTGCCATCATCGATACTTATCATGATCTTCATCTCTCTTTTGTACGAGTTTCCTTTGGAAATGTTTAAGAATGGTCGTTTAAGTATAAAAGAGACATCATCACCATGTTGTGGTTCGTGAGCTTGAAACCCACGATGATGTGAATCTACCTACTTTCCCATGCATATTCAAAACTCTTCTTATCGTAGGTGTCAAATTACCATCTGCTTACTTGTAAATTTATCGTATTAGGACAATTGATCTTCAAGTTGGCATGCAACATGTCCATGAGTGGCATGACATCGATTGAGGCTCCTGTATGATATAAGACACTTCTAAAACGGTGCCCATTAATGTTTATCAGTATGCTTATATATCTAGGATCTCTCATTTAGATCGGTTGAAGTTGTGGGATGAACTTGAGCTTTGGTTCCGGTTTCCTCATAGCCAACTTGATGTCATTGACTTGTGGGTTTTCTTCGAAAGGTCCTTCATCTTTTGTTTTGTCCTTCCATTATTGTTTCCCCTTCTTTTTCTTCAAGGAAAAATTCTTTGTTTCTTAAAACCATCAAGCTCATCTTGCCTCACTTCCATTTAGTGTTCATGGATATCTTCATGCTTCCACAAAGCTAAAGTGTTGAACATTTTCGGCTTATGAATCACTTCGTCTTGTCTTGGCTTCTTTTTTTCTTAATAACATTTTTGTTCTCTTTGAGGTTGGAGAACGGTTTGCTAGGAAATTGTCTTTCTTACCTCTAGTTCAAGGCTATCACAAGTTGACCAATTTGCCTATCTAGGTTCTTGATGGATTTTGATTGCTTATTATCCATCCTTTTCATGGATTATTTTATTCCTTCTAATTCTTTTTCGTATTTCTTATGATGTTCCCTATCTCCCACTTCTATGGCTTGCAAATATTTCTCAATTGACTTCAGTGAAGTCTTCTTTGTGCTCTTCCCTAGCTTTCCCTGTTGGACATATTGTTCGAAACCTTAAGGTAACTTCGGTGCATAATCAAGATTTTCACAAGAAAATTTCAAGTTGATGTCGTTGTATCCTTGATAAAACCATTGAGGAGCCACTCCTCTCGGCCTAAAGTTGTTCTCGTAGCCTTGGTTATTCATGAAGTTAATGTCCTCGCACTCCATTCCTTGTTGCATCGCTACTTGGTTAACCACAATGCCTTAGTGATTTATGGGTTGTTATGCTACTTATATACCTTGATGTCCCATCTGAATGTTTGCAAGCTAACTGCACAAATTTAATAGTTGTGCTATAATCTCCTCTTATAAGTCAATCTCGTAGATGCCTTCTGGTTTCCTTACAGTGGAACAAGTAATAGCAGTAGAACTTTGAGATATAAGATCAAGGAGATCCAATGTTCAATCCTAATCCATGGTGAGTAGAGAGCCAACTGATGCATCATCTACTAGCATTCTCATGTTGTTTTTCATCCCATAGTAAAGAATTTAAAGTCTTGCCCATTTTACGTATTCATGTCATGGACATTTCCTCAGCATCTATTTGAGCCTTTCCTAAGCCTAGCCTAGAGACTCAGTGTCTTCTTGCTTGAACTGATTAACCTTAAGTTGTCTCTTTCCCAAGACTGGCCAAAATACTCGGTGTCTTCTTACTTGAACTGATTAACCTCAATTTTTCTTTCACTGACTTTCACTAGGGCAAAGAACGTCTTAGGAAATGTTTCATTGATTTCTACCCATTAGGTGATACTCCCTACATTCGGCCTTTGGATCATCGATTTGTCTTTTCCACCTAATGAGAATGGAAAAAAGTGCATCTTGATCACCTCTTTCGTAACTCAGTGATGTGCATGGTGTCGCACATCTCCAATAAATTCTTAACAAGTGGAAATTGATATTCATTGGATAGCCCGCTGAACAGGATATTTTTCACCGTGTTTATCAGAGACGTTTTCGGTTCGAACTCGGTGGTGTTCGCTAGAAGCCTCATCACTCCATTCTATGTCTCCTAAAATTCTGGCATGAAGTAGCCACGAAGGCATCTCTGTCCTCGCGCACTTTCTTGCACTACTAGATCACCTGTGGGTTAGTTATTCTCGCGACCCTTTTGTTGGTTTCTAGCTTGCACCTCAACCAAGTTGAATCCTTTTTTGTTCCTTTGTTCATTGTTTCAGTCTATAGATCGTAAGGCACTAGGTCCTTCTCTCCCTTCCTATGCATGCACTAAGTATTCCTTAAAAAAACACAAAAAAATCCAGTTCAGAAAGTCAAATTGAAACTTAAGCCTATTTTGTTATTATTGTTTTTATAAACTGAAAATTAAATATTAAAAATAAAAGACTTAAAAACTATTCAAACTAACTAAGTAATACCAGTGGCTACCTATCCTTGATAACAATGCAAAAACCTTGGTGTGCATGCTGCAAGTATAATAGCTCGCTTGTAGTAATAGTGTAACCAACTTACTTTGACTAAGGATATCTTCATCAAGGAAAGGTTTTTGCACTAGTTGTTAATTACTTATTTAACTTGAAATATTGCTAAGGAATTCAATTTTAATTGGTTAAGACTAAATTAAACTATCTAACAAATCAATCTAAACTTTACTTGAACTCTTACATTAAGAATATCTTAGTTCACAACATTACCTAGGTAATCTAATTTTATTCTTTGTACTCATGTTCACATTTAATATGTTATGTGCAATGCCTAATTGGAATAGAAAGATTTCTTTTAAATCCACTTCAACCCACTGTCATGACGTAGAATATTTTAATGTGAAAACTAGAAATCCACCTATCGGTGTAATAACATAAGCTCCACGTTGCTTTAAGTCCTAAATTATTGGTTTCATAACCAACTAACTTTACTATCCATGCCTCCCTAATCAACAACTATCACTCGATGTTATGTATTTTACGATTGAACTGTTCTTTTCTGGATTAAAAGCTTCAATGGCCATGAAGACTTCTAAAACCTAATTTAATTAAACATATGATCAAGACTTCAAAAGCATTACTATCATAATCAATACAAATTCAAATCATTGCACTTTGTATTATCACTTTTCATTTTTATTCAATACCATAAGATCCATTTATCCCTAAGATAAATAGACTACTCACACTTTATTGAAACATACATATCAGAATTGATTATGGAAATCATTACAAATCGTAGATGAATATAAGTATTACCTTGAATTAATCAATGAAACCAAACTTGAATTGCAAAAGTGAAGCCTTCTATGTTTTCTTCACATAAACTCCTTAATACTCAAACTTGATGTAAGACCTAAGCTAAATTACTCTAATGGTGGCTAATAGTTGGTATTTGGTGAGTTTACCGCATCCTAATACCTATTTATACTCCCTAATAATAATTAAAAATCCTAATTTACAGTTTCACTCAAATTAAAACTCTAATTTCTATTTGTTGCGTAGCCGGCGCCGTCACTTACTGCCCTAGAGTCGTGCATTATAAGCCACAATGCCAGCTCTGCATATTTGTTTTTTCACTCCCCAGTGTCTCGAAGTTGTCCACCCTGTCTCGGCGCTATCCCATATATATCTACAGCGTCGCCACTACGCTAAACCTCTAGACTTGATTTTCTTATTTTCTTTTCTCTCCCATGTCGTGCCTTATGTTCCCATGCTGCCACTTTACTTCCACAGCATCACATCATGTGTCCACCATGCCAACCAAGCTTTTGTAGGTTTTTGCTTTGTTTCTTCTCATTTTTCCTCAATTCCTTTATTTGCACCGTAATTCCCTGAAAATTCTATAATACCATCAATTAGAACTCATTTGAGGATATTTATACTAAATACACAACTAAACTAACCCTATATATAGGTATTAATAATCACTTGTCAGAAGCTTAGTTATTTTTTTAATCATTACATTCCATTATTGTAGAAAATGTTGGAAGGAAAACAATTCTACCAACGTCACATGTTAGGAGTCCAAGGGATACGCACAATCAATATTAAAATGTTATGGCTTTGGTACAAAGGTAGGGAAAACCTGATTTGTTTATAATATCGACATGGACTACATGCTGCTCCAAAATTATTAATGAGTTACTTCTTGGACAAAAAGCACAAGATAGACTAGACTTGGCAACTAGGATATTTTGTGCAAAATTAGAAGAATTGAAAAATGATATTTTTGTCAAAATTGTATTAGGAAGTTATTGCACATGTGCATGTTATTGAATTTCAGAAAATAGGCTCATCACACTCACATATTTTGATTATTCTAGATAAAAACGGTAGGACAAATAACCTACATGATTATAAAAATTTAGTTATAGTAGAAATCCCATGCTTGGAGACCAAACCTAATTTATTCAATATCGTCGCGACTCATATCGTGTAGTACTTTGCACTCAAATGCAATATGCATGATAAATAATAAATGCAAAAAAGATTCCCACAATCATTTTCTTATGTCACCATCTAAGAAAATGATTCCTATCCAATTTATCGAAGACAAGACAATGGTGCCTAAGTAAATATAGGTAGACATATTTCATATAATAGATGGGTTGTTCCATATAATCCTTATCTAGTCCTACATGGACAGTAGTACAGATCAAGATAGTAATAGCTTTGACTAAGACACCAACAGCTACACCAACACAGACAGATGTATTTGAGACTTAGATGACAGTAGAGGTGAATTTGATGAAGGAGTTCATTTGATTCGATCTCAAATATTTCCATGGAGGCAGAGAGCAAATGCAGTAGGGGAATGGTTGATTGCATAGTAGAGGCTACAAAAGCTATCGTGGGTTCAAGAGAACTTACAAGCCAAGATATCAAGGCATATTTTTAGAGGAGATGTTGTTGTGTGGTGGACTGAGTATAAAGACTCTCATCTATATCCAACCATATGGGCTGAGTTTCGATAGATTTTCTACGATCAATACATCTCGATCAAGATTCAGGTGCGGTTGAGAGAGGAGCTTCTAGATCTAAGATAGGGTAGCTAGTATGTTCTACAGTATATGGATAGATACTGATATTTATTAAATTTTGTCACAAATGTCGTTGACACTGAGAGACTACATATTTATTACTTCATCCGAGGGTTAATTGATGACATCGCTAGTGTTGGGTTTTGGGGTTCATACGCAGCGGAGATTACAAAACAGTTTTGACAAAAACCCCAACAGGATCCGAATCTAATTCCATTAAAAACGTTTAAACCATGAAACACTTAATCATACCTCAATCGCAATATACCTTTCAGAAGGTTGATCGATCTCTAAGGCGCTGCCAACGACGAACGCCCTCTATTAGCAGTCCACACACGAACGGCGATCGATATTTGAAGTGCTAGCTTCGAGAGAATACCAAACCTTTTTGCTTCTCTCCAAAACGATCCAGAGCATACAATAAAACCCTAAGTCGTTTCTAAAACGAAAATAGAGTTTCAGCCTTTTTTCTTTCGTCCCTGTGTTCTAACATAAAGCGTCTATTTATACAATTCTTGTATATAGACGGTTAAGTAAATTACACATATACCCTTACTTAAAGAAGTATAAGTGTAATACACCACAAGGACGTTTATGTCATGAATTTTATCACATAAAATTTGTTTTTCTGAATCATCTTAAAATCTCGCAAAACCATTCATACAACGTTGGTAGTGTACCAAAACACATTTTTGTATACAAGTCATAAGCAGTCTCTAGCAAGACATTATGACTACCCAAGTTGTATGAATATCAAATCGATACAACCTAATCAATAGTGTATATAACATCCTTTTGTCACACGATATCCTTTTGATCAAACATAAGGCATGAAATTGTCATCCAACATGTTCAATCGTACTAGTCTCGATCTCTAGGTAGACCGAAAACATCCAAGTGACATTGATCAATATCAATTCACTTAGACTAGGCCTTTTAACAGTCTAACACATCGAGGGATCCACTAGATATCTCTCTTTATATGAGAAGGACAAATTCTATCTCAATTACAAAACTTCATCACATTGCTCACACAATAACCAATCACAACCTTTATAATCGTCCGGTTAAAGACAACGTTTGATTGTGTCAAATTATTGTGTTCCTAATGTTGAAGTCTCTGGCAATCTCAAGTCAGAGGACTGAAAAATATACCTATCATGAGAAACGACTATGACTTAATCCATGTGATGTTCTCATAGCGGGTCGGTCCAGTACTTTGTTCCCTAACAAGTACTCGTGATCTTGATTTGTATCCCTATACGTATAATCATCATATGATCATCAATCAAGACTCACACTAGTCTTAATTCATTATAGTTCCCAATATAATGATCGACTAGGGACATTTAGGATATTTATGTAAATACCCATGGATCTTATTATAATGTAAACATGCAAATTAATTATAATAAACGGCAAATGAAATCCTTTATTTTATTAACTAAAAGTATTCACAAAGACAGTTAATGGATTGACCTATGGCACATGCCCCATCAGCTAGAGCCATTATTTCCGTATGAGCCTAGAGACTACAGGAAATGTATGATAGAGCGCTCACATATAAGACAAATATGATGAAGATGGGTGACATGCATTCATCCACTAACTTTGAGAGGCTGACAAAACAAAGCTTTGGAGAAAAAAACAAAGATAGTAATACGACATGGATGACAAGTAGTATGGCCGAGACCGCAGGGATGCTGAACAAATAGCTAGAGCTTTGTTGTACTTGCATTACCAGTGCCACCAAAAAGATAAACTCAGGACTGGGGAGGCAATTGGGGCTGAGTGTCAGGGAGTAAGTAGGCAGGACCAAGATGGAGGACCATGGAGTAAGCAGGCCAGTGCAGATAGTGAGTGAGCAAGATCGAAAGACATCCTAATAGCGGGTTTAGGGCTACGTAATTTAAAATTATTAATAATTGCAGTTAAGTTTTATGCATGTATGGTAGGGCATGGTAGCCTTGGTATGTCATGGTTTTGTGTGGTATGTCATGATATGTCATGGCTTGTTACGTATATTGATCGTAACCACAAATATAACGGTTCAATTATACTAATAATGTGATCGAAAAAGGTTAATTACAAATATTGTCCTTTGGTAAAGGTGTATTTAGACACTAGTCACTTAGTTTAATTCACTATATTGTTAAGAAGGTCTCTTTTTAATTGATTTTAAACTAAACTACTAAATTTTATAAAACAATGTAAATTAACTTGCACTCTCATATTAAGAAGACTTTTAGTTTAAAACTTCACTTATGTAATGAATTAATATGCTTTCATAGCTCAACTTCATTCATTTTCATTATGTCTGTGCAATATTTAATCATAATAGTTAGATTTCCTTCATATTTACTTCGACCCACTGTTGCGGTGGAAAAGATCTAATGTGCAAACTACAACTCCACCTATGGGTTTGAATTACGTAGGTCTCACTTAAAATTAAGTTCCAAATCTTTAGACTCATAACTATTTAAGTTTACTATTGGTGTCTCCCTAATCAATAACTATCTATCGATGTTATATATTTTAAGGTTATATTGTTCATATCCATCTTAAAAGCTCAAATGGTCATGTTACCTCCTAAAACCCTAATCAACAAATATTTGATCAAGATGTTTATAGCATTAAGTATAGAACCAATACAAATTCTAACCATTGCACTTTTTAACATTATAATTTATTCATACATCCTTTAGCATAACATTTATACCATAGGATCTATTGATCACTAAGAAAAATAAACTACTCACTCATCATTGAAATCAACGCACAAATCATAGTACTCATTACAATCAAAGATTAAATCAACTAACTTCAATTAAATCAAAAAGAAATTACTGAATAAACGCTGGTGGAGTCTTCATTGTCTTCCGTTTCAAAGCCCTTCCAGCACTTAAATCTATCCTAATTTATTGTAAACTATGATATTTAGGTGATTGTGGATGATAATTATTGTGTTTACAACATTTTAATACATATTTATACTTCTAAGACTTAGAAGAATACAATTAAAAACCCTAATTAATAATTCCAAATGATCTAGAATTTTGATACTTTCTATTTTTATTTTTCAGCATTATCTATAAGTGATCCACGTCATCTGTGTAAAGCCATAATGCCACAATAGCTTCGACTTTTGTGCGTGTAATTTCTCCACATAGTAGCCTCGATGCCCTTTGTGTATTGACTTAGTGCCATGTGTGTTACCCTACATCCCCACCATTGCGTTCAGTGTATTTCTTCTTTGGTATCCAAGTTTTCTCCACACCTTGTCCAGGCCTTACACTCTTTTCCTACGACATCATTGGTATATGCCAACACGTCAAGTGTACTTTTGTGCTTTTTCTCCTCATTTCTTAATGAAATCACTCAATTATATCTTTCATACCTTATAAACTTGAAAATACATTAATACCATTAAGTAGAGCTTATTCCGTAATATTTGGTCTAATTCTAAATCTAAACTAGTCCTATATATGAGTATAATTAAAAACTTATCATTTATTATGTTGTGATACTTGATAGAAGAGGTTGAGGGTTACCTAATGATAGGTAACTGTGTTACGCTAACTTAGGCATGGTAATGACTACATCCCCTATAATGGGTATGAGAGTATTGGGGTGTTCAAGGGACTGTAGAGTGGTGGTATCAAGGCGTAAGGCATTGTCACACAAAGATATGGTAGGTGAACTAGAGTTTCCTAGAGATTTAATTTTAGGGACCAAAATCCCCCAGTTAGGAAAACTTGTAATGGCCAAAATTAATTAAAGTATTATTTAGCATTAATTTCATAAATTAACGATCATGATTTTGGCCTTATGTGGACAACTCGATCGACTTGGACGAGAACCAAGGGAATATATTATTTATGGATGATGGTTGCTTATCCATGACATTTAAAAATCATTATTTATTGTATTACATCAAATGTGTGTAAGTTGCTATCGGACGAGTTGGTGTGGTGGGTAGTTACATTGGGAAGAGAATCGACGTAGCTAGTGGGTAGTTTGTTACTCGTAGATGCTAGATTATTCTAAATGATAAGATATGGTGTCTAAGTAAGCCATAGCTTAAGTTAATTCATTCGATAGTGCGAACTAAGGTGTGCCTTGTGATGTAAGTCAGGACAAGGGCCTCAGGTGCTGGGTAGTTGAGGATTGGTGGAACCAATTTATTATCAATTATGTGTCTAAGAGTACAAATCATCTATATTAATGTGCCTAAGTTAATTTAATTGATCAAGCAAATAGTTGGACTCGAATTAAAAATCAAGGACCCTTGATGAGCTTGAAAATGATTCTAAATTAAAGAAATAGGCAAGATATGTCATTGATTTATGTCATTAAAGAGCTAGATATTTTAAAAGAATCCCTTAAGATTTTCCTCAAGATACGAGTACCGCGTTAGATTATAAGGAAACTATAAATATAGCTTGATGGGTGGAATTTCATATTTTTCCATTCATTTACACGTGCAAATCTGAAATTATGGAGAGAACAAAAAGAAATAAGGTCTTTGGAACAGGAATTTCGTGTTTGAGATCGAATTGAGCGATCAAACTCAAGGTAATTGTCTTTTTCACCATCTATACATAGAAATGATGTTCTTAGTCAAGATTTGGAATGAACAAACGATCTTTTGAATTGATGAAATTGAACATGATAAATGGGGTATAGTATGTTGTTGTTGTTGTTTTTGGAAGGAGGTTCGACCTAGGATCATTCAATGTGAGGTTTGCCATTATTAGAGTAAAAAATCTACTAAAATTCTTAAAGTTAATTTACAAAGTAGCTATGCTCGAGCTTGATGTTGTTTCGACGCTATGAGCATTAACGAGAGGTGCCAGGGTAATAGACGCAGTGTGACTCGGAGTCGTGGCAATAAAGGCACTGTGCCATGATGACGTTGCTACCGACGACGTGCGTTTACATACACGACTTCACTAGTCACATAAACTCCTGAAAACACTAAAATTTTATATTTCAAAAGTGGGTTTTGGAAATCAACTAAAATCAACCTAAAATACTTGTAACCAATCTAAAACACATAATTGACTTTAGGGTACTAAATGGGTTTTAGCTTGGGTACAGAGGAGCTAGTCAGGGTTAGATTGATATCTAGGAAATTCGGAGCACATTTTGATGTGGTTAAACCTATTAGAAAGCTTCATAGAATTCATGGCACGTTTTTATGAATATCGGATCACGTGTGTGACTACTCTGTGCACATGTAGGTTTTCACTATAAATTTGGTTACGTATATATTGGTTATGGCCAATCACTTGCACGGGTTACTAGTTTAAGCACTTGTTTTAACGGCAGTAGAATATATCTACAATCGTCAAGAGTGATTTAAAGTGGTCCTTCGACTTGATATAGCGTCTAGAAAGGGTTTACTCTTTAATTGTAGTTAGGCTTTAGTCATTATAATCCTACTAGTATATACTTGTTTCATGTCCAATTTTCTCATTGTACCAACTGGTTCAGGTTGAGGTTTTCTCGTGTTATTCGGTTGTTTATTTACTATTTTTTTATTACCGAGGCTATTTAATTTGTATGTGTTGTTACATTACTTGCTGTTGTTTTGCATATTGTTTGTCGCCTACATTCATGGGAGTATGACTTACTATTGCCATATGTCATATTCACATGTCTCATAGTTTATTAGTTTTCTTTCATGAATATTATGTGTACTTCTCTGGGAATTTTACTTACTGGACTCATCACTATATTTTTTGGGTGACTCAAATGCAGATCCTTCAACGAGCAAGGGCAAGGAGGATTTGGTCAACCACCTCTTAGTTACGAACGCTAGCTTGTGATTTCTACGTTATATATATGGTTTTGTTTTTGTTAGGTCTTGGGGACCGTAGCAAATTGAATACATGTATATGGATCTCTTGATGTACTTATTTGCCTTCGTAATGTAAATGGTATCCTTTTGCCAGGTTTTACTCTTATAATTAATTAATTTAGCATAATTTATTCATATTGAACGACTTCCACTATAAATTGATAAGGAAACCTGCAAGATTAAATAATTAGCTAAATAAACTTATTAGTAATTATATGAAGAATAATTTGCCAAGCTAGTGTTAGTTAGAAACTTGTAAGTAACCAATTAGGTTGCAGGGCGTCATAGATAAGCAAGTCACTACATGGTGAAGCTTAGTGACGTGTAAAGTGGCACGACATCGCCCAGGGTTTCCTCTTGATCTGGGACCACCATATTTTGGTATCCGAGAAAGGTTCGATGGAGCATTGGTAATAGTTTAAAGAAATTGGATAAAACTTAAACAAACAAACATTATTTGTGTCAACTCGAAGATCCTGACCTAGAATCCTAGTTGGGAAGAAACTGAGGCGGTTAGTGATAGGGCTTATATATGTGTTCTATTTTTTATTATTTTTATTATATACACATATATGGGAGGTGATTTGATACACAAATTCTGATGCAGATCATGATGGATGCGTAGCCCAATCCACCTACTATTGATTGTGATCAAATGAACGATTAGATCATAGATGAGGGTTAAGGTCCTTCAATAGCCACGCAATTTGTGGATCACGATAGAAAGTTTAATTATTGATGAACATGATGTGCACATAGATAGTGTCGTTTCCATTACTCACCATCGCCTAGATACAAAGCACGAGCGAGACCACAGTTGCTCCGATAATAGTCGCATTAACTATTCAGGTTGACCTGACGCAAGTAGTGGTATAAGAGACTCCATCAGTGGTTACCACCTTAGCTGTAGTACTAATTAATACAGTGACACCAACAACTACGATACTGACATCTACACTAACACAGATAGATGTATTTGAGACATCGATAATAACAAACGTCAAGTTGATGAAGGAGTTCATCCAATTCGATCCTAAATATTTTCATGGAGGCGGAGACCCAGAGGAAGTTGGGAAATGGTTGATTGTCTTTCAGAGGCTACATGAGCAAGTGCAGGTTCACGAGAGCATATAGGCCAAGATATCAAAGCATATGGTAAAATGAGATGTTGCCATATAGTGGAAAGCATACGTAGACACTCATCCATATTCGACCACAAGGGCTGAGTTTCGATAGATTTTCTATGATTAGTATTTTCTTATTTAGATCCACCTGTGACGACCCATTTCCCCAAATGCAATACCGCCTGGCCTAATCCTATCATTAAGCCCTAATCTACGCCACGAAGGACTTAACAACACATTCGTCAGCTTTTTATCTCATTCAGCTCTTTTACATGTAAAGAATAATTATTATCTATTTTAAACATATTTATGATTTCAGAGTTAATTAAAAAATTTTATAATTTTAATATTATCAATGGAAAGTATTATAAAAAAAACCTACTATGAAAATAAGGTAAAATAGATGATCACATGAAATCAAACCAAGTAATACATGCATCAGTCGTGAAGTCTAGTCTTTCAACCCATTATACAACACAAAAGTAAACAAAAATTCCTATATATAAAATACATAGAATGATAACCTACGAAAGTAGTGAAACCGCTTATCAAGGTCTCAGAGGGAGTCTTCGGTCTTTTCCTTTCCTAGTTTGCTACTTGAAGTATATACACTTAGCATCATAAAAAATGACGGTGAGTACAATAAAGTAGAAAGTCAAACCTGAAAGCTATTCAACCACATTCCCAAGAACTAGAAAGAACGGTAACTAAAAGAATATAAGATATGAATAATGAAAAACTGAATGGAAAGTATGCAAATAGTTTCCAAGCTTCTACAAGCTAGGAATGATTGTTAGAATGATCATGCAAACCTAGGTTTGGTCATTCGACATCCCTAGGGACTCTAACACTATGTATCACGCGAATATCAACATCAGTTATGTGGAGTGTCGAAATCTATAGGGACTCTTATCCAGTGAGCTACACTACTCATAAATTAAGTAAACCATCAGTTGTGTGCAGTGTGGATATCTCTAGGGACTCTAACCCTAGGTATCATGCAACCCATACAATTAGGGTGCCTATAAAGGTGGCTTTTCGAGTAATGCCTATCGAAGAGTTCATGTTGAAGATTGTACAAACAAATTTCACACAACAAATATATTGACATAGGTGAGTCCATACACCAATAAGAGAGTCAAGTAAATCATAGCATGTTATTAAGAAGACATTTCAATAGCTGCAAGATCGACAACAATAAAGGAATCCAATCATATAACAAAACTAAAACAAGAAATGTCATGCGACAAGTCATTACACGATAATTGTAGCCAAAGAAGTCATAGACACCAAAGTATATGCAAGGCATGACATTAAGAATATAATATCAACATTCTAATAGTCCAAATGACTATATAATAACTCAATAATGGAATGAAATAGAGATAATTGCCTCAACAGGTTACTTACCTCAAATGCACAAATTCCTAGCCTGTACCGATTGTCGGCCACTCCAAACTCGCATTCCACATCCTATAAGTCCTATCTAAGCTCCTAAAGTGTCCTGACAGATTTAATTTAATTTTTTTTATGTTTATTAAGTGGTCTTAAATTCTAATGTTTCATAACCACCCCCTTAAAACTTTGTTTATGTTGAAAACTACTTTAATAAATAAAGATAGTTTTGATGCAACAATTTGTTAGTTGTTTTCAATTATCAAAACATTAAAATTACGTGTTGTACTAAAAAGGAAATCTTTTAGAGATATGTCTTAGTTTTCCAGCACTATAAGGTCTGCACAATTTTGATAAGAATCGAAGGAGACATAAAGGTCTTACCACAATGACTCAAAATAGTTTTTGATTCCGACCAACAACTTTATAAATTCCATTTCTCCTAAACCATAACTTCAAAACTCATGATTTTATTTTGAAGCCTAAAAACATATCTTAAAAATCCTACTAAAATATGAGCTTAATCCAATAAGAAATGAGAGAGTTATGCTCAAAAGAGCAGGACATTAGTTTTAAGACATGAAGACATTCAAATCTCAAAATATTTCATTAGGAAAAAAAAATTTCCCCTTTATGTAAACACCCACTCCATTTCGATTAAAAATGAGGAAGTTTTGACTACCAAGATACAAGGACTAGTTCATAACAACAATATAGATAATTTCAATATTTGTCTTATAACTTCAAAAAATCATTACTTTTATGAACAATCCATAATTCTTTATAGAATAATTAGTGGGATTTCATAAAAATTCCAAATATGGAATCATATTTTAAAAACAAAGTCATTTTCCCACTGAACTTCCCAAGAAATCAGAGACAAACCAAAACTTACAATTTTTAGTTGAATTTAACCAAGTGCAACGAAGATTGTCTTACCTAGTCGTAGAAATTATTTATTTTGATCAACTAACTTTCAATTCACTTGAATTTGCCAACAAAATTGTTGAACTTTCATTCCATATCTCTCTCTTCTCTCCTCTTGCATGAAATGCAATTGGATTTTGCATGAAAATCCCACTAACTTGTTTATACAGTGGTGTGACTAAGTTGTGACCTTTGAAGTAGTGTAAACATCCATCACTAGAAAAATCTAATGTCTCATACTTGGCCTTACAATCTGCTAACTTAGTCGGTTAACACCCATTCATACACCAAGTTACATAGTGAGGGTAACAACACACATCCCAAGGCATATCAATGCTTAGTGTTTTATTTTATTAACTTAGGCCTCATCTACAATAACTCAACTATAGGCACATTAGATTAGTTATGTTAATCATATTAAACTAAATTAGGACTTATCACATTACTTTCTTGCACGTTCCCATTCTGATGCGCATCTTGAGGCATGTCTATACTCTTGTGCTAAACTTACAAAATACAACTCTAAATGAATATTATCGAGTATAATGTACGCACATACATCATACTAGGCATCTTTTATCATTCAAAAGCAATATATTTCTTGATTCTCACATTGATTATTGGACCATGTAGTCGTTATCGGGTCACGTCATGGGTTAATAACCCTGATTAATTTACTATTAGTTAATTTTGGGTCGTTATACCAGCTGGGGCGAAGTGAGGAGTTTCTAACCCTGAGATATGGAAGATTGTTGGTTCTACAACATATGGATATATATCGATATATATTAAAGTTTCCCAAATACGTCGCGAACACTTAGAGACTATAGATTTATTACTTCGTCCAAGGGTTGATTGAGGACACCGCAAGAGCCATGGTTTCCACTGTAGCCCAGACACTATAAGAAATGTATGATATAGCACTCATACATGAGACATATCTGATAAAGAGGGTGACATGCGTTCATTGACACATGTCGAGCATGCATAATAGTTTGTCATATTTTTCTATTATTTATAGTAGTGGTAAACGAGATATCTCTCCATAGGGATTTTGCAAACTTCAAAGGAAAACATTTTTTTATTGTTTTTCTTAATTTAGTAAAACTAATTAAACGACAATTAAAATACAAAATGACAATTAAACTAATACAAACAATCTATTGCAAACCAAACTAAACAATATTCAAATTCGAAATTAATATAAATATTTTAATAAACATCTAAACAAACCTCTATTAAACAATGTAATATACTTGTATTGAATTCAAACATTAGAACATAACATCACTTCATAATATAGTTATAATCATAACACATGGAATCTTAGAACTATTAAACCCTAATTCATAATAGGTTGATGATCTTTAGCCAGCCACCGATTTTTTCAAATTCAATAGAAAATCCACATTCTTATAATTGTAAATCAACCCATTGGATAAAATGCAACACCATAGAGATACGATAGCATTAACGCTCAATGAAAATCATTCCTAATCTGAAGCTAATAAAAACTAGAACATCCTAGCTAATAGACAACTTAGAACACAATCACCCAGACATCCACTTGGGAAAATCCCTATAGATTAATCCTAGTTACTACTTTTATAATTGTTGTCAATAATCATATATATAGATTCAGAATCAATTACCACAATACACATTTGCTATTATGCATGCAATATTAATCTTTAATAGTTATAATACGCAAATAAAACTTGTTAAATCAGTGATGAATAGATTTAAAGTATTAAGTACTTGATTCCTTAATTATGACTATCTAGCAATTTAAGGTATATATATTTCCAGGGTTTGGTTAGATTGATGATCTACTCACTTATGGTGGAAATTAATAACACAATAATATAATAGAAAGACATATGAATAAATAAAGAAATAAATACCTCTTAAATAAATCAAAGCTCAAATGTACCTTCAAACATCATTAAAAACTAATAAAAGACTTATTGAAAATGTGGAATAGGTCTTGAGAGAGAGAGCTATTTCAAAGCACTCTAGTCCTATTTATTGTCTCTTAAGTGATACATATCTTAGATAAACTTAAATACTTCATATTAATCTAAAAAACTCGTAACTGACCTCAACAATTTGTTGGCGATTCCTAAGTTGTAGACAAATCACGGAGTCAATTGCTGGATTTGATTAGTTGTGCTCCACCAATTCAGATGGCGATTTTAATTATTTTCCCAAATTTGCTAAGAATTTGCTAGCACTTTTATGTTACTAATTCAAGTGTCGATTCTTAGTGTAAATGCAAATCGTTGGCTAATCACTGAACTTCTTTTCTTATTAACTATTTTGTTATTCTTCCATTTTTTTTCCATTTCTTTATTTTCCTATTTAAATCTTGCAATCACAAATATAAGAGAATACATAGTGTAATATTATCATTTATATCTAAAATCAATCTAAATCACAATATAAATGAAGTGTAATTATTGACTTGTTAAAATTCCCCAAACTCAGCACTTTGTTATCCAAAGTAAAGGAATACTCTAAATCAATTCTATTTGAAACTATACCCAAGAGGGGGTGAATTGGGTGTATTGAGAAGTTATCACCTTTTTAAAATAATTCAACAATATAGATGTTATATTCTCAATCAAATGTAAGTATGAATGTAATGTAATATGAAGGGGATAGGAGAGAAGGAAAGAGACACGAGATTTACAGTGGTTTGATCTAATGATCTACATCCATTACGTAACCTCCCTAGTTAGAATTTTCAAACCCCCAGTTATATTACGAAGAAGTGTTACAACCTAAGCGTTCGAGCCTAGAATGCCTAATCACCAATCAGGACTTCCTACCTAGCTGCAACTAGGGTTTATGCCTAGCCTCAACTAGGACTTATTTTCGACTTAGATCCCACTAAGTCTTATAATCAGCCACTTACAAAGAATAGAAAAAAATAATCAAATTCACTTTACAAAGTAAAGTGGCACCAAATTCAAATATAAGCTAGACTCTTAGAGCCTAACTACTCTAATGCATGCAAGTATGAGAACAAACGAGAAATGCAAGTATATCACTGATTTTGTGCAAATCTTAAATATGAAACTATTTCGAATGAATTGATTAAAACAAATCTGGTTTCTAATCCAAAGAACAAGAAGTTAGATAAAAGCCAAGTTTAAGTGCAAACTCTTGTCCAAATCAGTCCTACGGTTTAGTAAATCAAGTTTAAGTGCAAAACCCAAGCCAAGTGTATTCAAGAACACGAAAAATTATTTCCACAAGTTAAGCACACAAAAACATTAAATTTAAGCACAAGAAAAGCTAGGAAATCCAACCTTCTTGCAACCCTGAGAGAGTGATTTGAAAATCATTGTTATAGTGGATGTTGTAAACTTTAAAATGCCTCAATAACGCTGGTTTCGAGAGTGATTCAGTTGCCTCGAAAGATTACAAGTGATAGCACACAAAAATTCAAGCTTCTTCTTTGAAAACTATTAACACAGTTTTTTCTCTTGCTTAACAAGATAGTAAAATGTTCTAGGTTGTTTGACAATATTCTTCATTCCTTTTTAACAATTCTTGACCATTCTAGAGATCCAAGGGCTTATATTTGATCATCTATTCAAATTAAAGTGTGATTTTCAACTTTATAAAAAAGCTTTTAGAAAGGCAATTAGCGCACTAATATTGGAACCTAGCGTGCTAATCCTCTAAGCTAGCATGCTAATTCTCAACATTAGCTCGCTAACTCTGCAATTAACATGTTAATATAACTATTAGCGCTCTAATTGTTACGGGCCTCAAAATAAATATTTTCGGCCCTAGAGTTAGTGATCCCTTATTGCATCCAGAACCTTACCAAACCTCTTATAACATGTTATACATTATTGTTATGGGTCATAGAACCTATTTAGGTGGTCAATATGTTCTCACAAATCTCGAAAATGGAAAATCTCAATTTCGTGACTTACATAGGGGTTTTTCTGCAAATACACTGTTTCTCTTTTCAAAAACCTTTCAGAACATGTTTTTTATTTTTGAAAACTTCCACAAAGGTTTTTACAGTATGATATGAATATAAAAACATGATTTCACTTAGTTTGAGCTTAGAAGACTAATTCAAGTGGTGAGTTGAACTTAAAACTCCAAATGATCACTTGAAATTTGAAAAGCGATTTGAAAAACATGATATGCATGAACTAATGCATTAGGCTTGCGTAAAAGAACCCGTGTACCTTGCATTAATGTCATAACATGTAATATGACCTTTCGTCTTCGTTTCCTAGTGTGGACCGAATCTTGAACTTGCATGGTTTGAACACTTTAGATGAGATATTCTGCAAACTTTAACTAACTGAAACACACTTGATAAACGTATTAGTATACTTTCACTTTTTGTTTCCATCAAAATCCCAGGTGGAGTAAAAGTGACTAACCACTTAGTTCAACACTATTTTCATACTTTATAAATTGATTTCAATCTAATTCCTCTTAATTATGAATAATATAAATTTTAAAATAGAAGTGATATATTTTCAAATGGAAACATATAAGCCACAAGTAAATGAAATATATGATAGAATAGAATGATTTAGACAAAATGAAACATCCGTTAATGATAACTCAAGTACCCAATGCAACGCCCTTTATAACTTAAAGTTCATTACCAAGGCTAGTACACAATATATGTTTTCTCAATCTCAACCAATAAGCATCAAGCCTACGAGAACTAATATAGAATCTCAAAACATAAAAATTACTAGAGTAATTTTAATTTTAAAGTTTATTTCATAATAGCACCACAATCAAAATCAATAGGGATTTTTACAAGATACCGATGAATACATCGATTAAAATGTGTTAGATTAAGAAATACTTCACTCAACTTTAGTTTCACGCACTCGAGTTAAATCTTTTCTTTCAAGATTCTAAGAACATCTATATTTTTCATCTCCCATTTTCTATTTTACTCCATTGTAATTATTTCTTTATTATATTTCTTTTGCTTTTGTTTTTGAGTCTCTGGTCAATTTCCTATGGATATTCTTACATTTTTCCCATTATAGATTTCCTACTCCATTTCTCATGGAAATCAATCGGATTCTATATATATATATATATATATATATATATATATATATATATATATATACTTGTAAACTCTTGTTAACACTTCTCACTGTCCATTAAAGTTGAAGGAAGTGTTTTTTTAACTTATAGAAATCCATCAATTTCTAACCATTTTCATCTTTAAATTGTGGCATAATATCTTTCTATATATACTATAAAAATATTTAATCAATAGCTTTTGTATCACAAGATCCTTATAATCTGTCTTGTTATTCTTGCACTATTGTTCCTATCTTCTACCTATTCTCATGACTAACACAAGTTATTCAATTGGGTGTTTACATCGAGTATTGGATTTAATAAAATAAAGTATAAACATTGATTTCTTCTATAATAGAATTCATTTAGGCAATAAAAATATCACTTTTATTCAAAATCTATTTATTATATTCCTTTTCATTTATTATTCTTTTTCTAGCTAAAAATAAAGTAAAATGAAATTCATACTTACTTGAATTCGGAAGAAATACTTGAATTCGGATGAAATTTCTCGTCAAGTAACTTGAATATCATATCGAAAGTTTGAACTTTTTGGATCAATTCTTGACTTATCTTCAACCTTTCTTTTCTTTCCTTGCTTTTTTTGTTATCATTGTCATATTTCACCTAAAACACCTTCAAACTCATTCCAAACCTTGTCCTTAAGGTTTAAAAATGAAGTCGAGTTTCTAACAAAGCAAATATACCATGTGAAGTATAAAGGAATTGAGATAATCATGAATTAGACAGTAAATATTAAAATGAATGCAAAATAGAATATTCATAAGACAGAGCATATAAAAAGTAGATTAAACATCACCATTATATAACAATTGTATCAAATTAAAAATCACATAGCAAAAAGTATAGCACCATTATAAATATAAAGTATCACTATAACTGGAGTTACATAGAAAACCTCTCACACAATATCATTCAGTGATAAAAAATAAATAGAATATGAAAATGAATTTCATTGTCTGAAAATCACATCGTCATCGTCCTCTACTGGATTAATCCTTTAGTATTGGTAATTCGCAACGAGGTCGTAGAGGTGGTAAACCGGACCTGGCAGTCATGAAACATTAAGACTATTTTTAAGTGGTGGCCTCGTCCGTGTACATAAACATTTGGCCTCTGTAACGTCTATGTCTCCTAGACATTGATCGCTCCATCTTATAAATGTTTTTGCTAAGGCCCTCTAATTCTTGAACAACAGTTCTTGATTTCTCTGAGTTGTTGCATAATTACGCAGAACTGCACCCATGAAGGCCAACTCTGTCTCCTCCATGAATAGTCAATCATACTGCCTAGCACATTGCTCCACATTTGAATTATGTCTAGATTTCCGCATTTCCTCCCAAATTCTCCTTGTGTCATCTCTGATCTTCCTTCTTTACTCTAATTATCTTCTAGCTATCTCAACCTTCTCTCTTTCATATTTGGTGTCTATATAACCATTTACTCTTCCATATCTCTCTATAACTTTATCTGTAATGGTTTTTCCATAGAACATCCATAACCATGCCTTGTTCACTTTGTCCGCTCTATAAAAGTCATAATCATAAAGAGGAAGATAATTTGTCATTCTTTTTTGAGGTGATGGCATTTCTTATCGGATCATATATAATTTTTCAACATCCAAATAGCCTAATCTCATGACAATGTGCTAAATTAGTGCAGCCTACTAGTTCATTATCTTGTAATACTGCAGGCTTGACTATAAGCTGGCGTTGATGAAATAACACCAAGCTTTAATAATTTTCTCAAGAAATTTTGTGGTTATGTACTTCTGGTAGCTCACCATATCAAAAATAAATTCATCATCATGGATTGCCTTTAAACCTCCCCTAACTATCTCGATGGGGTAGTGGTATTTAATGGCACATTCGGGCTTCGGGTACTCATCATTTTGTTTTTAGTGAAATTTTAGTAAACTAAAATATCGATTTATTCTTGCAGCAAAATAATCCATTGTCTTTCCTTGAACTCGTGAGTAGGTCTTTCTTTCACTTCCATATGCATTTGCACACAACTCTCTTACAAAATATCTTTCTCTAGTAATATCCTTTAGGTCTAAGTTGTTATAATCCCTAGCTAATAATCTTAAGTTCATTGCCTCAATGATATCTTGGATCCTAGGCTTGTATTTTGACTCTCTATTCACTTTAAATCCCCTCTTCGAGATCAAATTCCTATCCTTTGCTAAATTATTTTTTAATTTTTCAAAGGCCTTCACATTGACAAAGTTCTCCTTCCTTAGTACATAATTTTTCGCTCAGGTCTATATCTCTTCCTCTAATTATTCCACTTCCTCCCCCTCCCCTTCATAATCATCCTCAGTATTCTAGTTGATTGATGTATGGGGAGTAGCTATCTTTGTGGTCTAATCCAAGACATGTTAAAAGAGATTGACGTGGGTTGAATTTAGGAAAGTTTAGATTAAGCCTTTGTTTTCTCTACTAACTTTCTTTTTCCTTTTTTCTCTTTTGGACCTCTATCCTTTCCACCTCATTCCTTTCGGATAAGTACAAGTAAAAGAATGAAACAGTAAAACCATTTAAAACAAAATTTAACGAAAATGTCCTTGGTAAAACTCAACTTTACTATCTAAAAGGGGAAATTCATCGAAAAAGTCGTTCATAAAATGAGAGTCTGAAATTTATCGAAAAAGTCATTTGTAAGTAATTCAAATTATGTGATAGGCATACACAAAAATCCTCATAAATTCATTTGAAACTTAATCTCAAATTACTTTGTGTACAAAATTCAATTCATTCAACATTATACTAAAAATAGGTCAAAATTTTGATAGCAATAAAAAAATCATCACACCACTCCTATAGTAGTATTCTAATAGAAAATATTCAACACCAAAATCATTTTAGAGTAGAGATTTTGAAATATAGCTTCTAACCTAATTAACTATCGAAAATCGATGAAAAACCAAAAATTTAATCAATTAAAGCTTACGATTTTAATTGATTACCTTCTTGAAAGAAATACTTCAAAATTGGAACTCAAAACTTTCTCTAGAACACTCCTTCAAGCTCAAATTTGAATTCCTCTTCCTCAAGCCCTTGGTCACTTTACACTCTCAAAACTCACCAAATTTTAGATGAAATATGTGAAGATTGAGGTGGGAATCACTTAAATATACTAAAATCAAGCTTTTGAGGGTTGAATCATTCAAAAATTGGTCTTTAGATCGAAAGGTTGCAATGGTTTGTCAGTGTGAAATGGATAAATATGGCGATTTAGGGTTTATGTTTTTAGAAAATCAAATTCATTCTCAACAAATCAAGGTTTTAGTTGATTCAATGAGAAATCGCTGACAAAATCACTAAAACTAAACCGAAGTGGCACAACGATTTGTTCAACAAATTTTAGTCATTAGCTCAAATCAATGACAAATCGCTGACTTAAAATTTCACTTAAAATTTATTACACTGCTATTAATTTTCTCAGATAATTCCTATATAAATTGGAATCTCTAAGAAATTGCTAGCCTTTTTTTACTATTTCAATTTAAATGGATTTTTCCATATATTTGTCACATATAGATCTAATAAAAAGGTAGAATTATTTAAAGTTATCGAAATTTACCTAGGATATGTATTGAATAATAATTTCATTACTATAAATAGCTAACTAATATAAAAATAATGCATCAATCTAATATAATATGAAAATAAATTTGCTTGATCGACCCCCCTACCTGAAATTATTCCAAAATTAAATTCTTAAAATATCCCCATTATAAGAGTCAAAAGTTGAAAGAATATAAAAATAACTAACTAATCCTAATACCAAGACCGAAAGTAAATGTAGAGTATGAACTGCATCCTATAGAGCTTTTTGGTTTATTATCGTTGGCTCGACTAAATGACTCAGTTCTAAACTTGTTCTATAAACTTAAGGGTAAGATTATCCATGCACCCTAAAGGTGATTGTCTTTTTAAGAGTATCCATGATAGCTTGCAAAGTGGCTTAGAAAGGTCATCCTAAGATTAACTAAGGATCTTCATTGATGAAGTGTAGTATAACCTAAAATTTTATGGGAATAATGTACTTGTCAATCTGAACCAGTACATTAGTAACCACACCTAATGGTTTTACTGACTAACCATTTGGTAGAGTAACTTTTTTGGAAGCAAGTACATCCAATTCCAATTGAGTATGAAGAAAGCAGTGAATTGGCATGTAGTTTGCTCTAGAACGCGTATCACAAATAGCTTTAAGATACCATGCCCATTTGACTTTTATGTTTATGTATATGTCTCCTAGATTAACGAGTTCGACAATTGCTAGATTCTTCTTCTTATTATTATGTTTTATAGATTTATTTTCCTCCATTTAAAAATAATTCTCAACATTGTTTAATTGCTCAACCATTCATTCTAGGGTTATCGTCTTTCGATTTGAAGTGTTTTCAACTTGCTTATTTTTAGTCATAGCATTTTTGTCTTCCACTGTTGCTGCATTAATAAAATATACTTTAGCTTCATGTCGATTTAATTCAAAAGATTCATCAAAATTTTCATAGACATCTTCATCATTGAAACAAAAGTGACAATCTTGTTTTCAAATTCCATACGCATTATACCTTCAAAGATATCAAACTTTTTAGGTGTTTGAAGAAATAGTCTTCCTAAAAGTATGGGTGGAGATTTAGATAATACTAAGTCTCCCATTTTCATGACATAAAAGTTAGCTGAAAATACTAAGTATTTTTTTTTACTAAAGCATTTTTTAGTAAACCATAAGGTTTAACAATTGTGTTGTCGGCTAAGGTAAGATTAATAGGTGTATTAGTCAATAAACCTATTTTCAATCACTTATATTGTTTAAACGACATAACATTTATTGATGCTCCAACATCACACATGAAAAAATCTATTGATGAAGTCCCAATTGTAATAGGAATTCTGAGCGTTCCTGGATCGAAATATTTCTCTAGTATTTTCTTTTTAATTAAATCAGACACCATTTTCCTAAGTTTTCTTTAAATTCTTCTAAAATTTATCTTTTGATTCAGAGAATTTTTTCAAAACTTCATCAAAATTACGAAATTGCATAATTGATTCCATCAATGGTTTATCAATTCATATTTTTCTAAACGCTTCAAGAATGTCTTCATTATCATCTTCCTTCCTAGCATCAACTAATCGTTGTGGAACGGTAGAATATGAACACATAACTTCATTCAAATTATCAAAAACCTTTTTAATTTTATCCTTTTCAATTATTTCACACTTTTGTAAATATTTGTCATATGCTTCAACTTTGGCTAAATATCATGGGTATAGCCTTTCAAAAAAATGTGTAGATTTCAATTGTTCAACCATCCATTCCCTAGTAGGAATGACATTAGCCATCATTTCGTTTTCTTCAATATTTTTATATGCTTTTTTATTACCTTATTTAAGTGACTTTCCAGTTATAGGTGTCTTTCTTATCACCGAATAAAGCATTAACTTGTGCCTGATTAGTAGGAGCAACAGTAACTTGAGCAGGCACTTTAACTTGATTACTCCGTTAAGTACTTAAACAATATATTTGCAAATTCATTTGACTTAATTGATTTTTTAGTTCATTAATATTAGTATCAGTCTTAATCTAGTTTTAAGAAGTTTTTGTAATGTTTTGATGTCCATGGTTTATAAAGTTAAGCAAGATTTGCTCTAAATTTGGATTCACAGATTGCGTATTTTTGTTGAGGTTGCTAATAAGGTGTATATTGCATCTGAGCTCTTGGTCTATAAGTCTTATAATTTTGATTTTGAGGACTTTAACTAAAATTTGGATTTGGTCTTCTAGGTTAATAAGTATTATTATTGCATTGATTTATTGGGGGACTAAAAAATTGTTCATCATCGCCTTAACCTCTTCAGTATTTTCTTCATGTAGAAAATGACACGCATCGGTAAGATGTGTAGCCTCATTACAGAATCTACAAGCTTTAACCTAATTAGATAAATCATTAATTATTAGCTTAACAATCTTAGATAATTCTTCAATTTTATCACCAGACGCATTATTTCTTCTATTATCAACTTTATAGAGTTTCTTTCTTGAGGATTTAACCTTTTCACCATATCATTTAGATTGTTTTGTCATTTTATTTATCACTTCTTTTGCTAAAGTAGTTGTTGTCTAAAATAAAGATCTACTGTATACTGTGTCTAATAGCCTTTGTTCTAAGTGATTGAGTTCTTCATAAAAATATTCCAATAAATTTCTTTGAGTATATCTATGTTGTGATCAAAAAGAAATGAATCTTTGGAATCTATCCCTAAATTCATTAAATTTTTCATCAACTTTCATCTTTGCAACTTTTATTTGTTTTCTATAAGAACTTATATTCCTAGCGGGCATATATTCATCTATGAAAGCTTCTAACATTTGAGTCAATGTAGCTATTGAATCTTGTGGGATGTAGAAAAACCAAACTTGTGCTTGAACTTTCAATGCAAAAGTTAGACCCTTAAGTTTGACTTGTTATAAAGTACCTTCTTTTGGTTTCATCCCATTGACTTTATGTTGATATTTCCTCATGATTTTCTATTGGTTTTCATCTTCTTTAACGTAGAAGCTAGGTAAGGCACTATTAAATCCAGATCTAAATTCAAATTCAAGAAATTCATTAAGGTATGCTATGATAGGCTCATATGTTGTAACATTTTGATTTGCTTGTCTTAAAGTGAGTTCTCTGTTGTTGTTATTACTATTGATAACTCTATTATCATTACTATTATTAATGACACTATCATTAATATTATTATTGTCATCCTCCATCTTATTAGTTAAATTTTCCCTAAGTTGTTTTAATTCTTAAACTCTAATTAAAAGTTCTATCTATTAGAAGATCAAACAAACGTAAAGATCTTGTAGAATTAACACAATAAACATACAGTGTCTAAAATCATTAGAAATGATTTAAAAATCCACAGCAAAGGCAAAAAAAACTGACACATGTCGAGCATCCACAATAGTTTTTCGTATTTTCCTATTATTTGTAATAGTGGTAAATGGGATATCGTCTCTATAAGGATTTTGCAAATTTCATAGGAAAAAGTTTTTTTTTTTGTTTTTCTTAATTTAGTTAATCTAATTAAACGAGAATTAAAATACCAAAAAACCAAAATCTATAACAACTAACTTAATTAACCAAATCAACTAAACTAATTCAAACAATCTATTACAAACTAAATTAAACAATATTCAAATTCAATATAAATAAAAATATCTTTAAAAACATCTAAACAAGCCCCCACTAAACGATATAATATACTTGGATTGCATTTAAACACTAGAACATAACAACAACAACAACATATCCTCAGTCCCAAATTAACTGGGTTTGGCTACAAGGATCAAACTTTTTCATTGTGATCGATTAAGTGCAACTGATGGTGAGCTTTGCAAACCATTCAAATCCATCCTAATTAATGCATCCCATGTTAACTTTGCTCTTCCCCTACCTCGTCGAATTTCTACAATTTCTATTGAGTCAAGTTTTCTAGTTGGAGCATTTGTAGGCCGTCTTTGAAGGTGACAAAATAAAACACTAGAACATAACGTTACTTCATAATATAGTTTTAATCATAGCATATGGAATCTTGGAATCATTACCCTAATTCATAATAGCTTGATAGCCTTTAGCCAGTCACCGATTTTTCTAAATTTAATGGGAAAGCCACATTCTTATCATTGTAAATCTACTAATTAAATAAAATGCAAAACAATAGAGATACGATAATATAGACACTTAATGAAAATCATTCCTAATCTAAGCTAATAAAACTAAAATATGCTAGTCGATAAACAACTTAAAACACAATCACCTCGAACATCTACTAGGGAAAAGCCTTATAGATTAATTCTATCAACTATTTTTATAATTGTTGTCAATAATTATAGACATAGATCCAGAATTAAAATACTATAATACACGTTTGCGACTACTCATGCAATATTAATCTTCATTAGTTGTAATATGCAAATATGACTTATTAAATTTGTGATTGACGTGTATGAATAGACTTAAAGCATTAAGCGCGTGATTCCTTAATTATAACTATCTAATAATCCAAAGTTTATACATATCTAAGGTTTGTTTAGATTAATGAACTACTCACTTATGCAGGAAATATATAACACAATAATATAATAGAAAAACATAATGAATAAATAAATAAATACCGTTTAAATGAATCTAAGCTCCAATGTAGCTTCAAACATCAAGTAAACTAATAAGGACTTATTAAATATGTCGAATAGAGATAGAGTTATATCAAAGCTCTCTATTCCCATATATAGTCTCATAAGTGATACATATCCTAGATAAAGCCGAATTCTTCTTATTAATATAAAAAACCCATAACCGACCTTAGAAATTTGTCAGCGATTCCTACTTTGTACATAAATCATTTAGTCTATAACTAGATTTGATTCTCTGCGCATCACTGATTCAGCTTGTGACTTCTAGTATATTTAGCAATTCGTTGAAAATTCGTTGGCCCATTTCTGCTATTGATTCAAGTGGTGATTCCTAGTGTAAATGCAAATCACTGGTTAATCGCTGGACTTCTTTTCTTGTTGACTGTTGTGAACTTTTTCCTTTTTTTCTTCCATTTATTCATTTTTCTATTGAAATCATGAAATCACAAGAAAAGATGAATACCTAGTATAATATCATCATTTATATAAAAAAAAAACAACCTAAATTACATTTTAAAGCATGTCTAATTATTGACTTGTCAGTCATCAACCGAGTTTGAGAGTAGAAAGGACACAACTATGGATAGAAGAGATAAAGAGAGCAATAAGACAAGAATGACTGGTAGTATAGGCGACACTAAAGGAACGCTGAACAGACAACCACAACTTATATTGTACCCACATTATTAAAGCCACCGTAGAAACACACTAAAGACTAGGGAGGCATAGATCAACGATTACAGTATCAAAAACAGTGGTCAGGGAGTCAATAGGCAGGAATAGGATAGAAGACCACGTATTGGCGAGTAGGAGGGTGATATTAAGAGGAATGCCTAGAGGATTGGCGACTCCAGCTATAATGACACTAGTGCAGACTTAAGAGTTGTTGCACACAGTGATAGAGCGAGGACGGAGGACATCCTAGTAGCGGGTTCAAGGTACTTAATTTAAAATTATGAATAACTCTAGTTAAAGCTCATGCATGTTTAGTTTGGCACAGTATGTCATGACATATTATGGTTCGTTATGTCTATTATGTTGTTATAAATAATAGGACAGGTTGAGGGTACAAGAGTAGGTTTTAAAGGTGTCGAGGAGTGTAATGGATTATGATCGCCTCAATGGCACGCACTTATGTCTTAGTACAAAACTACATCCCCTGTAATGGGTACAAGAGTAGTAGGGTGTTCAAGGGACCGCATAATGGTAATATCAAGGTGTGAGGATTGGTCACATAGAGATATGGTAGGCGAATCAAAGTTTCCTAGAGATCAGATTTCAGGGATGAATTTCTCTAGTTTGGAAGAATTGTAACAACCAAAATTAATTAAACTAGGATTTTTCTCTAATTTCAAGTATTGACTGTCGTAATTAGAGTTTTACATGGCAAACGTGGTTGACTCAAACATGAGAATCAAGGGAATATGATATTTATAGATGATGGTTGTGTATGTGTGATGTTTAAAAATCATTTTTCATTATATTGCATCGCTCGTGTGTACGTCGCTATCGGGTGAATTGGTGCAATGAGTAGTTTACAATATGAAGAGTGTGGACACGGGTATGGGGTAGGAGCTACCCGAGGATGCTAGACTAGCCTAAATAATAGGATATGATATCTAATTAAACTATAGCCTAAGTCAATTCATTCAATAATGCGAATTAGGGCGCGCATCAGGATGTGTTTCAGGACGCGGGGCAGCGAGTACCTAGTGGAACCATTAATTTATCAAGAAATGTTTCTTAGAAAAAATTCATATATATAAATGTGCCTAAGTTAAATCAATTAGTCAAATAAATAGTTGGAATATAGTTGCATTAAAAATCAAGGACTCTTAATGGGCTTCAAGATAATTTTTAGATTGAATAAACTAGGCAAGATGAGTCACTGATTTGTGTCACTGGAGAGCTGGACAGTTTGAAAGAAGGCATTATGATTTTCTTCGAGATACGAGTAGCACGTTAGATTTTAGGGAAACTATAAATATAGCTTAACGATTGGAATTTCATGTTTTTTTACTCATTTACATATGCAAATATGAGATTCTTGAGTGAACAATTGGAAATCAGAGGTTCTTTAGAGCTTGAATTCATTGAATCGAGGGATCAAACTCAAGGTAATCATCTTCTTCACCTCTTAAACATGAAAATGATGCTCTCGATCAAAACTGAGAATAAATGCATGATCTTTTGAATTGATAAAATTGAACATAATAAATAGGTATAGTTTGTTGTTGTTGATGTATTTGGATAGGGGTTCAACCCAGAACTATTCTGCGTGAGGTTCACTATGATACCGAGTCAAAAACTACATTATTTGCTAATATTTTAAACCCAATTTTAGATTTTTCCTTCAGAATTATCATTACTATTACTTAGAGGTCAGTTATTTCAATAGTACATACTGATATGTATATGAAAATTAAAAGTATGCGATTATGCTTGTTAAAAAACAACAAAAAATCTATTAGATCAGAACTATATAAGGGCTATAAGATGTTACAGTCACCAAACAAACAGATACAGTAAAAACACATCTAAGATGTGTCAATTTTAAATTTTCTACAAATAAAAAAACCTTAAGCTTAATTATTTTTTTAATCATTACATTTGATTATTGTAGAAAATGGTGGAAGGGGAAGAATTCTATCATCTTCACATGTTATGAGTCCATAGGATATGCACAATCGGTGTCTAGAAGCCATGGCTTTGGTACAATGGTATGCAAAACTTGATTTCTTTATAATATTTTCATGCAATGCACGTTGGTCCAATATTATTAATGAGTTATGTTTTGGACAAAAAACATAAGATAGACTAGACTTACCAACTAGGATATTTCAAGCTAAATTAGAAGAGTTGAAAATAATCTTTTTGTCAAAGGTGTAAAAGGAAAAGTTATTGCACATGTGTGTGTTATTAAGTTTTAGAAAAGAGGCTCACCATACTCACATTGATTATTCTTGATGAAAATGATAGGACAAATAACTTATATGATTATGAAAATTTAGTTAAAGTAGAAATCTGATGCTTAGAGACTGAGCCCAATTTATACAATGTCGTCACAACTCATATGATTTATAATCCATATGGTACTCTAGACCCAAATGCAATATGCATGAAAAAATAATAAATGCAAAAAATGATTCCCACGATCATTTTCTTCTCTCACCATCTAAGGAAACGATTCCTATCCAATTTATCAAAGACGAGACAGTGGGGCCCAAGTAGTTATAGGTAGACATATTCTAGTAATAGATGTGTTGTTCCAATAATCCTGCTCTACTCATAAGTTATGATTGTCATATTAACATTGAGATTTGCTCGAGTATTAAGTCACTCAAATAGTTATATAAATACGTTTACAAAGGGCATGATCATGTTTTGTTTGGATTAACAAAAACCAAGCTTAGGAAGATGAAATCTTGAAATTTGTGACTGCTAGGTGAGTTTGTGCCTTTTAGTCATTTTTTATAACATTTAAATTTCCTTTGAGTGGAATTTCTCCATCTGTTATAGGATTATAAATACATTTACCAAATCAACAAATTATACAGTTCAACATAATGAAAATCTTTACAACATATTATAAGATAAAAATAGGTCAAATATAATGCTTGCAGAATATTTTACGAAGAATGCAATAGATATTAGTACTCGATAACATCTGTATAGCGAGTTTCAATAATGGTATTGGTGGAATCATAATAGTAAAGAATGGATCTTAATGAGTAATCCTAGAAGGGTTATAACGGCCCTAATTCATTAAAATATGATGTAGCATTAAACTCGGGGATTAGTGGCTATAATTCAGGCCTTGGATGGACGACTTGGTTGATTCAAACATAAGAATCGATAAAATATGTTATTTATGGATGATGATTATTTATGTGTGATGTTTAAAATCATTATTTATTTTATTGTATCGATTGTGTTACATTGCTATCTGGCGAGTCAGTGTGACGAGTAGTTACATTGGGAATCGTGTCAACGCGAGTATCTGATAGAAGTTACCCGAGGATGTTAGACTCATCTAATAACATGATATGGTGTGTATTAAAGCATTGCCTAAGTTAGTTCATTCGATAATGCGAACTATGGTCGCCTCAAGATGCATGTTAGGACGCGAGGCACAGAGGGCCCGGTAGTCGAGGATTGTTGGAACCACTAATTTATCAATAAATGTGTTTAAAAACAAAAACCATATGTATTATTATGCCTAAGTTAATTCAATTTATCAAAGAAATAGTTGGACTGTAGTCGGATTAAAAATTAAGGACCCTTACTGAGCTTCAAGATGATTTTAGATTCAACAAACTTGGAAATATGTGTCACTAGTGAGTTGGATAGTTTAAAAAAATGCCTTAGGATTTTCTTCAAGATACAAGTACTACGTTAGATTACAAGGAAACAATAAATATAGCTTTATGAGAGGAATTTCATATTTTTCCACTCATTTACACATGCAAATCAAATATTCTGGATAGAAAAACATGAAATTAGAAGGTCTTAAGAGCTGGAATTCACTATTTGAGATCAAGTTTAGGGATAAAACTCAAGGTAATCATCTTCTTCACCTCGTATACATGAAAATAATGTTCTTGGTGAAAATGGAGAATGAATGCATGATCTTTTGAATTCATGAATCTAAACAAGATAAATGAGGTATAGTTTGTTCTTGTTGTTGTATTTGGATAGGAGTTTGACCCAAGATAGTTCCACAAGAGGTTCGCAATGATCCAGAGTCGAAATCTCCATTAAAAGTCTCACATTTATGTAACATAGCAACTTTACCCGAGCTTGATGTCATTTCTACACCGGGCATGTTATCGCATGGTGCCAAGGCAGTAGGCAGGACACCACTCGGCATCGTGGCCATAAAGGCATGGCACTACGATGGCATCGTAACCTGGGATGAGATATGGTTTTATTTTAAATATGGGTTTTAGAAATCAATTATAATAAACCTAAAGCACTAGTAACCAATCTAAAACATATAATTGACTTCAAGTGACTGAGGGGACCATAGCTTGGCTACCAAGGAGCTAGTCGGGATGGATTCAAGAGTTTAGGGAAGTAAGCGCGTTTTGAGTTACATAAACTCATTGGAAATCTTCACAGAATTCATAGAATAATTTTATCTGTATAGGTTTACATATATGACTACTAATGGGCACACATGAGTTTTCACTATAAATTTGGTTATGTATATATTGGTTGTGGCTAAATCACTTGCGCGGGTTGCTTATTTTAACACTTATGTTAATGATAGTAAAATATATCTATAATCATCTACAGGGATTTAAGGTGTTCCTTCATTAAATGTAGTTGTGGTTTAGTCAATGTATGGCCACGAGTATATACGTGTTTCCTATCTACTTCCATCGATGTACCAGCTTAATTATGTCGGGGTTTTCTCATGTTATTCAATTGTTTATTAACTACTACTTTACTTGCATATGTGATGTTACATTACTTGCATTTTTTTTCATTTCGTATACCACCTACATTCATGAGAGTATGAATTACAGTTGTTAGATGTCATATTCGCATATCTAGTACGTTATAAGTTCTATTTCACGAATATTGTGTAGACTAATTCTCTTGGGATTTTACTCGTTGAACTCGTCACTGTATTTGTTGGGTGGCGATTTAAAAACCTTAAATGGTGTTTTTGTCAATACCCAAAGTTTACAATCATGTTTTAATCCTTAAACAAGATCACTAACCTGTGACGTGGGACCCACATCATGATGCATACACCGAGGAAGGAATGTGGGAGAGGAATATGTTACATTTGCGTGATGATTTCCTAGTGCATCGTACTTGTGTAGACTACTAAGTCACCTCTTTCGACACTTGAGCGGGGACATGCCTCGAGATGCGTGTAGTCTTGGGAATGGGTAGAGAGTGACAAAGTGAGTCATTTATGTCTCTAGATGTATTAATATGGCTTAATTAATTAAATTTTGATGTGGCTATAATTGATTAATAATAAATGTAGCCTAAGTTAGTATAATAAAACAATGGCCATTTGATATTTCTCAAGATACGTGTAGACACATCGATAGACCAATGGAGTTTAGTTTGGTGTTTGCAAAGGTGAGTTAGTGAAGAGTTAGTAGAATTGAAACCAAATGAAAGTCATTAAATTAGTCTCTAGATGAGTGTGAACATTTAGACTAATGGCTACAAATTAATCCTACCTTACTATATATAAGTGATTAGGATGAACATGCAAATCATAGATTCATTTACAGAGAAAATTCTAAGGTGCTTTGTTACAGTAATTGGGGTTTCGAGAGAACAAGTTCATGATCCTACTAAAGAGATCAAGCTAGGAATTAAGCAACAACTTAGGTAATGAAGTTCATCATCTCTACATACTTTGATTTTATGAGCATGGGGTTTTGGATTCGGAAGTTGTGATCCAAATGAATTTGGAAACCTTTTTCACTAATTTTACGAGCTAAATGAAGCATCAAGTGAGTTCTTAAACCTTGATTTTTGAAATTAAAGGCTTTTGGTAAAATTAGATGTGTTAGTTCCAATTCATGTTTTCATGCAATTTCAAAGGTTAAATGATATCATTTTCAAAATTGATTTAAATATTTGAATTCCACATTTCAAGCTGATAATCCATCTATTAAGAAGTTCCTAATATTGGTTCTGTAATAAAAAAAAATGTTATGAGTTTTTCAAGTTTTTAAGTGTTCTTGAATTTTCAAAAAAATGTAACTCTAAATATCTAAATTTGGATGAAATTGATGAATTATATGAAGTGCTTGGTGTATGTATGGTGGAGGAGGATGTTATAAATGCCTAGTGGTAGAGAACGGGGATTTTGGGCCTTGGAGGAGGCCATTCCTGACTGAAAACTCAGAATTATGGTATAAGAATTATGGCTTTCGCGTTCCTAGCACACTAGAAAAATTTTCTAACGTGAAAAGCAGCTCTTTCATGCTAGATAAAACTCGTAGCGTGCTAATAGGGTACCTAGTGCGTTGAGTACTCTGACTTCACTAATCTACACTTTTTCAAAACATACATAGCCTAAATAACTTAGCCTAAAACCTAAACTAAGGGTCTAAACATACTCTATTACGTACTAAATTAAACCAAGAGCCTTTGGAAAAGTCTCCGGAGTCCACGTAAGCATTTTGGGGTGTTGAGAGGCCAATTAAGCTAGGAATACATTGCGTACACGTAAATAATCTTGTTGAGGTTCTTATTTATATTTCATTCCTATTGAGCTCTATTTTACAATTTATTTGACTATGAAATGTCTTGTATTCTAATATCCTTACTTTCTTTCATATTCTACTCATCTTATAGGTGTTTTAATTATGATATCATTTGCTTATGGAAATCATTGACTCTATTCTTTTATTATATGTATTTCTTGCTGTTTTGATAAAAACGTGATCGAGAATAGCATACTATTGGGAATAGAGTAATGAGATTGGAGTATACATATGGACATGTATTTCTTTGAATGTTGGCTTTGAAGCATATGTTTCTTGTCTTAGAATACCTAATGCAAGAGTTCCTTGAAATTATAAAGTAGTCGTAAAACTTAAGGTCCATTGCATGATTATGAGATGCGCAACACACGGGGGCACTGGACTACTAGCGACGTCAACACTTACCACTACACTTGCTTATCACATGAGTTTTGGGAACCAGGGTAAGTGGCAAGTATATGTATAAACAGATGAGCGATTTATGTGTAGAGCTCATCTTCACTTTTAAGGATGATGATATGGATGATCATGTCGTCATAGAGCTTACCTTCGACCTTCAATAGAGTTGTAAAGAACAACTCCATCCTAAGATGGTGGAATAAAGGCCTAGTGAAAAGACTCTTGACCTACTGGACCTAGATCATTGTTACTTAGCCACTATCAATCTCATATTATTTAACCATGGTATTTCCTAGCATATTTCCTTTTTAGCGTTCCTTCGCTATATTTATGCTTTTAAATACCAGTTGATTATATTTGAAAATTTACATAAGAATCTTCGGGAGTTACTTTATTACATCGTTCTCACTATCCTTTGTATGACGGTGGGTGTAGATCCTTCAAGCAGTAGACCAAGCAAGGAGAAGATCATCTACTACCTTTAAGCATTCAACAATTTTATACTCCCCACCTTTTTAGATCTTGACTTTTAATGTATTATTTACTTTGTATTTTCTATACATTTTAGGTTGTATATTGGGTTGAGCGTATAGTTCCCCGACTCAAGACTTGGTTATCACATTTATCATTCTTTTGATATTTATATGCATGTGATATTGTTTCCTGGTTCCCACACTTGAGATTTTAAATAATTGCTTCTGTATAACTGTTAAGACTTCTGGTATAATTATTTCTAATTAAATAAAATCTTAATTAACTCTAAAATTCAATAATATTATGACATGTGTATTAGTTATCCTAAACGCGTTTAACGAGGAGAATGGAACAAAAAGTTGACTAATACGTAGTTAAGTCCTACTAAGTTTAGTAAAGTCCTACGTTGTTAAGTTATGGCTTAATTACAGGATTAGGCCAGGCGATACCCTATTTATAAGAAAGGGCCATCAAAGTGTTATACCACTCATTTATGGAATTTGTTGTAAAACAAATTTTTCTTGATGGATGATAATAGTATACAAGATTACTTATGAAAAGCGGCAAACACTTATGTACCTTCATCTATGTGAAGATTATTTGCCACTTTATTAATTTTTGTGAAACGATTAGATTATGTGAATTACGGGAAGATTTTATTCCTCATTTGATAGAAGATTATACATGTCGTGGTAACATTAATTCAAACGTAGAAATTTTTGCTCAAATAGATCATTGGCTGATAGGTTTACTTAAAGTTGTAAGACAACATAATAAAAGGTAGTCATATTATGACCTTTCCTAACCATTTGTCTCTGCGTCCCATAGTAATTTGTCAAATCTAATTACTAGTGAAATGAAAATTTCAATTTCACCCAATGATTCGAATTCCATTACAAAATTATATGTAGAGAAATAAAAGGGTTTTCAAAGAATTATTGAGTGCATAGACACAAGGAAAATGTTTTTTTTTATGGGCCTGGGGTACCAGCAAAATATTTTTATATAGAGCAGTCTTAGCTTACTTATGAGATAGTGGACTTATAGCAATTCCAACAACTTTAGGAATAGCTTATATGGGTTTACCAGGAGGTTGTACTGTACATTCAAAATTCAAAATATCGGTTTCATTAGATTCATCGTCAACGTGTTGAATTAGTAAGCAGTTAGATCTTGCAGAGCTATATACGCCAATCTACGATTATTATTTGGGATGAAGGTACAATGGCACATAGACATACATTTGAAGCTTTAGATAGGACATTGTGTGATATTATGAGATTTAATGGTGCTTTTTTAAATAAAATTATGATTTTTAGTTGAAATTTTTGTCAAGTACTTGCTATAGTTACTAACTGTACTAGAGCTAAGATTATCGATGCTTCAATAGTTAAATCTACATTTTTGCCTTCAGTAGAAAAAATGCATCTTAAAGAAAATATGCCTTCAAAGAACGATCCAACTTTTACCGACTTTCTTTTACGTATAAGCAATGGTTAAGAAACTTTTATTATTGATGAATGACTAGCTTACCAAATGAATTAGTGATACCTTAGCTTGGTCAACAATCAATACATGATTTTATGATGTCAATATAACACTCTTTTAAAATTGATACTACTGTTATAAAGGATAGGATTATTTAACACCAAACAATGAAATTGAAGATGAAATTAATAATGAAATAATAAACATGTTTCCACCAGAGCCAACAACTTATTATTCATTTGATAGGGTCTAAAAGGATACATTGTATTTACGACAACAAGAGTTTTTCAACTCAATAGCTCCCGGCAGTTTACCACCTTCTAAATTAACTCTAAAAGTTAGATCACCAATAATGCTTCTAAGAAACTTAGGTCTTGTTTTATACGAGGTGGATATATCCCCAAGTAAATAACTCATAAAAAGTTGGGAATTAGTCTTATTTGGTTGCCCAACTTGCCTATAAGTTGTCTCTAAACGTACACTATAGGGTGGGAGATATCTCTTCGCCGCCCCTTATGAAGTTATCTCCCAGCAGTTGTGGACACAATTACCCCTCTTTAATAACCCTTTTACTACCCATATCTCTATTGTTTGAAGACTATTTTAGTCGATTCATACTTTTTATTATTTAAAAACTTGAAACTTCCCTGCAAGTACAAAATTGAACAAACATGAAAATATTTACTCCAAGGAAATAACTCCCAACTAATACCGTAAGCTAGTAAAAACAAACCAAATGAGGCCTTACTTCCAAATGTAGGATTATGTAATGGCATGCATTTAATATTGTAAGTGTTTCATAGAAATGTAATCAACGCCATATGTTTGCAAGTGGTTAGTTTTCACGAGTATTTATACCATACATACTACTTAAACCTTCTAAGAATATAAAATTTTCTTTCACTCTAATACGAAAAAATTTCTTATAAAATTGTCATTTGCTTTAACAATAAAAAAATTATAGGCCAAATGATTCCTAACGTTGGCATATACTTATAGTCAATTGTATGTGGCTTTATCTAAAGGATTATCAACGAGGTCAAATGAGATTTTAATAAATAAAATGGAAAACAAAATATAACCATAGGCACACACACTATAAATGTAGTTTATAAAGACATCCTTCAAATTAGTAGATCTAATTTTTATTAAATTAGTACTAGGTGTTACATTCTTCACTTACTCTACTTTAATGATTGTGCATTTATTCTTGTTGCATTTATTTTCTTGCAATTTTTTATTATCTTAATTTTTAAATAATGTATATGTGGTAGGTAAAAATATCATAATATTTATACTTTTTAAGCAAATGTATCCCAATTTATAGACATTCATGTTAGATCATTTAACTTTACTATTTGGATGCATTTGAGTAAAAGGTTTTTGTTAAAGAAACTTTGGCTTACTAATACTAACTCCATTTTTAACTATGTCAATGGAAGGCAAAATTCATTTCCGGTCCCAAGCTCGAAAAAGGAGGGAAAAGGTTTAATTTTATGTCAATATACTACTAAAAAAATGATATCCTTGTTTCACGTGTGGAGCACGTGCCCTCAGAGTCTATGATGGCTTAAGAAAATCTATGATTGTGCGAAACTAGCCAACTGCAATGCAAGAAATGGGAAGATGGGTCATAAAATACGTAGGTTTGAGAAATAAAGTTAATTGTCCATGAAATGGAAATATATGGCAAGATAGCAGCTGTATAAGAAACGTGGGATTTGATAACTACCCAAACTGCTTGTTGAAGTTGCTTTAATTTTTGGAAAGAAAGAGGAATTTCATAATTTCCCATTTTAATTCAAACATTATAAGTAGTAATTGGGTTTAGAATTTGAAAGACAACTGTTAGTTACTGGGTTTTAAATTTAAAATAAAATTGTTATCAACTACCTAAGTACGTGTTAAAGTGTCCATATAAGATGGAGATCACAAATTATAGTAAAAATAAGGTTTTCAAAAATGTCCTCAAAGTAGATTTTTTTATTATTCTAGGTGATAAAAAAAAGGAAATAGGTAAACATTAGGAAATAGATCAATTTCGGCTTTAATAGTAATGTAGGGAAGATTGGCATTATATATAGTATATATATGTATAATATATGTATATCTATTAATACTTAATAAGGGGGAATAATCAGTTAATAAATCGTCACTTGAATTCTTGAAAATACCATTTCCTTAATTGTGCCCTCAATTTCTCTATTTTCTTTTCTCTCATGTTTCTCTTTCTTTTCATTTTTTTCTCTCACGTTTTTCTTCGTTTTTCGGTCTTACGCTCTCAATCTCCATATTTTCGTCTCTCTTACGTCTCTCTCTTGGTGCTTCACTCCAGATCTACCTTATAAATCATTCCGGGATGCAACCCCTTATGAGAATGTGTCCGATTTGATTAACTAAAGTAAGTTTTTCATTGTATATCTCACTCACTCTGCTTGATTCAATGAGGTTTCAATGCAATTTTTAGCGTGATTTCAAAATGTTCATATATCCCTAATTCATTTCATACATGTTAGAACCTGAAACTTGACAATTTACATATTGGTTAGGTTTATGAGTTCTCATAGTTTGATCATTATAATTAAATCTCGAGTCAATGCTTTTTAGTTTATGTTGCTTGTCTAATCCCAATTAATTAGATTGATGATGTTGTTGTGAGGAGAAACCCTTTCAAGATAGATTTTTTCAATCAAAATGCTACATATCCAATCGGTCCAAACTTTTTTCTTTCCCTTCAATTTAGCAGTCGTCTCCTTAATTAACCGATATGCAGGCATTTTTTTTTCGTAAGATGGTACTCTGTTCCCCCATAATTTTGCTTTTTAAAGGATTGCGACTTTACTGAATTAGTGACTATAAATATTATTTTTGCTTAGAGAATATGATGATGAAAGCTTAAACTGTATATACATGTTCCACATATTCCAACTTCAACTATTCAAGCTTTCATCATCATGTTCAACTCAAATGAAAAAAACTGTTATTTTTCCTTATAGAACATGATGATGAAAGTCATTACTTTCAATTCAAATGTTCCTCTATGTGCAAGCTATCAGTTTAAGCTACATCACACATTTTTTTTTTGGCTTAAGATGGTACTCTCTTTTTGTATATACATGTTATCCATGAAATAATCAAGCCCTGTTTCATATTTTCTTTTTCTTATTTCAAGCGTTCAAATGGAGAAATTTTCACATTATTTATTTACTAAGTTTGTATAGAAAAGATTTCATTTGTCACACTTTAAATTTTGCTTTGTCACTCACATTTAACACTTTGATATTTTCTCTATGTAGGCCATATATAATTTCTTTTGAATACATTTGAGTAAAATTTTGGAGATAATTCTTAATTTCTTCTTAGAGAGTATCTCCATCATTTATATCTTTTTGATAATAAAAAAACTTTAACATCTCCCAATTAATAGTAATTTCGATGTTAGGTTTCTTAATAATAAATGTTATTTTTCTGATAATTTGCGATATATAGTGGTAATATAAAATTGTTTGCGTGGGGACCCGAGAATGGAGAGTGACTTAGCTTTTTGTTTTAAATTTTTTACTTTTTTAACCTATTATAATGACTTACCTATTAAATTGATCCTCCTTTTCATCATCCACTTCTACTTAATACTCCTTTCGGTCATGATAGAAGACGTTTAAGGTAAGAGCACAATAATTAAGACAACCTTAATTAATTACAAGTGTAATGTACATATACGCCCTTTGATGTTAAATGAGTTAAAGAATTGAAGAATCATAAATATTTGAATTTTATAAGGGTATAATTGGTAAAAAGATAATAAGTACACTCTCGAATTTCAAAAATGACTTGTAATTTTGACCAAAAAGTTTATGCTAGAAAGACTTATATTTTTTTACCGAAAGGAGTATGTTGTAAGCTCAATCCATCTATTTAAATAGTGATGTATTATGTATAATTACCCTATCCCTAATCTAGGGCACTGCCTAACCTAACCCTTCATTAAGCCCTAATTACAACCACGAAGAACTAAACAACGTATTAGTAAGCCTTTTGTCTTATTCTTCTCATTATTCATGTTCAAGATACTCATTCCGATCACTTATATTAGTGGTGTAAGGATGTGGCGTACTATTTAAGATGTCATTTAATTACGTATTGATATCAATTTATGTTTTTGGGTTCTTGAGACAATCCTTCTTAGATAATAGTGGTTGTTTCCAACACATAGCACAAATGTTCAAGGAAGGAGATTCGATGTTCAATCTTCAAAGGGGGCATACTCCTGAGACTTGAATCTCGAATCGAAAGGGAATGGACGTGAGATATGGTAAGAATTTTGCAAATAATTGAGACTCAAATGGGAATCGACTAAGGAACATGAAACAGAGGAGGAATAGAGAGAATGATGAAAAGGATGAGGAGGAAATTGGAAGGGTTTTAAGAAAATGGAGTTTGAGATTTTTGGATTTTAAATTCATTAGAGATATTGCCATAAAAGGTTAGTTTAAGATGTGGGTCGAATCAGCAAGCCAACCAGCTTCTAAATCCCCAAATGTAGACGATTGGGGTTTTGGGTTTGAATCTACAAGACAACCGTTGATGCATCGCCTTTGATCTAATTTACACACAAGTGGTAATGAGGCGTAAATCGAGGTCATCTCGAACATATACCATCTCAGTAATCTCAGAGGAGAAGGAGGCCACCATAGACTGTGCAAAAACCCCAAGGATGGAGCTCCGACATCGAGTATACCAATCTCCGGTCACGAGCACAGGTGACAACAAAGTGTCATCGACTTTTTTTCCACTTCGATTTGGCCATCTATGGAGTGAGTCGTCCTTGTTGTGGCAAAGTGCACAAGACGAAGATGAAGTCGATGAAAGATGAAATTGACTTGTTTACCTTTATTGGTAGGGGTAAAATACAAAAACTAAACGAGTGAAACTGATAGTAGACCAAGTAGTGAAGATATAGATCTGATCGATCATGAACTACATCACATTGGCCTTTAAGGCCACTTTAAGGACGTGATATTATCGCATTAGTTAGATTAACCATTATTGACAACTAAGGGAATCTAATCCCATGTGTCGCGCTATTATAGGGCGAGTGCCAACATCCCTAAGGATTTTAACCCCATGTGTTGCCCATCTCAATGTAGTGCAATGGACCCTAGATACTAGAACTACTTTATGTTCACAAGAAAGATTAAGTCCTGATCATAAAGTTAACTAATTGCATACAAAAGCACAAGAAATTGGAGTACAATTCCATAATCCATTCAAAGTCCCAACTATCCTAATAACATGCTATTCAACTCACATTCCAATTTATAATAGCCATGAAGTACAATGAACAGGAATAGAACCAATGAATCAACACAACGCACTATATCATGATAAAACAACCCATCAAGTGAGTAGAGTCAAACGAAATTTATGATACCAGATCATAAAGCATAATTAGTCAAGATAGACTATAAAATAATGATATATTAGAATGAAGTGTAGAGAAGAATCATAAGAGATTTACTTACTACTTACGTAAAGTTCTTAGGCTAATCCAGACTTCGACACCCTAAAACAAGTACCCAGATTTCCACAACTCTTTTCTTGGTTCTTGAAGTCAATTTAGGTGTTTTAATACCTGTTCAAACTACTAAAGTTGGATTAACTTGATTAAGTCCCTAAATTTTATTTAGAAATTTTATCATTTCTCAGTGATAAGCGATGCGGTGGTATTGTGTATATAAAGTCATGTCACTATTATGACACCACCCTTTTTATTGGGCAGGGGGCATAGCATTGTGGTGGCATCGTGTGTTTAGATGGATGGCGCCATGACGCTGTCATGTCGACTATCCCATATTTTCCCGATTGACTTGACGTTGTGGCTCGGCGCCGTGTGTAAAAAGGCGCAACACGGCCTCGACGTCAAGCTTATGATACATTTTATTAGGTCTATTTTCGAACAAAGTTTCCTAGGACTCCATATATAGCTCATTTTGTTCAATTTAGACTTGAAAGCATTCAAATTACCTAGAATGCAAAGCCTCTATGAATTTCAAACCCAAAACTTACACTTTTGACAAATTTAACAAAGTAGCTGTGTAGATTGGGTTACCTAGTAGTAGGACTTCTCTAACATGCTCTTAGTCCTCCCAATTCATTGTGTAGATTAGGTTACCTAGTAGTAGGACTTCTCTAACATGTAGGACTTCTCTAACATGCTCTTAGTCCTCCCAATTCACTGTGTAGATTGGGTTACCTAGTAGTAGGACTTCTCTAACATGCTCTTAGTCCTCCCAATTCACTGAGTTTCCATAGCAACTACTTTAAATTATCTCTCCATAACTTTTTTCTCCTTTCACGTGTAAACTGATGAGATGATTTGTTTGAGTCCCACTAAGTTAATATATATATATATATAGCGATATGAATCACTTGAGGCACTTTATCTTGTTTAAACAACCATCTCTAGGGCAATCTATAAACTTATAACTTGGTCCTATGACCCACTAACTCATCCTTGCTAACACAGATAAACACACCAAGTTATATAGTTATTCTGACAGCACATATCCTGAACCATATCAATGCTTATTATTTTATTGCTTTCTATCATAGGTCACATTTACATAAATTAGACTATAGGCACATTAAGTTAACTATTTTAAATCATATTAACTAAATTATTACTTACAACATCACTCTCTACGTCGATCCCACGTCGATACACATCTTCGCTCATATTTATAAGCGTAGAAAATAACTTAATAAGTCTATGCAAATACATTACACTAGGAATATACCACAACAAAACTAAAATATAACTCGACCACATGCCTCAATTAGTGCGCTTATCTTAATGCAGGTCCTACTTAATGGTTCGATGATCTTGATTACAAAAATAACTCGGATTAAAATTTTCGTCGTGATAAATCTTCCTAATTAATGAAAATTTTGTCCTCAAAATTAAAACTCAGGTTAGGATTATACCTTACTCGAAAAGGTACGATAATTTATCTGGCATATAATCTTCCCGCTCCCAAATGAGTTCCAAGTCATCATGGAACTGCAACTTGACGAGTACCATCTGAATAGACTTAGCCCTCAACTAATATGTCATCCAGACTATGATCTGTGTTAGATGCTCATCATATGAACCATCCTTACTTATCTCAATCTGACTTAAGTCAACAATCGATCATACGCCTACCTTCTTAGCTAATCGAAGCATAAATAAATGAAGGACCAGATGAATCCCTAACATCTACGGAGGTAGTTCAAGTTCATATGCAACTTTCCTGACCCATTTCTTGTTCTTGAAAGGCCCGATGAATCTCAGTGCAAACTTGCCTTTCAACCTACAATCTCAGGCCCCACTATCTCCCAATCCTCACTACAAAAAAACAGCAAATCAGAAACGGAATTTTCCGTTTCTGATTTGCAAAAATTCCGTCTCTGATTGGAATCAGAAACGGAAAAGAGACGGAACGCGTTCCGTCTCTGAAAACGTCGTCGCTGATACGATCAGAAACGGAAAATGGATTTCGTTTCTGATTAGAGACGGAATAGAGACGGAAAATATCCGTTTCTGATTAGAGACGGAATAGAGACGGAAAATATCCGTTTCTGATTAGAGACGGATTTAGAGACGGAAATTAGAAACGGAACAGAGACGAAACATAAATGGAATTTATTTCGAAATGGTACATTTGTAAGTGCATTCCGTCTATGATTCCGTTGCTGATTAGCAACGGAATCAGAGACGAAATTAATAAATTTATGAATTCCGTCTCTGATTCCGTTTCTAATCAGCAACGGAATCAGAGACGAAATGCAAATAGTCCGTCTCTGATTCCGTCTCTAATTAGAAACGGAATCAGAGACGGATTATTCTGTTTCTGATTCCGTCTCTGATTCCGTTGCTAATTAGCGACGGAATCAGAGACGGAATTCTTATTTCCGTCTCTGATCCGTTTGTGATTGATAGAAATATTTCTGGAAAATTAGAGACGGAATATCAACGGAATATTTGAATTCCGTTGCTAATCCGTCTCTAATTTTCTATTTTGTTTAATTATGACACAAAAACATAATCCAATTGATTCTCCAACCTAAAAATTCAAAATACAACCCGATATGACTTACTCCATCGCTTTGCACCCCCTCAACAACTCCTTGGGGTGCTAACATCCCACAAAAAAGCCAAATTGCACATCCATACATCGACAATATATATCAACAAAAATTCAAAAGAGAAAGAAAAAAATGTGAAACTCAAAATTAGCCAAAAAATTTATATATCCACGAAAAATTGTCATGTATTACAAAAGCTCCAAAATTTGGAAGTATACACAAAAACCACCAATCCTATCGTTCAACAACCAAAAAAAAAAAGAACACTCACAAAAGGTCCAAAATTTGGAAGTATACACAAACAGGACTTCATCTAATAACTAAAACGCAGCTTTGAAACATTTCGATTCTTCATCCGAGGCAACAACCAATGAGTATGCACCTGAAAGAAGTAGGCAAAGGAGAGATTATTGAACTAAGGATGTACATTGGAAGCGAATGAGAAAAATGGTGGATTTGAAGAAACATAGAAATTAATAATAATCATACATAAAAAGTCGGCTCCGAACCTATTTTTTAATTTCTTTACGATTGAGTTTGCTTTGGTCTTTTGTCAATTATGCACATATGTAGGTAGAGAGGAGTACTAGAGCTAATAAGGAACATGAAAGAGGATAATGGTGAAGTGCAAGAATGCTAAAAGGAAAAAACTAAAAGTTCAAAGACAAACTCCCATCAATGCAACATTCACATGCATCAAATTTGATCCTAAACTCAAATTTCATCCCATCTAAAAATGTTGTGCGCTCCAAAACAAACCAGCCATGTGTTCCTACTTAAAAAAAAAATTCCAGCTGACATTCAAGAAATGCAAAGAAGAAAAGAAATAAACCATACAATGAGGAATAAGAAAGCTTCCAAAAAATACATGAACATCAAGCAAATGCAGTCAAGGACTGAAGTTTTGTTGTTGTTGTGAGTTTGGGGGTCAATGTTGCTATTTTCCTACGCATAGGAGATGGTGAACAATGTATCTATAAGATGCACCTATCATGTAAGTTGAGTTGGATTATTTATCAAGCTTTGAAAGGCTTGCATTTCAACATGCATACGATAAGTAATGGTGAAGTGCAAGAATGCTAAAAGGGAAAAACTAAAAGTTAAGCACAAACCTATCATGTAAGTATGATTCTAGAACTCATCCTCTCACCCCATCTAAAACTGTTGTGTGCTCCAAAGGTGACCACCATGTGTTCCTACTCAAAAAAAAAAAAAAAAACCAGCTGGGATTCAAGAAAAGCAGTGAAGAAAAGAAAAAAATCATACAATGTTGAATAAGAATGCTTCCAAAAAAAAATATGAACATCAAGCAAATGCAGTGGACTGAAGTTTGGTGTCAATGTTGCTATTTTCCTACGCATAGGAGATGTCGAACAATGTTTCTATAAGATGGACCTATCATGTAAGTTGAGTTGGATTATTTATCAAGCTTTGAAAGGCTTGGATTTCAACATGCATATGATAAGTAATGGTGAAGTGCAAGAATGCTAAAAGGGAAAAACTAAAAGTTAAGCACAGACCTATCATGTAAGTATGATCCTAGAACTCATCCTATCACCCCATCTAAAACTGCTGTGTGCTCCAAAGGTGACCAGCCATGTGTTCCTACTAAAAAAAAAACAAAAAACCAGCTGGGATTCAAGAAAAGCAAGTGAAGAAAAGAAAAAACCATACAATGTTGAATAAGAAAGCTTCCAAAAAAAAACATGAACATCAAGCAAATATAATATCAAGGGCTCAAGATAGTACCTCTCAAATGGATACATCCATCGAAATTGAACGGGACCGGCCAGACGGGCCTCGTAGGCCAAGTGGATTGGTAGGTGTTCCATAGAGTCAAATAAGCTTGGAGGGAAAATTTTTTCCAACTTGCAAATGATTTTTGGTATTTCAGACTCTAAGACCTCCATATCTTGGACACTGACACATTTCGCAGTTAGGGACCGGAAAAAAAGGCTTAATTCGCTAATTGCAACCCAAACCGGGTTTGGGAGAAGTTCTCTGAATGCAATTGGTATCAACCGTTGCATGAATATATGACAATCATGGCTCTTCATGCCGAACATTCGCAGTTTCTTTGGATCTACAAATCGACCAAGATTCGATGCGTAACCATCAGGAAAACGCAACTTTTCAACCCACTCGCACGATTTTTGTCTTTTTGATGTATCAAGAGCATAGCACCCAAGGACGTAAGTATTTGTCGCCGAATCAATGTGTAGAGAAGGTCGGTGACAATATTCACGAATATCTTGCCTCTATTTTGCATTGTCCTTACTCTTGCCCGATACACACATAATAGTGTTGAATATGTTGTCAAAAACATTTTTTTCGATGTGCATGACATCTAAGTTGTGGCGGATCAAGTTTGTCTTCCAATACGGCAAGTCCCAGAATATGCTTTTCTTCCTCCATCCCGAATTCTTAGCTATCCGCCCATTCACAGATTCAACTCCGATTTCTGTCACCTTCATCAAGCCAAACGATTCAATTTTTGCCAAAATTTCTTCACCAGACAGCAAAGCGGGCGGATCATCATTTATGACCATTTTGCCTCTAATGAAATTTTTTTTGTCTTTCCTTAATGGTGATGACTTCTCCAAGAAACGACGATGACAGTCGAACCACGATGTCTTACCACCATTTCGCAATTGAAATGCATTTGTATCCTCCATACAATATGGACAAGCGTACTTACCGTGTGTGCTCCAACCGGACAACATGCTATATGCAGGGAAATCACTAACAGTCCATAAAAGGGCAACTCGCATTAGAAAATTTGTCTTGGTGGAAACGTCGTATGTAACCACCCCATTGTTCCATAAATCTTGCAACTCTTTCACAAGCGGCTGAAGGAACACGTCGATTTTCTTCTTTGGGCTGGTCGGTCCAGGAACGATAACCGTTAAGAACATAAACTCAGATTTCATGCACATCGACGGTGGAAGGTTGTAAGGAGTCAAAATCACGGGCCACGAAAAAGTACGATTTCCGGAAAGCCCAAATACTTGAAAACCATCGCAACAATCCTAAACGAACATTCCGAACATCGGCGGCGAAGTCTCTATTGACGTCATTAAAATGTCTCCAAGCAATCGAATCGGAAACAGTGTTGCATAACATCTTCAAAGCGACGAATGATCTCCATGCCATCGCATATGTTTTGCGGTTGACTCGACGCATACAATCGTTGCAACCGAGGGCCCAAAGGGAAGTAGTACATTCTTTTGCAAGGGCGGTTTTTTTGTGTTCCGACCACGACCTCGTCGATGTGCAACGTATCGTGATTTCCCACAAAATTTACATGACGTCAACTCAGAGTCCACTCCCCAATAAATCATACATTGGTCCTCACAACAATCTATTTTCTCAACAGGTAGACCTAGACCTCGCATTAGTCTTTTAGTGGCATAAAAATTCTCAACCATTGAGTTGTCATTTGGCAAACAATCCTTCATGAGTTTAATGATTTCATTATACCCTCGTTCAAATATATGATGTTCAGACTTGATCGCAAGTAATCTTGTCATTGCGGACAACGTTGTCATGGTTTCGCAACCAGGCCACAATTGTTCCCTACTTGCATCAATCATGGCATATAGTTGGCGTGCTTGGGGGTTTGGTGATTCTTCCACGGCATTCCAATTGAAACTTGGACCTGCCACGTTGTGTAGCATCTCGCGATAAGGTGTCGGATCGTATCCTCCCACATCAGCATCATCAATATGGCTATCCATTTCGTGAAAATTTTGCGGGCCTTCATCTCCGTTCTCACCATGTTCGTACCAACTGTGATATCCCGGGACAAATCCATACCTACATATGTGGTGCTCAACCGTTTCGACGTCCAGGTACGGTACAAGTCGACATTTCTTAAAATTGCACGGACATCTAATCTTCCTTTCACTTTGGTATGTAGGACAATGTTGTTTTGCAAATGATACGAATTCTTTAACCTTCGCCGCGAATTCAATTCGAACGTAACCGTTGTCGAGCCGGTTGTACATCCGATCTCTCGCTTGTAGACGACATTCCTAGTCGAACGTAACCCTTGTCGAGCGGTTGTCTATTCAAGTAATGAAATAATAATGATTAAGATGATAAGAAATCTCACTAATTGGAGAATATTGTAAATCGGAATAGCGATCTAGACCATCTAGAAGAAATTGATAGCTAAGTGAAAGAACGAGGTTCGCACATTAAACTCATGAATAGAGAATAAATTGACAAAGTTAGGAAGGCATTAATTTTCTAACTAGTCAGCGTTACACGATGTCTCAGGTTTCATTTATGATCGTATTGTAATGTAATGTCTCTTTTCATATGATGATAGATGTAATTTGGAGGGGGTAAAGAGAAATCTCGAGATTTGTTGTAAAAAATCTCGAGATTTGATGAACGGGTATAACAAAATAAAGTTTTGGCGGGAATGGTGGCCCCATTTTTTAGAGACGGAATTTAATTCCGTCTCTAATTCCGTCTCTGATCCGTCTCAAATCCGTCTCTGAATATTTCCGTCTCAATTCAATCTCTAACTTTCAAATGTAGAAACGAAAATTATTCTGTTTCTAATTCCGTTTCTGATTTAGAAACGGAACTTATTTCCGTCTCTAATTCCGTTTCTAATTTGCTATTTTTTTGTAGTGATAAGAGGCATACAAATACCACATAGTATCAACGCGTCTACTACTTGTTCACTCATACCTCCTTAAGGTTATAGGTTTATTCCATTCTCTAGAAATTTAATGTGAAATAGCAACATTAACTAAAAGAGTAATCCTAGTGTTTCTAATCCTAACTAGTAGTAGAAATTAAGTAATTATAGGTACTATTCAATCGTAACCAACAACACCTAACTAATCAATCATCCATAGCAAGTGCATGAATATGAAATTACTAACAACTATAACATCAAACGACAAAGTAATTACCTCAGTACATGATTCTAATGTATTATAATGTTGATCATGACATGCTTTACCGATAAAATAAACATGGAATAACAACCAAATACGGAATCAATATAAATCTTGAATTGCTCAATTAAAAGGTTGAAATGAAATATTACATATTAATAAACCTAAAAATAGAACAAGCATAACCACAAAACACTATGCATGTAAGAGAAGAGCGAACAAAAACTTCTAAACCAAACAAAAGACACAACATTAACTTAATAGATCAAGTGAAGAACACCAACTAATGCACATGAAAGCCAATCCGGGGAAAATGTGAGCAGATACAATGTGAAGAGAATTCGGGTGTTAAAAATTTTTTTTTTGTTACCTTGACGAGCGAGAGCGGAGCGGTAAGCACAGAAGCGACCGAGAGAAAGCGAGAGCAATGAAAGAGACGGAGATTCAAGATCGAAAATCAAAAAGAATCGAACGATGTGCACTCATTCACCGCACAATCAACCACGTAACAAATCAAATCACTCAAGAACAGTTAAAATAAAACCTCAAAAAGTAATAACAATTAAAATAACTCGAACTCTTTAAATATGTCACCGATCAAGAGTTTGTTCCTTCACAGCTTCATAGACAATAAGGTAGTACTATAACACCGCCAATTGCCAAGACGAATTTAAAGAAATAAAAAGGATTCCATGAGCGTAATAGCTAAGACCTTTCAAGAAAATAAATTTTTTTTTATCCATTTAGTAGACTAGTATAGTGAGCCGCTAAGAAAACCTAGTATACACAATGGTCACCACATTATGTTCATTTCCTATGTTTGAACATCAAGGCATATATATGACTCGCCTTGCCTAGCGTAAATAGCTTCAGTTCAAGTGAAAATCTATAACATATTTCATTCATGAGCATAATATTTGCAATGCTAACAAGTATTACGACTTTAATATTTCGGATGCCGCAGAGATAAGGTACGTAGGAACACCGGACACCCCGAATATTTATTGATAGATGGAAATTTATGAAGTCTGCATACGCTTAATTTAAATTGGAAAATCTTTCAAGATAAAAAAGCTTCTTGCCTTCAACTCGATCTTTACTAGAAGATCGAACTATCAAATGAACCATAGCGGAAACTTAAATAATTCTCATGTCACCCTTGGTTTTCCATAAATTTTTTAAAATAGATAAACAAGGGGACTAGAATGCCAACCTGACATACGCAAAAGTTGAGCGAAAACATTGTAGCAGTTCAGTACTTCCTCAAAACCGTCACAAGGTGAATGATCTCTATGAAAGCTGAAGAGCTCTTGATCATGAGTGTTGGCTGCATTATAAAGAACAATAAAAAACAAAGAGATTATATCAGAATGTAGTAAGACACCAAAACTACAAATGCAAATAGAACCGGAATCGAGACCGAGAGAAAGCGAGAGTTGAGGGCCGATGACGGAGACCCAGCGCGACGAGACGGAGAGACCGAGAGAGACGGCGAGACCAGAGACAAGAGAGAGACCAGGTTGCACGACCAGACGGAGAGACGGAGACCGGCGCGACGAGATGGAGAGACCGAGAGACAAGAGAGAGACCAGCTAGAACGACCGAGACGCAGAGAGAGAAAACGATCGAACGGGATGGACGTTTGGGGGACGAGACGATCAAATGATTTTGGACGAGACGGAGAGACAGATTTAGGTATTTGGGGTTTTTTCGTGAGAATGATTTAGGGATTTCGGGTGTTTTGTTGGGAAGGGGGGGTGCGGGAAAGAGGAGGGGGTGCCATGATCCAAGCACATACAAATCTCGAGGAATGACGAACGGTCATAAGAAATGAAAAATTTGGCGGGAATGGTGGCGCCAAATTTCAGAGACGGAATTTAATTCCGTCTCTAATTCCGTCTCTAATTCCGTCTCTGATCCGTCTCAAATCCGTCTCTGAATTTTTCCTTCTCAATTCCGTCGCTAACTTTTTAATTTAGAAACGGAATTTATTCTGTTTCTAATTCCGTTTCTGATTTAGAAGCGGAACTTATTTCCGTTTCTAATTCCGTTTCTGATTTGCTGTTTTTTTGTAGTGCCTCTACGTCAGCCTAACATGATGGCGAGCGACATGGTCTGCCATACAAAGCCTTAAATAGTGCCATCTCAATGCAAGCTTGAAAACTATTGTGGTATGCAAACTCACATAATACTAAATACTCTTCCAAATATTCGACAAACTCCAATACATACACTCACAGCATAACCTTGAGAACCTGAATTAACCTATAAGTCTAGTCATCAATCTAAGGGTGAAAAGCAATGGTGAATTGTAGGCTCGTACCATACTACTTTTACATAATCTGCCACATCCTTAATGGATACATCAAATCTCTTTCTGATATGATAGTCAAAGGTACCCCATGCAGCTTGATAATTTCTCTATCAAATAATACGTTCAATTAATCAAATGTGTAGTGAGCCATGACTGGTTAGAAATAAGCAGACTTTGTCAATCGACCCATAATTACCTATATCGAATCATGTCTCATGGTAGTACTAAGTAGTCCTCTAATAAAACTCATAGCAATATTTTCCCAATTCCATCATGGAATGGGAAGTAGCTGCAACAACCCTCTAGGTCTATAATGCTCGGCCTTCACTTGCTGATAAATTCCATAGTTCTTGATGAGCACAGACACATCCGCCTTCATCCCAAGCCACAAGAAATGTCTCTTCATCCCATAGTACATCTTTGTATTGCTTGGATGAACAGTTAACCATGAATAGTGTGAATCCTAAAGAATCTCATTTCTCATATTTGCCACTAACGGTATCCACAATCTGCCTCTAAATATCAAGCACTGGTATGTCATTTCTGTCCAATCATAAAAATCATCATTTTGTGTTAACTCGATGAACCTCGGGTATAAAAGTATCAATCATTTGATCTTTTAACACTCTGTGGTAGACACTTTGTGTAGTCTCATTTGTGAACATATCAATACCCGAGTGTCTATTGGAACCTCTAACTAACTCGTTCTCATCACTGCCTCGAGTTACCTATACTCATGCATTATATGGCATTTGATAATCTTGACATCCCTAAGTATCCTACGTAGTGCATTTGAAACTACGTTACCTTTTCTTGGGTGATTCTCTAAAGAAAAGTCATAGTTCTTCAAGAACTCTAACCATATGTGTTGTCTCATGTTCAGTTCTTTATGTATGAAGAGATAATTTAGACTCTTGTGATAAGTGAAGTGTGTGAATGTCTATCCATACAAATTATATTTCCATACATTTAGTGCAAATACCACCGTTGCTAACTCCAAGTCATGTATGGGATATCTCTTTCAATGTATCTTAAGTTGTCTAGAAGAATAAGCCAATGTACCTCTATCCTGTATCGATACGCAACCTAGACCTATATAAGAACCATTTGTGTACACCAAAAATCCTTGTCCAGCCTCTGGCAACGCCAATACTGGCGTGGTGGTCAACAACCTCTTCAGTTGAGCAAATGCATGCTCACACTCCTCAGATCAATCAAATACTTTGTTCTTCTATTTCAATTTGGTAATTGGTAAAGCGATTTTTGAGAAATCCTTTGCGAATATGCGATAAGACCTTGCTTAATAAAGAAAAACACTAATTTCAATACTTGACATTAGTGCCGACAAATCCATGATAACTTGAATCTTGGTCAAATCCACTGCAATCCCTGCTGCCCCAACAAAGTAACCTAAAAACTTCACTTCTGAAAGCCAAAATTCACATTTGCTGAACTTCACTTAGATTATATGCTTCCTCAATGTCTAAAATGTCTCCATGAGGTGCTACTCGTGATCCTCTCAAGTCCTCTAATAAGTCAGTGTATCATTAACAAAAATAAACACGAAGCTATCGATTCATCAAATCCATGAATCTGGTAGGGATTTTGGTTAACCCGAATGGTATAATCGTGAATTGATAGTGTACGTACCTTGTCCTGAAAGTTGACTTGAACCTATTCTCATTCTTGATCTTAAGCTGATGATACCCTGATCCGAGGTCTATCTTGGAGAAAAATTGCGCTCCTCTCGGTAGATCACATAAATCGTCAATGGTTACTTGTTCCTAGCTATGAACTTATTCAACTACCTATAATCGATTCATAATCTAAAAGTGTTTTCTTTCTTCTATACAAAAAGGATGATTGTTCCCCATGGTAACATGGGAGGGGTGATGAACCCTTTTTGTCTCAAATCCTGAAGCTGACTCCTTAACTCGTCTAACTCTCTCGGAACCATGTTGTATGATAGTATAAAAATGGTCTAGTATCTGGTGCTAGTTGGATGATAAATTCTATCTCTTGCGGCGGCGGTAATCTAGGTAAATCCTCTGAAAAAACATCGAAACTTGTGCACTACTAGAATATCCTCTAATCCAAGTCTCAGACTCTCTGCTACTGTGTATAGTGCTGCTAAGGCCTCCATCACCTAACCCATCGCAAGTCGACCTCTCGTAGAAACATCGCTCATTGAACTACCCTAATATTTAAACATCGGATGCCATTGGATATCAAATATCAATGTTTTGTTGAAACATTCAGTATGAATGTACTACGTTGCTAACCAATCCATCCCTAATAACGCGTCAAACTATGAAAACTGGGGAACTCTGAAATCTGCAAGTAACTTTAACCTACATATCTCTATAAGACATCCCTTGATAAAAAAAATTAAAGTTAGTCTATGCTCGACTACGGTACTTAAGATTAATATTAATTATACTTTAAGCCTAACAGGTATCAATTCTATGATGCCTATCATGCAACAAGCGATAAATGAAACAATAGAAACAGAAGCAAATAATATGTAAGAATCTCTACTGAAATGGAAACCGTTCTCCGAATGAGTCCCAATGTCGCCCTGAAATCTGTCTGGGCTACCATAGGGGCTCCCCCTCGTCCCTGCTATGGATAGGCTACTACTGGCTATGGGCACTCCCTAACCATATGCCCCACCTGACCGCATCTATAACAATTTATCAGTCCGTGTTGGACATACTATTACCTCTGTTCCTAGTCATAGTAATGCGCCTGAACTTTTGCCTACCTTTATCCCTGTTTATAACCAACTCTGTCTCTTATATTTCAGTTTTTGCTAGCCTACTACTGGTGTCGTTATGTTAGTAGTGCAAGTAACCCTTATCTAGTTGAAAGTGGTTAGGGAAGTATGTCATGTCCATCCTAAGTAGATGTAGGTGGTAGTGCATAAGGCGTTGCCTGAATGTAGGGATCAAGCATTCCACCCTTCTGAATTCTCATATCACCTCTCCTTTGTTCCTTACCAGTTCTCCTCTGCTTATAGTCTACTCCCTGATTCGCTATCAGTACGTTACCCTTTTCCTCTATGCCCAACTCATATATCTTCTGAGAGAAACTTGCTCATACATCTTTTGGATTGGTCTAGCGTAGTCCTGACTACATTATGCGGGATATCAGGTCTCAATCCATCACCGAAATAGAAGGCATCACCGACATCACTCTCCACCATGTCAGCAACAAGTTGTTTGAAGTAGTCGTATCTATCCCTATAATTTTTCACTCACTCCTCAGCTTATCTCAATTCTATGAACTTCTTCTTCATTTTATTCACCATCGAAACTAGAAAATACTTCTTGAAGAACTTTTTCTTGAGATTTTCTTAAGACTCAAAACTTCCCCTGCTTGCTATTGTCATCGTCTACCAAACATATGCACCATTCTTCTAGATGTAGTAAGAGAGAATGGGTTGTCGTATGTCCTCAATACTTAACAATAGGTGTAGCTTCTCCTGTGACAAAACCCAACTCTTAATTTTTGCATGGTCTCTCTTTCTCGAAAAGAACAATGGCCTATTCCTGATGAACTCCTCCACCAACTTGGTGTCACTCGATAGGCCATCAGTCCCAAATGTCGGTGTAGGAATAAAGGTACCCTCAGTTGAAACTGTGGCCAATACTGTCACTATCGATAGCTCGAGTGGATGGGGGACTACAAGCTCTATCAGAGGTTGTGGTACTTGTGGTACTGGTTTCTGTGGCCCTGTGGTAGTGGTGGCATGTGCTGTCGGAGTCTTTGCAATCTTTAAAGGTATTTTCGTAGTAGTGGGTGTAGTAGTGGGTGCGGCCGGTATCAGTGCGGTCATGCGCACTGTAATGAATGAGATTAAATTGGCTAACTATTATCCATTAGCCGCTACACTGTTAAATAACCTTTGATAATTATCATCAAAATTAGTAGGAGGTTGGCTACCACTAGCTCCAGTGTCTCCACCCCCACATAAATCAGCTTTTAATGTCTACTTGTTGACAACAATCGTGATTCCGATACTACGCATATATCGTGTATATATATATATATACTAAAACTTACATGTACATATAAAAAATCCCCAACTCCATTTTACTCACTTCCCAAGTAATGGTTTGTAAGCAAGGATCGTCAGGTTTCCACATTTAAGTTTCGTGTTTTATTCAAGTTTGTTACATACTTATCCAAAGTTTTTCTCTGATACCAACTATGACGGCCCTTTACCTAATCAAGGGCACTACCCACCCTAATCCCATCATTAAACCCTAATTAGAGCCACGTAGGACTTAACAAAGTATTAGTAAGCCTTTTTGTCTTATTCTCCGCATCATTTATGTTCAAAATAAGTATTACTCTATTCTCGTTAGTTGTAGATTTTAGGTTTAGTTAAAACTTTTCAACAATTATTTAAACAACATAATTTTTAACAGATAAATGGAAAAAAAATTATATAAATCCTAAGTATGGAAACCAAGAAACATGATCACAAGTGTACATATATAATAAAAGGGCAGTGATTAGCGTAATAAACATTTGTCAGGCCAGGAAACTAATGCTCAACCTAGATATGTTTGTAACCCAAAGGTATCTAAAAGTGTCGGAAAATACCAAAACTAAACAAGTGAAACTGCGCTAGACTAAGTAGTGATGATCTTGGTCCAATCGTCTGTGAGCTATGTCACATCAACCTTTATGAAAACTTGAAGGATGTGGGTATTATCGAATTATTCTAATGAACCTTTTTCGACAACCTCAGGGAATCTAACCATGTATGTCGCGTTATAACAGTGGTAAGTGTTGACATCCACAACGACTTTAACCCTGTGTGTCGTTCATCTCAATGTAGGGCAATGGACTTTAGATACTAGGACTACTTTATGTTCACAAGAAAAACTCATTCTTGATCATATAGTTAAGAGATTGCATACAAAAGCACAATAAGTTAGAGTACAAGTCCATGATCCATTTAAAGTCACAACTATGTGACAACTATGCTAATAGCATGCTATTCAACTCACATTCCAATTTAAAATAGTTAGGAATTACAACGAACAGGTGAGTAGAGTCAAACAAAATTCATGATACTAGGTCACAAGGCATAATTAGTCAAAATAGACTATAAAATAATGATATATTAGAATGAAAGGTAGAAAGGAATCTCAACAAATTTACTTACAATTCACGCAAAGTTCGCAAGCAGATTCGACCTCCTAACACCCGAAAACATGTACGCGAACTTCCAAAAATATCCTCTAAGTTCTAGAGGTCAATTAGGGTTTTTTAAGACTTATTCAAACTATCAAATTTGGATTAAGTTGATAAGAAAATTCCCCAAATTTTATTTAGAAATTTTATCATTTCTCAGGGTTTGGCGTTGTGGCAGCGCCATGTGTACAAAGCCAAGGCGCCACCTTTTTTACATGGCAGGGGGCATGGCTCTGTGGTGGGATCAGGTATTTAGATGCATGACGCCATGATGATGCCAAGTCAACTTTCCCTTATTTTCCTAATTGACGTAACGCTATTGCCTGACATCGTGTGTACAAAGGCACGACGCAACCACAACGTCATACATGGGATACACTTTGTTGGGTCTATTTTTGAATTCTAATTTCTAAAAATCCACATACACTTCATTTTGTTCAATTTAAACTTGAAAGCACTCCGATTACCCAGAATTTAAAGCCTCTATGAATTTGAAACTCGAAATTTACAATTTTGACAAATTTAATAAAGTAGCGGTGTAGATTAGGTTACTTAGTGGTGGGATTTCCCTAACTGGATCATACACCTCCCAATTCATTGAATTTCCTTGGCAACTACTTCAAATTATCTCTCCAGAACTTGCTTCTCCTTTTGCATGTAAACAGATGAGATGGTTTGCTTCAATGCAACTAAGTTAATATATATAGTTATATGAATCACTTGTGGCCTTTCATCTTTTTAAACAACAATATCTAGGACAATCTAACATAACTTGGTGCTACAATCCATAAGTAATCCATGCTAACACATACAAACAAGCCAAGCTATATAGTGATGGTGACGTCACATATCTCGAAGCATATCAAAGCTTATTATTTTATTTTATTCTAACTTAGGTCACATTTACATAAACTCAAATATTTGATATTAAATTACCTATATTAAATCACATTAACTAAATTAAGATTTACCACATCACTCTCTACTTCGGTCCCACGCTGGCACACATCTTGAGGCATGTCCCTGCTCACATCTCAACATCTATATACGCGTAGAAGTAACTTAATAAGTCTACACAAATACATTACACTAAGAATACCCACAACAAAACTAAATTATACCTCGATCACATACCTCGGCCAGTGCGAGTATCTCAATGTGGGCCATGACATTAGATTTCTTAATAAAAATATTATGTTTCTTGCTTTGCGATAGATCATTGCAATATAAAATTAGTTGGGTGTGGGACCTTTATAAGGAGAATGACAGTAACTTAGCATATTGGTTTAATTTTTTTTGTTTTTTTAACTTATTATAGTGACTTCCATATTATATTGATCCTCTTTGTCACCATCATGGCTTCTCCTTGACATGATGTAAGCTCAATCCATATATTTAATGTAATTTATAAGCTACCATGTCTTGATTGAATGCCCCAATTTCTTAACTTGGCAATTTTACTACTCATTTGATTTGGCTTAGGTTTAGGTAGTGTAAGATTAAAAAAGATACAAGTTTTTCTTTTATTTATTTTTTATTCCACGTATGACATTTTATTATAATTACTTATTTGATGTTGAAATATAACCTCTTAACCATTTAATGTTTATGTTTCTCCTACTCTTCTTTTTTCCCTTGTTTCCGATAAATTGTTTACTATTATTAAATTGTTTTGTGGTTTCACTAACCATTTCATATGTGGCAAAATCAATAATATAACAATGAAGATTCCTCCAAAAGTGAATTAGCCATTTTAACCAGTGACCATGATGCATATTGAAGTTATGGATACAACGTTATAGTTACATAACACGTTAACATTACTATTGTCTTATTATTCAACTAAATATATCATTTATAATATATTACTGACTTTAATATAGTGATGAAGTTAAGAGAAATGCTAGAAATAATTTGCATAATGAGATAGATAGGTCAAACTATATGTCCATTACGCAAAAGGAAAAATAAAGGAAGCAAACTCATCGATGGCAGCTATATTGGGAGAAGAAAAAGTGAATGTGGCCAGTACATGTCATTTAACTTTACCTATTGTTTGATTAAATGATTTAACACAGGAATCCATGACACTTGATGACTATTAAACCTATTAGTATTTGCAAATTTCAAAAATAACTTAATGACATTATTTCACAATTACAAAAATAAAGTGTTTTGCCAATTTTTCTGTTCATTTGTATGTCCATAAAATACACATGAACGTCCCATTAATATACAAAAATGTTCTATCGCAATGAATTTTGATTGCGTAGTTGAATCAGTAGGTGTGTTACCATATGCACCCTCTTGTCTACATTGTGTTGTAACTAGAACTTTTCACGAAACTAGCAATTTTCCCCGTTCAAGTGGACAAGTATCTCTCGTCCCTATTGTAGTCTCTTAATAAATTTGACTTATTCATTTCAGACATAATGAAAATAAAAAAGTTCTTGGATTATATCCATACCTACAACACCAACTTTGGATTTGCATCATTAGGAGTCAAATGTGATAAAGCATTGTCAAGAAACAACATGGGAGTATATACTTTCAGAGTGCAAAGTCAAATATATCGTTATATTAATAGTTTACATTTTGTCAATGAGAAACCTTTTTTTTTTTGCAATAACACTTTTATGACGCCAAACATGAAGTGCAAAATCGAATGCGTTGCTCAAACGGAATGAATGAGACGATTATGAAAAGATTAATTGACATGATTATCAACAATCCATATACAAAGTCCTTTCGTGATTTGAGAAGTATGGGAATTTTTTATAATCATTTTGTGGAAATAGTTTCAAGTGTCAATCTTAATTAAAGAATATTCAACATGCCATTTGTTTCTCATGATGTTGCTATTTGGTTAGAGGAAGATTTATGTTCCCAACCTACTAATTGAGATACCATTACATATAATTACTCTGAAACAAGTTATAGAATCTAATATTATTTTGGTTGTTATGACCCGTAGCAATATCCTTTATTGTTTTCGTATGACGCGATATGGGTTGGCACCGAAGAATAAATAAAAAATACCTTACTAGAGCACATGTAAATGACATTGAAATTCCGAATATGCATCCCAATTAAGTACATTCTACTCTCGAGCTACTTCACAATGAAACTGAAGGTATGTACTACAACTTTCTCTATATATAGTTTTACTCACTATACAACTTATTTATTTTTAGAAATATTGTAATAATTTCTCATTCTATCTTAATTTCACAATGAACTCTAGACCAAAGAAAAATTGTGTATCTTGCTGCGAATACTATTGTTAAAAACATAAAATTAGAGTTATCCTAAATTCTATCTTATTACATTTAGGTAGACTATTGGAACAATATAACGTGGATATGTACGTTAAATTAGAGACACAAAGGCTACTTTTTATTCATTTTAGGCAAGACGAGCTATCTTTGAACTATATCAAGGGATAATTGATTCAATGAACATGGGCGAAAATAATGCTTAAAACATCAAAAAAAGGGTTATTCTTCGTACTTCTTTTATAGTACGTCCGAGAGATATATGGAAAAGGTGTATAGATGCAATGGAGATGGTACATCATTTGGAAAGCCATACGTTTTTTTAACTATGACTTGCAATCCTAATTAGCCTGAAATGCAATAAAAGCTTTGATCTAACGATGATGCATATAATATACATGATCTAGTTGCACGCATTTTCAAGTCAAAGTTTGAGTGCCTTAAAAATGAGATAGTGAAAAAACAAATATTTAGTTTACTTATGCCTATGTTGTAGAGTTTGAGGAATAAGGACTTCCCCATGCTCATTTTCTAGTCGTCTTACAAATAACGACAAAATTGATAGACCCAATATCTTTTGATTCCTTTGTGTGTGCTGAGCTTCCACCCCAGTATGTTGATTCTGACTTGTACAAAGTCATCGTGATACACGTGACGTATGGTCCATGCTGTAATATAAACTCATAGAATATGTGCATTGATGTAGATGGGAAATGCAAAAGCAATTACCCTAAGGTCTTTCATGATTATACTTCGCATAGGAAAGGCTCATATCTTAAGTATCGGAGGCATAATGATGGAAAGAAGACGATGATTAGAAGCCCATCTTTGATAATCGTTGGGTTATTACGACAACCCTTTCTCAAATTAAGGCATCGCCCAGACTAATCTCGTTATTGAGCCCTAATCTCACTATGTAAGACTTAATAAAGAATTAGTCAGCCTTTCCAAAATTTTCTACTTACAAATTAATTACTAAAACAAGCATTTTCTTATCTTATGTCAATTAATAATTAAAGTTAGTTAAAAGTTTTACAGCGAAAGTCTTAATACATTAGCGAAAGCTTTTAACATAATATCTAAGATTTTTGGAAAACTAGGAAATAAAGATCACATGGATATATATAATGAAACAATAATTAAATATATCAACATGTATCTAGTCAGGGTACTATCTCTCAACCCCTAATATACAACCCTAAAAGTTTATGGAAGATATATAACAGTCATATAACAAAACCAAAACCTACGAAATTCGGTCTAGCAGCTTTCCAGTGGCTCAGAGGTAGTCACCGATCTTCTTTTGCCTGGTTTGCTACTTAATGGATCTGCACCCACCGTCATAAAAGGGACGGTGAGTACAGAAAAGTAGATAGTAACACTGATAGACATTTGTTCACATTTCCAAATATATAAAAAGTATTTGAAAGCAAAATAATAGCAACTATGCTAATGAGAAATCATGCTAAAAGATACTACAGCTAAATAATATGAAACTAACACTTGGCTAAGTAGTAATGAACTATGGTCGGTCGGTCGTGAATCCTTTCACAATTTATTTTTTCACTATATAAGGATGGAGTTGTGCTCTACTTCTCTATTTAAGGTCGGAGTTGAGCTCTACTCCTTTATAATCTTTCACAAGTGTCAGTCACTTGTCATATATATTCTTGTCAACAACCCCAGGTATCAGACTCCGTGTGATATGCATGATAGTGGTGAGATCTCGACAACCCTCCATATGTTGTGCACATCTTTATCATATTATGGTTTTAGATACAAGAACTACTTTGATACCCAAAAACGGCATAGTTCGAGAATCTAACAATGTACTTGCATATCTAATGCACAAATGAATTTATAATACAATATCATCAACATTTACCTAATAGCATGCTATTTCATTCGACTAAGTGTATCAACCATCAAAAATGGCATGGCGCATGATTTAGAGTTAATGAGACTATTCAACAAACAAATAATACCATGATAGCAAACTCATGAAATGAGAAAGGAAAAAAGTCATGGTATGTAAAATATAATAGGTAAATCAGTCCAAAAGACAGGAAATAAATAACAAAATAGGAATAAAATGTAAATAAATATCTTAATTAGTTTACTTACAATCCATGCAAACTTCCTAGCTATTTTGGCCTCCCGACACCAAAAAACTCATATTTGAACCCTTGAGACTCTTCCCTAGGATCCTGATATCATTTAACATGTTTTCGAATGTGTTCAAACCTTTTGTTAGGGTGTTGTACTTGTTTATAATGTTTAAGGTTAAGTTAAGAATTATAGATTTTGGGTTGTCATAGCAATTAGTGCGCTCGGTAACCTACCTAGAGTGCCAATGACCTTATTAATGAGCTACCACGTTTCTCCAGCGCACTATATGCAATTAGCATGCTAGCTTATCATACCTATCTATATGTAGGAAAACCCAAGATTCTGCACTTAGAATTCTAAGTCCTCTCTATACATAGGCCTCTCCAAAACTTTTAGATACCTTTTTAACACCTAACGGATATCCAAACCAACACCCAAAACTATAGCAACAACTACACGTCATATATCTCATGAATTCATCAAATTAAGCTAAGTTAACTAGTGTAAATTAAAATTAACTAGTTGATGAACACACCTAACTTAATTAACACCCCCTACACCAAATTCTCTTTTTTAATCTTGTTGATCTTTTTTTCCAACAACTTCTCCTTTCTAGTAAGTTTTACGGATTAAATAGTTTTCTCTTATCCAATAGTATATATTGAGTTGTATTGATTAATAGCCATTGATCTTTAAGTACATACTTATCTCGAGACTTATCTAACTTGATAAATTTCTCACTAACTCTCCACTACTTTCTTCTAATTAACATAAATATCAAACTCAATTGATTTTTACATGTGTCAACACGTATTTCGAGGAATATCAAATGGCCATTGTTGTAAATTACTTAGTTACATTTAATATAAAATCAACTATAGCAATATTATTTCAATTATATAAGATACACGAAGTTTAAAATGAACTCACCACATCACTCGGTACCCCGGTCCCACGTCCATAAGTATCTTAAGACATATCCTCACTCACATCTCCACTCCTAAATACAATTGGGAGTGACTTAATAGCCTACATATATACATTACACTAGACATACACCAAAACAAATATAGCATATACCTCGATCATATTGCCTCGCTCATGGCACATATCTCGATGCGAGTCTTACGTCACAAGTCATTGGTACTGATTAAAGAATTAAACTAGGATTTAAAAATTTGGGATGTGACAATCGTACCATATACTCCCTACTTGCTTGCTTAATTTAACTGCCATTTGAAGGTTGAGGTTTGCTCAACCTTTAAATCAGTTAATTATTCATTTTAATTCATATACAAAGGCCATGATAGTGTTGCAATTCAGTGCAATAACACCACTAGAAAGCTAATATAGACGAGATTGAAAGCTTCCAATCGACGCGTTGGGTATCAACTTTATTGGTAGTTTAGCTTATATATGGCTTTATTCTAAACAAAATATATCCACCAGTCATTACACTACAACTTCTTTTAGAGGGAAAACAATTGGTCAAGTTTTATAAGAATAATACATGACATAATGCAGTTGATAATGGAATATCGTCCCGATCCATGCTAATTGAATACTTTAACATAAAAAATGATGAATTAGCTTGCACTGTCTTGTATTGAGAATTTTCTGAGCATTTTGTTTGGAATCAACAAGTAAGAAGATGGACAAGAAGAAAAAAAGGTCAGGTCAGCAGAATTATTACAACAAGTTCCTTAGAAGGCGACATACATTACCTTCGCTTGCTCTTAAGTCACATTAAAGGTTGTACATCTTTTCAGGAACTCAAAAATATCTATGGTGTTTGTGTTTTATCGTATAGAGAAGCAACTGTATTGCACATGTTAATAGATGCGGACAACAGTTTCTAATTGTGCCTAGAATAAGCATGAACATATAAAACACCGTTTAATTTGTGATGATTGTTTGATACAATATTGGTGCATTGTAACCTAGATAATCGTAGTCATTTATGGGAAAAATTTGAAAGCGAAATGTGCTTAGATCTTGAGCGTATGCCACTTTCCTTAATAGAAGTGGATTTAAAAGAATTGCAATATATTAACATAATTCTAAAGTCGGTAGGAATGCATATTTCTAAATTTTCTTTAGTTGATTATCTAATTATTTTTTATGAAAGTTATAAGTGCCCAATACAAATAAATGAAGAGATAGGAATCGTTGTTGATATTAATGACTTAAAAGACAAGTCAAAGTTGAATCCTATTTAAAATATGCATATGATTCAATCCTCGATAAAGTTATCAAAAATAAGCAATCTTCATTTTTCATAGACAGGACAGGTGCTTTAGTAAATACATTTTTATACATATTAATATTGGCAAAGGTTTTAATTAAAAAAAAATGATTACATTAGCAATTGCATCATCAGGTGTAGCCGCATCATTATTACCCGGAGGTCCAACAACACTCTAAATCCAAATTGCTCATAAATATTAATGGGAATAGAATATGAAACATTAGCGAGCACGCTCGTTTGTGCATTCGAACGTACCTCGAAACTAGTATATATATATATATATATATTATTTTTGTAAGAAGTACACATGTGCCATGATGATGTCACTATTTCTATTTCTTATATTTTGGTTTAACGTAATATATTAGAACTTATAAAATCGCACCACAAGTTGACACGTAATTTGATAGTTGTGAACTTCTAGTTTTTGGGGATATTTTCTTTTTCTTATCATCTTATTTTAACATAGCGTGATATACTATAATCTCAATTTCGATTCTAATTTTTGGTAGCTCAATTTTAATTAGAGAAATCTACTACTTTTTACTTATAGATGTCAAGTCTACACGATTTGTTTGTGTTAGAGATCAAGATTAAGTTGATGACAGAGCAACAACATGTGGATTGTCTGATCATGGTTAGCAGTTGATGTTCATGAGTTCTGATTGTCAAGACTTGTAACAAACTGTGTGTTAGTTTGTTGTAATTATGTTAGGGCTGTTATAATTCTATTAGATCGGTTAGTTAGTTGGTGATTATTGTTAGTTAGTTAGATGAATGACGTGCTGTCATTTGAATATATATATATATGTAACACTAACTGAGTTGTACAATATAATTTCATTCAATAAAAATCTGTTTCTTCTTGATTTCATAGCAACACAGCATTCTCTCATTAGAGAATTCTCACAGTTTGTAAAACCAATGGGATATAAATAAAGTTCTTAAAACAAAAAATTCGCATTTTTTTAGTTGTAATAGAAATAGAGTCCTATTTTTTGTGTAACAGCACAATTGGACCAATCGTATTAAATTGATTTATCATAATGTTACTATCTATTAAACACACCGCACGCAAAATTAAAAGTTCGATAATGAATTAGATTATTGTAGTTTTATAAAATATACAAAATGTACAATTGTGACTGTTTTTAGTACTTTTTTACCAAAATTATTTCTTGCATATTTTAGCTCCTTGAAAGAGAAAATAGAAAGAGAACCGAACTATGCAATTTTATTCTAATTGTATGACTTATGTGATGTTCAATATTATTTTTGTGTTTCTCAAAGTTTTGAGGATGATTGAAGCAAACATAATTTTTTACTGTAACACTGCTATAAAAAATAGTATTAAAGTGATTTATTAGGACATTATGATCAAATATTGAACACCACACGCACAATTAAAAAAAGTTCAATGCTTGATTAGATTATTGTAATTATTGTATCTAATATGATACCATCTATATAGATGCCAACTTTAGCAATTGTTTCTACCAATAGTGTCACTACAAAATATTGTGTGTTTAGCGACATTAATTTAGTCATTTAACGACATTAATTAGTGTCTCTAAAAAATTTACCCACGCATCATAAAGTGTCGCCACTTGTGTTGGTAAAAGTGATGTCGCCCCATTTTTTCGCGACGCAAAATATGTGTTGGTAATATTTATTTAAGACACTTTTGAAATAAGTGTCGTTAACTTGACAACACTTGTTCACTTAATGTCTCCAATTAGCAACCCTTACACACTTAATGTCCTTAAATTAACAACACTTGTGCACTTAATGTCTTCAAATTAGCAACTCTTAAACACTTAGTGTCCTTAAATTGACAACACTTGTGAACTTAATATCTCCAAATTAACAACTATTACACACTTACAACATTTGTGCACTTAATGTCTCCACATTAACAATCCTTAAACACTTAGTATCCTTAAATTGACAACACTTGTACACTTAATGTCTCTAAATTAGCAACTCTTACGCATTTAGTGTCTTTAAATTGACAACATTTGTGCACTTAATGTCTCCAAATTAGCAACCTTTACACACTTAATGTCATTAAATTAACAACACTTGTGTACTTAATGTCTCCAAATTAGCAATCTTATTATTATTATTATTATTATTATTATTATTATTATTATTATTATTATTATTATTATTATTATTATTATTATTATTATTATTATTATTATTATTATTATTATTATTATTATTATTATTATTATTATTATTATTATTATTATTATTATTATTATTATTATTATTATTATTTGTAGATATAAAAACAAACATAAAGAAAGACAAATGAAAACAATTTATATACTTCTCAATTGTTTTTCAATTCAAAAGAGAACTACAATACATTCTCAAAAATACATTTTTCCTCGCAATGATATCAACATGTATACTAAAAAGATAGAAACTTCCAACCATGCAAAGCGAAAGTATAAGATGATATTTTTGAATTGATATGCTCATCTTTCTCAACATTATCACCGCACCAAAAACCTCATGTTCGGCTCTGTTTGGTAAGCACAAACTAGCTTATTTGTTAAGCTGTGTTTGGTTTCTAGCTTATTTTTAAAATAATCTAGATGATAAGCTCCCAATTGAAACGCTACTCTTAGTAGCATTTCAACCAAAAATCCGTCGTTTGGATTTTTCTCCCGATTATACCCTTATTTTTACGGTATTAATAAATTAATGCACTTGCAAGGAAACAAAATACAAAAATACTTAAAAAAAACCCCGCGATTATACCCTGGTAGAGTTGGCGGATGCGAAACCAGCATTTCAACTTCTTTTAGGCTAGACAGACAATTATATAATACGTTATTAAAACTTATTGAATTTAAAATTAACATATAGCTTAATATTGTTAATGAAAAAAATAGTGATTAATAATTAACTAAATATTATAAAACATAGAATTTCACTAAAATTAAAAATCATTACACATTAATTTCTTAATTATAGATAATCTTGTTAGATATTTATTACATATTAAATAAGTTTTAACAACGTCGAGTATAAAAATATTTGTAGATGTTATAAAAATATTTTTTAATCTAGTGTTCGAGTGGTGGGCTATCTTACGTATTTTTTTTTTTACTAATCTACTATTTTTTTTTAAGTTATAGAGAGACTTCTCTAGAAATGAAGAATATTCGCAATAACATTGCTTCTCAATTATGGATGATACATTAGGTATATGTATAGTTATCCAAGTCGTTTATTGTATTTTATTTACATGCGTTTATTTTTTGCGAATTCTTATAAATTTATATAGAGTTATTTTCATGTAAGCATTTATGGACACACATAATTTAGTTTTCTAAATAATATAAAATATTTTATGGTATTAATTTGTATTTTGTAAATAAAATACAGAGTTGTTTATAACAATTAATTATATGATTATAAAATTAATATACTTAATTGTATCGTATGTCCTTTATTGTCATTTTGCATTTATCAGCTAATCAATCAGCTATCATTCCAAACAATTTTTAGTTGATCAGCTAGATTATCAGCTTATAGTAGATTATCAGCTATCAGCTAGATTATGGCTCTGTTTGGTAAGCACAAACTAGTTTATCAGCTAGCTGATAAGCTAGTTTATTTGTTAAGTTGTGTTTGGTTTGTAGCTTATTTTAAAAATAATCTAGATGATAAGCTCCCAATTGAAACGCTACTCTTAGAAGCGTTTCAACCAAAAATCCGTCGTTTGGACTTTTCTCCTGATTATACCCTTATTTTTACGGTATTAATAGATTAATGCACTTGCAAGGAAACAAAATACATAAATACTTAAACAAACTCCACGAAATATTAGTACCCCGCAATTATAACCTGGTAGAGTTGGCAGATGCGAAACTAGCATTTCAAGTTATTCTAGGCTAGACCAACAATTATATAATACGTTATTAAAATTTATTGAATTTAAAATTAACATATAGCTTAATATTGTTAATGAAAAAAAATAGTGATTAATAATTAACTAAATATTATAAAACAAAGAACTTCACTAAAATTAAAAATCATTACACATTAATTTCTTAATTATAGATAGTCTTGTTAGATATTTATTACATATTAAATAAGTTTTAACAACGTCGAGTATAAAAATATTTTTAGATGTTATAAAAAAAAATTTAATCTAGTGTTCGAATGGTGGGGTATTCTACGTATTTTTTTTTTTTTACTAATCTATTATTTTTTTAAGTTATAGAGAGACTTCTTTAGAAATGAAGAATATTCGCAATAACATTGCTTCTCAATTATGGATGATACATTAGGTGTATGTACAGTTATCCAAGTCGTTTATTGTATTTTATTTACATGCGTTTATTTTTTGCGAATTCTTATAAATTAATATAAAGTTATTTTCATGTAAGCATTTATGGACACACATAATTTAGTTTTCTAAATAATATAAATTATTTTATGGTATTAATTTGTATTTTGTAAATAAAATACAGAGTTATTTATAACAATTAATTATATGATTATATAATTAATATACTTAATTGTATCATATGTCCTTTATTGTCATTTTGCACTTATCAGCTAATCAATCAGCTATCATTCCAAACAATTTTTAGTTGATCAGCTAGATTATCAGCTTTCCGCTACCAGCTAGTAGATTATCAGCTATCAGCTAGATTATCAGCTATCAGCTAGTTTATCAGCTATCAGCTAGATGATCGGCTAGTCTTGCCAAATAGAAGAGTCTATCAGCTATCAGCTATCAGCTAGTTTATCAGCTAGTTTATCAGCTAGTTTATCAGCTATCAGCTAGATGATCAGCTAGTCTTGCCAAACAGAGTCTTCAACTCTTTTCTATAACTGCAAAACAAACAAAATCAACTCAAACACAATTAAATCAAGATATATACGAGTCAAAATCATGAGATAGTCAATATCATCATAAACCACTTTTTCAATATACATAATGAATTGGGCAAACTAACATAAATAAACACACATATGTAATTTTCATGAACATCTCTCCACTTAACAATAAGCAAATGTAATACCAAACAAGCCTCGAGTCAAATTGTAAACTCTCAAAACCAATAAAAATGATATATTAATTACTAGACATACATATACAGCTAAAATCTCTATAACTTGAAAATGTCAACGATACATGCAAACTTGTCTTAATCCTTCAATGTAAATATACATTCATCATTGCATTTTTTCTTTAGTACTTGCATGCTTTCAAAGTAATTAAAGGGAAAAGTCTAATACACATGCTTTCAAAGTAATTAACAATAGGGCCTAATCAAATAGTTAATTAGGACATGATTTAAAAATCTACTAATTACAATAAGACATCATTGATCAAGATCAACATATTATTAATTTGCTTGACATGAAAATGATTATTTAAGATTAACAATTGGTTCGAGTCAATTGCAGGAGATAAAAAGAAACTACTTACTATTTTAATAAGCATGAAAGTTTAATAAGAAGAATTAAGAAATTTAAGAAATTCACAAACCTGGTCATCAATGAAATTGACATTGTTTTCAGGTGTTAGAGAAAGATCACCCAGAAACCCCCTAATAATTCACAAAATAGATTTAAGATGGAATTTAAGAAATGCACAAACATCATTGAAAAGTGAAAGAATGGTTGAAATGAACATCCAACCTGTGAAAATAGCTTTTAAAAGAGTTCCATACTAGTGTGAAACTCATCCATATCCCTTGTGGTACTGTTCAACCTTCTTTCATGTTCATTTGCGACATCGTTTAACCTTTCTTCATAGGCCTTAGTCACACTGTTCAACTTTTCGTCATAGTCTATTTTCACTGCGGTTGACTTTCTCTCGTAGTCCTCATTCATACTCTCTATCTTTGCCTCATAAAGGGAATGCATATTCTCCATTTGGTGTTGAAGCCTATCTACTTCAAATTGAAATGCCCTTCTTTTTTGTTGTAGTGCACCAGAAAGTTGCGTAGGTGTGACCTCCAATCCATAGCCTCTTACCCTCCCATACTTATTCTTTGAAAACCGAGGCAAATACAACTTCTATATCATAAGCACTATGATTTTTCACTATCGCAGCATGTTCTTCAACAAGACTGGTCGCTTTCTTCGCTAATTCTTGTGCCTCTCTATTGACGAAATTTCCATCTTTTCGTTTATGGGTGACAGAAAAAAAAACTCAACTCTCCCTGACCTTTTCTTTTGGGTCATCTCCTATGGCAACATGAAACAAAAAGATTAATTAATTTCAAAACTGAATATATTTATTAAGTAGAAAGTAGTAGAGAACTCACATAATCGTGTCTAACTCTAGCAAAGCTTTTGCAATATAGAGGTGATCAAATAAATCAAAATAAATATGTATTTAGACATTAAGGAAAATAAGAAACTCACTGTGAATGACAGCGTGAGAGGGCTACCTATCCATTGAATAAAAACATTAAGGAAACATCTTTTTCAATCTCTTCTTTCTATCTCATTATATCAACATTTATTTTTTTGGATACCAATCAAATTCATGAAATAACATATCAATTTACCTTGGTAAGATTTATCAAAGCTTGCTTATCCTCCTTAGGCATCAATCTTCAATCCGTTCATTCAACGGAATAATGTTCCTTTTTCCTTGCAATTGTTCCCAACCATCCACCTAAAATCCATCCTCCTCTTTTAATCGGTTGGTCATACTCATTAAACTCAACCACAATTCTTTGGCCTTCGGGCAAACTAGAGACGTCCTTAGTGCGTGTGAGTCCTCGCTTTTTCGCACAATCCCTTGATTATCTATAAAAATTTCCAATCAAACATAAAAAAAGAAATGAATCATATAATATTTACTAACATTGGCATAGCAAATATCATAGTGTCATAAACAACAACAAGACAACAAACAATTGATATTTACCTCTTACTTCTACTTCATCATATAAGTCATTTTCAATCTCATCTTGTGTTTCATTGTCATTGCGTTGATCTTCACTTGGTGGTTGAGTCTCATCACTATCAAAGCTTTGTAGATCTTCATATGTGTTTGTTAAAACACAATCTACAAGACGCTTTTTAGTCATATTTAACAACCTACACATAAGTCACAAATCAATTTGATCAATTAATTCTATAATTGCAATTGAGAAGTTGAAAAAAAATACAAAAGTATAAAATAAAACTATTTTTTCAAAAGTGATAATAAAAACAGTCAAAGATAACTAAATAATAGACTCAGAAAACTAAATATGCAAGTGAGAAAGTGACAAAGGAAATCAAGCATATACAAACGGAACATGCATGGTTGCCCACATGAATTATAAAACAATAGTCATTAATTAGCCAATCAAAGAATTTTAAGTTGTATTAATCACAATTACGAAAGATAATTAAGAAATTAGTGAAGTCAAGGATTAAGTATCTGATGCACAGTAATTGACAAAATATCAGAAACTTGGCTTCTAAGCAGAAATTAATTTAGGTTTCTTCAAACATCTGTAAGGATAGATAGAGAAGGAGAGACTGCTTAACTTTAGCATATATTGCCTTTGATGCTTACATGTGGTCCAACCAAATCAGCTGTATTGATTATGACCCACCAAGTATAATTAAGGTTATTGAATCTTATCAAGTGAGAGCTATAATTAGGCAAGACAATCAAATTAAATCAAGTTGATTCATGAAGTGATTTGTCACAAAATAACAAATCCTATGAGTTTGCTAAACATTTGATTCATGAAGTTCAATCTTGTTAGCCAACAATAACATTATACTTTTAGTACAGCTAGTAGAGAATAAAAAGAAATGTATTGACATTGACTGATAATTTAGTTATGCATAGTTCTTTTACCTCTCCAGCTAAAAGAGAAAAGAAAGACCTGCAGTGGCAAATACTCTTGCTCCTCGAAATTTTGCTAGTTGAGTTGCAAAAGCACCAGCCGCACTTGCTCTTCCATGAACCTGCAACAAGTCAAGCAGACCTTTCACAGTTCAAAAATAATAATTATTCATTCATTCATCAGTTGCAAAGAAGTCCAAAACTTCAATGCATTGCCCATGCTTTCCCACAAGTCCCAAATTAATTATTCATTCATTCATTAGTTGCAAAGAAAAGTAGTAAAGAAAAAAAAAAACTCTAACTTTTGATTGCTCTTTTTGTGTAGTTTCATTATTTAGTTGCTGATGAAGTTTCTTGAACTACTTGACGTGGGAAACTTGGGGAACTTGCTTCTTGTTATTATCCCTGCAGTTTGCAAAGAGAAGAGTAGTCCATTTGGAGATCCAAATGTCGCAAGAATATGGAATGGCTTATGCTTCACTCTCATTAGCGGTATGATCACTTACATCCTTCTTTTCTAATAATCCCTAAATATGTTACAATTTTGTACAACGGTCAACTGTAAATAATATTAGTTTGATGTAGGTTGTACACTTGCTTGAACTTTGTAGTTTATTTTTATTCTGCACATTTAATTCAACTTAGCATTAATAAATTCAAGCCATTCGGCATGAAGAAATCTCATCTGTGTCCATCTATATCATGTATCTAGGTTGGTGCTATTTATCTGTGGTCTTACGTTTACAACATCGTGCGGATTTTTCTATTCCTAAGAATATAGGAGTCGAAGTATTTGCTGAATCCTCAGAAGTTACTGCAAGCAGCTACAAGGAAGCACTACTTCCTTCTACAAGGAAGCACTACTTCCTTCTATAGATTTAACAACCAAAGAAATAGAGACACTTGCATAAAGATATAAAAAAATTGACTTGAAATTTTTATTCAATAATTAAATTCTGCTAATGCAACAACGAAAGACTCGTATACTCTCAATCATGTACAGCTGAAAAAACGCATAAAGTTTCTAAAAACCTGAACTAGGTCCTATAAGATTTCATAATAAGCTAACGATAATTTGAAACAAGGGCATAATAAGATGTATCCTGATTTTTTTTTATAGTTAGCTAAGCATGTCTTCTAATTTGCAACTACCTTTTGTAGATACCAATGAACAATTTATAAGAGGAGATATGCACGGTACCATAAAACACCTTATATGGGGAGGGTGAGAGCGAACAATACCTAGCTCTTTTTACAAAAAAAAGAAAGAAAGAAATGATGATAGGCATGAAGAGTAGTAACAACAAATTGATAGTACAAAGAAAAAGAAGAAATGTACGTGACCAGAGCAACTAAAGGACCGATAATCCACTAAAAAAACAAACACAACCCTTAGTCTCTAATACACACCTAGCTCATAGTTTATTGCTTTTCATGATTAATTTGGCATCTTTTAGTTAATTACTTAAGAATCTATAATTTTTTTGTGTAACCAGCATTGTCTCTACATAATTTTTGTTATGACACTTGTATATTGCCTTTTCCTGTTGTTTTACCTAAGAAGAATGATAATTACAGCTTTTTTGACTTATAATAGGTTTCAGTTTTTTCAAAGATTGGATGTCAATTGAAGCTGCTTAAGTCGAAAAAATCAAGATCACAAAAGCATGAAAATTTTAGTTTATTTCATATCTATGGCAATGGTGGCAAAGTGAACAAAGAAAACGACAATGCATTTCTCATGATTTCTCAAAGCCATTCAATTCATAGCTTAATTACAATCAAAATTGATTCAATCATCTAAATCAAAACATAATTGAATGAATTCATGAATCATGACATACCAAATTGAAACACAAAACCTCAATTAATCAAAAAAATAAAAAACAAACAAACCAATTTTACAACACTCACAAACCCTAACTAAAAGACTAACTAACTAACGGTGATCTCCGATGGAACCATCGCGACGTACCTAAGCGCGAGAGAGAGAAAGAGAGAGAAAGAGAGAGAATCGTACCTGAGAGAGATATATGAATTGCTTAACTGAAATCAACGCAAATCAACTCAAATAAACGCAACTAGAGCACCTGAAACGGCAAATTTCAAGTCGGATCTGTATGGAAGAAAACATAATTCGTGAACAAATCTTGAATTCGAACGAAGAAATCCAAGAAATTGAAGAGAGTGCAAGAGATCGAATCGTACCTGAGCGAGAGAGAGGAAATGCGAATCAGGAGCAGAGAAGGAAATCGCGTAGCCGTCACGCCCACGCTTTCGCTGCCGCAACCGCGCAATCGCCGCAAACCGCGCCGCCGCGCGCCGACGCCATTGTCGTGTCTTGACCGACCATTATATCGCGCCGCCGCCCGCCGCCGCAGATTGAGACGTCGACAACGACGTCGCCGCTTCTTTCTTAGTCCACGTCGTCATTGCTGAGTCGCTGCACCGCCATTGGTCGCGTCGCGCCGCCATTGTGGTCCGCCCCGCCGCGCACATAGCTACCACGCCGCACCCGCGGCCGGCCGTAGCGTTGCGTTCATTCACGCCGCCACCACCATCGCCCGCGAGCAGCCGCTGGAGCCGCGCCAGCTGTCGTCCGCCGCTGCTTTCGCCGTCGACATCTTGCCGCCGCTAGTCGTCCCTCCGCGAGCTCCTCGCCCTAATGCTTCCCTACTATAATAATCTTAATGTTCTAATGATAAATCCTTTGTAACATTCATTAATCTAAGTTTGGTTTGCTATAATCTTATTTATGCCACATTTTCCATGAATATCTCTAACATATACACCACTGTAGTATAGTTTTATTTTATTTATATTTAACTTTTCAACATTTTAATGTAAACAGATATTCTTATCATAGTTTGAGTTATAGCATTGTTGATTATGTGGTTGTTCTTATCTCTCATATAAGTCGATTTCTGAGTTTTACTTTTGACGAGGAATCAATATCATTTATTGTCAATCCATGAAAAACTATTCCAATTAAACTTATAAGATAATCAAAGGGACCACATATATGGAGTGATACTACTTTTCTATTTATCTTAGTTATCACAGTTACAGACATGAAGAGTACTCTTAAGACAGTGGCCTCAAAAAAATTGTTGAAAAAAGAGTGTGAATTAACTCTGCAGTGTATGTATTATAGATAACATTTATACAATGTAAACATTCTTTTTGCATTATAAATGGTAAACATTAATTCATATTTGAACCTTTTGTAAGAATATAAACTAGTTTTATATAAACATCCCTATACAAGTTCAGGTTGAATATCTTAACGAGTATCACACATACAGATCAACCAATCTCAATGTATACATGCCAAGCTAATTATTCATTTTCTTTATTGTAGGTTGGTTTCTTTCTTATCAAAACAATTAATTTGAGCAATGATATCAACATATTATCTTTAAGGCACTACAAGATAAAACGAATTCAACAATAGGCAAATTTGTTGCTAAATGTGTACAATTTTGCGCTAATGACAAAAAAGTGTTTGTCGTTGATCTCTTTGTCACTGATGAAAATTAGCGATAAGTTAGTTTGTCTGTTGTTGAACAGTGCTACAAAATTGCAACAAAAATCTTTCATGATGAATCCGGTTAAGCGAGCTATGCATTTGTTGCAATTATGTTGTTGAAACAAATGATAGATCGAGCGTCTATTCTTGTCGACTAGAATCCGGTCAACACTGACTCATTTATTAAAATTATGTTGCTGACTGGAATAAATAATTTATTTTTAAAACAGTAAAAAGTAAAAACAAACAACATCCTATTGTAACATTTGCAAATTAAACAATAATAGAATCTACAAACGTTTTGTTTTTAAAAAACTTTTTGTATAATATCAAAATTTTATATAAATAAAGTAGTAAATTTTTCTAGGCACTACCTAATACAATGTGTACAAAAGAATAATATTATTACATTTCATAATTACTACTACAAAATAGGCCACTAAAAAATAAAGTCGCTCATGATATAATATGCATTATCTCATAAGACTTTGATAGCATTCCTTTACTAGTACATATATAGCGACTAGAAAAATTCTTTCCATAGCAGAGTGTGTATCCCATCCAAATCATAAAAATTACAATGAGATTTAATATTATTCAACAAATCGACAACCAACCAACATAACCCAACACAAACAACATCACAACCAATTTTGGTTCAATTGAAAACTATAAATACTACTGTTATTCACCACTGTTGTATTGCAATTCTCTCTACTGTTTACTGCCTGCATTGCAATTCTCTCTACTGATTTAGTTCTCATGTCTAAGTATCAACTAACAAAGCTAATCTTCTACATGATATTCACTACTGCTTACACACTATATTGCCTTTCTTTTTCTGCTATTCAAACTTATATATTATGAAGCCATTACCATATCCCCATTAATTCAATTGAAGAAAAGCTATTCTCATGATCCTACATCATTACTTCTCATTTAACAATAAAAAATTTGAACCAAAAAAATGAGGGACCCCTCAAATTTATCACTAGTGATAAGTGATTTGAACTTATATTTATTTATGATTCAAAACCATAAATATAATATTGCATGATATGTAAGTTATATTTATGCTAAAATCTAATATGTATGGAAGATTGTAATGTTATTACTGATTTTTGAAATCATTTCATGTACTAGTTGTAATCTGCTTTTGATCAATGTGTTTGATGTGCTACTTGTCGAAGCCTCCAATCTTACATACTTTTAGTAGTAAGTATTACAATTTAAATTGAATGGGATTAGATGTTAGTCTTTAGATCGAAATATAGACACAAAAGTTCTACTTCTTATTGCAAGCGCTCCCCTCCCACTTATTTTCCTTAGCTAGCTTGTTAATATCTTTTCCTACATAGCTACACCTTATATTTGTTATCCCTTTCTTGATGAGTCCAATTAATGTTTTGTTTGTTGATAATATCATTTGTGATTTTTCTTATTCAAAATGAAGTATATTATGGCTCTAAATAAGTTCTTTGGTGAATGCCCTAAAACCAATTTGAAATTCAGGAGATCAACTCTTGAAGAGAATTCTCCTCAGCCACTAAATATGTAGATGTATTGAAAATATTTGAAAGTTCGAGTATTAAGTATGTATCATTCCTAAGAAGAGAAAAAAACAAAAAGTTAGTTGCAAATCTATGGATATGATCAATAAGTAATATTCTTATGAATATATAAAGTATTTATATTAACATTTATTATATTTGTAGAGTTTGTTCAATTTTATAAATTCAATCTTCATTTAATTTATGTACCGCGTGTAGCAAGTGCACCGCAAAACACATTATGAAAATTAGTATAGACATATACATAGAGATTATATGAAAGATATAGCTTTTTTTGTGAGGATCCACCAATATAATTTGACACGTGGTATTTTTTAAGAATTTAATATGCGCCTTTTTTTTATATACCTTGTACCTTTTTTTTCCATTTTCTATGTATTCTTAACACAATTAACACTAACACAATTCACTTGCTATTTTAACACAATTAGAAAACTATCAAGAAACTTTTTTTTGTAACACAACTAAAATAATTAGGCTTTGACTATCGATTAGGAACTTATTTGGTCAATTTTTTTACTATCAATTTAGAAACGTATTTGATCGATTTTTTTTTATTTATCACGACACATCACCGGGTTGGCTGAGAATGTATTTTATCAATTTTAAAACGTGTTTTTTTGTTCTAATTATGTAAATTATGGGCTATTCACTTTTGTGTGTGGAATCAAGGGAGTCGAACAAACCCCTACATGATCTCGAATAGGCCCAAATTCTTAGTTGGTATCTCGAGTAAAAGCAAACCTTCTATTATGAGTCACATTCTGGCGACGCACCACCTCTTTGGAGCCCTCACTCCCCACTTCATCAAGCTAAACATCGATGCAACAATCAATAACAACTACTCCCATGTCGCAGTAGAAGGTGTAGTCTGAGATCATGAAGGAGTTGTAATCGTTGCCTTCGAATGTCCACTTGAAGAAGTAGAAACGGCGGAGACCAGTGCAATTTTGGAAAGAATGAAAATGGCGTATGAGTTATAGATCCAGGAGAGGGAGATCAAAACCGATGCGCTGGTAGTGATCTCCAACATAGGAAGCAAGAAGTCTTAGGAAAGATCAACACTCTAGTTGTTTATATTCTTAAGGCATCTAGTACTTTTCTGAATATTACATTCTAATATATCCCAAAGCATTATAACTGTTAATGTAAATGAAATTGTATTAATCAGGATAAATGAGGGTAAACTAAATATAATAGGGTGCTATTATTTATAGAGCTTACCAACGTTCAAATAAATATAGCGATTTTATATAGTTGTATAACAATAATTGTGTAGCTCACGCTTCCATTCCATTGAGCATCTCCACTTGTGAACATGATGACTATATTGTCCTTTCTTTCAAGATACAAGGAAATTGGATCATATTTTTCTATAGAGAAATAAGATGAAATTCCCATTGTCTTCGAGTCCATAGTGATTACATAAAGTAGTTTTATATGTTCTAATTGTTCAACTGAGTGCTACTAATTGTTATAAAAAAACATTGAGTGCTACTAATTATTTTTGTGTTTTTCAAGGTTTTTGGATACAATCAAAGCAATTTGGTGATTTTAAAGTGAAATTGAATTTCTCTAAACGACTCAGGTAAAAGATTAAAAAGTAGACAATTGAGCTATATATATTCTTTTTTTTTATAATAAAATTGGATAATATTGTTCTTGATTTGAGTCTATAAGAGATTATATAATAACTTTTTACCTTAATTTCTTTTCTTCATTAAATTCATTTTTATCTAATATACTAAATAATACTTGATTTTGCCGGCGTGCGAAGTGCGAAATGTGAGATGCCGACTAATTTTTATATATAACACAAATTAGAAATTACTATATACTTTCCCTTTGATAATATATACAATATTATCTTGATATATGCAAATTTCTTCATATTTAACCTACATATACATGTCTTTTAAAAAAAAAAAAAAAAAACACCCTAAATAAAAAAAAAAAAAAAAAAAAACCCTACATGTAGTGAATTGATAAGGATAGAGTTTGATTTGGATACAAAAGAAAAGGTTGATTTGGAATATATATATATATTTATATAAATAAATTTGTTATATGTATGTATATACATATATACACACCCATTGTTGACACATGTCAACTCTACATAAATTTGAAATATTTTGGTTTATTAATTACTTGCCTAATTAATAGCCTAAGTACATTATTTTCAATTTTTTGTTTTTGTTTTTTTGATTTTTAACACAATACAACTTTTTTATTTTTTAAAAAATAAAATATAATAGCTATATATAATTTAGTGTGGGTATTTTTCATCTTTCATATTTTTAATCAAAGATTACAGTGTTTAGTTATTATGAGAATTATAATTACATCATTCTTCATATATTTTATATCTTTTTATTTTTAAACAACTTTTATTTATAAAAAATAATAATTATAGATTCATAGTTAGTGTGAGTATTTTTCATCTTTCACATATTTTTAATCAAAGATTACAATTTTTAGTTATCATCGGAATTACAAGTACATCGTTCTTCATACATTTTATATATTTTTTATTTTTAAACAACTGTTATTTATAAGAAAATAAATATAAATTCATACTATTCCATAACGATGTCCGGGGTCTAAAACTGGTTATGTACAAAAAGCTAAACTACATCTAAAATTTAGTTTTTTTAGGTAAAAAATACATGTACAAATTAGTTGTTAGTTTTTGGTAAATCAAGGTAAACAGTTAATCTCTAGTTACTACTGTTTACAAACACATTTTATGTAGAGAAAGTATTGTATTGCATCCGATTAATTTGTTTAACGGTCATCCAACTTTATAAATTATAACATTTTAGTCACAAAAATTATCTTTGCAAGACAAAAGTCACAAATTTTTTAAAATTTTGCAACCGTGGTCGCCAAAAGTTTTTTTTGGTCAATTTTTTTGGCTAATGTTCTAGCGTGGCAATGAAGTGACGCTACATGACAATTAAAATTTCTTAACCCAAACGACTGCAAATACTTATTATGTTTGTGTTCAAAAAACTTCCATTTTTTCAAGTATAATACTATAACTTTGACCTATTATATCTAACTGTTTGTTGATTTTTTTTTTTCATTTGTTGTTTTATGGGTTATAATAAACTCATGTTATAGCTAGCTCTCTCATAGCTCTTTAAACATTTATTTTGATGTGGATGCTTTTCACTTATATGTTTGAAATTATATGGCATCAATGCAACTCTTAGTTGATCCTTTTGTTTATTGATAAGTGTTTACATTGCATTGTAATTTTTTTTTCTTTTTTTTTTCTATTGAGATGTTATAGGTGATGTATTGCTTTGAATTAATTCACTACCTTTGTGAAAAAGGAAAATAATGTTTAGGATGATGTAGGGATGAGTTTAGCACCAAGGTAAAAATTTAATCTTTCTTTTTTTTGATTTCATAAATTTTTTTTTGCGGTGAATCATGTTTCGAGATGTGAAATTAAAACAAAAAAAAGTTGTCTGATTTGAAGTGAGGGTTTTTTTACCCTTAATCATGTAGTGACATGTTATTGCCACGTTGCACATTTGCCAAAAATATTGATTGGAGATGAGTTTTGCAACTTTGTGACCAAAACGTTTTAATTTATAGAGATGGGTGACCACCCTTTGTTTCGTACATTACTATTTACAAGTCATTCACTTAACAGCTCAAGGAGGTATGCATATATACTATAGGTCGGAAATTCAAGACCATCAGCTCAATAATAAGAAATTGTTCCACCTTTAAAAATGAGAAATTGGTCGACAAAGAGATCATGTAGCATGAATAATGAGTCTGTTATACATATATACTATAGGTCGACAAAGAGATCATGTATCATGAATAATGAGTCTGTTATACAAAGATATTATTTTCAGGTGTAGCCAATCTGCATTTACAGAGATTCTCTAAAACAAATATATATACACATACTACAAGACTACATTAGACTTTCACCATTCGCAGATAATCATCAATGATAGACAAAGCAGAAGGCCGATAGCTTGAACCGAACAAATTGTAGTGGTTCAAGTAATGATAGAGCATATAAAGATCCTTCCTTTTCTCAAAGCCTGGTTGTTTGGGCATCACCTGCACCACATATTTTTGCTCTGAGTGGAATAAATTTGACAAGAAGTCACAATAAGAAATCCCCAATAGAACTTTGATATTTGAACCAATTTGCATCTTCATTACTAATATGGATATTTAAAGCATTATGTTTCTTCATAGTCACATGTTTTATTTCCATATACTTTATTTCCATATACGTGTTTTAAGACCAACAATATCACTTTCTAGAAAACCAATGGAAAAATTCTTTCGAACATTTTTCATCGATTTTTTTCCATAGCAAAGGATTCTCTTAAATTCTTTTTTGGTAGATATTCTCTTAAATTCTAAATTACACTATATGCAAAAATAAGGGGCCGAAATTACACTATTTACGTGCATAAATATATTTATATTAGTACACAAAACTTCTATGTGCAAAATATCACTCCATCAAGAAAAAAATCATTCATTCATTAATAACAAAAAGTTACCACAAACATAAAAACTAAAATAAGAATTTTCTTCGATGATAGAGCCAACACATCACTTTCTTTCCCCAAATCCAAAAAAAAAAAATTTTTTTTTTTTTAAGTTCTCTTTTATGATTTTTGATCTTATGTAACGAACCAAAAAAGTTTGCTTTTGAGTGATGTATATAATCGGTATCTATACTTGTTGCACAATTAGATTGATTTATATAATTGATTTCTCGAGTCAGAGCTCCCCTCGAAATGTGTGAAATGTGCCTTTGAGTTACGCGTTGTTGGGTAAGTGTACGCAGCGAGAACAATGAGATGGACAAGAAAGAGAAAACCTAAGTTAATTTGTTGAATTTGAGTTAAACCAAGCGAAGTAAGTGGCATTTAGCGACTGAGAGATTCTCTAAAAAAAGTGTTGAAACAGGCAAAAAATGTCAAAGAGTCAAACAAGTGAGAGTGATTAATTAAAATAAGTAGGGGAGGAAAGTGGTAAGGTTTAGTGATATAAAAGAAAGTGTTATTATACAATTGAGTGTTGGTTTACTTAGTAGAGTGGACCAATATAGGTGTGACACCTCACCACCTACCCTAATCATGTGTCACATCAATCTCTGGCCTTGTGGGATAGTGAGATAACTTATAGAAAGTTGCAACTTATCTTGTTTGGTTGGCTTTATAAACCCAACTTTCATACAAGTTTTCTCCCAACCCACACCCACGAGAGGGAGATAACTCCTTTGGGGATGAGGGAGTTATCTATTGGACACAATTACCCCTCATCAATTACCTATCTATTACCCACCCTTCTTTCTTGTTTGAAGGGTATTCATGTCAATTCATGTTTTATTATTTTTAAAATATGCAACTCTATATAAGTTGGCAAAAAAAAGAACCAAACAAGGCCTTTTCGGCAAAAACAAACCAAACCCCCCCCCTTATTCAAATAAACTCATCTCTCTCATTTCATTTTCTTTCACCACCCGAAAAGCATCCCTCCCTCAAAACACTGTCTTACTCTCTCGCCATGTCACACCCTCATACGCTCTTCAACCTCACCCAACCTCTCTTCCACTGGGCTTCGCTCCCTATAACGACTCATTACCTTAAATAGGTGATTAGCAATAATCTGAATCTTAATTAACTTGGGTTAGACTCGTGGTTTAGTTTGGCGTACATCCATTAGCGCGTGCGTATGTTTGCGTGTTGTTGGTGTTTGTGTGACGTGTTTACAAGTTTATTTGAATTAAATGGATTAATATAACTTATAGTTGAAAAACCAAATCAAATGAATAAAGAGAACCGTTGGATAAGCCTCGAGATGCAATTTGTGTCACGATTGGTGTCATAATAGCGACCCGTGTCACTTTAAGCTTTGATTCATTGGATGATTCTCAAGATCCGTGTGGGAGAGATGATGAATAAGAAGGCATAAGGTGGTTGAGTTGGAGCATGAGGTGGCTTTAGATTAGCCATTAAGCTATAAGATGGATGAAATCAAATCATCACATCTCACCAACCTCATCGTTAGCTTCATCACCTCCACAGCTTCTCCAACTCTTTCACGACTCAACTGCCACCACTTACGCTTCATCACCGTCGTCATCATCATCACCACATCATTGCCACCACCATCGTCCTAGTGGAAAGGAGAAGAGAGTGGATCATTTTCTTCGTCAAAGCTTCGTGAGTTCTCTCTTTTTCTTGGTGTTTTCATTGGAGTTTGGACGGGTATTTTGTGTGTGTGTGTCGTGGGGGTTGTGGCTAAGGTTCTAGGGTTCATAAGTGTGGTCAAGAGGTTCACTAAAACGTTAGTAGGTGATGGTTTAGGTTGGTGGAGTGGTTGTTGAAGTTGGTGGTTTGATTGTGAAGTTGTTATAGTTGATAGTTCACATAAAATCATACAATTTTGTGTTGTTTGATGAGGGGTTGTAATCGAGGTAAGACCCATTGTTGGGCTCTCTAGGAAGTTTTTGACATGAATTAATGTTTCCAAGGGTTCGGGAAGTGGTAGGTGTCGTCGGGGAAGGAGGGAGGCAACCTTGATAAGGGGTTGCAGCGATTGGCGCCATGGGGTTCCATGCCCACGACGCCTTGAACGTAAATTTGGAAAAAAAAAAAAAAAAAAAAAAAAAGGAGAAAAAGTGAGTTTTAATTATAGAATTCGAACAAGATTCGGACCGAAGTTCTAGTATCATACTTAGACTAGTTTAACATCAAAATTAACCTAATATGGAATAGAATATTCCATACATCAAAATGCCCAAAATTCGTGGATTAACAATAAGCAACCGAAATTATCAAAGACTTATCTAGTCCATGGGAAGCACATATCAAGATTGACTCAAATCGCGTGATACCTGATATTCCTAATGAGATGGAGACTCCTAGTTAGAGATAGACCCAAATCATGGGATACCTGTCAATCTTAATGGAGACTCCTAGTTATAGATGGACTCAAATCGGGATGGTTACACATCCTAACATATTATTTGATGTCAAGTATATATAGAATGGTTGGTTAAGATATAAGGTACGTACAATTTCTATCTCGCCAGAAAACCTTCTTGACCTCCCATCTGACTTGAGCGTTGGAGTGCTTCCCTCGAAGACCAACCTTCGGGGACTTTGTTTTTACAGGTCTTGCCTACGGAAGAGGCCAGGGTTTGACAATGCGCATCTATCGTGGACTCGAGACTCGAGGTATCCCTTTCTTGTTTACACAACAGATTGGCGCTAGAAGGAGGGTCTCATAGCAGTCACAACTCGAAACGCCGGGACACAAAACCCATCCAATGGCCATTCAAGGCAAGATCATTCTCATCTTCCACCACGAGATGGGGGCCATGAGGAGGGCATGTCAAGGTGTGCATTGTCTAGACATGTTGATGAAGCACATAGTGCTTCAAACGTGAGAGATCCAGATTTAAGGAACAAAATAGAAAGACGAATGATTGAGCGAGTAAAGCAATAGGTCGAAGACCAACCGACGGAAAACGAAGTGGCCAGACTGAAGGAAAAGTAAATAAATTACAAGTACAAGTAGACATTTTAAGTGAGGTCAAATCGTAATCAAAGCCAAAGGGAGGCCACAGGAGATTCGGAGTCGGGTCATCATAATCATAACCACGAACACAAAATCGAAAAGCATGTCGAATGAAGAATTTAGCCGCGACTTGGAAAATCAATTCCACAAAAGATACTACTGGACAAATAATATATAAGGCGGGCCGCCACCTTTTGTTCAGGAGATCTTGTATGAACCCTTACCAAAAGGGTTTAAGATGCCAATCATAAACAAATAAGATGGAACTAGAGATCCTTCTGACCATGTCCTAAACTTCGATGTTGTTCTTCTTCTACAAGGAGTGTCAGATGTTGTGAAGTGTAAGGCATTCTCTCAAACTCTGAAGGGACCTGCCCAAAATTGGTATCGCCAACTCTCCCCTGGTTCAACAATATATTTCAGCCAGTTAAGCAAAAGGTTTGTTAATCGGTTCATTGGAGGAAAGACGATTGGTTGATAATGGAAGTTTAGTAGACGATTTACCAAAGAGTTATGCGTTTCTAATGAGTGTTCGAAAACATAGTGGGGAATCTCTTAAATATTATATTAGATGATTTACCAAAGAAGCCTTGAAAGTCCCCAATTTGGACCAATCAGTAGCAGTTGTAGCCCTTACTAATGGGACTACGAACGAGTATTTAAAGGTCTCATTGGCAAAAAACCCACCAGCAAATATGGCTGAACTTCAAAGGAAGGCTGGAAAATACATGGTGGTCGAGGAAATCGTCCAACCAGAAAAAGATAAAATTGAAGATCGAAAAAGGGGAGCAAAGGACAAAAAGGAGCGTGACTTCAACAAAAAGAATTGAACATGAGCATTTAAAATGGATTTGTGAGATTTATATATTTTAATTTCAGACTTTTCATTAATATTTTATTTCCTTTGTTTCATTCTAGGCTAAATCGGACACACTAGTGATCCAGCAAAATATATGGTTATGTGTTTGACTGGGGAAGTAATCAACACGACCCACCTCCTTGCTTTAATTATTTTGTTTATATTTAGATTAGTTAATTTATTAAATTATTCATTCTCTCAAAACCCCGATTTCTCTTTTCGTTAATTAGAAAGATTACTAATTCCCGTGGATCAATTTGCCACTATTCTCGAAATATGTGAATGGGGTAGGTATGTTAGATAATGGACATCAATTTTCTAACATGCATTCTTTTGTGCAAAAAGTCGAGTTTTGTGAAATTTGTGAAGATTATTCTCATTCCATATACGATTGTCCGTATTATCATAAGAATTATAACTGTCCTAGTTATGCATCTTCGCAACCCGATTTTTTTGGGCACATGTCAAGTCCACAGAGCCCTCAACAAAGCACCACTTTAGAAGATATGACGAAAAAATTACTAGATGATCAACAGCGATTTCACGAAGAACTTCAACAAATTTCGCGTGAGTTTCCAAGCTTGCAAAACTTGGAAAATCGATTAATTCAAGTGAATGCCACACTCCAGGATATGCTTGACGAGAAAGAGATGTGTAATACACAACCAATTTCTTACTTAGAGGAGAATGTGGATGTTGATACATTGAGTAATGTTGAGGAGAATGTTGATACACCGCTAGAGAACTACTGGTGCGAAACAACGCAAGGACTTGAAGTCCTTCAAATTGAGCCGGACATGTCCATTGCACCGAATGATGATGAAGCCACGATAGAAATTGGAGTCATTTCAGAACGGCCAGAGGAACCGCAGATAGAGAGCGAGGAAAACCAACCTCTGGTGTTGGTGAAACCACCCACCCTCCCATACATATTTGTCAAACCCTATACGGGGGTGGAAGTAAAGGAGCGTTCGTAGATTTTCTACACTGCTAACACCTTTGTGTTGGAGGACCATGATGTGACAAATTCATTTGTGTTGGAAGTCTCGAATGAGCTCCCAATTCTGAAAGAGGGCGTGCATGTTGCATTGCCCAAATATGTTGATGCGCCATTCGTTGTTGACATCTCCAAAGGAGAGGGCATCGCGTGAAGAATTACAATAAGTCTAGCCAAAGACTTAAAAGAAAGGCGCTCGTTGGGAGGCAGCCCAACTTTGTTTTATTTTTTTTTTATTTTTTTTTCTCGCATTTATTTCAATTTTAATTTAGTTTTAGTTTTTTATGTTTAATAAAGCCCTAACTTGGTCTCTTGGATTTTTGCAGTGTAATGAATGAACTTTCCTTGACTTGTTTCGAACCTTGAGGACAAGGTTCGGAATAAGTTTGGGGGTACTTTAGGATTTGTGGATTGAGTTGGATGGACTTATTTACGAAAGACCGCGAGTGAGATCGTTTAAATTTTTTTTTCAAAGTCGAACGCTACCTCTACTACTATTGCACGATTCAATCAGAACACTCCTCTTAATTCCTCGAGATTACAGATTCTCCTTGCCATTGAGTCGAGCCTTTTATCGAATGACCAAAAGCCATGAGCGCGGATGCTGCTAAAAGGAATAAAAATCAGTATTGTCATTTCCATAAAGATTATAGCTACGACACCAAAGACTGTAGGCAATTAAAGGAGGAGCTCGAGTTCTTAGTTCAAAAAAGGCACCTTAGTCAATTCTTGAAGACCAACAATAAAACAAGGAGAATGGATAATCGACCAGAAAGAAAGAGGTCAATAGACAAAAGATGGTTAGAGTCATTGCTGGTGTCATAAACATGATATCTGGAGGACCAACAATTGGAGGATTTTCCTATTATTCAAGGAAGGCGTATGATCGACAAGCTATAGTGGTAGATATACTATCCAAAAAGGCTAGAATGGACCAGGAGATAGTCTTCACGGATAAAGATTTAGAGGGTGTCAAATATCCACATGATGAGCCATTGGTCATAGGAATCTTGGTAGGGAATTTTACAGTCAAAAGATCATTGGTTGATAATGGAAGTTTAGTAGACATTTTGTATCACAAAGCTTTCACCGAGATGGGATATAATGATAGTCAATTGACCTTGACTACTGCACCATTGCATGGATTTACTGGGACAAAGTTAGAGTTGAAGGCTCCATTCTACTCCTAGTGACAAAGGGGACTGCTCCTAAGCAAGTAATGCACATGATCAATTTTATGGTGGTCAAGGCTCTTTCTTCATACAACGTGATTTTGGGACGGTCGACGCTTAATAAAAGTTCAAGGCCATACCATCCACCTATGATCTAAAGATGAAGTTCCCTACTGCAGATCGTATAGGAGAAGTTAAAGGGGATCAAAAAACAGCGCAAAATTGTTACTTCACTACAATCAAATCCTATGGCGTTGTTGGAGAATTCTTACCTGTTGATTTTTTCGATAAAGAAGATGAAGAGCGAGGATGACCGGCACCCATGAAGGAATTGATTCCCATACATCTATATGATGAGAATAAGGAGAAAGTAGCATACATTGAGTTTTCGTTAAGGGCTGATATTGTGGCTAATGTCGTAGCTTCTTTTTAAAGCAATAAAGACGTTTTTGCCTAGTCACCAGATGATATGGCAGGGATTGATCCTAGGGTCATCACACATCAGTTAAATGTTGACCCTTCAAAGAAACCAGTGAAGCAAAAGAAAAGGGCCTTTGCCCAAGAGCGACAAAAGGCTATAAATGAAGAAGTTGATAAGTTGCTTAAAGCAGGGATCATCATGGAGATTCAGTATCACGAATGGTTTTCTAACCTAGTAATGATAAAAAAATCTAATGGAAAATGGAGGATGTGCATCGACTTCACTGATCTGAACAAAGCATGCCCAAATGATTTTTTTCCTTTACCAAGGATTGACATCCTAATAGACCCAACAAGAAGTCATGAGTTGTTGAGTTTCATAAATGCCTTTAGCGGGTACAACCAAATACGAATGGAGACTCAGACAGACCAAAAGTTTCACTCATCACGGAACATGGTTTGTATTGTTATAAGATGATGCCTTTTGGATTGAAGAATGCTGGAGCCACTTACCAAAGGTTGGTCAATCGAACTTTTAAACCCTTGATAGAGGCAAATATGAAAGTTAATGCGATGATATGCTTGTGAAAATTAAGGAGTCGGATGATCATGTTCATGATCTACAACAAGCATTTGATATCCTTAAGAGATATCAATTAAAGCTAATCCGACCAAATGTGCGTTTGGAGTAGCTTAGGGAAAATTCCTTAGTTTTTATGATATCAAAAAAAGGAATTGAAGCAAATCAAGAAAAAATCAATGCAGTGATTAACATGAGTCCACCACGGACAATAAAGGAGGTACAAAGGCTTACTAGGAGGATTGCGGACTTAGAAAGTTTGTTGTCCCGTTCAACAGATAGATGTATCCCTTTTTTAATATCCTGAAAAGACTGACAAATTTTCAATGGGGAGAGGATTGCCAACAATCTTTTGACGAGTTGAAAAGGTATTTGGCTACTCCACTTTTATTGGCCAAATCCATAGTAAGGGAGACCTTAAGTTTGTATCTTGCGATTTCCGATATAGCACGGAGTGTCGTCCTAGTAAAAGAAGAAGATAACATACAAAAGCCTCTATAATATATCAGCCAAAAAATCTTGCCTATACATTAGTGGTGGCGCAAGAAAATTGAGACCATATTTTCAATCTCATCCAATAGCGGTGTTCACAAATCAACCACTATGAAAGACACTTCATTCCTCGAATGCTAGAGGAAGAATGATCAATTGGGCAAGCTGGGGGAGTTTGATGTCACCTACAAACCAAGAGTTGCTATCAAGGCACAAGCCCTAGCTGATTTCATTGTAAAATGCACAAATCCACCACATGATGAAAGCCAGTCTTCATCGTTGCCTTCACCAACACCAGAGTACTGGAAAGTACATATTGATGGAGCATCCAATGCATCAGGGAGTGGTGTAGGAGTACACATTGAAAGTTCAGGCGGTTTCATTGTAAAATATGCTTTAAAGTTGAATTTTTCAACCACAAACAATGAAGCCAAGTAGGAGCAGCAATTGTTGGCTTAGAGTTTGCATGGTCCCTCCGGACTGAAAAATAAATCTATTTAGTGATTATCAGTTGGTGGTGATGCAGATCAATGAATTATATGATGTGAAGGAACCAAAAATAAGAAAAAAATATTTTCAAGTAGTAAAAGCTTTGATGGCCAATTTCGTTGAGTGTTTGGTACACCATATCCCAAGGGGTCAAAGCATGATAGCCGATGACCTCTCTAAAATGGCAATACTTGAGGTCGATAGGAAAGAAGCAATATATTATGAAGTTTTGATGAATCCAAGTTTGTAGCCAAGATTTTGAACCAAAAGGTTGAAGGGAAATATTTTGGAACAATTTTTGATGAATCCAAATTTAGAGTCAAGATTTCAAACCAAGATGTTGGAGGGAAATATTTCGAACTCAAAATAGGTCCTTTAAAAAAATGACCTAACTTAGGTCCTTTTCAAAAAAAGAGGACATAACATACAAGTCTAGAGACTCAAAAAAACTCATTTAAAAAAAGGACCTAACTTACAAGTCCGGGACTCAACTTAGGTCTTTTACAAAAAAAGGAACCTAAGATACAAGTTTGAGACTCAATATAGGTATTTAAAAAAAGACCTAACTTAAGTCCTTTAATGAAAAAGGACATAGCATACAAATCTAGAGACTCAAAATAGGTCCTTTAAAAAAAAGGACCTAACTTACAAGTCCGGAACTCAAAATAGGTTTTTTTTTTTAAAGACCTAACTTAGGTCCTTTTTTTTTTAAAAAAAGTTCATAACATACATGTCTAGAGACTTAAAATAGGTCCTTTAAAAAAAAGGACCTAACTTACAAGTCCGTGACTAAAAATAAGTCCTTTAAAAAAAAAAAAACAGACCTAACTTAGGTCCTTTAAAAAAGACATAACTTACAAGTTCGAGACTCAAAATAGGTTCTTTAAAAAAAAGACATAATTTAGGTCCTTTAAAAAAACACATAGCATACAAGTCTAGAGACTCAAAATAGGTCCTTTAAAAAAAAGACCTAACTTAGGTCCTTTAAAAAAAAGGGCATAGCATACAAGTCTAGGACTCAAAATAGGTCCTTTAAAAAAAATGACCCAACTTACAAGTCCTGGGACTCAACTTAAGTCTTTTAATAAAAAAAAAAAAAGCTAAGCTACAAGTCTAGAGACTCAAAATAGGTCCTTTTAAAAAAAAACCTAACTTACAAGTCTGGGACTCAAAATAGGTCCTTTAAAAAAAAAAGGACCTAACTTAGTTCCTTTAAAAGAAGGACATAGCATACAAGTCTAGAGACTCAAAATAGGTCCTTCAAAAAAAAAAAGGACATAACTTAGGTCCTTTAGAAAAAGGACATAGCATATAAGTTTAGAGACTCAAAATAGGTCCTTTAAAAACAAAGAACCTAACTTACAAGTCCGAGACTCAACTTAGGTCTTTTACAAAAAAAAAAAACAAAAAAAGAAAAAAGAAAAACCCTAAGATACAAGTTTGAGACTCAATATAGGTCCTTTAAAAAAAAAAAAAAAGGACCTAACTTAGGTCCTTTAAAGAAAAATGGCATAGCACACAAGTCTAATGACTCAAAATAGGTCCTTAAAAAAAGGACCTAACTTACAAGTCCTGGGACTCAAAATAGGTCTTTTTCTAAAAAAAAAGGAACTAACTTAGGTATTTAAAAAAAAGGGCATAGTATACAAGTCTAGAGACTCAAAATATGTCTTTTTATATTTTTTTTTAAAAAGACTTAACTTAGGTCCTTTAAAAAAAAGGACATAGTATACAAGTCTTGAGACTCAAAATAGGTCTTTAAAAAAAAAAAAACGACTTAACTTAGGTCCTTTAAAAAAAAAGGACATAACTTACAAGTCCGGGACTCAAAATAGGTCATTCTATTTTTTTTTTTTAAAAAAGGACCAAACTTAGGTCATTTAAAAAAAAGGGACATAGCATACAAATCTTGAGACTCAAAATATGTCCTTTAAAAAAAGGACCTAACTTACAAGTCTGGGATTCAACTTAGGAAAAAAAGGAAAAAAAAAGGAACTTAAGATACAAGTTTAAAGACTCAAAATAGATTCTTTTAAAAAAAGGACCTAACTTACAAGTCCAGGATTGAAAATAGGCCCTTTTAAATAATAATAATAATAATAAGGACCTAACTTAGGTCCTTTAAAAATAAGGACATAGCATACAAGTCTAGAGGCTTAAAATAAGTCCTTTAATTAGGTCTTTAAAAAAAAAAAAAAAAAAAAGATCTAAGATACAAGTCTAGTGACTCAAAACAGGTCCTTTTAAAAAAAATGACCTAACTTACAAGTCCGAGGCACAAAATAGGTTTTTTTTTTTTAAAAAAGGACCTAACTTAGGTCCTTTAAATAAAAAAGACATAGCATACAAGTCTAAAGACCCAAAATAGGTCCTTTAAAAAAAATGACCTAACTTACAAGTCTGGGACTCAAAATAGATCCTTTTAAAAAAGGGGCCTAACTTAGATCCTTTAAAAAAATGGCATAAAATGCAAGTCTAGAGACTCAAAATAAATCTTTTAAAAAAAAGGACCTAACTTACAAGTCTGAGACTCAATTTAGGTCTTAAAAAAAAAAGAACATAAGATAGGGCCTTTAATAAAAAAAAAAGTCCTTAAACAAATCTACTCCTAAGCAAATTGAATTCAATTACTAAGGAGTGGGGGGCTAGTGATATGGAATAGAATATTCCATACATTGAGATGCCCAAAATTCATGGATTAATAAACAAGCAACCGAAATTATCAAAGACTTATCTAATCCATGGGAAGCACATATCAAAATTGACTCAAATCGCGTGATACCTGTCAATCCTAATGAGATGGAGACTCCTAGTTGGAGATAGACCCAAATCAAGGGATACCTGTCTATCTTAATGGAGATTTCTAGTTGGAAATGGACTCAAATCGGGGATGGTTACATATCCTAACATATTATTTGATGTCAAGTATATACAGAGGGGTTGGTTAAGATATGAGGTATGTACAATTTCTATCTCGCCAGAAAATCTTCTTGACCCCTTCCATCTGACTTGAGCATTGGAGTGCTTCCCCGGAGACCAACCTCCCGGGGACTTTGTTTTTGCAGGTCTTGCCTGCAAAAGAGGCTAGGGTTTGGACGACGCGCACGTGGACTCAAGACTCAAGGCACCCCTTTCCTATTTACACAACAAACCCAAATAAACTTATGTTGGTGTAGATTTACCCGGGAGTTCCCTAAAAGGCTTGGAAGGCATAATAGATTTGCTTAATTATCAATATTGTTTGGATATATAGTATATGTAGTTCATATAGTTTATGGACTTGAATGGAGAGCTATGTACACTGTCATGGTATTTTAAAAAAAGAAAAACAATGTATGTTGTGATCGGCGAGAATAATTCCTGGAGTTGATGATAGGTTCCATAAGAGATGGATTTGGTTCCCGACCTATAAACTAATTTATGTGCTCAGCTAGAAAGGTTGCATGAATTACACATTCACTAGAGGGTTTTGTATAGAACCATTAGTCATTAATGGGTTGACTAGACAACACATCGACCAATGTGTTGGTCTAGCAATCGCATTAATGGTGTCGTTGGGTAATCGAACCTAGTTTTATAAATAAAAAAAATGAATCAAAGCATAATAGCTAATGATGAAATGACTTGCATTTGTTTATTTATTGATTATATGCTTTTCAATATCTTATTAGCTATAATTAGTTCATATTGCTAATGTATTTCTGTCTAGAATATATGATATGGAATGTTGATACTTATGTGAAACATAACTTACTAACAAGTGGAAGCGCTCGCCCAAATTAACATTTCAGGTTCACAACCTAGCGCTTCATATAAAGGAAAAGAGAAGGTGTTGGAGTTTTGTAATCTTTTCTTCGATGTAATTAACTATCTTTTGTGTACGGTATATTTTTGAGTTACAATTTTGTAATATCACAGGTTGAGAAGTTTTATATAACCGATGTTTGATTGGTAAACTCTAATTATTGTATACAGTATATCGAAAAAAATTTAAATTTTTCACTGCGTATTTAACTATTACATTTTGATATTCAATATACATTTGAGTTTATTAAGGACTGATGGTGAGGCTACTGGCTCTAGTTAAGTCTTACTGGTGTATCAGGGCTTAATTAGAGTTTCAGGCCGAGTATTGCCCTAATCGAGATAAGGGATGACACACTCCCGATATCTCTCTCCCTCTCGCTCACGGTGCTCTAGGCCTTCCCATCATTCGCGACCTCACACATCTCACGGCTCCCTCACTCACCCTCGGCTCCCTCTCGACTCCGACCTCCCCACCTCACCGGTGACCCCTCTCACCAAGGTAAGCAATTGTTGGTATGTTTGTTGAAGAAGATGGAATTGGTTTAGTGTTTATGGGGTGGGTTTGGTGTGCCTTGGGATCCGTGCCGAGATGTTAGGATGTGGACGGTTGCCTAAGGATTTGTGTTATGAGGTTGCCTTAAGATTTGTGTCGTGGTTTTGGGATATAGATAGGACAATCTCAAGATTCGTGTGGAGATTTTGGGGTGTAAATGTTCACCTCAAAATGCACACTAAAATCGCACGCATCTTTAGACTGCATCAGGATGCACTACAATTGCACGCATCTTGAGATTGCCTCGAGATACGTGAGATTTTTAATGATAACAAAGTGCCTTGAGATACGTGTTTGTTTTTAAAATATATAAAAAATTGCTTCGAGATGTGTGAGAATCAACAGTGTATTGATATCCTCGAGATACGTGTTGAATACTTATGACTGTAGGAATTTGCCTTGAGATATGTGTTTATACATAAGACAATAGAAATAAGCCTCGAGATATGTTCAAGCACTTAAAATACTTTAACGACTTAAATTGGGTTTACGAAATTCGTATTGAACTTCATCTCGTGATACACACCTAAACTTAGAAGATTCTAAGCGAGCATAAATGAAGTACATACCTAAACTACCGATGCGACACTTGTCGAATCAAAGTTGGGCTCCAATAGTGAATACCGAAATTATGACTCGCCTCGATAAACATGCGATGATCGAAAAACGTTTCAAAGGCAACTTACGTCAAGATCAACCTCGTAATGCATGTGTGACTTGAATAAATATGAATCAGACTTAGAAATGAGTCTAATAAAGGCCATGGAATGATCGCATCGAACGTGGAACAATTGTATGAACTTCAAGGACGCCAAGTGATATACGTGATTTGGCGATTTACATGGTTATTTGTAAGTAAACAATAAGAGCATTAATAGTGATTCTCGTGTTATTTATTGAATTTCAATTTTTGTTATTATATATCTTGAGATTACACTTCTGATTAGAGTGTCCAAGGGTTTAAGTGCGTCGGGAAGGTACTCTTGGATTGGTGCTTGCTCGCAATCGTAACCACACCCCGAATTATTGTATATGGATTATGGAGAGGAGGTGAGGTATTAGGGGGCGTCGTTGATACCCCTACGTTCACGATAGCTTTTGGACTTGATGACTAAGCAAAGTCGCGGTACTGGTCAAGCTTGTGGATGCGTACTCGCAACTCAATAGATTTGAGAGCACTTAGGCGCCTCTCTTTTGTTTCTAGAAACTCATTTATCATTGTTTATACTTCCAGTCTATCTTTAATGCACTGTTTATTTATTGTTCATTTATATTCTCACATAATCTATCGATTGTTTATTTCGATTTTGGAAGGACTGTAAAGATTCCTCTGGATTTACTCACAAAAATTGTTGCTCTTATTGATGAGCAATGAAAAGAGGCCAATGATTGGCAACTACCTCTAATGGATACTCAAGGATGGCTTTTAGCCTTCTACTCTTGCTACTAGTAGGTTTGGTGTCGTATTATTATATTATTGCTTTTGTTAAATTGGTTTATGGGGTTGAGCGACACTTGATACATGTGTTATTTCCTTGCACTTGTCACTTTACATATACATGAGATATGTTTTACAGGGTTCCACAAATACGTTGTCCCAATTTACATGTTCCGCTACTTTATAATTTAAAACTTTCAAATTACAATAACTTAACTACAACACACCAAACTAATAATAATATGATGAAAAGAGGCTGACTATGCTTGCATTGACTCCGCAAGGGTTGACTGAGGTCCATGTAGGTTTGATGTTGGATAAGACCCAGTTTGTGGGAACTGGAGTCGTTACATCTTGAGCTACCGTCGATCCTTTTTTCGATCGGTGGTGTTTTCAATCACATTTTTTAAAACTTTATTCATATAATAAGCTACAGATCTAGTCGGATTTGCAAAGATTGGCTTCTTCCTCAACGGTTGTACGTGGATTTGGGTGGCGGTTCGGTCAGTCTTTTCTTTAGTTTTTTTTTTTTATTATTATATAGTTAGTATGTCTTCCCTAGTTGAAAGTTTTTTATTTGTCTTCCTTATTGGAAGTCTTAGGTTTTATTTCGCTTGTTGAAAATTTTGTCATTCGTTATGTGGTTCTAGTAGGATTTGTGTATTTTCATGTCTTTCATATGTCGTAGAGAGCAGTCCTCGATGTCACACTGTTTCAATTTCACAATCGCATTTACACCAAAATGACAATTCTTTTGAACATATAGGATTAGTGAATCCATGTACTTTTATTAAGGCAATTGATTCTATGTCTGATCTTATATTGAATAATGAATGATTAATGAAATTTCTATTATTTTCAAAAAGAAAAAAAAAAAAAAAACAAAAAGTGACCACAATTCGGTCCTTTAAACTTGGCAAAATTCAAGATGGAGTTCGATAATTATGAACCATTTGTAATTCAATATTAAGTTAGTTTTGGTCTACTCCTACATCGTCAAATTTCTTCAGTTTCTACCAAATCGAGCTTTCTAACAAGGCAGTTGTAGCCCGTCTTTAAAGGTGTCTAACCCCCAACCGCCCTTCCTTAATGTTTGCGTCAATTGATGTTACTCCTACTTTTCTTTGAATTTTTGTATTTTTATTCTATCTTTATGAGTTTCACCACACATCCACCTAAGCATTCTCATTTTCGCTACATTAATCTAATTTTTGTTGTTTCTTTACAACCCAACATTGACTTTCATAAAGCATAGCTGACCTAATTGCAATTCTATAAAAGTTGAAAGCTTGTCTATGCTATATTTCCAAAAAAAAAAAAAAACGTGATACCTCAAAATAGGAATTATAGAATGATCCACCAAATCCAGCACACCAAGACATTCCAAATTCCGCTTCATTGTGCCCATCTGGAAAGATGAAAGATAATTGATGAATCTAATATTTCAATTCTTTTGGTTCATTTGTAAGTGCTCATAGATTAAGGCAAACAATAAGGAAGTAGAAACCAGGAATACTTATATATTCATTAAAAAGAAGAGCAATATCTATCATTACTTTAGTTTTACTCCAGGCACAACTAAACTCAAGTGTGGAAGATGTCAACAACGCATCATTTGACTATTCACCATGTTGATTGAACATGCTCAAGTCCCGATGTCAGAATCAAATACTCCCTCAAGTCATTTATATAAGTCATTTAAGGTAAAGGCACAAGAATTAAGGCAGCCTCAATTACAAGTGTAATTTACATACATGTCCTTTGACATTAAATGAATATTATGAATTGAAGAATTGAAGAATCATAATTATTTGAATTGTATAAGGGTAAAATGGATAAAAATGCAATAAATACTCTTGAATTTCGAAAACGACTTACAATTTTGAACAAGAAATTTTTGCGAGAACGACTTATATAAATGACCGGAGGAAGTATCATTTTACCTACTATAGTTTTTTTCTTATTTATTTTTCTCTTAATTTATTACTTGAATGTCTAGGAGCACTCCAATAAAAGGGAGAAAATATTGTTACTAATGGATCCATTGTAGTGCTTTGTAACCTCATACAAAATTATTGAACTAACTAAAACTATTATTCATAGAAAACCCATTAATCTGGAATCATTGGGGAAAAGGTCAATCGAAATGCAAAAATAGTCAAGGATTTCTACCCAAGTGAATAAAGCTAAAATTTGCCTCTTGAGAAAAAGATGAATAGAACCTTGGAATAGCCCAAAAAGGCAAATGAACAAATCATGTGGCTCCACAAATTAAAAGGGCACCAAAGAACCTAATTTTTATAAAAGTATGAAAAGCATCCTTAAAAACAAAAAAGAAAGCGATACTAAATCCATATTTCAACAAAATTTATCTTCTAATTTTGAAGTAATGAAAACAAAATGCTAAAATAACAAAGTTAAGGAAATTAATTTGTAACACTTTGTCATGCATCTTAATCTTCTCCATGAAATTTGTATTCCTCTTCATAATTGCACGGATGACCTAAAAGATAGGACCATAAGATGACTACAAATGATGGTCTGTATAGAATAGAACAAGTGTGGATTATCGAATGTTTCCGAAGAAACAAAAGGTGTGAATTATAGGCTATAGTAATTCTGATGTTCATGCTTTGATCCATGATTAAATTATAGCTTCAAAACAAAAGGCTGGAAGATCAAATATGAACAGTGCTTAATGAGTGATGGAATTGGAAAAGAAAAATATTTGAAGGATGCACCAAAAAAGAAAAATATTTGAGAAAGTAGAGCTTCCAAGAGAAGTGATCAGTCAAAACCATTTTAAGAGCACTGAGATGCATCATGAGAGTGGTCAAAAGGTAAAGAAGAATCAGAAATACATTAATTGTTTCATTGAAGAACTCACACACTAGGAAAACTTTTGTATTTAGCTGGAGGGGAGGTAAAGTTTTGAGAATGAGAAGTATAAACTCTTATTCAATAAATTTGGGAAAGCAGTTCTCAAACAATAGATTTAGGAAAGCACGTGAAGTTTTCTTAGAAGCTAATCAAGTCTAATTGCTTGATCTGATTGATCAAGCAATCGTACTTGGACCAAGTAGTCTGGTAGATCCTGTCCATAGATTGAATCTTCCAGATATTGTTCATTTGCTATTACTCTGGGCAGGTCTCGGGTGGACTAAATCTCCAACCAGATTGGTGGATGAGTTGAGATTTGTGATCCCAAAACGGCCCTAATTACTCCAATCCATCAGAAAAAGCCTCCAGTAATAACAAGTAATGTTGAAAAAGCACTAGATGGAAGCATTATAGTGAAAACAAACAAAGGGCAATAAGTTAATGAGACCAATACTATAAAGCAATATCTGGATCAGTGGTTCTTTTAAGGAATAGAAGTGACAGAAGAATAATCAGGTTTGAAGTTGGAAGGCTTCAGTTGTCACGAAGAGTATGACTTAAGTAGAAACAACTTGATACAAAATCAAAATCAATTTGAGAAAATAACTTACAGTAACAAGCAGGGTCCAGTATAACAGGCTCCCCATCCTTATCAGCACTGACATTCCCACTCCACAGATCTCCATGCAGCAAACAAGGTTCAATTGCGACATTCTCAAAAAGAGGTCCCAAATTCTTCATCAGTCTTTCACCTGTTAAATGAAATCTAAAAGATCACATCATCAAATATGTCTATGACTGAATCCAAGTACATTATGGTGCAGTGCATTGAGAAAAATACAGCCATTTAAAGGAATTCAAGTACCTTTTTCGTAAATGGTAGAATCACCAAATTGTTCCTTGGCCAATTTTAGTTGAAATCCCAATCTATGCTCAGCAAAAAATTCAACCCAGTCTGATTTCCAGTTGTTAATTTGTGGTGTGCTGTAAACATATGAATTAGTAATAAATATATCCCAAATGCAGAAAATCTAAGAAGATCCGGAATAATTCACCTTCCAATGGTATTATTAACGTCAAAACCAAAGCCTTTGAAAGATTTACCAGCTTTATGCATCTCGCCAAGCTTTTTTCCAAGAACAGACTGAACACACAGTGATTGATGTATGAAAATGGCTTATCGTTATTGCTCCACTTAAATCAATAGGGAAAACATTTTCAGCCTTGCCTGATCAGGTCTAGAACCAAATTCTATAAATTCCATTATTATGTAGGAACCACTTGTTGGCAGTGCTCCGACCTACAAGGAAATTACGTTCACACAAAACTACTGGCATCTGGATACGTGATAGGAAGTAAAAGATCAGTTAATGGGTAAGAAGTCCTTAAATGAAACAGATTTAGAAGCTCCTCACCTTATAAGCCCTTGGGACACGAATTGAATTGGTTTCATACATTGCATTTTAATCCAAGAGCCTCTCCTTCAAACATTGATGGCCCAATACTCCTGATTGATATGAAACATGGAGCTGATTCTTCTTTCACATAAACATAAACTTATCCAATGGAAAGAAAACCATTAAAAAATGCAGATAAAGACTGCAGAATTAGTAATCATTCCTTAATACATAATCATTCCTTAATACATCCTACTTTAACATGATCTGCTAAGCCACTACGGTTAAGTAAAACAACAACTCAACAAGTATGAAGCATGCAAATGTATTCAGCAAAATGAAAAAACTTGGGCGTGCCTGTTTGTCTTAATAAAAAAGGAACCGGCATCTGTGTCATAGCGATATGCAAGATTGATGCATCCACCACCAACAGTACTGATTCTCTCAATTTCTGTTGCTTTTCCTTCAGTTAGTATCCAGTCTCGAATCGGATCATCCCTCAAAGCAGCCACTGTATATTATCAAAGAGAAGTAAATAATTTTGTTTGATTCTTGCATAGGAAGTGTCAATAAAAATAAAAAATAAAAAAAATAAAGTCTGAAAATAAGAAAAGAAGCAAATACGCATAACATAAAATGCCATATAAGGAGTCTAATATCAATGACTCTGAATAAAACTTTGACAAGTTGTATTACTGCATTCACATCACGATGCAGCATACTTAAAGTCCAAGATGTCTGCCACATCATTGCTAGGTAGCTCACAAGGGGAGCATTATATTTATGTTAAACAATGATCTTGTATGGTTTAGATCAGTGATAAGTCCAGAAATTAGATTAATATTGTAGCTCTTTCATGCTAGTTCATTCTTTTTTTCTCAAGGAATTTTTTTCAAAAAAAAAAAATTGCTTTGCATAGTTGTATCAATTGAACATTCCACAATTGGACACTTCATATCATCATCAAGAGAGCACCCAACCTTAAGCAGCACATGATAATATCAGCTATGCTTTGGAGGAAATTCACTAATCTTCTCTCTCCCTTTGCAAAATTGAAACAATATCAGCACCAATCCAATAACTAAATTCCTGATTATTTTTTTCCTTTTTTACTTCTTTCATAGATCAAAACCTCTAGCTCCATGGTTACAAGCCAAAAGATCACTAAATCCTAAAAATAAAAATATACCTGAGCCCTTAGCAAACCCAAAAACATAAAATTTAATCCAGAGTTCTGACATGGATGCCTTAATGAGACACTATTATCAAAGGAAATGCAGTTGTAGCAGACTGTGGTAAACTTACTAGAAACTTTCCGTAATTACTTTATCATGTTTCACTTTCGTTCAAAGATCTTGTATAATTTACTTCTTTATAGTTATTTCCAATTTCAAACTTCTAAACTTTTGTATTAGCACTTTAGCAGTCTTATGCAGCATCTTGACTTGTGACTAGTTCCTAGTTCATAACAACATGGTGTCAAAGCCAAGTGTCATGGATGGCACAGAGACCTTGATCTCCAAACTCAATACATTCAACAAACAAATGACGTTAGAACAGTACATATAAGAACAAATGGTGGAGCTTTCTGTTGCATTTCAAGGGTCAGGAAAATAACCCAATCAACAATGAGTCAGAATGCCAAAGTACTAGTTGTGATGGGGACATAGGAACACCAATGAATCGCTCAAAGACAGCTACGAGAGCAAATGTATCCACCAACACCAAAATGGAGTTCCCTACGTATGACAAAACAAAAGACCCCCTAGGTTGGTTACAGCGAATGCAAGAAGTTCTTCCTCCATCAAAAGAGTCAAGACTAAGATAAGGCAAGCTTAGAGGCATTTAACCTGTTGGGAGAAGCACATGTATGGTTTGATCAATTAGAAAAGAAGGAAATCAACCTTCGTTGGAAATAGGATGAATATGTTATGAACCTTTGTGCAGGATCTAGTCACAGATTTAGACACGGTTGAATTTGTGTTTCAACCTATGTTGATAGGGAAAAAATAAGAAAATAATAGAAAAGATGAGAGAGATAGAATAGGTCATTGAAGAGGTGGCGTCCGTGACTGTCCTACTTCAAGCCCTCCTTTGATTTTTTTCACTAAAATTGCTTGCTTTATTGATTCCTTAATACTTGTATATATAGACTCCCTTATACAATACACAATAAAAATAGAACCTAATAAATAGTAACTTCTACAAATAAGAAACCTACTTAAAATAGATACAAAAATTTCCTACTAATTAATACCTAGAAGATTGTAGACTAGTAACTACTAAATAAAACTACTTCTAATTAGAAACTACTAAAAATTTCTATTAAATAATAAACATAGAAACTTTCTTAATAATAAAATAGAAACTACTAAATACAAAACTCTAATCTAAGACCGTATCATTACTCCCCTCTATCCTTTGAGCTTGTCCTCGAGCTCAATTTTTGAACTTGGTCAATGGACATCTAGCACATTATATGCTCCTCCATCTTTAACTTGAGAAACATTTATCCAAAACAGGTGTTTGCGCTTATGTCTAGGGTTGTAAGATTCATCGCAATTGTAGCACAAATCCTTCGCCCTTTATTCCGCCATCTCAGGCTTTGACTTCTTGATGAACGGAGGTGAGAAGTTGCCAATTATTGTGTTGGCACTTGTGGTAAAGGTTGTTGCCTTTTGTGACGAGATGTTTAAGGGTGCTCCAGAGTTTTGGTGATAGGTGTGTTGGTAGAACTTCCACTAGTTTTGGGAGTGCTCATCGTGGACACGATGCGTGCTGGGAGCAAGGATGCAAGTGGGGCGAGGAATCCTCGCGAGGGATAGGGATTCCCTACCACGAGGATGGGGATGGAGAATTTAATTGGATATGGAGGTAAGGATGGGGATAAAATCTCATACCCATGTGGGTATAGGTACGGGGATGGAGAAAAAATATATTCGCGGGGATCCCAGCTGGGAATCCTCATTGGTAATATCCATGGGGATCTCCATGGGTATCCCCATTGGGGATCCCTACGGAGATCCCCGTATATATCAAATACATCTATATATATTGTGTATATATATATATATATCAATTTCATATAATATTACATAGCTTTCACCCAAAACACTAGTGATAAACAAACTCTAATGTGATTTATAATTTTAACTTGTTTAGTTAATTATATGTTTTGTTTTGAATTGTTTGCAACTATATTTATATGTTATATTTTATTTGGTTGGAGTTTTCAACAATTGTGATACTATGTATGAGTACCATACTTTTTATAAATCTTTTAAAAAAATTAAGTGAGAAAAAATATTTTCCCGCGGTGGTTCTTTCGTAAAATACCCACAAGAATCCTCGCAATGATCTTCAATGGGGAATGAAATGGGGAAATATTTTCCCCGCGGGATTAGGTAGGATTAGACAGGGATGGGGATGAAAGTTCATCCCCGCGTGGGGATGGGTATGGGGATGGGTAGATGAATTCTTATGCGGGGATGGAGATGGAGATGGGATCCTCATCCCCTACCCTCCCCTTTTGCATCCCTACCTAGGAGTGACACTTTACATAATTTTTGCTTGAGATCTAAGGCACGAGCAAGATTCATGGCAAAGCCCAGATTGCCCGATTGTAGCTACTCGATGTCAATCCACAAGTCCTCGATCAAACCAGCAGTGAACAAGTCCACCTATTACCGTTAGAAGTCCAATGTCCTGCCAACAAAGATTAGAATTGGTGTTGATACACCTCCACAGAACTAGTTTGCTTCAAGTTGGCAAAATCCTCCAACCTTACGTCGTGTCCTCCACAACCACTATGTTGTTCCTTAGCATAAACATTGACGGGTTTCATTGATGTCCATCGAATTGCGTTAGTGAGACCCATCATATGTTCTTTGAGAGTCTTTTGTTGAGCGCTCATATGCTCCATAAAGGTTTCCAACTTTGCAATTAGAGCTTTTGTGTCACCCATGACAAGTTTCTTTGATACCAAGTTGTAATGAACTTTTGTGCATGATCTAATCACAAGTTTAGACACAATTGAATTTGTGTTTCAACCTATGTTGATAGGGAAAAAAATAAGAAAATAGTAGAAGAGATAAGAGAGATAGAATAGGTAATTGAAGAGGCGGAGTCCATGACTCTCCTACTTCAATTCCTCGTTTGATTCATTTTCACTAAAATTGTTTGCTTTATTGATTCATTTATACTTGTATATATTTAAACTCCCTTATACAATAAAAATAAAAACTAATAAATAGCAACTTCTACGAATAAGAAACCTACTTAAAATAAATATAGAAACTTTCAACTAATTAATACTTAGAAAATTGTGACTACTAAAATAGAAATTACTTCTAATTAGAAACTACTAATAATTTCTACTAAATAATAAACATAGAAACTTTCTTAACAATAAAATAATAAACTCTAATCTAAGACCGTATCAGAATTCTCAATAGAGTTCATGGTTGTTCTTGCAAACTAAATAAGAAAATATCGACGTTCAACTTTTCATGTCCTAGCTAGTCTAAAATCAATTTAACAAAAATCCATGGAGCGGAAACGCTAGAGAGCAAGGTACTATTTAAACTGTCTAAATAATCAACACAAAAATATATAAATCATTCTATTTCAGGGCTTGGAAAATAGAATGTAACAACTCGTGTCCTTAGCCTAGTGATTAGCACTAATATGAATGTTAATTAACACCGATTAGGCTCGTGGTTAAGCCTGGCTTGTCTAGATTAGTGTGCGCGAGTGTTTTTGTGTTGTTTGGTGTGCCAAAACAAGTAAAAACCAAAGTTATATAAAGTTAGATTAAAATAAAATCTCAAAGATAGGCCTCGGGATGCGTAGGTGAGTGATGATGTGTGTCAATTCAACACAAGTGTCACTTTAAGTAACAACACACATGATGCACCTCGAGATGCATGTGAAGAAGATCAAGATGATGATCTAATGATGCATGAGTGGATGAGGTGGATGCGCAAGAAATGAGAGCATGTGATGGCGGTTAAGCGAGATGGTTTTGATTATCGAGCTTTATAACCCTTAGATCAACCTCGAGATACAAGACACACATTTCAAGGAAGATCAAGACATAAATAACAAAGAAACAAGGGTTTCCTCACTATTCATCAACCAAACTCAAGAGAACAAGAGAAGAAGAGATTGAGAAGTTGAAGAGAAGAGAAAAGAGAGATTGAGGAAAGTACCAAAGCTTGGATTACCATCTTCTCCAAAGTGGTAAGTTCTATCATTTCTTCCGCAATTCTCTCAATCTTTCACTCATTTCCAAGGGTTTAAGTAGGGTTTTGACAGAAGAAACCATGGCTATGGAGTTCTGAATCAAAGGGGAGGTTCGAATGGGTTCATTAGAATCCATTAATGTAGCAGAATAACACTCTATAGCTGTCCATAAATCTGTCACACTTTTAGTATGTTTTCTCCATGAAATGACACCATAACTTCATGAAAAGGAAGAATTATTGCAAGGGCCAGCACTAGCTGAACCTTTGGTGAGTTCATTGGGTCTATTGGAAGTTTGGAACTCATTGAAAGTGAGAAATCAAGTTATGTTCAGTAGTCACACATTTTATTGTGTTTAAGCTACGTAATGAGACTATAATTGATCAAAATGATGAGCTTTAATAAGGAACACCATAGTTGAACCTTACCATGTGTTAGGCAGTGTTTGTGGGGTCATTAGACCCAACCTTCAGAGATTTACACCACCAAAGCATCATATAGCAGTATATGACAGACTCCCACATCATCTGTAAACCCTCACCCTCTCAAAGTCTAAAAAATACCAACTATGTTTTGGAGCCAACTCAATCATCCTCCCTGCTTCAAAATGGAGACAATATCGGTCATGCTTTTGGAGTAATTTATCTTCTTTATGTTAATGTACGTCCAGAGCTCTAGTTCTTTGGTTAATGCGAGTCAAAGTCTCACACATTCTTACAAGTTACAATTACACAATGTCAACGACATCTGGTCCCCCTAGGGAAATAAAAAAAGCACATCAAATCCAATTCAGAGGTCACAAAACAGACTAGAAGCTGCATAAATTGAGTTATCCGCAGCTGTGGCGGTTGAGTTTTGGCATCAGAAAATACGACAGATGCCATGACTAATTTGAGAAAATCTGCACAGCACTTAGTATAGTAAACCAATAAACCATCATTTCCAACATTCTCAAGTATTAAGGAAAAATATATTGCAAATACACTAACTACTCTCCCAAGACAGATATGAAAAACGAAAAAGAAAAAGAAAAAAGATAAGCCCAAACAACAACAAAGACAACCTAGCCTCGATCCCAAATTAGTCAGGGTCGGCTAAATGGATCAAACTCTTCCACTGCACTCGATTTCATGCAAAAAAGATCAACCCAAACCACGAAATACTTGTCCTAAAGTTTTGCAAAAGCCAACTTAATGTAATAACATAGAGTGGAAAAGGGCCCCGGCTTAGGAATAGGGCTTTAGTGCTCTGACGAAGGCAGAAGTGATGTGTTCAATTCTCAGCACCGCAATTACACCGTTTTCCTTCAGCATTTAGGTTAGTGGTAGGACCGCCTTCCCAGTCTCCTGGGATTAGCAAGTCTTAATTGGGAGGGGCCAAGGGGCCGTAAAAATATTAAAAAAAAAAAAAGTGGAAAAGCTAGGGACCCCAATCACCATGTTATACTGTCCAAACGATCAATCAACAACGCAGTTGTACTACAATATTTTTTTTATACCCGCATAATGCAGAAGTAATTAAAAATCATTGGTGGAATGATATATGAAACGATTAATCACTGAATTGAAGGTAAGAAATGTTGAATTGAGAGGCTCAGTGTTGTGGGTTTTGTGTAAGTTGTGATTGGAATGGTGAGGAACGCAGTGTACAATTAATCCAGAGAAAGAAGGGGATTTCATCAGTGTAGCAGTTACTTACTTGCTAGTGGCTTCCGAAGAACCGTACAAGGAACGAAGGACGAGAGGGCTCCCAGTCCCAAATGTGCCACCATTATCTCTCCGGCTCTCTCGTGCTCCCTCCTAACAAATAGGGCTGTGGTGCCCCAAATCTCCAAAACCTAAATAGACCAAACTCGGTCGAATATGTCTAACTTGAGTCGAATTTGGGTGGGTATTTACCAGTATCGGCTATATTGCCATCCCTAGCCAACATAAAATTCCCTGGCTAAGTGATTAACACGAACCAATTTCTTGACGTACTCCAATATGGTCTTCTCCACATTATGGTCTCTATTAGTTCGTTTTTGTTAACTTACAATATTAATTTGGAGTTATTTCTTCGAATTAATATTTTTATGTTTGGTTCAACTTTAAACTTGTAGGGAAGTTTCAAAATTTTAATCAATAAAAAATATGAATTGACATAAATAGTCTTCAAATAAGAGATAAATAAGTAATAAATGAGTCATTAATGAAAAATAATTGTGTCCACAACTCTTGGGAGATATGTAATGGGCCAAAATTTTTAACTGTGTTATCGTCTTTATACAAGCTCAACGACCCATACTATGGGACCCACACCATGATATGTTAGTTTACTGAGGCAAGGGCCAAGGTACATTTTAAATTTGAGTGTCGTACGTCTAGTGTATTGTACATGTGTAGACTACTAAGTCATTTACAAGTATGCAGGTATCGAGACAAGCGGGGATGTGCCTCGAGTCGCGTGTCGACGTGGGACAGAGGTAGGGCATATTGAGGTACGAGTCAATTATTTACATTAATTGACAATCACTTGGTAATGTGTGGTTTGTATGTGGCCACATCTATTACTTGATATATATATACTAGTTTCAAAACGTGCTACGCACGATTCCCCCGCTCACTTCGCTCGCAGAGATTAGTTTCTAAGAATTTATTAAAAAAAATTAAAATTGTAATTAAAATTTAAAAATTAGAAATACAAGTACATTTTTTAGCTTATCAATATTCTCTAATGTGATTGAGATAAGATGTAAATGAAAAAATAAGTCTAGTCATGCTAGGACATTACTTCCTCAAAAAAGAAAAGAAACAAGGAAAAAAAAACACAAGTGGTTTGACACATCAATTTATGAACACTTGCTTGTGGAGATTCCGTAGAATTGTATATAAAGTTCAATATTTACCTCAAACTCTATAGATAGAAAATATAACTTTGAGATTATGAATGTAAATAATTGAATTAGTTGGGATTAAAGCTTTAGACACCTTTTTTTTTTTTTTACATGATTAATCAAAATTTTTTTCATTCAAATTTCTTATGGGTCTTGGGTTTGTTCCCTCCCTCAACACCTTCTTCAAACCACCTTCTTCTTCAACCCCCACCTTCGTCTTCTCATTCTCGGATTCTCTTTTCTTCACTGTTATATATATATATGACCGAACCTCCTCATCTCTTCATCACACAATCAACAACCAACCAAAACAACCCCTCCCAATTCCAATTATTCATAGACAAAACCAGTCCCACAGTCACTAAAATAAAAAATTGAAATATTATATCACCTTCAACTGTTCTTCAATGATGCCACCGAATGTCACGACTCTTGTTGAATTTGGTCTCCAACCGAGAGAGAGAGAGAGAGAGAGAGAGAGAGAGAGAGAGAGAGAACAATGAGGGTTTGGGTGAGAATGATGAAGAAGATGACCAGTGGTATGCACCCCCTTAAAACGTATCAAATGGTAGCATGCAATTCAAGCTTTCAACAGATACAATGTTCATATAAATCGATTTGCCCCAAAAACAAGTACACGCTCCAATTTAGAAGTCTCCATCAATTTATCAACATCTCCGTCTCTGTGTATTGGATTGATGAGAAGGAGTTTGTGTATTGGATTGATGAGAATGAGTTTATCCAAAGCATGAGAGAGTGATCGATTGAACAATGAGAGAAAGATAAAGCCGTGTATTGGATTGATGAGAAGGAGTTCGGATTGATTTGGAGATAAAGAAGAAAAAACGCGTGGTAGATTGATAAAGAGTTAGAGTTTAATTTATAGACAAAAGAAAATGTTGATTTGGAGATGAAAAAAAAGTATGGGCAAATAGGTAAATTTCATTACCACTTAAAAATTTGTGATTCGTGCTTTTATATATATATATATATAACATGGGCCTAAAGTTAAAGAAGAAAAAAATTGACATCACTAGATATACATTTAGATTCACACACACACATATCTCGACACAAGGTGTCAAGTATTAGAGTCACTTGAGAGTGACACAAAGGATAAGTGGTGTGAGCAAGAACCACATGATACGCCTCGAGATACGTGTGTGGGTTGAGATGTGTGGCTCGACATTCAAACCACCCAAATATAAGTCAAATACACCTCTAAAGTTTAACCTTATCTTATTCTTAAAACACAAAAAAGAAAAGAAAATAATGAACTCGAGAGAGAAAGAAAGCCAAGAAGAATGAAGAAGAATGAGAGAGAGAGAGAGAGAGAGAGAGAGACCGAGCTCGACGTAAGGCAAGGTGATTGAATCTCCCTTGTTGTTGTGTCGTTTGTTGGTGTTGTTTATGTTGTCGGTTGTTGTTGGTGTGAGTAGGGGAGCTCGGACGAACTCCGATGGCAGGGGAGTAGTCTCTTCTGCATATCAAGCCCAACTGGGGTTGGGGATGGAAGCCCAACCCCGAAAAGAAAGAAAAAAAAAAAAAACAGAGCCGATAGTCTGTTGCGCAAGAGGAAGAAAATGGTGTCCCGAACTGCCGGTTCGGCCCGTTCAGCCTAAAGAAAAAAATAGGAAAAAGAAGAGGAGAAAAGTGGGTGAACCGGGCCGGTTCGGCTTAAGCGAGCTTAACCACGTTCGGCTCGGTTCAAGCCCCCGAAAGAAAAAAAAATGCTGGAAAATTGGGAAAATTCCAAGTAAATTAGGAAAAATTTCGAAGAATTATATTTCGACAAAATAAATGGAAAATAATGAATTTTATGAAAAATAAAATATTTAGAATTTCGGACGAGCATTTTTTGGGGGTTTTACCTCAATAAACGCGAAATGGGCCGAATGGCCGAAAATAAATAAAAAAAGTTTTTAGAAATTTGTCTTGACTTCGATTTGGCCTAAATCGAGACATTATATAATGTTAGGGAACTAAGGGGAGAACTCAAGTATTTGGGCACGCACTTCGAATTGTTGAGAGATCGGATAGACTAGGACACACGTGTGAATTGTAAATACATCTGTGAGAATTTTATATTTCATTTCATTCTCTTATTGTTGTATTGGTCTATTGGTAGACATTGCTACTTGAACTCGCACATCATATTGTTCTTGTATCTATTCATGGATGAATATTGTGACATGATGCCTTATGAATTGTTTCGTTGCCTCGATTCCCACACTTGATGTCATTCTTGAACAAAATTGATAAAAAGCATGCTAATGGAATAAGGTGGATTTAAGTAGACTTGTATTCGATTTCTTTTGTGCTTTTGTAGCCTAACTTGTTTTGGAATCCTATAATTTTGGACTTATTTGTCTTTGAAATTAAAGTAAGGATTATCTAGTGTCCATTACACGAGATATGCGCGGTTCATGGGGATATGGGTCTATCGGGGTTTTGACACTCACCGCCGACCAGACGTAGATAATCTCGACTTAGCCTGTGTCTGTCTCTACATCTTTAACTATGGTATTTACTTGCATTTCTTATTTCAACACTTTATTTCGCTACTTTATGCTTTTAAATACCATTCGTTTAGTTTGGAAATGTGGCATGGAATTCTCCAGTTAGAACTTAAATATCACTATACTCACCGTCTAGTTTATGACGGTGGGTGTAGGTCCATCGAGCAATAGTAGACCATGGAAGGAGAAGATCGACGACTTCCTCTGAGTAGTTCGGCGACTCTCCTCACTCATTTGTATGTCTCGACTTTTGATGTATTATTTTTATGTCATTTTGGGTTGTACATTGGGTTGAGTGAATAGTGTCCTATATATACGTGCTTGTGCTACTGTATTTTCTTTGTTTTCGCACTTAGGAATTTTGAATTATCATGGCTTCACATAATCTTTAAACTATATTAAAATGATAATATACATCAAGACATGAATTTAGAGGAATGTAGGAATGAAAGACTGAGTACTACGTAATTAAGTCTTAGGTGAGTTGGATTAATGCTTGATTACGGGATTAGGTCGGGTGGTGTCCTGTTTAGTAGTTGGGGCAGTCACAAGATAACTCATTAGGGGGTGATTGGGAGATAACGTACACCCTAGGGTGTAACTTGCAGTCAAGTTGGACAACCAAACAAGATTAGTTCTCAACTACCTGTAAGTTATCTCCCAAGAGATATCTCCACCCCTAACCAAACCCCTAACCAAACAAGGCATATAAGAGCATTTTCTAATGAATCCATCTGAGACACAATCAATGGATACTCAATCCAAAAAGAGCTCTTCATTATGACCATAAATTATAAGGTGCTCTATGGGCACCCCTATTAATGAAGGCACACCATTGTTGAGGGAACTAATTGGTTAACCTAGGGCACCCAAAAATTTGAATTGAAATCCCAAAATTTCCCCTAAGTCACGCATCTCGCCACCAATTCGATAAAACGAAGAACAAAGAGAAAATATGGTTTTCTTTTGGAACCTTAGACTTTCTCTTGATCCATTGCAATGACAAAGCTCTATTTCTATTCGTTTCTCCTCTGTTTTAAGTCCGTTCAAGTTGTGATGTGCTTCAAGATTGAAGGTTGTCCAAGTCGTTAAAGTTCATCTCCATTTTAGGGCTCGGTTTTAGGGTTCCAATATAGAAGGAATCATTAATTTGACATATTATATATGCGTTTAAAGTCAATTTTGCAAGTTTTTGTTAGGTATTTAGTTTTTCGTATAGTTTGTCTTTAAGGGTTTGTTATTTGCAAACCCGTGACTTTCAGGCCACACAGGTTAGAGAGTCTATGTATATTCTAGGCTAACCATAACCGAGATATAGGGTTAATTGTATTTGCATAAAGTCTCTGTTTCATCCTACCGAGACTTACATGGTTGTCTCGGTGGGCACCAACCAAATATTAAAATGAATTTGTAATTAATCATCTCGGTTACCCAAAATCGAGATTGTGCTTAGGTTGTAGTGTGTTAGGTACCATGAAATTCAAATATGTCTCGGTCACTACATTACGAGAATGCATTTGAATGTAGAGTTATAATGGTTTCGGTGACATCCAAACAAGATTGCATTCATTCTCTTGGTTATCAATTACCGAGAGTCTAGATAATATCTCAATCACGTATGTCCGTGACCGTGGTTTTATTCCTGGACCTGCTTTACCGAGAGTACTTAAATTATTGAATTTTCTATATTTTCATTGGAGTTTACCGAAGTTTTCTGTTCATAGTGCTTACATTCAATTCTTTTATCAAGTATGGCTCATCCTAAGACCCCAATGAGTAGGGAGGAGGTTGGTGTGAAGCCAACGAGGGGTAATCGAGGGCGAGGTGGCGGAGACTCTAGACTATGTCTTATCGAAAAGAGAAATAGAATGGGATGTGAATGATAAGGCCAAGGCTACTGGAAAAAATGCTACGAATGATGAGGTGCAGGATGAGGGTTCCAATGTTGTCACTCGTCGGCATCAGGATCTTGTCATTACCAGTAGTGAAAGTGAGGCTCAAGCATCGAAGTCTAGTAATCAGTCATCAAAACAAGCAGAAACCGTTTCACAATGTGGGTGGGAGTACTGGTGGTGGAGGTAGCCGAAATGAAGAGGAGGCACAAGAGCAACAGTGTGCTCTTTTCATAGTGGTCCATTAGATGGATCTTTTTTGAAGAGTTTTAAAGATCATTTAGCCTTAGTGATTTGGGATAATCAGGTACTTAATGTTGCATTCAAAACAATACTTAAAAACTTTATGTTATTCATGTCACCGATGAAATTTTGTTGTTGTTGTAGGATCACCCGTTATTCAAGTGTAACAATCATGGGGCTCAAAATCTAAGAATAGAATTTGCAATCGTGTCATCCTCGAACCAAAGGCCTTCAAAGGATCATCTAGCAGTCCAGGTTGACTCTGTTGATAGACTGCTCATACCATAAGGCAAACAAAGAGGTCATTTTTTCCTTTGTAGAGTGGTGGCAACTGGAGAATAACACATTTCACTTACCATTCGGTGAAATGTCGATTTCTTTGAAGGATATAAGCATTCTCCTTAAGATTCATATGTTGGTCAAAGTTTTTGCATTTGAGAACGTTACTAGCTATACCTTAAAATCTTGTGCTGGTGCGATAAAGCTAATGTCTAAATTACTTGAGGTTAGCATTAAAGATGTTGAGGAAGAAGTGAACATCGATAAGGGTCTCAACATACATAAGTGTTGGTTTAAGACTCGATGGTGCTCCAAGCCTACTTCAAATGACATTAGGGCGTACCTATTGTACCTGCTCTCCTGCACTATTTTCACCGACAAAAGTGGATCGCAGGTCTCTATCGCCTTGTTAAAGTTTCTTGAAGATTTGGATGATGTGAGTAAGTATGCATGGGGTGCAGTCGTATTGGCGTATTTATACCGTCACTCAGGGTCTGCCACCAGAGTACAAGTATCCCAGATTATTGGCTACCTCACATCACTTGAGGTAAAGTTATATCTCTTTGTACATTGTTATTTCGGGATTTTTAATTAGTTTTTGAGTTTTTCGAACAACTAACCTTATATGTATTATCATGGATGGGTGTACAATGGAAAGTACATAGACCACTTGCAACCTTGTGTCTCTAGATGGATTCAGAAACACGAGACGGTGATGAACGTTAACAAGTTAAGGTCTATTAGGAGGACATTGGACAGGTTGGAGTCAAGCGATGTGAGTTAGTTACTCAATCATATTAGTACACCTTCAAGTTAGTTTATATTTACTAATTACGTTAATTTATCTTTAATTAGATCACTTGGGGCCTTTACGTTAATGTCAGGGATATTGGAGTTGTGCACCCGATTGCGCTCTAGAGTGGTAGTTTAAAATACATGGACATGGTGGAGCCCTACCATCCGGAGAGGATCCTGAGACAATCTGGCCACGCGCAATCTATACATGAACCTTGTTGGGGCATTTGTCATAGGTTAATCTACAAATATTGTTTATCTTATAATTTTAGTTAATAAAATCGAGGTTTTCATTTGTTTTTTTATAAGTGATTGCATGTTTACCTTATAGTAAGACCATTGTGTATTTGTTGAAATATCTTAAATGTCCATAGTCGGTCATTATATTGGGAACTATAATGAATTAAGACTAATGTTAATCAGTATATGATGGTCATGAGATTATAATGCATATAGGGATACGAATCGAGATCATGAGTACTTGTTAGGGAACTAGGTACTAGACTGACCCACTATGAAAAACCACATGGACTAAGTAATAGGTGTTACTCATGATAAGTATATCATTTGTCATTCGACTTGAGATTACCATATACTTTAACATTAGGAGCATGATAATCTGACACAATCAAATGTTGTCGTTAACCAAACGATTATAATGATAATGATTAGTTACCATGTGAATAATATGTCAAGGTGTGTAATTAAGATAGAATTTGTCGCTCTCGTATAAAGAGATATAAGTGGATCCCTCGATATTATAGACTGATAATGACCAAGCTCATGTGAATTGATATGATCAATATCACTTGAATGTTTTCGGTTTACCTCAATATCCAGACTAGTATGATTGAACATTAAGGATAACTTTCCATGCCTTATGTTTAATCAGAGGATATCGCACTACAAAAGGGTATGATATATGTTATTCATTAGGTTGTATCAATTTTGATATTCATGCAATTTGGGTGGTCATAATGTCTTGCTAGAGACTGTTTATGACTTGTGTACCAAAATGGTTTTGGTCCACACTGCCAACATCGCATGAACCTATTAGGTTGCACATAAAAAATGGCTTTACACAATTTCAATTGGTCTAGAGTAATGAATTTTATATGATAAAATTCATGACATCAAAACCCTTATAATTTGTTATATGATAACTTATTAATAGGTGTGTATGTGTAATTTACTTAAACTGCCTAAATACAATAGTTGTATTATCAATAGAATTTTAAGTGAGGGTTTATCTACACATATAAGTAGAGGTTGAAACCTCAAAACAAAATAAGATTTTCATTTTCTCTATTTTTGAGTTCTATGAATTTTAGGAGAGAAAGAAAAAATGTTTTCTATTTCTTTTTAGGCTAGTACTTCAAATTATAGAAGACGCGCGCTTGAACGTCTTGGAGATCGATCGATCGGAGAAGGAAATCGCGGATTAAAGTATGGCTTACTTTTGTAGATCAAGTTTGATGGAACATTTTCGATCTTGTTGGGGTTTTTCAAAATTGTTTTGAATTCTTCAATGCGTATATACCCCAAAACCCAACATCCATACGCCCATTGGAAGTAGTTCGAGTCCCATTTGGACTTAAATACTCTATTAAGTATAGGTTCCAGGAAAACAATTGGAATGTTGGCGTAAACATTTGTTGGCCCCCGAAGTTCGAGCCAAGAAAGCGCATTTTGAGTTCTTGGCTACATTGGACTATCTTCCTTGATTTTTGAAGGTGTCACACTCGGTGATCAATTGATCAATAACCTAAACGTTGAAAATGATGTCGTTGTCACCGGTACTATCACTAACAACGAGCTATTGGAGGTATGTTAGCTTTTTAGGTTGCCTGATGATGTACGCAATATGAATAGTGTTCTAATTGTTTTCATTTGCTCTTTGGTTTTTAACAGCGGAATAAGCGTGTGTTGGACATCTCGTTACGGTGAATGGACTCGTCGGCGAGTTTTGTACTTTGGAGTCCACGAAGAAAACGACAAGTGATTTGATCAATTTCTTGTCTGGGAGTAGTCTTTGTGCAACCACCACCAACATCACTACCACCACCATCGCCACCACCTCTACCGACACAACAACCCCTAGGGCTATATCCCCTAAGCACACCCAACACGACAATGCTTCCACATAATCAAATTCCACCTCGACCGATGCTCCACCTCCACAAGGTCGATGCTCGCCCCCACTAAGAATGCTTGCCAATGAATATTCTCGAAAATATTTCAAGAAGCCATAGCATTGCATAAATGTGAGAGCATTGATTGAATATGAGAGGTTCTTATGTTGTTGTATTGTTAAACTTGGAAAGTTTGGTTATAGTTGAACTTGTATTGTTATGATGTTGTGAATGGTCTCATTTTGCTATTTTTGCATTTATTGTTTAAGTCATTGTTGTCAATGTTTAAATTAAGCCCTCATGTTGTTGTCATTGTTTAAATTATATGTAGGTGTTGTTGAAAAATTTGCTAACATTGAATGAGGTGATTAGTTGTGAATTTGGTGTTAAAAAAGATCTTTGTCTCTTAGTGATAATTTGTGAGGTATTACTTGTATCTCCGATAATATACTATGTTATCTGTGGTGATATATTTTATTTGATCTATGATTGGTGATGTGCATTCATGTGCTACATTTTATAAAGTGCATTGGTGTTACATTTGATGCAACATTTGATATACATTGGTGATGTTTATTCTAATTTTTATGCACCATGTTTGATGAAATTTATATATTGAGTTTATTCTTATATTGATTATCCAATTTATGATTATATCAATTGCTTTATACTTCATGAGGTATATTTGTTTTGTCAAAAACCTAACTTCATTTTAAAACCTTAAGGACAAGGTTTGAAATAGTTTGGAGGGATTTTAGGTGAAGTATGACAATGAAAATAAAGAAAGAAAAGAAAGAAAACAAAGGTAAAAGATAAGTCAAGAATTGATCCAATAAGTTCAAACTTTTGATCCAAATTCAAGTAAGTATGAATTTTATTTCACTTTATTTTTAGGAAAAAATGATAATGAAAATGAATATATAATAGATTTTGAATGGAAGTGATATTATTACCTAAGTGAATTCTATGATAGAAGGAATCAATTTGTATATACTTTTTTATTAACTTTACTAGTTAATGTATACACCGGATTGAATGTCTTGTGTTAGCCATGAGAATGGGTAGAATATCGAAACAATAGTGCAAATGAACAAGAAAGATTTATAAGAATCTTATGATACAAAGGCTATTGATTAAATATTTTTATAACATATACATGGAAAGTTATTATGCCATAATTAAAAAAAGTTTAGAAATCGATGAATTTCTATAAGTTAGAAATAATACTTTTTTTAAACTTTAGTGGATAGTGAGAAGTGTTAACAAGAGTTCACAACTATATAGAGTGTCCTATAGATTCCATAGGAAATAGAGCATATAATCTATAGTGGGAAAAATGTGAAAATGTCCATAGAAAATGGAGCAGGGATTCAAAAGCAAAAGAAAAATAAATATATAACTAAGAATAATTAGGATGGAGTAGAAAAGAATGAAAGATGAAAAAGATGGATGCTTTTAAACTCTTCAAAGAAAATATTTAGCTTGAGTGCTTGAAACTAGAGTTGAGTGAAATATTTCTTAATCAAACATGTTTTAAACGATATATTCATTAGTATCTTGGCAAAATCTCTATTGATTTTGATTGTAGTGTTATTATAAAGTATTTTATAAAATTAAGATTAATCTAGTAGTTTTTGTGATTTGAGATTCTATACTAGTCATCGTAAGCTTGATGCTTGTCTGTAGAGATTGAGAAACCTATATTATGTACTGGCCTTGGTAACAAACATTAAGTTCAAAAGGGTGTTGCAGTGGGTGGTTGAGTTATCATTAAAGGATGTTTTATTTTATCTAAATCATTCTATTATATCATAACTTTCATTTACTTGTGGGTAATATGTTTCCATTAAAAATCATTTCTGCTTTAAAACTTTTATTATTTTAAAGTAAAGATGAATTAGATTTAAATCAGTTTATAAAGAATGAAAAGAAAATATGATTAAGAGTATTCCATTGATTGGGACAACAAATTGTTGAGTTTGGGGGTATTTGACAAGTCAATAATTAGACATATTTTATAGTGTAATTTAAGTTGATTTTAGATATACATGATGATATTACACTAGGTATTCTCTTGTTTTTATGATTTCATTATTTAATTAGGAAAATGAAGAAATAGAAGAAAAAAAGAAGAAGAACGAGACAATCAACTGTAGAAGAGGTCTAGCGATTAGCCAATGATATTAGATTACACAGGAAATCACTACCTAAATCCGCAATAGAGAAGTGCCAAAATCATCAATGAATTGAAAAATATACAAAAAACCACCAACTGAATTGGTGGAGTGCAGAGACCAATTTTCAATGATTAACTCAGCTGATTTGTGTACAACTCAAGAATTGTTGGGAAATTCATGAGGTCAATTACGGTTCTTTTAGGTTAATACAAATGATTTGAGTTTATCTATGATATGCATAATTAGGAAACTATAAATAAGTCCACATGGCTTCGAAATGGACTTTTTCTTTCTCTCTCTCTCACACACACACTCTCTCTTAGCCATTTACCTCATAAATTTAATTTTATTAAGTTTATATTTGAAGCAAAATTGAAGATTTATTTATTTCGTTAAGAGGTATTTATTTAATTATATCTTTCAATTATATTATTGTGTTATTTATTTCCAGCTTGAGTGAGTAGTTTATTAATCTAAACAAAATCTAGACATGTGTATATTTTGGATTGCTATATAGTTATATAATTAAGGAATCATGAACTTAATGCTTTAGATCTATTCATACACATCAATCACAATTTTAATAATTTGTTTTTGCGTATTACAACTAATGAAGATTGATATTGCATGCATAGTTCCAAATATGTATTGTGGTATTGTGATCCTAAATCTATTTCTTATAATTGTTAACAACAATTATAGAAGTAGTAACAATGATTAATCTATAAGGCAATATTACTTTAGTAGATGTTCTAGGTGATTGTGTTCTAAGTTATCGATTAATTAGCATATTCTAATTAATATTTGATTTAGATTAGACATGATTTTCATTGAATATTAATGCTATCGTATTTCTCTTTTACTGCGTTTTATCCAATAGATAGATTTACAATGATAATAATATGACTTATTTTCATTGAATTTAGGAAAATTGATGGTTTGTTAAAGGCTATTAACCTATTATGAATTATGATATAATGATTCTAAGACTTCATGTGATATGATTATAACTAGGTTATGAAGTGATGCTATGTTCTAGTGTTGGAATACAATCCAAGTATATTAGATTGTTTAATGGAAGTGTGTTTAGATGTTTACATTATATTGAATTTAGTCTAGTTTAATTTAGTTTGCATTGAATTGTTTGAATTAGCTTAGTTAGTTTGGTTAATTAAGTTAATAGTTATAGTTTTTAGTTATTTGGTATTTTAATTCTCATTTAATTGATTAACTAAATTAAGGAAAACAAGAAAAAAATAATTTCCTGAGAAGTTTGCAAAATCCATATGAAGACGATATCCCATTTACCACTACTACAAATAATAAGAAAATATGGGAAACTATTGTGCATGCTCGACACATGTCAGTTAAGTCCCATCAATGGTCCCATCAAACTAATGGCAGGTTCGTCAAAGCCATCGCTGATATGTGCACCAAAATCACTTAAGGTTTCTATGAGGAGTTAGCCATTGCTCATGTCTTTAGTAATTGGTCACATGGATTTTTATCAGATTGTCATCCTAACTCTTTAGCCTAAAGGGGTAATCTCAACTTCTTATTGATAAGTGATTAATTATATGTATATATAGGGTTAGTTAGTTATATAATTAGTATAAATATCCCTAAACGAGTTCTAATTCATGGTATTATTATATTTTCAGGGAATCAAGATGTAATAGAAGGAATTGAGGAAAAATGAGAAGAAACTGAGCAAAAATCCATAAAATCAGAGTTGGCTCCGGGGTACATATGTTGATGACAATTCAATAATTAGAAATATTTTATAGCGTAATTTAGGTTGATTTTAGGCATAAATGGTGATATTATACTAGATATTCTCTTGTTTTTGTGATTCAAGTTCTAAAGAGGAAAACGAAGAAATGAAAGAAAAGAGAAAGAAAAACAAAACAATTAGCAGGAAAAATTCACCAGCGATTTGAAATAACACTAGGAATTTCTATCTAAATCGGCAGCAAAAAAAGGCCAGCGAATCCAAAGCGAATTAGATAGTGAAATATAAATCGCCAATTGAATCGATGAAGCATTGATCAGAGCTAAACTCAGTGATTTACTTAGCGATTTGTGTATAAGTTAGGAATCGCTGAGAAATCACTAAGGTCGGTTATGGGTTTTTTAGATTACTATTCAGAATTTGAGTTTATCTAAGATATGTATACGTAGGGAGACTATAAAAAGGTCAGAGTGCTTCAAATAACTCTCCTAATTATTTCTTTTTGTTTTCCTTTTGCTCTAAATTAGTTTTATTGTCTATATTTGAAGATACTTTGGAACTTTAATTTATATTAATTAATTTATTTATTCATCATGTCTTTTAATTGTATTTATGCATTTTTATTTCTAGCATGAGTGAGTAGTCTATCAATCTAAACAAACTCTAGATAATATAATATATTTTGGATTGCAATATAGTTCTAATTAAGGAATCATGTGCTTTATGCTTTAAATCATGACATACGTCTATTACAAAATGAACAAGTTGTTCTTTTGTATTACAACTAAAGGAGATTAATATTGCATACATAGTGGCAAATGTGTTATATGTTATTATGATTATGAATTATGTTTATAGTTATTGACAACAATTATGGAAGTAGTATTAAGGAAAATCAGTGGTTGGCTAAAGGGTATCAACCTATTATGAAGTAGAGTTTAATGATTTCATGATTCCTTGTTTTGTAATTATATCCATAGTATGAAGTGATATTACATTCGAATGTTTGAAAGTAATCCAAATATATATTATATTGTTAAGTGGGGGTTTGTTTATTTATATTGAATTGAATTTGAATAACATATGGTTTAGTTTGAATTTGAATTGTTTAGATTAATTTTGTTAGTTTGGTTATTTAATTTAGTAATCATAGTTGTTAGTTATTTAATATTTTGATTTTTGTTTAATTAGATTAACTAAATTAATAAAAACAAGAAAAAATCACTTTCCTTTTAGATTTCAAAAATCCCTGTGAAGAAGATATCCCATTTACCACTACTACAAGTTAATAGTAAAATACGGGAAATTATTGGGCATGCTTGACATGTGTCAATTTTTGGTGCTGTTGCCGGCGATTTGTAGATAATTTTTAAAGGATTATAGACATTGTATGGTCTATACATTTCATCTTATTGATTCAACAAGATCCTTACATCTGTTTGATCATGAAATAGATAGAACTTTTAATCGGAGTTTAAGATAACAATAACTTAAGAAAAACTTAGCAAATATGATGGAAGACAATAATAATAATATTAATGAAAATGTCATTAATAATAATAATAGAGTTATCAATAATAATAGAGAACTCGCTTTTAGACAAGCAAATCAAAACGTTCTAGCATATGAGCCTATGTGTATAACTTACCGCGTTGGATTATCTGAATTTGAACTGAGATCTGGATTTATTGGTGCCTTACCTAACTTCTATGGTAAAGACAATGTAGACCCATATAAATTCATAAAGGAATATCAACATAAAGTTAATGGAATAAAACTGAAAGAAGAAACTTTAGAACAAGTCAAACTTAAGGCTTTTCCTTCTGTATTGAAAGATCGAACATAAGATCGGTTGTTCTATCTTCGACAAGATTCGATAACTACATGGACTCAAATGTTAGAAGCTTTCCTAGATGAATATATGCCTGCTAGAAAATTAGTCCTATAGGAAGCAAATCACATTTGAGAAGATAAAAAATGATTAAGAATTTAATGAATTTTGGCATAGATTTCAAAGACTATTTCTTCTTGTCCACAATATGGATATACTCAAAGAGTTTTATTAGAGTATTTTTATGAAGGCTCAATCACTTTGAACATAGACTACTAGACACAATATGTGGTGGATCTTTATTTGAAATAACACCTATTCTGGCGAAAGAAGCAATTAATAAAATGACAAAACAATATATGCAATATAGTGAAAAGGTAGAATCCTCAAGAAAGAAACTCTATAAAGTGGATGGCAGTAAAAATAATGCAACTGACGATAAAATTGATGAATTACTAAAATTGTTAAGCTGTTAGTTAATGATAGATCTAATCAAGTTAAGGCTTGTAGATTTTGTAATGATGTTACACATCCTACATATATGTGTCTTACTCTACAAAAAAATACTGAAGAGGTTAATGCAATGATTTATCAATTTTTTTGGTCCCCAAGAAATCAATATAATAATACATATTATCGTAGAAGACCGAATTCAAATCTTAGTTATAGTCCTCAAAATTAGAATTATAACACTTATAGACCAAGAGCTCATATATAACTTGCACCTAATCAACATCCTCAACAAAATATCCAATCTATGAATCTAAATTAGAGCAAATGCTGCATTACTTAATGAGTCAAAGTCATCAAAATTTTACACATATTTCTCAAAACAAATTAAGACTGACACTAACGTTAATGAATTGAAAAACCAGTTAATTCAAATGAATTTACAAATAAATAAGTTAAGTACTCAACATAGTGTCAAGCTAAAGCACCTACTCAAGCCAATGTTGCTCCTACTAATGAAACACAAGTTAATGCTATATTTAGTGATAAGAAATAAATAACTATAATTGGTAAAACACCTAAACAAAGTAATAAAAAGAAGGTTCATAAGACTATTGAATAAGAAGAAGAAAAAGAAATGATGACTAATGGATGGCTGAACAATTGAAATATATACCTTTTCCTAGAAGGTTGTACCCATGATATTTAGTTAGAGTTGCAGCATTTGAAAAATCTTTACAATAATCTGAATTAATTGATGAGGGTAAAAATGATTAGATCGTTGATAATTTGAATGAAGATATGTATTCATATTCTACTGTTCCACAACGATTAGGAAAATAGAAATCTATAAACCATTGATGGAATCAATTGTGCAATTTTTTAATTAAGATGAAGTTTTGAAAGAATTCTTTGAATTAAAAGAAATTTTTTTAAAAGAATCTATGAAAACTTAGGACAAAAAATGTCTGCTTTAATAAAAAAGAAAATACCTGAAAAATGTTTCGACCCGTGGATGTTTGGAATCCCTATCACAACAGGAACTTATTTGTTGGATTTTGCTATGTGTGATCTTGGAGCATTAATAAACTCTATGTCACTCGAGTTATATGAGTCAATGAAAATTGGTTCATAGACTAATAAACATATTAACCTTACTTTAGTTGATAATACCATTATTCAAGCCGTATGGTTTACTAGAAGATGTCTTAGTCAAAGTAAATGACTTAATATCTCCTGTTGACTTCTATATCATGGAAATGAGAGACTCAATATCAGCTAAGTCTACATCTATACTTTTAGGAAGACAATTCCTTAAAACAGCTAAATCGAAGCTAGATATCTTTGAAGGAATAATATCTATAGAGTTTGAAAATAAAATTGTCACTTTTTGTTTTAATGATGAAGATATTTATGGAAACTCTGATGAATTTGATAATGAAAAATTTAAGGATAATGAATCTTTAGAATTAAATCATCATGAAGCTGAAATATATGCTATTAATGCAGTAACAATGGAAGATGAAAATGCTAATACCATGAATAAGTAAGGTGAAGATACTTCTAACCAAGAGACAACAACCTAAGAATGGAGAGTTAAACAATCAAACAATGTTGAGAATAATAATGTGGAGGAATTTAAATTTACAAAAAAACAAGAAGAAGATAAAGAAGAATCCAACAATTGCCAAGCTCGATGATCCAAGATATATATACCTAAATGTCAAATAGACTCGGTACCTTAAAGCGTTATGTGATATGGTATCTAGAGCAAATTACATGCCAATTTATTTTTTCCTTCACATTCAATTGAAATTAGATGTACTCGCTTCTTAAAAAGTTGTCATACCAAACGAATATTCAGTAAAACCGATACGTGTGGTTACTATTGTACCTGTTCAAATTGACAAGTATATTATTCCCATAGACTTTTTGGTTATGCCACACTTCATCAACGAAGATCCTCCATTAATATTAGGACCAGTATAGAATTGCGTGGTTCAGTTGAGCCAACAACAATAAACAAAAACGCTTTATGGGAGGAAACCCATACTCTATCTTTATTTTACATTTTAGTATTAGGATTAGTTGGTTGTTTTTATATTCTCTCAACTTTTGTCTCTTGTAATGGAAATATTTTAGAAATTCAATTCTGGAATAGTTTCATGTAAGGGGGTTGATCGAGCCAATTTATTTTCATACTATATTGTTTTATGCATTAGATTTATGTTAATTAGTTATTTATGGCAATGAAATATATTATTTAATACATATCATAGTTAAACTCTGAAAATTTAGAATGTTTCTACCTTTATTGAATATATGTATGCAATAATTAAATTGGGAAATCGATTTAATTGGAAAAATAGAAAAAAAATTAAGCTAGAGATTTCCCAACGATCCCAGTACATACCGAAAATCGCTGAGAAAATCGGCAATAGTATGCAGTATTCTTATTGCGAATTTGAGTCAATGATTTCTAACCGAATCAAGTTTACAACTAGAAATCACTAAGCCAATAAGGCTTATTTTTAGTGATTTCATCGGCGATTCCTTAGCAAATCCACGCTGAGAATGAATTCGAGTTTTTTAAAATAGAAACCTAAAATCGCTACATTTACCAATGCAACCTTTTAATCAAGAGACCAATTCTCGATTATATTCAACTTTCTAAAACTTAATTTCCGTGTATTTAAGTGATTTCCAACCTCAGTCTTCACACATTCAACCCAAAGCGTGATGAGTTTGAGAGTGTAAAGCCACCTAGGACTTGAGCAAGAGAAGAGTTTTGAGTCCCATACTTGAAAGAATCACTTTCAAGAAGGTAATCAACTAAAACCCTACCTCTTAAATTTTTGGTTTTTTAGTCGGTTTTGGATTTATTATTAGGATAGGAACTCAATTTCAAATTCTTATTTTAAATGGTTTTAATATCGAATGATTACTATTATACTAATAGTATGGGAGTGATGTGATGATTCGTTAATTACTATCAAGTTTTTGAACTATTTCTCATATATGGCGACTAGATTTAACTTTATATATGAGCTAATTTGAGGCTAAGTTTCAAAAGCGTTTAGGGTTTTTGTAAATATTTATCGATTGATTTGAATTACATATAACGCTGTTTTTCCGAATGCTATTTTATCAACAACTTTCATATAAATTTCAAACTCTCAATTTCAAAATGATTTTCTCGATGATATTTTATTCTTGATAGATAAGTTGAATTTCATCAAATCCATTTTCAAAAAATTTCATCCCAAATGATTTTACAAGTTAATTCTTTTACTTAAAATATTCCAAATGGCTGGAGATAGTAAATGTAGAAGTTCACGAGAAGAGAAGAGGAAGAGAAAGTTAATAGAGAAATCGAAAACAAAATCCAAAGTTTCCTAAATCTAAACCACATCAATATTTTTCAACATGCCTAGGATTAGACCTCCAAAAAACCCTACTCCATCTTATTTATTTAGTTACAACACTGAGGATGATTATGTGGAAGAGGAGTATGTAGAGGAAGTTGAACGAGAGATGCTGATGGGGAGAACATACTATTGGTAATGCCATGGTTTGTGCCACTTGCTTTACATTTCAAATATCTAGCTTATAAGTGGTCACATGTTGGTGATGGCTTTGGAAGAACATACTATTGGTTTGATGGGACCAATTAGGGGGCACAATGGCTAATGAGCTCACTAATGGTTTGCATCACTTCAAGGGTTAGGGAATCAGGCACCAGATTTTTGTCAATAACAAGTATGAATTGAACGAAATCCCGACATTATATATTACTATCTTTCATACTATTCTTTTTTTGAAGCCTTTGCATGAAGAACTTGGTTTGCTTATGATTTATGAATATTTCTTCAATGCTACAAAATCAATGGTTTCTTACTTATTTGTGACTATGAAACTTGCTTCCACGCTTCTACTTAATGCTTATTGACTTGATTTTGAACTCATGCTAGCTCTTGCATGTTTATTAAGTATTACTTGTATATTTGATGGTTGAGTGGGTTTTTCATATTACTGAGCTTCGTTAGTTCTTTTATCGCATCTCACTTATTCTCAAGGTCCATCCACGCAACCGTTAGCTCCGAATAATGGAAAATTACCCGCTTGAAGCCTTCACTTGCATTGTGAGCCTTGCATGTTAGTATTCTATGTATCTACTTATTTTTGAGAACTTATGAATCTTGGGTTGTATTAAGACTTGTCTTTTAGTTAAATTAAACCATTACTTCCATTAGTTTAAACTAGTTGAGAGATTTGGAATGATTTAAATTTTATTAAGTATTTAAGACCCCTCTTATAGATTCATTCTATGACTTATGAATTTTCTTTTCGTTACACTTCTGCAATATTATTCCATATTTTTCATTATGTTATTCCACAGACTGCTTTAGGCATGTCAGACCACCTACTTGGGCCTATTTTAGTTATCGAGCTTGGGTGGTAGTTTGGGCTAGGCGACCCAACCCTAGTTTAGATGAGGAACGTCACAGCTGGAATCAGATCATATGTATTAGAACCTACGAAGATAGTTAGGTTAATGAAACCTAAGTTTGCAGAGCCTTAAGGATTCAAAGGTGAAGTTTAAGTCAAACTAATCAATGATATGAGACATTGGTTCAAGTCGACTTAAGGTGGAAAAATGACCAATCCTAAGATAGGAAGGGATAAAAGAAGTTGATAAAATACTAACTATGATGTTATGTGCTACCTTGTGTATATAAATATATAGTCAGATATATGGTTAAGTGTCTTCTTCCATGTCAAAACCCATCTCACTAAGTCCTGACTTTTCCTGATCACCCTAATTCGACACCTAATCCGTACAATCAACTTAAACCTTAAAATAATTTTCATTTCAATATTTAATAATGCTCAAATACTAAATTTAGATTCTTACTAATCCTCAGTTCTCAATTATTTAATTGAAGCAAATTTGGAAATCATACGGAATATTTTCCATATTTATAAAAATTTCGGCAGCACCTCCTCTAAAAGTGGACTTCCGAAAAAGTTCACCTAATAGATAACAGAGTTGGGGAGAGCCCTAGAAGGACTCACAAATCCCAATAGTTCGAAATATATATCACTTTGAACTTTGTAAACAAACTTAAAGTCTCAAATCCTCTATTACAATTTTACGATGGCCTAAATGAATAAAACTACTCCATAAACCAAATGTAGCTCTAACTAATCTATTAAAATTTCCAAAGCTTCATAAAACTTGTTCATGACGTTTTATGTTATGGCCCTAGTTCCCATAAACAGGGCCTCACCCAGAGTAAACCTACATGGAACCCCAGTCAACCCTTACATGGTCAACATAAGCCTAGTTAGTCTTCTTATATAATTTTATTACTAGTTTAGTGTTTAATAATGAGTTATTAGTTTCACAAGATTAAATTAAAAAACAATAGAGAAAAAATAAGCGAAGCAACTTCAATAACTCGGAAACACATAAAATTAGGCAATCTATGCGTAGAACGCTGTAATATATACCATGTATAAGTACGATGGAAAAATTAAGCATATACATGTATTAAAGTGTCTCTCAATCCTAATATTCCAAAGGTTACAAAAACATCAACGTGGATATATATGTAATACAAAAACCTACAATATTGCAAAAGTATGAGCCGCTCTGAGAGTCCTTAGAGGTAGTCACCAATCACTAGCTCCTTACCTTTGCTATACGAGGAGCCTACAATTGTCACCGCAAAAAGAGACAATTCTAATGAGTAAATCTAGAGGAGTCTTAAAAGTAGTTCGAGAATTAAATAAATAGTCGATAAATCTTATGGGAATATAAAAGAACAGGAAATAAAGTAAGTTCATGATAAACAGACTGTAATAAAAGCAGTGAAAGGAGAATATTATGGAAACAAAAAAGAGAAGCTAAGTGGTCTCAAATTCATCAAGTTGTGAGTACTGGTGTGCGTGCCACAAGTATAACAACTCACTGTAGTAATAGTGTAACCAACTTACGTTGACTATGAATATCATCATGAGGGATAGGTTTCTGCACTAGTTGTTAATTACCAATTAAACTTGAACTATAGCTAGGGGATTCACTTTTTAATTGGTTTTATATCTAAACTAAACTATCTAACAAATCAATCCAAACTTTACATGAATTCTTATATTAAGTATATCTTAGTTCACAACTTCACCTAGGTAATTTAATCCTATGCTTTGTATTTATGTTTACATCTCAATATGTTGTGTGCAATGCCTAATTAGAATAGATAGATTTCTTTCGAATCCACTTTAATGGATTTAAGTCCCAAATCAATGGATTCTAATGCGCAAACTAGAATTTCACTTATCGGTGTGAATAACATAAGCTCTACATTGCTTTAAGTCCCAAATCAATGGATTTATAACCAACTAATCAACTACTATCTATGATGTTGTATATTTTACGGTTGTACCATTCACTTTCAAATTAAAAGCTTCAATGGCCAAGATAACTTCTAAAGCCTAAGTTCATTAAACACGTAATCAAGATGTGTAAAGCATAACGCACAAAATCAATACAAATTCTAACTATTGCACTTTTTATTCTCAATTCTCATTCCTATTCAAAATATATCATTCATACAATAAAATCTATTAATCCATAAGATAAATAGACTACTCACACTTCATTGAAACACACATATCACAATTTCTAATGGAAATTAATGCAAATCAGAGACGAATATAAATATTACCAAGAATTAATCAATGAAACCTAACTTGAATTACAAACGTAAATTCTTCAATGTTTTCTTCACATAAACTCCTTAATACTTCAACTCAAAGTAAACCTTATGCTAAATTACTCTAACAGTGGCTAACAGATGGCATGCGGTTAGTTTACCATGTCCTAATACCAATTTATACTCCCTAATAATAAATAGAAACCATACTTTACAATTTAACTTGAATTAGAACTCCACTTTCTATTTCCTATGTGTCTGGCACTGTCACTTACTAGCCTAGTGCCGTACATTATAAGCCACGGTGCCGGCTCTGCATAAGTATTTTTTCACTCCCTAGTTTCTCGGCGCCGTCCACCCTGTCTCGGCGCCGTCCCATATATATCCATATCGCCGCCACTGTGCCGAACCTCCATACTTGATTTTCTTATTTTCTTAGCTCTCCCACGCCGTGCATTTTATTCCCATATTGTACCCTTTCTTCCCATATTGCAACCTTGTGTTGCTATAGGGTCAACCCTATTTTTGTGGGTTTTTACTCCATTTCTTATCTTTTTGCTCAATTCATCCCTTTACACCTTAGTTACCTGAAAATACAATAATATCATGAATTAACACTCATATAAGGATATTTATACTAAATATACGATTAAACTAACCCTATATATAAATATAAATAATCACTTATCAAATACCCCAAACCTAGGATTTCGCATGTCCTGAGAAAGGTGTATTATACTAAGTCTCCTAATAACTAATTTTTATTCAATCTACATTATTCATGGAGTATCCTTTAATCTACTAAGTTTCAAGTTAATAGTCCACTCAAAAGTTTTTTTCTTTGAAAAAAATTATCTTTTAAGACACGTAGCTTTAACAACATTTATAACTTCACTTTTAAAATACTGGAGTAGATCACAAACAAAAAACATCACTACTCACAAGTTTGTTTCGTTTTAATAATCAAGTAGCTAGTATACAATCTGATGACTTCTCATTAAGCTCAGGAACTCACAAATAAGCATAGATCAAACTCATATTTGGTAGACTTTAGCACTTTAAGAGTTTATAAGACTTAAACATAGTTAGAATAGAAACATAACTCAATTAGCTACTCGTACTCGAGCTAAATCTTTTATTTGAAGAGTTTTAGTTTATTTTTTTTTTTTTTTTTTCTTTTTCTTTTCTTCTTCTTTTCATTTTTTATTTTCTCATCACGTTCATTTTCCTATGGGCTTCATTTTTTTCTTATTTTCCAACAATCTCTTTACTCCATTTCCTATAGAACTTATGAGATTCTCTCATTTTTTATTTATTTCTAAAACTCTTATTAGTGCTTCTCACTTTCACTAAATCAAGTAAGTTATCTCTAATTTTTCTTTTACAATGCTTATTTCTTTCCTTCTTTGCACTGAGTATTCATTTACCTTTTATTTGCAAGTAAGATTCACATTTATAATAGAATCCTTAAAGATCTAACTGTCATAGCACAAATTCCAAAATCATAGTTTAATTTTAAATAAAGATTATTGACCCATGACATGGGACTTGCATCGAGATACGTGCATTGACCGAGGCGATGTGGCTGAGGTATATGTTAGAGTTGTTGTGAGTTATACCTAGTGTATTGTATATATGTACGCTATTAAGTCACTCCTACTTGTGTTTAGATGTCGAGATGTAAGCGGGAACACGCCTCTAAAGCGTGTTGACGTAAGACTGGGTAGAGATTGATGAGGTAAACTAATTTAAGTTAATGTAGCTTAAATAGTTAAATTAGATGTTGATATGATGTGATTTACATTAAATGAAACCTAAGTTAGTTTAATAAAATATAGTCATTGGTAGTCTTCGAGATACGTGTTAACACATCAAGAGACCAATTGAGTTTCATTTGGTGTTAATTAGATGGAGTTAGTGGAATTATGTCAAGATGTATGCCACTAAATTAGTCTCAGGATATGTGTGTACATTAATGTCAATGGCTATAAATAAGTCATATCTAATATATATAAGAAATGAATGGGATGAACATGTAATTCATTTCATTTGAAAACTTAGAGAAGAAGTAAGTTAGAGAGGATCAACAAGAGAATCGTAGTGAAGTTTGGTTGATTTAGGAGGTGGTAGATCAAGTTATTGGTGTTCATTAATTAGGTAATTCTACTTACACTAGTAATTTAGTTTAATTTGATAAATTTATGATATAATTGAGATGTGGCTGTTGTAATAGACATGGTAGGTGTTTTGGGGTCTCTGGTAGTTAGAATAAGGATCTCAAGGTTTTTGAAGTTGGCCACATGTGGAGAAAAACTTATAATTCTAAGTGCAGGATTCTGGGTTTTCATGCACATAGCGCGCTAGATGTGTTAGCTAGCGTGCTACCTACGTGTAGCGCGCTAACGAGAATGGGTAGCACGCTAATAAGGTCATTAGCGTGCTGGACATGCCACCTATCGCGCTAGGTGCTCTAGAAGAACAAAATATACAATTTCCTAAGTTAAAATTAAACACATTCAAACAAGTCCGATATCCTAATTTAAGGTCTAAACATATTCTAAAATGTATGGAATGATACCAGGAGTTTATGGAAGAGTATCAAGGGTTCGGGTCAATGTTTTGAGGTGTTGGGAGGCCATATTATCTAGGAAATTTGTATGGATTGTAAGTAATTTGATAGAGATATTTATTTACATTTCATTCCAATTTTGCTATTAATTTTAAGTTATTTGGAGTGAACTTTTGTACTTTATGTGCCATGACTTGTTGTTTCATTTCATTTCATCAATTTGCTATCATGGCATTGGTTGTTCATTAATGGTTTCATTGACTCTAAATCATGTGCTATGTCGTTCTTTGCTGTTAGGAAGCTTAGTCAAATGAAATAGTATGCTATTAGGAAGGTGATTTATGTATTGCAATTCCATTTCCTTTGTGCACTAGTTTTACAATCATATTGTTGGATTCCTAAAATGTGTCTTTCATTGAATATATAAAGTAGTTCTTATATCTAGGACCAGTATATATATAGATAGCTACGGGATTTCACCACTACTTTGTGCATCACACTGGGTATGGGACCTGGGGTTATTGACAAGTATACATCACATGTGAGGGCCATTTGTGAGTAACATTTATGTGATGGGCTTTTGTAATGATGTAAAAGCATCTAAAAAAATTGATTATGCCCTAAATAGTGCAAAAAGGCTGACGTGATGTAACTTCACACTCGAACAACCCTAGATCATTATTGATTAGCAGTGTGTCAGTTTCATTTTGTTTAGCTAATGTATCTTATAACATGATTTCTTTTTCGGCATAGTTGCTATTCTTATGCTTTCATATAAATGTTGTATATTTTGGTTTTGTTGTATGACTTATATATGTCCTTTATACACTTATGGATATGTATACTATAGGTTGTGAGATAGTTACCCGACCAGACACGTATTGATATATAGTTATCGCCTTTTTGTTTTATATATGCATGTAATCTTTTTTACCTAGTTTTCCAACTACTTAGGTTTTATATGAATGCCTTTTGCTAATTTATTAAGACTTCCACTGAATAATCTTTAAACTATATAAAATTTTAATTTACTCTGAAATACTATTTAGTTATTAGAATGGTGTAAGGTTTATTAAAAAAGTAGCTAATGTAGTGAGTGTATTAAAAAAGCTAACTAATACGTTGTTAAGGCCTACATGGTGGAAGTTAGGGCTTAATGAAGAGATGAGGTCAGGCGGTGGCCCAATTTGAGAAAGGGCCATCACAGTTGGTATCATATATAACTTTTCTAATAATCACCCTATGAATTTCCAAAAAACATAAATTTTAGTCGTGAAAACCAGATAATCCTTGCCTAGAAATCTTTTGTTAGGAAGTGAGTGAAAATGAGAATGGGAATTCTTATATATACATGTTAGTTTCTATAAGTATATATATGCATTTTTTATGTAGTAGCTGATTCAGATTTTCTATCAACATGTAGACACCGATGGCTGATTCACACAACAACAGGGATGTAGGTGCTAGTGGAAACTAGCTTTGTATTCCATCTACAAATGATTATCAGAGGCCATTTGATTGAGTAGCTGCTCAGGGACATTAGTTAGCTGATTTCATTGCCATGATGAAAACATGTTTTCCTCCACCAACATAGACGCTTAGTATTCCATCTGTAAAGGATTATAAGAGGTCATTTGATTGAGTAGCTGCCCAGGGACATCAGTTAGGTGATTTCATTGCCAGGATGAAAACATGTTTTGCTCCACCAGCATAGACACCAACTACTACTACTACTACTACTACACTACTACTACTACTACTACTACTACTACTACTACTACTACTACTACTACTACTACTACTACTACTACTACCTGCTACTACTACTACTACTACTACTACTACTACTACTACTACTACTACTACTACTACTACTACTACTACTACTACTATCACTGCTCGCTGCTCTGCTATCGCTATCTCATCGCTAAGCTTGCTGCGCTCTATCGCTATCTGCTATCGCTATCTTATCATTGCTATCGCTCAGCTTACTATCAAGCTTACTATCAACGGCTGGCTGTCATGCTTTATGACTACTACTACTACTACTTTTGCACACACTAAATGCTTTAGTATAAATCGTGCCGTAGTAACAACATCAACCATAAAGATAGTGAATACATCGGTTTCCATTCTTAATTCTTCTAGTTCACTAGCAGAGGTTTAGTCAGTGAAGGATTTTATCTGATTGAAGCCAGTTTACTTTAATGGCCAGCTACACTTTGAGAAGACTAAGAAGTGGGTATTGTGTATGGAGAAGGTGCATAGAGTTAAGGATTGAGGACCTACTTTGAGCTGAGATTTATTTGTATATTCTGCAGAGAGACGCCAATGTTTGGTGGTGTGCAACGATAGCTATTGATGGAGATTTTAATTCATGGGATGCCTTCAAGAGAAAGGTTTATTAACAGTACTTCCCACCTGCAGTGATGAAGAGGTTGAGGAAGGAATTTATGAATAGGACACCGTTAAGCATGCACTCTCTAACGAAACCTGCTATCTGAGTAGAGTTGCAAATAGGACACCGTTAGGACTAGTATTGACACTTGATTAGATTGTAGAGTTTGAGAGGAGGACACGAAGGGGGAAAAACAAAAGAGATAGAAGAGAGGTTCTCATAGATCAGGGACAGTAACCTCACGTATGCCCTATGTATCATCTCATACTCCGTTATAAAGTATAGTTGGTAGACCTCACTTGCCACCACCAGCTAGACCTGCATTACCAGCTATTACTTTGCCAGTTCTTCTAGTACCACTAGCGATACATCAGCAGCAACAGGGTGGTAGAGGTAGACGTTGAGATTAAGGTTAAGGCAGAGATGTTTCCCAATGGAGATAGTCACATGGATAAGCCCAAGATCAAGCACAGAGTTAGCATATGCCATTTACTTGCTATAGGTGTGGTCAGGTTAGGCATACATTGAAATATTCTCCACAACCGATAGCTACATTCCTCGAGCAGAGTTGCGAGGGGTATACATGGTAGCACATCCAGATGGTGACTCTACGCGAGGACTTATTAAGGGTACAGTTTCTATCTATGGTAGAGATTTGATTGTTTTATTTGATTGGGGATCTACAATATCTTTTATTACTGGTCGGATGATAGGCATTTTAGGATTGATACTGATTAGAGTTAGTGTACATATGATTTAGAGTACCATACCGAGGATAAGGTTTACCCTAATTGTGTTGTTGAGGGGTGTCTAGTAGAGATAGGCGAGATAGAGTTACTTGTAGACTTAAAAGTTTTCAAGTTCTTAAACTTCAACGCATTGTTAGTGATGGATTGGCTAGCAGTGTATCATGATCATATTGACTATTTTAATAAGATTGTGATATTTGAGACCCTAAGGCGTCCGATGTTTACATATACTGGTAATATATTAAGAGACAAGGGCACTAAAGGCTGACTTGCGACTAGTGGAGAGATAGAGACTTTGGTATCATTATATACAATGGCAAAGAGTTAGGGACCCATACTTTAGGACATTTTGATTATGTGCTAGTTTATGATGTGTTTTGGGAGGACTCACCTGATTTACCACTATCGAGAGAGAGAGAGAGAGAGAGAGAGAGATTTTATTATTGAGTTAGTACCAGGTACTAGGCTAATTTTTGTATCACCATACCATATGGCTTAAAGAGAGTTGGAAGAGTTGAGGAGTAAACTTCAGGACTTGGGCTAAAAGGGATTCATCAAACCTTCTATGTCGCCATGAGGAGTACCTATCCTTTTTGTAAAGAAGAATGATGGTACTTTGAGACCGTGTATTAACTATTAATACTTGAATAATTTCACAGTCAAGAATAAATACCCACTACTGTGTATCGAAGACTTATTTGATCAGCAAATAGACGCATAATTATTCTTCAAGATAGACAAGAGATTAGAGTATCATAAGCTTAGGCTCAGGGATGAGGATAAGCCCAAGATAGCTTTCAGCATGAGTTATATACACTATCAGTTTATGGTCATGCCGTTTGGTTTGAGAACCGCTCCTGCCATGTTTATGGATTTGATGCATTAGGCGATGAGACCATTTCTTAACCACTTCGTAATAGTTTTCATCGATGATATATTGATATACTAAAGGACTCAAGAGTATCACAAGCCGCACCTCAAGGAGACGTTGCAGGCTTTGAAGGAGCACCGAATATACTCCAAGTTCAGCAAATCTGAATTTTGGCTATCAAAGGTCAAGTTTTATGGCATGTTGTGGGAGCAGTGGGTATTGTTGTAAATCCTGACAAAATATATGTTATTATGGATTGGCCATCTTCGATGTCAGTTGCAGATATTAGGAGCTTTCTAGGGTTGGTAGGATATTACCATAGATTTGTGAAGGATTCCTCAAAGATCTCTTCTCCAATTACCGGATTGACCCATAAAGATGTCAGATTTGATTTGTTTGAGGAATGCGAACAAACATTTGTCAGCTGAAGAAATTATTGACCACCACACCAGTGTTGATTTTACTAGAGGCTAAATATAGATTCTTAGTATATACAGATGCTTCTCATATGGTGGCTTTATGTTGATGCATGACATAGCCACAGTGTCATGCCCCTAAATAGAAGAAGATACATTAGAATAATTATCACCCTCTTGACTTAAAGTTGATAGTGATGGTGTTTGCTTTGAAGATATGGAGACATCATCTATATAGAGAGACTCACTCTCTATAATGATTATAAGAGTCTTAAGTATCTTTTCACATAAAAAGAGTTGAACATGAGACAATTCAAACGGTTGGAGTTCTTGAAGGACTACAGATTTTCTCTAGATTATCATCTAAGAAAAGCTAATGTAGTTGCTGATGCACTGAGTAGGATGCCTGTTAGAGATGCCGAGGTTCTCGAATGCCATATGACACATGAGTATGGATTACTTGATGCAGACGTGATAATAAGTCAGTCAGATATTCCTACATATACTCAAGTGATGATATGTGCACAGATAAGGCTACAGACGATGTCTACATAGTGATTATCAGAGGATCAGAGAACCGACATTTTATACCCAAGGTTCATCGACTCAGCCTAGAGTAATGATTATATTAACTAGACAGAGATGACAGATCAATGCTTGAGATTCAGAATCAGATTATGGTTACCATAAGTGGCAGAGCCGAGAGATGAGTTTCTTTAGGATTTATACTGTTCCCAATTAATTCTTCATCCAAACAAGAATAAGATGTGCCATGACATGATGAGACATTTTTGGTGCAGACATATCAGAGTTCATTAGGAACTGTGGGATTTACTAGTAGGTGAAAGTATGCATTATAGACCTTAATGATTATTGCAGCTGCTTCCCATTCTATGATAGAAGTAGGAAAACATTGCCATGGATTTTGTTAGTGGATTGTTGAAAACTGCCCATCGACATGATTCTATCTAGATAATATTGGACAGATTGACAAAATCTGCCCATTTCTTACCAGTTACTGCTCAATATACATTTGACATGTTGATCATATTATGTGAGAGGGAGATTTTTAGACTGCATGGGTATCATTGACTATCACATCAGATTGAGATGCTATGTATACGTTCAGGATGTGGCAGATTATGCAGGAGCAGCATGGTATGCACCTATTGTTCAGTACACCCTTTCACTTTTAGACTGATGGGCAGATTGAGAGTTTGATTAAGGTTCTCAAAGATATATACTTGAATTTGGTGGATCTTAAGAGGAGTACCTATTATTATATGAGTTTGCAAATAACAACAATTATCAGGTTGGCATTGAGATGGTGCCATTTGAGGCTTTATATGGCAGACCGTGTCGTTCGCCATCTTGTTGGGCTAAGCCTGAGGACCGGGAGTTAGTGGGGCGTGAGATTATTATTAATCATGCAGAAAAGGTATGAAGACTTGTCAAAGGCATAAAGGGGCCCAAGAGAGGCAGAAGAAGTATACAGACACGTAATGCAGCGATCTCAAGTATGCCAAGGGAGCCTTTGTGTATCTGAAGTCTTCTCATCGGAAGGGACTTTATAGATTTTGTTTGAAAGACGAGTTAGCACTGAGATTCATCGGGCATTTTAAGATTTAGAGATAGGCCAAGACGGTTGCTTATGAGCTCGAGTTACCTCGACAAACATCGAGGATTCATCCAGTCTTACATATTTCTATGCTTTGACTAGCTAAGTCGAAGGCATGTGTGACACTGATGGTTGACTTGAGTAAGGTTGATTTGAGTGAGGATGTGTCTTATGAGGAGCAGCCAGTACAAATCCTAGACTGAAAGGTATAATAGTTGAGAGACAAGTCTATCTAGAAGGTGTTAGTTAAGTGGGAGTTCCATGGTGACTTCGAACTCACTTTGGAGCGGGAAGACTATATACGAGAAAGGTTTCTGTACCTTTTCGAGTTAGGTAAAACCTTAACTTAAGTTTAATTTCAAGGACAAAATTTCCATTAGCTGGAAAGATTTGTCACGGCCAAAATTTTTAAATCCTAGTTTAATTCTTATATCAAGGTCATTGACTCGTGACGTGGGACTCGTATCGAAATACGTGCACTGATCTAGGCATTGTAGTCAAAGTATATGTTAGATTTGTTGTGATTTATCCTAGTGTATTGTATGTGTATCTATTAAGTCACTCCTACTTGTATTTAGATGTCGAGAGGTGAGCAGGGATGTGATGCATGTTGGCAAGAGACCAGGGTAGAGAGTGATAAGGTAAGCTAATTTAACTTAATGTAGCTTAAATAGCTAAATTAGATGTGGCTTTGATGTGATTTGTATTAAATGAAACCTAAGTTAGCTTAGTAAAATATTAGTCATCGACATTCCTCGAAATATGTATTGACACATCGAAAGACCAATAGAGTTTCAACTGGTATTAGTTAGATGGGGATAGTGGAGAGTTAGTGGAATTTCGTCAAGATGTAGGCCATTAGATTAGTCTCGGGATACGTGTGTACATTAAAATCAATGGCTATAAATCAATCATAACTAACATATATATATATATATATATATATATATATATATATGAAATGGATGGGATGAACATGCATTTCATTTCATTTGAGAACTTAGAGAAGAAGTAAGTTTGGAGAAGAAGATTAGAGAGGGTCCGCAAAAAAATTGAAGTGAAGTTTCGTTGATTTAAGAGGTGGTAGATCAAACTATAGTTGTTCATCAACTACATAATTCTACTTACACTCGTAATTAAGTTTAATTTGATGAATTTATGATATAATTGAGATGTGGCTATTGTAATAATCATGGTAGGTGTTTTGGGGTATCTGGTAGCTTAGAACAGGGATCCCAAGGATTTGAAGTTAGCCATGTGTGGAGAAAAACACATAATTTTAACTACGAATTTTTTGGGTTTCTTGTATATTGTGCACTAAGCGTGTAGTGCACTAATGAGAATGGTAGCGCGCTAAATAGGTCACTAGCGTACTAGGTGCTCTAATATAATAAAACATGCAATTTCCTAAGATATAATTAAACACGTTAAAATAAGTCCAATGTCCTAATTTAAGGTCTAAACACACCCTAAAACATATGAAATGATACTAGGAGCCTAAGGAACAATCATAAATACTCGGGTACGTGTTTTGAGGTGTCGAGAGGCTAGATTAGTTAGAAGATTTGCATGGATTGTAAGTAAATTGATTGAGATATTTATTTATATTTCATTCCAATTTTGCTATTCATTTTTGTCATTTGGATTGAACTATGTACTCTATATGCCATGACTTGTTGTTTCATTTCATTTCATGAAGTTGCTATCATAAAATTGGTTGTTCATTAAATGGTTTCATTACCTCAAAATCATTTGTTATGTGATACTTGGCAGTTGGGAAGTTTAGTCAAATGAGATAGCATGCTATTAGGAATGTGACATCCGAGAATTTTATAAACTTTATTAGGCGGCTAATTAAGTAATTTCGAATTTAATTTGGGATTTAGGTATTCGAGGTGGGATCCATGCATTACAGATCAGAGATCATAAAATTTAATATTATTTTTATGTGTCGTGTGCATATTTAATGTATTATACACTATTTTGATGTGAAATAAGTCATGTAGAGTGTATTCTTAGTGTCCGCGAGTTATGGAGCGTGTTGGGCGATTTTCTCCAATTTTTGTTAATTTAGGGTATTTTTCAGAATTTAATTTGGATATAAACTAAAGATCAAGATATAGTATAGCAAATACTTAAATATTTAGATTTGCCTTGAAATTCGTGCGATGTTAATATTAAGGAAATCTTATAATTATCCAAACAAGATATCACCTTATTCAATTGTTTCGAGCCAAAGATTAATCTCGAGATACAAAGTATGTATCTCGAGGAAGATCAAATTTAAATATCAAAAGAATTATTTGATTTATCTCGAGATTCGTGTGATGCAAATCTCAAGGAAATCAAATATAGATTCTTAAACAAAGCATAATCTTCTTTTTTGGTTGTTAAAGAAAAAAATCTCGATAGAAAGATTGGTTGAGGAAGATATAAGAGATCGAGAGGAAGAAAGAATGAGAAGGAGGGAAAGATCCAATTAGAGGTCGAAGAGAAAGGTGGGTCATTATTGGTTGGTTGTTGATGTAGTTCTTGCATCCCCATTGATGAGTTGGTATGGAGACTCGGACAGCCTGTTAGGTAGTTCGTCCTAGGAAGAAAATGGTAGGGGAGTTATCTCCCCTGCTCAAACTTGTCGAGGGTTAGGTTAGGCCTAACCCTAGTGAAACAAATAAAAAAAAGGAATTATTGAATGCAAAGGGTGGGTGAGGAAAAAGAATATGTGAGGGGGTTTTATCCCCAAGATCGAACTGGGTCCAGTTAAATTTGAACTGGATTGGTCTGTTTCAGGGGTTAAACCCTTCCCTATTTAAGAAAAAATGTATTTTTAAAATAGGAAAAAAATAAAATAAATCCCTAGAAATTAGAGAAAAATCATAAAAATAGAATATTTGGATAAATTAATAGAAATTGGGGGTGTTTATAAAAAACAAGAATTTTGGGATTTTATTGAGGATTTATAATGGGTATTTTTCTCATAATGCATGCTGTGATACCCGAAAATGCCCGAAATTTGAAAATTTTCTTTAAAGTTTAATCTAGTTTAATTTTTAATTCCAAATCACAATTTGAAATTAAAATTGAGATCTGGACATCCGAGGACAAGATTTGGAGGTATTCCAGGGTTTCTGGGTCGAGTATTGATAAATAAATAAAGAATTAAAAAAATAATATTTAAGCCTTAACAACATAATTTTCAATGTCAAATAATAATTTTGAGTCAAAAAATGAAATCTGACCATCTGATATTTTATTTTGGAAGTATTTTAGGAGTTTCAGGAGGCGATTGGGTCGATTAAGTTTCGGATAATTGAAAAAATGGTGAAGTTGTTGTGGAGGCTTATAAGACGTATTAATGAATTAATAGATTGCGATTGGAGCCTTGTGTGGAATAGTTTACCAACTCGGAACGCAAGGGAGTTGCGATATTGCATTTGTAAGGTTAAGTAAGTCCTATAACAACCTTTACATTGTATGATTAGAATTTCGTATAAATTGCATTGATCATTGATATTGCATTTTTGGTAGTACCTGCATACACGGGTTGGGAGGATAAGGTGTTTCGAGTCTCCTTATAATGTCTTTCTGACTGTATTATAGGGTAGAACAATTTAGTGTCTACCTAACTGTGTGTACAGGGTATTTTTTTAAGCTACCTGATTGTGTATTACAGGGTAGAACTTATAGTGTCTACCTGACTGTATATAGGGTAAAACTATATTATGCTTGAGGGGCTAGAGTCACTGATACTTCACATCATGTGATTATCATGAGATCATGTTGAACCAGATCATGGTTTTATACACTCGAGGATCGAGACTCATTTGGTTATTATCCCCAAGCATGAGTCCTTATTATTGTTTACTTACCACTTTTGGAGAATGTTATATGATTGTGGTAGGATAATAAAAATGAGATGTATGCACGGTTGTATTTAAATTCCTCGGAATATATTCTTTATTTAATCTCTTGGATTATTATGCATTTAATTATTACAGGTGTATTAGATAGTGTGGGAATTACTTCCGACATTTTCAAATTTTTATAATTAGATAATGATAGGTTCTAGCAGTGACAAAGGAAAGGAAAAGCTTTCCGATTGTATGTGATTTGCTTAGTTCTTTTCTCTATGTATATACTATTTTTGAATATATTATATTATATAAATGGGTGTATGGGTTCGAGTATGATTAGGATATCATTTCAAATGATGGGAATGGTTTTAGGATAAATTGAGATAATCATTGGAGTCAAGGTAGTGCTAGTTTAAGAATTTTGATATTTTAAATCAAGTTGAAAATGAATATATAATTTAGTTGATGCCATATATATCGTTATGGGTGGATTGTGAGTCCTTCGGCATTTCCACCAAAGCTGAGTAGGTTTTGTTGAAGATTTTTAAAGGATGGGATTTTCGATGTAGGCCTATAAATAGAGGAGGTGCTGGCGAAATTTTTTTATGGAACTTTAAGGACTATCTAATTAATGTAAACAAACTTTGAGGTTTAAGATTCAGTTTAAAATCATTTATGGTTAATAAAGTTTTATAATTGAAGATTACAAGATCTTATTCTTCATTGTTAATTAATGGAGACGTTAAGTCTGCTAGATTATCAAGGAATTAAGGTAATCTAGGCCGGTTAGATGCCCTAAACTGTGTGATTACATTAGTTATGCAATTACATTGTTGGATTCCTAAACTGTTTCTTTTTTTTGAATATACAAACCTAGTTCTTGTATCTAGGACCAATATATATTGAGATAGCCACGGTACATGAGGTCACTAGACTCTGGAGATGTCAGGATCTCACCACTAGCTTGTGCAGTACACAAGGTGCAGAACCCAGGGTTGTTGACAAGTATACATCACATGTGAAGGGCACTTATGAGTAACATTTATGTGAAGGGCTTTTGTAATGATAAGAAGGCATTTAAAAAAATTGATTATGCCCAAAATAATGGAAAAAAACTAATGTGATGTAACTCACATTCGAATGACCCTAGATCATTACAGCTTAGCCCTTTGTTTATTTCATTTTGTTTAGCTGATGTATCTTATAACATGATTTCTTTTTCAGCATAGTTGCTATTATTATGCTTTCAAATACATGTTGCACATTTGGAAATGTGGATAAATGTCTCTCAGTGTTACATTCTACTTTTCTATACTCACTATTTATGACGGCGGGTGCAGATACATTTAGTTGCAGACCGGGCAAGGAAAAGATCAACGACTACCTCTGAGCTAGTAGAAAGCTGCTACCTTTGTTGAAGATTTTTGGTTTTGTTGTATGACTTATATATATATATATGTGTTTTATACACTTTTGAAGATGTATAATATGGGTTGTGAGATAGTTACTCGACCAGACACGTGTTAAAATATAGTTATCACCTTTTTGTTATATATATGCTTGTAATCTTTGTTACCTGGTTTTCCACATACTTAGGTTCTATATGAATGACTTACGTTAATTTGTCAAGACTTCCGCTGAATAATCTTTAAACTCTATAAAATTTTAATTTACTTTGTAAAATTATTTAGTTATGAAAATGGTATAAGATTTATTAGAAAAGTTGCTTATGTAGTGAGTGTTTTAAAAAGGCTGACTAATATGTTGTTAAGTCTTACATGGTAGAGGTTAGGGCTTAGTGACGAGATTAGGCCCAGTGGTGCCTTAATTTGAGAAAGGTTTTTCACACTAACTTTTTTCACAAGAAGTCTTCTAGTTTCTTGCTTTGTTTCAAGTTCAAGGTCTTCCATAACTCTTGGTTTCTAATCATGATATCACACCATTGTTTGCTACATTTCATTATTTCTTCTTCAAAATCTTAAAATATTCATTTGAGTTTCATATCAACAAGATACTTGTAGTCTACTCATCCACAATTAAACGTATGAACGTGAAAATGAAATTTTTATTCACTACATACTACTATATAACCTAATCTATAATACTTAAACATTAATATAGTAAATAAAACGAAACATTTATACATTATCACGCTTTCCTTCTTTAACTTCTTCAAAGTAAATTTGAAATTATTATACCTACATTGTTTATCGTTATTTTTAGCTTATCTTACCACTTCCCATTATGTAGTTTACTGTCAATGCCCCTAAACTTAAACCAAACAATGCCCTTAAGGTTTAAAAGTAAGCCTGAAACATTAAGACACTAAAACACACAAACATATATAATAACACAAGTTATAATAAACTAAACTAAACATTAAAACAAGTAAATAATTAACAAAATATCCTAAATGTTAACAATTGAAATGGTATCAAAGTCACACTCAACTCCCTAAGTTAAAGGACTCCTGTTACACCGACTTCAAGATTGCGAGTCATCATTACTATCTACATCATCAGCTCTAGCTTGGGATGGTGTTAATGGCCGCTCCACCATTTTTCTTTGCACCAAATCCTAATCAAACACGTATTCTGGTGCTGCTGGAAAACCAATTGACCTAGCAGTAGGTCTCAACCATCTACTCCTCTCATATCTAGCTATGTCTCTATGATGATCAACAAATAACATGAAATTGCATTGCTTGCCCTGTTTGTGTGCACTCCTTTCCATATCTTGCTCACATCTTAGCTTTGCTACCTAGTATTATGCCATATCCTCTCGATACTATCTCCTCATCTTTGCTATCCATAGCTTTTGCTGTCGTGCAGTCAATTTCTCTAGTGATGGTACGTGTGCGTATAGTGGAAGAAGTGGTGGAAAGACTTTAAGACCGTCCAAGTCCTGCTCTCCTATCTCTCGATCTAAAAACTCGTAGCCTTTAGCAAATTCTTGCTGTTGTTGGTCCTCTTCTTCTTCGCTTTCTGATAAGTCATTAATATTAATATATTTAAGTGCTTATTTTATATGTTTTAAGATCTCAATGTCTATTATTATTAATGAATTCTCTTTTATTTATATTTATCGGTTTAGTGGAAATTTGATGAAATAGAGATAACTCAAGGTTTTTGAAGTGTTCTCAGTGTTTGACATTGAAAAGCAAGCACACACACACACACACGCACACACACACACACACACACACACACACACACACACACACACACACACACACACACACACTTTGAGGTAGTTTGGTGGGACCCACATTAGTTCATGTTGGTTTTATGGTGGTTTAGAAGAAGTATGGTGGTGCATTAGTTGAGAAAAGTAAGAAATGACTAAGTATAAGTAATTCCTATACTGTGATACAACTACCCTCATATTTGCCTCGAAACATGCACTATAAAATGATCAAGAAAGAGCAGTAGGCAAGTGAAGCACAACAAGGACACTGAGCCATCTGTAACCATTCGATTGAGGCTTGAGATCAACAAGCCAGATCGAACATCAGATGAGAATTGAGGTTTTGATCATGCCTCGAGATATGAGCTGCACTGTATCCCAATAATTCGCCGTGTCTTTGGAGCGCCTTTTACCCATCTCTTGCCTGCCACATGTCAACACCTCATTTGCCTAGCCACGTCTTCAACAGCTCTCTAACCAATCATGGTTCGCCAACTCTACAAACAACAACCTATAACTAATCAGACATGGACACGTGTCATGAACTCCAAACAAAAAGCTCACTACAGCCATCGGATTGTCCTAGGTGGATAAGACACCAATTAACCCATAATTTTCACTTTTTTTTTTTTTGAGACCAAATCGAAGAGTTTTATTTATATAGACTTTGGGTAGTTTAGTACACTTTCTTCTCTTGGCCAATCAATCTCTATTTTCTTTTATTATTTTAATGGAGTTCGTCAAGACGATGTCTGACTAAGCAATCCTGGCCTAGGTTAGAGACGAAGCAAGTCTAGATTCATGGTTTATAATGGTTTCATGTGAAATCTATATATTTATAATTTAAAATTTTTTAGTTCCTTCTATTTTATTTGTTGTTGATTTCATAATTATGGTGTAGATTTTGGGTATATATTATGGCTTTTAGGTGGAAGACCTATAGTTAATCAGGATAATCGTATCCATAATTTTACTATTGGACTGAAATAAGTGACAATCACTCACTCGTTTGCCGTCAAGCCTTTTTGGTTCTAGAGTGTGAAACAAAAAAATCTAGGTTAAATTAGAAGTGGATGAGATCAGGTTATTTCGGATTAGTATTTCCATAAAACGTTATGCTGTTAATGCATTAAACCTTATTGGTAGATGTCTAGGGTTATGTGTTAATTATAGAAGTAGTTAGTGGCAGACGTCCTATCTATCGAGACTAGGGGAATAAGGGATTTCTGACGAATTTCATTTTCCTATAGCTAATATAGAATAAATTGAATTAATAATCTTTTGGAAAGATTAAGGACCATTAAATGTTATTGAACTATGATTTAGATTTGGGAAATTGTAGACCTGGGTATTTTCTCATATTGAATTCATTATTGCAAGTTTTAGTTTCTAAGTAGCTTTAATTAGTTTATTAATTTTTTTCTTAAAAATCTATAAAACCCTACAATTTCCATTATTAGTTTACTCAGAGTAAAACCTAAGTCCTATGGATTCGACCCCTATTTACCACTACTACACCCTTGTGGGATTGGTAACTAGAGTACGGGTTATATTTAGCATGGACAACATGTGAACACTTTCCTCATCTTAAAGTTCTTGGGCAAGTTCTACTGCTGCTGCTTGATACTCTTACCTCTTGACTAATTACTCGACATCGAGTCTAGCTCCTTCGGCTCTCTCTCTTTCTCTCTCTCTCTCTCTCCTTCTTGAAGTATTGGTAACCAGGTGGTAATTTGAAGGTGAGCATGAAAGCTTCATCCATGGTTTGTTGGGCCTCTATATCGAATTCTTCGTCATCTCTTAACCTTACCCCAACCCTCAAACACATCTGAGTAATCAATATAGGAAACAACAACTTGTTTTACCCTTCCGACATGATGGACTCCCTTGGACTGGTGTGTATGATCTCCCCGTACTGTCTAAATTTATAAAGACAGACCACTTTAGGCATTTTGATTTCACCTTGCCGAGAAGTAGGGTATAGCGATGCACCAAGAAAATGTTTCCACATCCTGTAATCATTTCTAACACTCCCCTTCTTAATGTGCTTCGACATATTCTCGACTCCCATGACCCATCCTTGTTGTCCTAAGACAACCAATGCATCTTTTATGGCTATAAATGGGTATATGTTATTAGGTCTCTCATATAGTATGGCTGAAAAAGTCGGTGCAGATTCATACAAACTTAATTCCTCCAACCTATAGAAATTATTGATCTCATATGTATTGAAGGGAACTAAAACCCCTCTCACTTTTACTGGATCATCTTTAGCCGTGAACTTTGCATTGACATAGAATTCAAAAACAATCCGACTCACTCCTTTAACTTTATTCTACCTATAATCTTGAATGAGTTGCTCCTAATTTCGGTGCCTAATGAAATTGTTCACTCTTGTATCCTATTTGGCCGAAAAATTAATTCCTCTTTTGCAAATGAACTCCCTATGTAATTTTTTTTCATATCGTTTCTTAGCCTCTCTAAAATGAAAAATCCGGATTTAAAAGGTCTAGGCTCTTTTTCATTGGGTTTCAGGAGGTGGTTCCCTAAAATATGTTCTCACCATTTTCTTCTAATTTCAAGCAACTGCACAACAATGCAATGCAACCTGGTCTTAAAATCACCTAAAAATTAAAATTTATATAACATGGATTATGCATATGCCTAATAATGCAAAGATATCAACAAAGTGTCTGTGGATGATATTCATCCTCACATTTGCACAATCTTGTAAAACCTATCCTATAACCTTAATTCCACAATTTCGTACAATATCATCAAAACTCTCAAAATTCAAAGCGTAACTAGATGAAATTGTAAATGTACATCAATGCCAGATTAATTTATGGTGTAAATCATTCCTCCAAGTCTTTTTCAATCCAAGCCCTCTCACTTTTCTCACGAACTAGAACTCTAGCTCTCATTGGAATCAAAATCCAAAACTCCAAGCGCTAGCTTTCCAAATTGTGTGAACCTATAATGCACTTGCTTCTTCATTCTCAATCACTAGGACTTACTGATCTTACTTAAAATAATAAAAGCTTGCCTCTAGAGGGATGTATGCTTGGTAGTTATGGTGGGGTTTTAGTTCAAGTGTGAAGAATGAATGAAAAATGGGGTTTAAACCCCTTATTTCGACCCCAGTGCTGTGCCAACGCTGCCATTATGTCAACGACGCAGTGGGGTGTTGGCTCCTTTTCTTGCATGCTGCCCTCTCGGTGCTGTAGTGTTCTCCTATGGTGTCACGGGTAATACCCACGACGTCGACCTTAAAACTCGGATCTTTGAGTATATTTTTTTGCTCATTTCCTCCGGCGCTCCTCCAACTTTATGTGTAACTCATATAAGGTGTCGTGACCACATAAAATCGGTGAAAATATAAAAATTAATAAATTTTACCTTTTGATTCACCCAGGCACCTTATCTTCACTGCTTTGAACTCCATCGCTATTTTTTGCTTTTTAAATGAGTTTGTAAGAAATTTCCACTCTGATTAATCATCATCCTGCAAATGGTCTTTTTTGCACATTTTACACAAATTTCTTGAAAGTTATAACTTAAAACTCGTTAATTTTAATTATTAAACTAAATACTAACCAACAATAGAAACTCAAAAACATAAAATTTAAACCCTAGGCTGCCTCCAAGAAGCGCTTAACTTAATGTCATTAGTGTGACGTCTTTTCACTCGTTTAGCCCGAGTCTAAATTGAGAAGCTCCATCTTAAAATCAAAGAGTATAATGTCATTCCCATTAAGATGTATTTCTTCACCATCAACAAAGACAACCTTCTCAGTATCATCGCCTTCATCATCGATACTCATTATGATCTTCCTCTCTCTTACGTGTAAATTTGCTTTAGTAGTTTCCAAGAATGGCTGCCCAAGTATCATAACAACATCATCATCCATATTGTGGTTCATGACCTTGAAATTTGTAATGAATGTGATTCCACCCACTTTCACGCACATTCAAAACTTTTCCTATAGTGTATCGAGTTACCATTAACTACTTGCAAATTGTCGTATCCACACAATTGATCTTCACGTCATCATGTAACACGTCCATAAGTGGGATGACATTGACCGAGGTGCTCGTATTACATTGGACATATCTAAAATGGTGTCCGTCAATGTTCGTCAGTATGCTTATCTCTCGAGGATCTCTCCTTTTGATATGTTGAAGTCGCGAGATGAGTTTAAGCTTTGGTTCTAATTTCTTTGGAACTAACTTGATGTCATTGCTTCGTGAGTCTTTGTTAGAAGGATTTTCATCTTTTTGCTCGGCCTTCTATTGTTTCTTCATTTCTTTTTCTTCAAGGCATTGATTCTTTGCTTCTTGAACCCATCAGGCTCATCTAGCCTCACCTCCATTCTGTTCTCATGCCTCTCTTTATGTTTATATATCACTTGGTCTTATCTTGGCTCCTTTGTTACCGTAGTGCTAATCATCCGAATGACACTCACATTCTCCTTGGGATTGGTGACAGCGTTGCTTGAAAATTGTCTTTCTTTCCTCAAGTTCAAGGCTTTCACAATTTGATCGATTTTTCTCTCTAAATTCTTGATAGATTGTGATTGCTCATCATCTATCCTTTTCATTACTTGTTTTGTTCCTCCTTACTCTTTCTCGTGCTTCTCATGTTGCTCCATATCTATCACTTCCATGGCTTGCAAACACTTCTCAATTGACTTCAATGAAGTCATCTCTCCGCTCTACCCCAGTTTCCCCCATTTGACTTGTAGCTCAAAGCCTTGAGGTAACTTCAGTGCATTATCAAGAATTTCATACGTAAAGTTTATGTTATTGTTGTTGCTGCATCCTTAATAAAATCATTTAGGAGCCACTCCTCTTGAGCTAAATGTATTCCCATAGCCTTGATTATTCATGAAGTTGATGTCTTCATGCTCCATTCCCTGCTGTATATCAATTTGGCTAACCACCATAACTTGATGATTTCAGGGTGGTTGTGCTTCTTGTGGACTTTGGTGTCCCATTTGAAGTATTTCCATTTGACTGCTCAGATTTGATTGTTGTGCCATAATTGCAGCTTGCGAGTCAATCTCGTAGACGTCTGCTAGTTTCCTCACTATGGAACAATTACTGATGGTAGAATTTCGAGACATAAAATCAAGGAGATCTAATGCTCCATCTATTTTGTCATGTGCCCTAGGTTGATCTACAAACATTATTTATTTTATAATTTTAGTTAATGAAATAGAGGTTTTCATTTGGTATTTTATTATAAGTGATTGCATTTACCTTATAATAAGATTTATGGGCATTTGATGAAATATCATAAATGTCCCAAGTTGTTCATTATACTAAGAACTATAATGAATTAAGACTAGTGTGAATCTTGATTGATGGTCTTGTGATGATCATCCATATAAAGATACAAAGTGAGATCATGAGTATTTGTTAGGGAACAAGGTATTGGACCGACCCCTTATGAGAAGACCACATGGATTAAGTCATAAGTGTTATTCTTGATAGTTATATCCTTTCATCCTTCGACTTGAAATTACCATAAACTTCAATTTTAGGAGCACAGTAATTTGACACAATCAAACATTGTGATTTTCATCTTTAATCGGACGATTATAACGATTGTGATTGGTTATTATATGAATAATATGTGAAGGTGTGTAATCAAGATAGAATCTGTTCCACTTATATAGAGAGAGATATCAGTAGATCCCTCGATATGATACACAGATAATTGCCAGTCCATGCGAATTGATATGATTAATGTCACTTGGATGTTTTCAGTTTACCTAAAATTGAAACAAGTACAATTAAAAATTAATGGTGATTTTTCATGCCTTACGTTTAGTCAAAGTATATTGCACGACAAAAGAATATGATATATGTTATTCATTAGGTTGTATCAATTTTGATATTCATGCTATTTGGGCACTCATAATGCCTTTCTTCAAACCCCTTATAACTTGTGTACCATAATGATTTTGGTTCATTGCCAAGTTCATATGAACCCTTGTGTTGCACATAAATAATGGATTTACACAATTTCAATTGGTCTAGAGTAATAGATTTTATATCATAAAACCCATGGCATAAAACCCATATGATTTGTTATATGATAACTTATTAATAGAGGCATATGTGTAATTTGCTTAAACTGCCTAAATACAATAGTTGTATTACAAATAGGATTTTAAGATAGGGCTTATCTACTCATAAATAAAGGGTGAAACCCTAAAAATGAGATTAGAATTTTGTTTTTTTTTTGCAAATTTTGAGTTCTTTGAGTTTTGGGAGAGAAAGAAAAAAACTTTCAATCTGTCTTGGGGCTAGCACTCTAAATTGCGGTCACTATTCATGTTTGGATTTCAACATTTGGATATCGAACAATCACAAAAGAACATCACAGATTAAGGTATGGTTTACTATTTCGATCTAGTTTAATGGAACTTATTTTTGATCCTGTTAGGGTTTTTCAAAATTTGTTTTGAAATTTTTGTTGCGTATGAACCCTAAAATCTTATAGTTGTATCAGAGCCTTAGGCTCAGTTCTATTAAATGTTTGCGTGTTTTTCTGATGTATATTTAATATATGTCTGAAAACACGATCTTGATTAATGTATATATGATGTGCATATAGGTTATGTGATAATTTTTATTAGGAACTGGTTTAAACATGTTAATTCATGTATGTTGATACTTACGCATGATTTGATTCAATGATAGTGTCCATGTTTATAATATTTTGATTAACATATGTTTTTTAATATAAAACGATGCGAATTTTGTCTGTTCATGGAAAAAGTCATGTTTAGGTTAATGTGATTTTGGTGTTGAATACATATTTCACTTTTGTTCATTAATTATGTATGTCTCCATGATATATATCATGATTATGTTAATTTAATTAATTTAATATGATTTTGGTGTTGAATGCACGATTAATATTTCGAAAATGGTTTTGATAATATACCTCATTGTGGTTATCCGTTAGTATATTCCTATAAGATAGGAGAAAGATATGTAACCGGATAAGAATTACAAATACTATAATATAGGTGAGATAGATAACGAATTCGTATTAGACAAGAATGCAAAGCATCTTAAACTCTAATTGGATTAAGGTAAGTTGTTAAGTTAAAGGTGGGCCTGAGTTAATTAAAAAATATTTAAATTAATATTTTTTGAAATTAAAATAAGGGGTAGTCTTGATTAATTGGATTGACTATAATAATGAGAAATTTTCAATGAATTTCTATTTCCGAAACTAGAATTTGTTTTCCAAAAGAAAAATGGATTAGGATAAGATATTAAGTTAAAGCGGAACGACCACCCTCTGGATCGTCGAAAACTGTTTGTAGTGTAAGGAAATTCATATAATAGTCAATATTAGTGAAAGTTTCTAACTTTTTTAGTGATTGTTTATGCATTGTAATATATGATTTTTATTTAGGTTAAATTATGATCACTAAAAAAAATAAAATCCTTCATTCAAATTTAAGTCAAGTGTCATCCATTGTCAAACACTTGTCAAGGCTTCGATCACATCAATATGGGTCGGCCTCTGCGGAGTGTATTGTGTTATCTTGGTGAGGCAAGTTGGGTAATGGTTACTCTATTGTTTGAAATGGTTAGAGTTGATAAAGCTATCAAAATGATTTTGGGCTTTAGGCATTAGATGAGATAAAACATGCTAGGACATAAGATGTCATAATCTTATAAAATAACTAAAAGTCACATATGATATAATTGGTAATTGGTACCTTCCTGAATAACCTAATTCAAAGTGCCATGCCTTAGCTGTCTTGGAATGAGGTGAAACATGGATTTTAGTCTCTTAAATTAACATAATGTTTTTAAGGAAGGTTGTTAATTTAGTAGGAGTCTATTCCTCTGTACTAAAATGAACTTTTGCATAATCTTTGCTATAGATCCATGGCTTTTCCAAATCACACTAGTCCCTTATGACTGCGATCTAGCCTTGAAAAGAATAAATTGTCTAGGACAAACCTTCTTGGCTAGTTTAGAAATTTGAGAATTATTCTTAAGCATGAATACAAGTTGTATGTCTTGGATAATCTTATTCCTGAGGAACCACCAACCAATGCTTTAAGAGCTTTGAAGGATGCACATACTAAGCATGTCAACGACTCAATTGATATTGCATGCATTATGTTGGCAACCATGGTTCCTGAACTTCAGAAGGACACGAAACACACGAAAGCTTACGACATGGCTACGATGTTGAAAGAAATGTTCAAATAAGAAACTAGGCAAAACAGTTCGAGATAGGAAAGAACCTTCATTCATGCAAAATGGCTGAGAGTGCATTAGTTAGTCCTCATGTATTGAAAATGAAGGGCTATATTGACCATCTTGACATACTTGAATTTCCCATAGGCCAAGAGTCGGCTACGAATTTGATCCTGAATTCATTACCTAATAGTTTTTCACAATTTGTGATGAACTATAACATGAATAATATGAAGAAGTCTATCTTTGAGTTGCATTTAATGCTTAAAACTGCTGAGCAAAATGTCAAAAAACGCATTGCTAATGTGTCGATGGTTCAGAAAAGAAAGACTAAAGAAAAAGGGCAAAGGCAAAACTAAAAGTTACCAAGGCTGTTTTGACTATCACAAAAGTATTAATATGCAGGGTCTCACCAAAAGTAGAAAGCTAAAGAAAGGAGAAGTCATCATATGAGTTTGAAATAGAGCAAAGGTTGTTGCGTTGGCTACAGGATGCAATGAGTTAATTTTATCTAGTTGAGTTGTTTTAGTTTTAATTAATTTTTATTATGTCCTTGCCTTGAGCATAACATCATTTTAGTTTCATATTTGGATTTAGATGGGGTTCATTTTATTATTGCGAAAAATAAATGCTCCATTTCTCATAAAGAAGTTTTCTATAAGAATGATGATTTATGTGATAGTTTTTATATTCTAAACATGAAAAAATCCACAGATCTTTCTATTCTTAATGTAAATACAAAGAGATTCAAGTAAAATAATTTGAGTTAAACCTATCTTTGGCATTTTTGTCTTGGCCACATAAATGAGAAATGCATTTCTAAACTCCATAAAGAGGGACTTTTAGATTCATTTGATTTCAAATCATATGAAACATATGTATCTTATTTACTAGACAAGATGACAAAGAGTCCTTTCACTAGGCATACTGAAAGGGCAAGTGATTCATTGGGTCTAGTACATACTGATGTACGTGGTCCTATAAATACAATGGCTAGAGGTGGTTATCAGTACTTCATTACATTCATTAATGATTTTTGCAGATATGGCTACGTGTATCTCATTAAACATAAAGGTGAATCTTTTGAGATGTTTCAAACATTTCATAATGAAGTATAAAATCAACTTGGCAAAACTATTGAAGCACTTCGATCAGATCAAGGTGGTGAATATTTGAGCTAAAAGTTTGATGATCATCTTAGAAACTATGCGATTGTCTTATAGTTAACTCCCACGACAACTCAATAATTGAATAGTGTTTCTAAGAGGAGAAATTGAACTTTATAAAATATGGTTTGATCTATGATGAGTCATGCAGATCTTCCTATTTTCTTTTGAAGCTATGCCTTAAAAACTACTTTGCTTACTCTGAATCGCGTTCCTTCTAAAGTGGTTGATAAAATACCACATGATACGTAGTTTAGGAAAATACCAAATTTTTCTTTCCTTAAGATTTAGGGCTTTGAGGTTTTTATATGATGACAAATCTTAGAAAAATCATCAGTCAAATCTACCAAGTGTGTATTTGTTGGTTATCCTAAAGAAACTAGAGGATACTTATTTTATAATCCCACTGAGAACAAAGTGTTCGTGGCTAGAAATGGTGTCCTTATGGAAAGAGATTATTTCAAAAGACGACAATGTTAATAAATTAAATCTTGAAGAAGTTCATGAACAACTGATAAACACTCAACTGCCAGTGGAAGATCAACAATCTTGAACTAGTTGAACCTCCATAGGTATCACAAGGCCCATTCAGGTTTGATAGGGTAAGACATCAGCCTGAGAGTTTTGGATTTCTTTTTACTGATACTAGTGAGGTGTTACTTATGGATCAAAATGAACCTACTTGTTATCAGGAGGTTGTGTGTAGCCCTGAGGCAGATAAATTGGTTTATGCCATGAATTTTGAAATATAAACCATGTATGATAACCAAGTTTGGAACATGGTTGATTTACCTGAAGGTGGTAAGACCATTGGATGTAAATGGATTTTCAAGAAGAAAACTAACATAGATGGCAATGTGCACACTTATAAAGCACGGCTAGTAGCAAAAGGTTTCAGACTCAAGGTGTTGATTATGATGAGATTTTTTCTCCTATAGCCATGCTTAAATCCATTCTAATTCTAATCGCTATAGCCACATATTATGACCATGAGATATGGCAAATGGATGTGAAAACAACTTTCCTAAATGGAAAGTTACTTGAGGACGTGTACATGACACAACCTGAAGGGTTTGTTCATCCTGAGAATTCTAGGAAGGTGTGCAAGCTTCAAAGATCCATTTATGGATTAAAGCAAGATTTTTGGAGTTGGAATATTTATTTTAATGAAGCAATTTAGGAATCTGGTTTCATTAAAAATGAAGATAAGCCTTATGTATACAAGAAGGTAAGTGGAAGCATGGTTATTTTCCTAATACTATATGTTGATATATCACTCATTGGAAATGACATCCCAACCTTGCAAAGTATCAAGTCTTAATTAGGGAAGTGTGTCTCAATGTAGGACTTAGGACATGCACCCTACATCCTTGGGATTAAGATCTATAGGTATAGATCTAAAAGTCTGATTGGTCTAAGTCAAAGTGTTTACATAGACAAATGTACTGAGTAGGTTCAGCATGCAAGACAATAAAAGTGGGTCATTTCCAATGTCTCATGGTATACATCAAGACTCAATGTCTAAAAAATAATGATGCGTGAGAGCGTATGAATATGATTGCATATGCATCAGCTATTGGATCTATTATGTATGTCATGTTATTCCTTCGACCTGATGTGTAATATGCTTTAAGCACAACAAGCATATATCAGTCTGATCCTAGTGAGAGTCACTAGATAGCAGTAAAGAACAATTTTAAGTACTTGAGAAAGACTAAAGAAGTGTTGTTGGTGTATGGAAGTTTGGAAGATAAGCTTGTTGTAAATGGTTACACGGATGCAAATTTTCAAATTGATATAAATGACTTCAGATCGTAGTCTGGATATTTGTTTACTTTGAATGGAGGTGAAGTGAGCCGGAAAAGTTTGAAGTAAGAAACTGTGACATATTCTACAACAGAAGCAGAGTATATTGCAGGATCTGATTCTGCTAAAGAGACAGTTTGGACCAAAAAGTTCTTATATGAACTTGGAGTGGTTCAAAGAATTTCTAACCTTGTTTACTCGTATTGTGACAACAACGGGGCCATGGCATAAGCCAAGGAACCAAGATCACAATACCGATCTAAACATATACTCAAATGTTTGCATCTCATTTGAGAAATCATTGAGATGGGAGACATAGAGATTTGCAGAGTTCCTATAAAAGACAATGTTGCAGATTCTTTGATGAAGGCTCACAAGTGAAACATGATGTTCATGTTAGGTCATTAGGTATTAAATACATGAATGATTGGCCCCAGTACAAGTGGGAGATGTTTGTTTATCTTATAATCTTAGTTAATAAAATGAGGTTTTCATTTGTTGTTTTATTATAAGTGATTGCATGTTTATCATATAGTAAGATCCATGGGTATTTGTTGAGATATTCTAAATGTCCCTAGTCGGTCATTAAACTAGGAGCTACAATGAATTAAGACTAGAGTGAGTTTCGATTGATGGTCATGTGATGATCATGCGTATAACGATACAAATCGTGATCAAGAAATTGTTTAGGAACAAGGTACTAGGATGACCCACTTTGATAACACTACATGGATTAAGTCATAGTTGTTACTTATGATAGGTATATCATTTAGTCATTCGACTTGAGATTACCATAGACTTCAATATTAAGAGCATGATAATTTGACACAATTTAACGTTGTCTTTAACTGGACGATTATAAAAATTGTGATTGGTTACCATGTGAATGATATATGAAGGTTTGTAATTAAGATAGAATTTGTCACTCTTGTATAGAGAGATATCAGTGGATCCCTCGATATGATAGATTAATAAAGGCCAAGTCCATGTGAATTGATATGATCAATGTCACTTAGATGTTTTTAGTTTACCTAAAGATTGAGACTAGTACAATTGAACATTGAGGGTGACTTTCCATCCCTTATGTTTAGTCAAAGGACATCGCGGACAAAATGATATGATATATGTTATTAATTAGGTAGTATCAATTTTGATATTAATGTTACTTGTGTTGTCCTAATGCCTTGCTAGAGACTGCTTATGACTTGTATACCAAAATGAGTTTGGTTCATTGCCAACGTCGTATGAACTCATTGGGTCACACACAAAGAATGGCTTTGCACAATCTTAATCGATCTAGACTAATGAATTTTATATAATATAATTTATGGCATAAAAACCCTTACGATTTGTTATATGAAAACTTATTAATAGGGGCGTAAGGGTAATTTTCTTAAACTACCTAAATACAATAGTTGTATTACGAATAGGATTTTAAATGAGGACTTATCTACACATATAAATAAAGGGTGAAACCCTAAAAAGGAGATAAGACTTTCATTTTTTTGCAAATCTTGAGTTTTCTAGATTTTAGGAGGGAAAGAAAACCATTTTCAATCTCTCTTGGGGCTAGCACTCCAAATTGTGGTCACCATTCGTGTATGAATTTTTGATATAGGACGCACCCTTGAACATCTTGGAGATCGAACAACCACAAAAGAAAATCATGGATTAATGTATGATTTACTTTTTATATCTAGTTTAATGGGACTTATTTTCGACCTTGTTAGGCTTTTTCAAAATCTGTTTTGAATTCTCCGCTGCGTATGAATCCCAAAACCTAACACCATCCTCATCCTTGGTAAGTAGAGAGACACCTGATTTGACATCTATTATAGTTCTCATGTTGTGGTTCATCCCATTGTAGAAAATCTAGAATTTTGCCCATTTCATGTATTCGCGTCCCAAAAATCTCTTCCACATCTCTTTGAATATTTCCCAAACCTCGCCAAGAGACTCGATGTCTTCTTAATTTAACTGATTAATCTCATGTTTCCTTTTGTTGACCTTTATTGGGGGAAAGAATTTGTCAAGAAATCTTTCATTGATTTCTGCCCTAGATATCATACTCCCTGCATTTAGCCCTTTGAACAAGGATTTGGCTTTTCTACCCAGTGAGAATGGGAAAATCGCATCCTGATCACCTATTTCGTAACTCTGGTGATCTGCATGGTGTCGCACTTCTCTACGAAATTCTCAACATGTGCAGTTGGATAGCTCGCTGAAAAGGCTATTTTGCACCATGTTCATTAGAGACGATCTTAGTTTGAACCAGGTGGTGTTGGCTGGAAGCCTCATTACTCCATTATACGTTTCTTAAACTCGCGGCTTAAAGTAGTCATAAAGGCATCTCTATCCTCGCGCTCTCTCCTGCACTACCTAATCACCTGCAAGTTAGTTATTTATGTGGCTTTGTTGTTGGTTTCTAGCTTTCTCTTCAGCCATATTGACTCTTTTTTTCTTTCCTTTATTCGTTGTATCAATCTCTGGGTTATAAGGCACCAGGTCTGTCTCTCCCTTGGTATGCATGCACAAAGATCTCAAAAAGGAAAACACAAACAAAATCAAGTGCAGAAAGTCAAACTGAAACTTAAGCTTATTTTTTTATTTTTGTTCTTAAGAACTGAAAAGTAGAGTACTGAAAATAAAACTTAGCAACTATTCAAACCAACTAAGTAATAGTAATTTCAACATCTCCTCGGCAATGATGCCAAAAACTTGATGTGCATACTGCAAGTATAATAGCTTGCTTGTAGTATAGTGTAACCAACTTACGTTGACTACATATATCATCCTCAGGAAAAGGTTGTTGCACTAGTTGTTAATTACCTATTTAACTTGAACTATTACTAAGGGACTCACTTTTTAATTGGTTTTATAGCTAAACTAAACTATCTATCAAATCAATCTAAACTTTACTTGAACTTTTATATTAAAGATATCTTAGTTCACAACTTCACCTCGGTAATTTAATACTACGCTTTGTATTTATGTTTACATATCAATATGTTGTGTGCAATGCCTAATTAGAATAGACAAATTTCCTTCAAATGCACTATAACCTACTGTCGTGACGAAAAAGATTCTAATGTGAAAACTAGAACTCTACCTATTGGTGCGAGTAATTTGAGCTCCACATTGCTTTAAGTCCCAAATCATTGAATTCATAACCAACTAAGTTTACTATTAGCGCCTCCCTAATCAGCAACTATTTATTAATGTTGTGTATTTTACAATTGTATCGTTCATGTCCCATTTTAAAGATGCAATGGCTATAATAACTTTTAAAGCCTAAGTTCATTAAACATGTGATCAAGATGTTTAAAGCATTACGCTCAGAATCAATACAAATTCCAACCATAGCACTTTAATTATCATTTTTCGTTCCTATTCAAAGCATAACATTCATACCATAGGATACATTGATCCCTAAGACAAATAGACTACTTACACTTCATTGAAACACACATATCAAAACTCATAATTGAAATCAATGCAAATCAAAGATGAATATAAATATAACATTGAATTAATCAACGAAAACAAACTTGAATTGCAAACATGAAGTCTTCAATGTTTTCTTTTCATATAAAATCCTTAGTAATCAAACTCAAAGTAAACCTTATGCTAAATTACTCTAATGGTGGCTAATAGTTGGTATGTGGTTAGTTTACTATGTCGTATTACTTACTTATACACCCTAATAACAATTAGAAGCTCTACTTTACAATTTAACTCGAATTAAAACTCTACTTTCTATTTCCTGCGTGTCTAGCACAGTTACCTACTACCCTGGCGTTGTGCATTATAAGCCATAACATTGCCACTGTGTCAGCTCTGCATATGTGTTCTTTTGCTCCCTAGTGTCTCGGTGCTGTCTACCCTATCTTGGCACTATCCTATATATCCACAATGCTACCACTACAACAGACCTCCATACTTGATTTTCTTATTTTCTTTCCTCTCCCACGTTGTAGATTATGTTCCCATGCAATTTCTTTTTATAGTACAACCTTGTGAAGCAACGGTGCCAACCCTATTTTTGTTGGTTTTTGCTCCGTTTCTTCTCGTTTTTGCTCAATTCAATCCTTTACAGCTTATTTACCTAAAAATGCAATAATATCATGAATTAGCATTTATTTAAGGATATTTATACTAAATATACGACTAATCTAACTGTATATAAGGTATCCATAATCACTTATCAAGAACGCAACCACAAGCCTGACTTCCTAGAATCGCAGAAGAGCCTACAGATTCAAAATTCTTGTGAGTGTATGGGTATAAACGGTGACCCGAATACCTCACTTCCTATCCACGACCCAAATTCAGTAACTTGGGGTATAGTTTCGATTGCGAGTAAATTTCCATACCCAAAAGATTACCTTCCTTACTCATTAAGCCCTCGGACACTCTGACTGGGGGTGGAATTCCATAAATAGGCACAATTAGATAAATAAAATTCAAGAAGTGGAATAGAACCACTGAGAATGCTCCTACTAGTTAACTTACAATAACTATGTAAATCTTCATGTCACGTAGATCGCTTGATGTCTTCAAAGTTTGTACTATTAATATGCTTTCGGTCTGTCCACATTCTCTAAATTATTTCACGAGCTTTATGAGACTCAATTCTTGGTCTTATTAGTACTTAATTAGATTATGGACTCATTACGAGGACATTCTCGATGCGAATCGCCTTAGAAACACTTTTGATCATTGCACGCTGATAATTCGTAATTGTTATATATTCAGTGTGATACTACTATGAATTCAAAGAATTTTATTTCCATCTATACTATAAAGCCTTTGTTCTTGCATTTTCAGGCTATACAGGCTATTGGAAAAAAAGATAGATTTCTTACCAAAATCCAGTCAAAATGCAAGAGATAGGCTCAACACCTTCCTAACAGTCCTAGTTGCACACAAATCTCTAAAGAATCGTTAGCCTTAATTTGATCGGATCAAGGAACACTCACCTAAAGCATTGCATATGAAGCCTTGTGAAGATCCAAGAGAAAGAAGAAGCTCAAATTCCAAAGAGAAGGCCAACATTTTCACAACGCCTTAGGGTTGTACCTAAAGCACTGGCAAGGTGCTGGACTTAGTTCATGACATAATCAAAGGAAAAATAGGGTATCGTTTATTCGTTTCTATGGTTTGCAGCGCCTAAGAGTTTTACACATAAAGAGCTGGATAAATTCGGAGATTTACAATTTCGTATTTTCAAGATTTGTAAGATATGAGATTATATCACCTCTTATAACACTTCTACTATAAATAGAAAACCCTAGAATGACTTAACACTCTCTCTCTCTCTCATTCGAGATATCATCTTCTCTTCCTATTTTATCTCATCTTTTTTCTTTTATTTTGGTTTCCATGGCCGTGCTTGGCTAAACTATTTTCTACATCAAGGAGAATTGTAAGTGATTTATAAGATTCCTATATCAAGTTCCATGTTTTTCATTATGGTCTTTTATTCTTGATTACATTGTTTATAACTGATTAGATTGATCACATTCATCATATGCAATGACCAACTCATGTGTAAGTGTAAGAGATCTTTGCCATTGATCTTAACGTCGCTCGATAAGGGAGATCATGTCAGGTGGCAAGTAGGGCCTTCTTTTGGCAATCGATGTGCTTTTATGTCGTTGATATATGACATGGAAGCTATTCATTCTAGTTACTACTCATGGTAGGTGTTCTTACATAGTTTAATGATGCTAGTTCGTTGAAAACCTATGGTATATCCGGAGAGGTTTTGCAGGTCTAGTTAGGATGTAGTTATGTTGCATGTTCCTTTCATTGACATGAGGAGAACGAGATGGCGTGAGTCACTATAAGCCTATCTATAAGATATGATGAAAAATAATCTTTTTGAATCGAAGTCTAAATCATACTTACATGGGTCTAAGTCTCTCATTGACCTGGAATCATTATAGCATTGTTAATTTAGTATTATTTATAGTTATTTGTTATTCTATTTATTTCCTAATTTATTAGTTAATTAGTAATAAGTTTAGATTAGTATAATTAATCTAAATCCCTATTTTCGAAACCTAAAGTTATCCCTGGTCTATGTGGGTTCGACAACGTACTTAGCTTACTACAAATCTATAATAGTTAGTAATTTTGAGGCTATTTTTGGTGTCTTTGACACAACATCATTCATTAGTGCCGTTGTTAGGGACTGGTACTGATTACATTTAGGTTTCTATTAAATAAATAAATAAATATATATATTTATACACCCTTGTATCTCAGTGTTTACATGTTCACTTAATGGCTCACTACTCCCATAATCATGATCCATATCAAGACTCACACTATCATGATCCATATCAAGACTCACACTACTCTAGTGTGAATAGGTTAAATATGTCGTGTTATGAACAAGATTTGTCTAATTGGCATTCTTTTATGCAACAGGTCAATACTTGTGAATTTTGTGAAGATTACTCTCTTCTTATAAAGCTTGCCTATAACTAGTAGATTTGTATGGCAATTGAGCCAATTTGGTGGTAATGTAGATATGATTCTTATGGATCTACCATACTTGATGCAAAAAGAGGAGAGAATAAAGTTATCTTCGCAAACCCTTCCAAGCATCAAACTAGAGTGACCGAAACTTCCAGAAACTCCTGCGGAGCCATTGTGCGACGGTTATGATCCCATGTTAAGCCTACCGGCTCCTCAATGGAAAGAACTGTCTTTGAGAGATAAAATGAGGGTCATAAAAGAGAAGCGACAAATATACATTAATGATGAAAAAGCACAACCAATGGATTAAAGGATAAACTCGACGAATAAAGAATGAACGTAAGGAAGCCATGATACGAAATGCGCTAACTAAAGGATGATTTCCATTCGCACCACTGGATACGAAGAGGAAGATTTGCCTATGCAACCAATATTTAATCTAGAGGAAGCCTCGAGTGATGCTATTGGTGATGAGATTGATAACCTTACATATGTTGTTGACAATCAAAGCGATGAAGAAGAAAAATAAGGTGAAGAACTTGAGTTGATCTCCATGACCATTTCTCATGATTGCACAACTTCTGAAGATAAAAAAGTCGAGAAAGAAGTTGAAGTCACTTTGGAAAGGTCAATTGAGCCGCATAGAGAGAGCAATGAAGACCAACATCTAATATCGGTGAGTCCAACCACCCTACTGTACATACGTGTTGAATTCTTTACAGGTGCGGAAGAAAAGGTACACTCATAGATTTTCTACACTTCCGACACCTTTATGTTGGACTGTCCATATGATCTAAAAACTTATGTGTTAGAGATCCTTTGATGAGCTCCAAATTTTAAATGAAAGCTTGCCAATTTCACTGCTCAAAACTACAGTGAAGCTGTTTGTTCAAGACTACTCCTAAGTTGTGAATGTTACGTAATCTTTTAGGCTAAGTCTAGCCGATGACTTTAAATAAAAGTGCTTGATTGTAGGTAACCTGTGATGGCCCCTTCCTTAAACTAGGTCACTGCCCGGCCTAATCCCGTTAGTGAGCCATAATCTTGACTACGTACGACTTAACAATGTATTAGTCGGCCTTTCCTATCTTTTCTTCTCATTAGCTACATTTTCAATAAGCGATTCCATATTCTCAAATTTAATAGTAATTCAAAGTTAATTAAAAATTTTATACCTTGTATATTATTCAGTGGAAGTCTTAACAAATTAGTGGAAGCCATTATTATAAATCTTAAAGATGAGGAAACAAGAAACAACAATCATATCCATATATATACAAAAAAACATATCAATATATCAAACATATGTCTAGTTAAGAAATTTTTTAAAGCCAAATATACAACCCCAAAATTATATAAAATACATATATAAGTCATACAACAAAATTCCTAAACCTACAAAGTTAGAGGTAGCAACACTCTAGTGGCTTAAAGGTTGTTACCAATCTTCTCCTTGCCTGGTTTACTATCTACAACCTCGGGTCCCATACCACGTGTTCCATACAAGTTATTTGTGAGATTCCAATAACCCTGAAATCTAGTGACTCTGTTTGCCACCTATCTCTATCGTATAATGGTCATATAACAAGAACTACTCTCACATACCAATAATGAATCAATTTAGGAATTCAAAAATGGCATTGCATATGTAAAGCACAACCAAAATAGATTCATAATACCACAAATTATTTTCCAAATAACATGTTATTTTACTTGATTAACACCTTCAACAACCAAACATGACATAGCACATGATTTAGAGTCAATGAAATTCTATTTAAACTTCAAATAATGCCATGATAACAAACTCATGTAATGTGATAGAGTAAAAAAAGTCATGGCATCAAGGGTACAATAGATTAATAGTACAAATGACTATAAATGAGAAACATAGGAAAGAAATGGAAAGAAATATCTCGATTAGTTTAATTACAATCCACACAAAGTTTCTAGGCTAATCCAGCCTCTCGACACCCCAAAATATGTGTTTGAACTCCTAAGACTTTCATCTAAGTTCTTGAGTTTAATTAGCATGCTTCAAGACTTGTACAAGCTACTAGAGTTTGTTTAAGTGGTTGTAAATTCCAGTTTTTCAAATAAGCCCCATTAATAAGTTGTTTATATCCAAATCCGCTTTATTAAAATAAACCAATTTTGGTATAACAACTTGTGAGTTGATCTCAGTTATCGAAATGTTAAAATTATGTATTGTAGCACAAAGAGAAGTTATAAGAGCTATATCTTAGCTTTCTAGAACTATAAGTTTTGCGCAATCGCAATAAGAATTGAGGGAGATATGAAAATTTTACTACTATGGCTCAAAATAGTTTTGGATTTCGATCATCAACTTTGAAAAACTCATTTCTCCTAAACCATGGTTTGAAAAGTCATGATTTCTTAATGAAGCTTAGTAGCATATCTTATAACATCATACTAAAAGATGAACTTAATCCAATAAGAAATGAGGAATTTATACTCAAAACAATAGAATAATAGAGAAATTGAGAACCCCGAGATTTCATATTCTTTATCAAAGTTGTAGAGAATTTTAAGACATGAAAACATTCAAATTTCAAAATATCTTAGTGGGCAAAAGTTTTCTCCTTCGAGTAAGGTTTCAAATGCTACCAAAAAGGGTTCATTTCAATTTAAAATGAGGAAGTTATGACTAAATTATAAAGGCTAGTTTATAATACAACATGCTAAATTTCAATTTTGGTCTTCCAACTTCAAAAATTCATAACTTTATCAAAAAAATATCCGAATCCAGAACTTCTTTATAGTAGAATTAGTGGACTTTAACAACTAATAGAAATAAGAAATAAAGTTTTGAAAACAAATTCATTTGCCTACTGTAATTGCTGAAAATCGGAACTGGACCAAAACCCACAATTTTGTTTGAATTGCACAAATTAAAGGTGCAAACTAACTTACCTAGTTATACATCCTTCTAATCCTTGATCTCCACCTTCAAATCCACCAGAATTTCCTCATAATCTATTGATCTCCCACTTAAGATCTTTATGTCCTCTTTTGATTTCAAATGCAAATGATTTGCATGTAATATCATTCATTCCTTTATATATTTAGTTGAGGTGAAATTTAAACCATTGATCTCTATTTATACATCCATCTCTAGATAAATATTATGGCTTAAAATGTATTCTACAACCTATTATCCAACCACTTACTCACCTTTACTAATACAAAACTTAGCACAATTTGTCTAATGATGGTATTTACACGTATCTCGAAGAACATCAATGGCTACTATTTTATTTCTCTAACTTACGTTACATTAATAGCAACTTAACTATAACCACCTCAAATTGGCTATATAAGGCACACTAACTTAAATTAAGAATCACAACATCACTCTCCACCCTGGTCCTACGACGACATGCATCTCGAGACGTATCTCCACTCACTTTTTGACGACTATAACTAGCAAGTAGAGATGACTTAATAGTATACACATATAAATTACACTAAGAATACACCACAAAAAAGCTAAAATATACCTCTACCACATGATTCAGTCAGTGCACATATCTTGATGTGGGTCCCACATCACGGGTCGATGATCCTAATTATGGAATAAACTAGGATTAGGAATTTGGGTCATGACACAAACCATCTTTATTTAATTTATGTTTAGTTTAGTTTTTTAATTTCTTAGACGTCTAATAAATTCCTTGGTTTTTTGAACTTTTCATGTAACTGATAGTAAAGGAGCACCGAAGGACGGAGATAATACCTAATGATTAATGTTATGTTTGACTTTCTTTAGATCTTAATTAGCACGATTTGAGTTATTTTTTAGGAAGTTGATTTCTTGCTAGGTTTTATAGGTTTTGAGACTTGGTCGAGAATCAAGAATCTAACTTAAGTCATCACATTAGTGGCAGGTCTTTAAGTAGAACCCGAAAGACTAGATTCTATTTTCACCGTTTCGTTGATTTTATCTTTAGTTGAAAAATCTTGGGCTCATTAAATTTGGCTGAAATCTTCAAGTCAATTCTTTAATTTTTCAAATTCGTACTCTTATTATGTTATGGCTTCAAAGTTTATAAAGTGAAAGCTTGAAACAATTTTTTTATTCTATCACTTTTTGACTTTCTTAGGAGTTAAGTATTTGTATAGTATGTTTTTATTCTCTCAATTTTGACTCTTATATTGGAAATATTTTCATAATTTAATCTTTGAGGTACTTTCAAATGAGTGGGAATGATCAAGTTGTTTTTATTTATATGGCCTTTATGCAAATTTATATTATTCACTTCCTTATTTATTTATTTAATTAATAAAATTATTAGTCAGTTACATCTCATGATCAAACTTTCATATTTCAAGTAAATTCTACCTCTGTATTAGTTTTTGTGAATGATATATTTGTTAATATTATAAAAAAAATTGGAAAAACAACAAAAAAAGCATAGCAATTTCTAAGCGATTCAAAATAACACATAATCGCCGGTAAAAATAATAGCAGAACACAAGAAAATAATTTCAAATTTGGAGTATGACGATTCTCAGTGATTCTCTTTACACATGAATCACTGGTTAAAATGGTAGGTCATTATATTTTTCAGTTGCTCACTTAATTATGATTCACATATCGATTCCAAGCGATTCGACTTAAAAAGGATCTTAGAATTGCTTGACACGATTCTTAATTTTTACAAAAAGAACTCCAAAATAGCCACAACACCAACTCATTCACTTAACAAACCTTTGCACCCGTTAGACTATGAAATCAACTTAGTGTCTAATTGAACCCTCCGAAGCCTTATATGATGAAATAATTGAAATATTTGCTACAATTGTGATTTTGAATTGAATTTAGATTATGAAGTTTATGTTTGATTTAATAGGATTAAGAAAATGTGTTTTGTTTTAGATGACTTGAATTTATTGTAAGATTAGTTCCTGTTATGAGACGATGATGCTTGGTAACTTATTATTGTCATGATTTCTTTGTTTCTGGAAAGTTTATTCATATGCTAATGTGTTCATTAATTAATATAGTTCATTTATGCTTCACAAGGTATATTTGTTTTGTGGAAAAATCGACTTAATTTTTAAACCTTAGGGACAATGTTTAGAATGAGTTTAGGGGTATTAAGATGAAGTGGAGTATAAAAAAGCAAAGTACAGAACACTCAAGAGGTAGAATCTATTTATTTATTCAAAGTTGATTGAAATTTTAAATTTTTTGAAGATTCAGGTAATATCTCATCATTTTACTTTATTTAGTTAGGAAATATGAATTGAATAAAATTTGGATTTAAATAGAAGTGATTTTTTTTATTACACATGAAAATGAAAGTTTTAAGATGAAAATGAATTATTTTACCCTATTTGACTTAACCTAGGCTATATATACACTGGAGGAGTTTAGATGGGATTCATTGCATTGTGTTAGATATTATAATGAGTAGAAAATCAATACAATTGTGCAAGATAAACAAGACAGATTACTAAGAATCATGTTATACAATGATTATTTGTAAAGTATTTCATATATATGTACATGATTAAAAGAATTTATGCCAAAATTGAAGGGAAAATAGGAAATTAGCCAATAAATCTTATTTAATTGGAAAGATTATTTCCTTGACTATAGTGAAAGTGAGAAGAGCTAACAAGAGTTTTTGAAATGAAAAAACAGAGAGACCCATAGATTCCAAAAGAAATGGAGCAGAGAATCTAGTTGTAGGAAAAAGGCGAGTAAGAACTCCTTTAAAAAAGAATAATGGTATCCTATGTAAATGGAGCGAGGAACCATATGAATATATGAAAAAAAATGAAAATATATAAAAGAAAGAAGAAAGGAAGAAAAAAGATATGGAAAATGGAAGGAAGTTTATAAAAAAACTCTTCAAATAAAAGATTTGGCTCGAGTTTTTATAGCTAAGTTAAGTGAAGTATATCTTTTTATTCCAACATTCGAAATGAAATGATAATTAATAATGATTAAGAATTCCTATCGAGTTTGATTCTAGTGACTTTTTAAATATTGTTTGAAAATGAGACTGATTCAGTAATTTTTGTATGTTGAGATTCAACATTAGTCATCGTATGCTTGATGCTTGTCAGTGGAGATTGAGAAAACCTATATAGTGGCCTGGCCTTAGTGATTGATTTAACTTTGAATTCTGAGGTGTATTGCATAACTAGAAGATGGATTGTCAAATAAAGGGTTTTTTAAATCTATTTTTCTATCATAATTTTTATTTTTATGAGGGTAATACGTTTCTATTTAATGATCACTTCTGTTTTAGAAGAAAAATATCTAATTACAAAATCGGAATGAGGGAAGACAAGAAAATATAATTGAAAGTACTCCATTGCTTGGGACGAGCAACTGTCTAAGTTTAGAGGTATTTGATAAGTCACCAATTGTGTTATATTTTAGTATGATATTACTATGAATTCCTAGACTTTTATCTTCATTTACACTCCAAAACCTTTTTTTTGTATTTTCAAGGTAAATATGGGCTATTAGATGAAAAATAGTGATTTACAACCAAAATCTAGTCAAAAAACAAGAGATAAGCTTAGCGCCTTCTTAGTGCCCTAATTGCACATAAATCGCGAAGGAATTAGTGGCCTTAACTTTATTGGATAAAAGAAAACTCACTAGAAATGTTGTGTATGAAGCCCTGTGAAGATCCATGAGAAAGACAAAGCCCAAATTCTAAGGTGAAGGCCAACACCTTTACAACACCTTATGGTTGTACATAAGGCGCTGGCAAGGCACTAGACTTCTTTTGTGATAGAATCAAAGGAAAACATGGTATCATGGCATCATTTCAATGATTCGAAGTGCCTTGGAGTATTACATGTACGACGCTTGACAAAGCTGAAGATTGGCAGTTTTTGTATTTTTAGGATTTGCATGATACGAGATTAGATAACCTTTTATCACTCTTCTATTACAAATAAGAATCCATAGAACAACTTAAATTTCTGTTTCTCATTCAAAGGATCATATTTTCTTCTAATCTCATCTCTTTTCTTTTCCTTTATTTTCATTTCCAAGGTCGTGCTCGGCTAAACTATTGTTTGGCTTTGGGGCTCATATACAGTTAAAAACTCAAAATAATTTTTGAAAAACCTTAATAGGATGAAAAATAAGTTCTATTAAGCTAGATCTATAAAAGTAAACGATACGTAAATCTGTGATTTCCTTCTCTGGTTGTTTAATCTCCATGATGGTCAAGTGCACGTCCTCTATCAGAAATTCATACACTAACAATGACCACAATTTGAAGTGCTAACCCAAACAAAAATATTTTTCTTTCTCTCATAAAATCTATAGAAATTGAAAATAATATAAATGAAAATCTTATTTCGTCTTAGAGTTTCAACATATATATATACTCATTTAAAAAACTTATTTGTAATGCAACTATTGTACTTAAGTAATTTAAGCAAATTACATAAATTGTCGCTATTAATAAGTTATCATATAACAAATCATAAAGGCTTTTATTTCATGAATTGTATCATACAAAACTCATTACTCTGGATCAATTGAAATTGCGTAAAGCCATTCTTTGTATGCGACCCATTAAGTTCATGTGATGTTGGTAGTGAACCAAAACCATTTTGGTACATAAGTCTTAAGCGGTCTCTAGCAAGGCATTATGACTACCCAAGTAGCATGAATATCAAAATTGATACAACCTAATAAATAACATATATCATATCTTTTTTTCATGCGATATCTTTTGATTAAAGAAAAAGCATGGAAAGTTGCCCTTAATGTTCAATTGTACTAGTCTCGATTTATAGGTAAACTGAAAACATCCAACTGACATTGATCGTATCAATTCACTTGGACATGACCACTTAACAATATAACACATCGAGGGATCCACTGATATTTCTCTATACGAGATGGACAAATTCTATTTTTATTACTCACCTTTATATATTATTCACATGGTAACTAATCACAATCTTTATAATCGTCCAGTTAAAGATAATGTTTGATTGTGTCAATTTACAATGCTCCTAATATTAAATTCTATAGTAATCTCAAGTCAAAGTACTAAATGATATACCTATCATGAATAACACCTATGACTTATTCCAGGTGGTGTTCTCATAGCGGGTCGGTCCAGTACCTTGTTCCCTAACAAGTACTCATCATCTCGATTCGTATCCCTATACCTATGATCATCACATGACCATCAATCAATATTTACAATAGTCTTAACTCATTATAGTTCCCAGTATAATGACCGACTAGGGACATTTGGGATATTTCAACAAAAACCCATGGATCTTATTATAAGGTAAACATACAATCACTCATAACAAAACAATAAACAAAAACCTCTATTTTGATAACTAAAATTATAAGATAAAACAATATTTATGGGTTGACCTAGGGCACACGCCCCAACATCTCTCACTTGCACTTGGGTCAATCATTTATATATACAATATCTAATAACTTTACATAACCATCATGTTTTTCTTCTGGAAGAACCTTCGTCAATCGATCCGCAACTTTTTCTTTAGTAGGCACTCTGCAAATCTTCATGTCTCCCCTTTCAATGATTTCTCGAATTAAAATGTCTAATTATATGTTTGGATCGGTGATGTGGTCTTAGTTCTTTGGCCTGTGCTATCGCTCTGTTGTTTTCACGATACAAGTAGATGAGGTTAGCTATATTCAGAACCACACCAAGTTTAGAGATAAACTTTTTAATCTGAATTGCCTCCTTAGCTATATCGTATGGTGCAATATACTTAACTTCTATTGTAGAATCTTCCACAATATCTTGCTTCAAATTTTTCTAGCTTATTACACCTCCATTAAAAGTAAACACATATCTAGACTACTATATGAAGTCATCTATATCATTTTGAAAACTTGCATCTGTGTAACCATTTACAACAAGCTCTTCTTCCAAACTTCTATAGACCTAAAATACTTATTTAGTCATTCTCAAGTACTTAAGAATGTTCTTTACTGCTATGTAGTGACTCTCACCTGGATCAATCTAATATTTGCTTGTTGCGCTAAAAGCATATGATACATCAGGTCGGGTACATAATATGATATACATGATAGATCCAATAGTTAATGTATATGAAATCATATTCACAAACTCTCACTCATTATTAGTCTTCAAACATTAAGTCTTGCTGAGACTTACACGATGAGATATTGGCAACGACCTGCTTTTAAAGTCTTACACACAAAACCTATTCGGTACCTTGTCAATATAAGCACTCTGATTTAAACCAACCAGTTTTTTAGATCTATCCCTATAGATTTAATCCTAATGATGTAGGCTGCATCTTCTTTGTCCTTCACTGAGAAACACATCCCTAACGAAGACTTGAAACTCTATAAGGTTGTGATGTCATTTTCAATGAGTAATATATCATCAACATACAGTACCAGGAAAATAACCACACTCCCACTGACCTTTTTGTATGCATAGGGCTCATCTTCATTTTTAATGAAACCAAATTCATTAATTGCTTATTCAAAACAAAGATTCCAACTTCGAAAAGCTTGCATTAATCCATAAATAGATATTTGAAGTTTGCCCACCTTCTTAGAAATTTTAGGATTAAATCTTTCAGGCTGTATCATATATACACCCTCAGTTAACTTTCTATTTTGAAAAGTTGTTTTGACATCCATTTGCCATATCTCATAGTCATAATATATGGCTATGAAAATTAGAACTCAAATGGATTTAATGATGGCTATAGAAGAAAAAAGTCTCAACATAATCAACACCTTGAGTCTGTTTGAAACATTTTGCTACTAGCCATGCTTTATAAGTATGCACATTGCCATCTATGTAAGTTTTCTATTTTAAAACCCATTTAAATCCAATGGTCTTACCATCTTTTGGTAAATCAACTAGGTTCAAAACTTGGTTATCACATGGATTGCATCTTAAAATTCATGGCACTGAGCCATTTATCTGCCTCGGGGCAAAATACAGCCTCTTGATAAGTAGTAGGCTCATTTTGATCCATAAGCAACACCTCACTATTGTAAGGAATAAGGAATCCAAATCTCTTTGCCTAATGTCTTACCCTATCAGACCTACACGAGCCTTTTAATACATATGGAGGTTGAACTAGTTCAAGACTTTGTTGATCTCCCACTTGCAGTTGAGTGTTCATTTGTGGTTCTTGAACTTCTTCGAGACTTATTTCATTCATATTGTTCCCTTTTGAAATAAACTATTTTTTGATAAAAAAACCCATTCCGAGAAATAAACACTATGTTCTTAATAGGATTATAAAAGTAGTTCCTTTAGTTCTTGAGGATAACCAACAAATACAAACTTGGTAGTTATTGCTGATAATTTTTTTGAGATTTGGTGACTTACAAAAACCTTAAAACCCTAAATCTTAAGGAAAGAAAAACTTGTTCTTTACCCAAACTGCATCTCATACAGTTTTTTATCAACTGCTTTAGAAGGAACAAAATTTAGTGTAACTGCAACAGTATCTAAGGCATAACCCTAAAGAGAAATAGGAAAATTTGCATGAATCATCTTTGATCGAACCATATCCAATAAAGTCTGATTCCTCCTCTCTGAAACATTATTCCATTGTGGAGTTGCTGGTGGAGTTAACCGCGAGACAATCTCATAGTTTATGAGATGATCATCAAACTCTTTGCTCAAACATTCACCACCTCGATCTGATCGAAGTGCTTTACTATTTTACCAAGTTGGTTGTGCACTTCATTCTTAAATGTCTTAAGCATCTCTAAAGATTCGCTTTTATGTCTCATGAGATACACGTAACCATATGTACTGAAATCATCAATGAAAGTAATGAAGTACTGATAACCACCTCTAGCCATTGTGTTTATAGGATCGCATACATCAGTATGTACCAGACCCAATAAATTATTTGACCTTTCACTATGTTCGGTAAAACAAATTTTTGTCATCTTGCCTAGTAAACAAGATACACACATTTCATGTGATTCAAAATCAAATTAATCTAAAAGTCCATCTTTATTGAGTTTAAAAATGTGTTTCTTATTTATGAAGCCAATACGAAAATGCCAAAGGTAGGTTTGATTCAAATCATTTGACTTGAAACTGTTTGTATTAAGGTTGTATCCGTAGACCTTTCATGTTTAGAATTTAAAGACCATCACACAAATTAGCATTCGCATACGAAACGTCTTTACGAGAAATGGAGCATTTATTATTCGCAATAATGAAATTAAAACCATTCAAATCCAAACATGAAACTAAAATGATGTTTTTGCTCAAGGTAGGGACATAATAACTACTATTTAAAAGTAAAATAAGTCCACTAGAAAAAATTAACTCATAGCATCCTATAGCCAACGCAACAACCTTTGCTCTATTTCCTACTCGTAGGATGACTTCTATCAGACCCCATCTAAGTGGGGCATCCGATCTGCCTAGATTACCTTAATCCCTTGATAATCTAGCTGTGTTATCATTTCCATCAATAAACAATTAAGAATATGATCTTGCAATCTTCAACTATAAAACTTTATTACCCACAAAGGATTCTAAAGTGAATCTTAAACCTTAAAGTTCTGTAAAAATTAAATATATAATCCTCAAAGTACATTTACATTACTTACATTGTCCTCAAAGTTTTGTAAAAAAAATTTGACAGCATCTCCTCTATTTCTAAGCCTACATCGAGAATCTTGACCTTCTAAAATCTTCAAGAAAACCTACTCAGCATTGGTGGAAATGCTGAAGGACTCACAATCCACCAATAACAATATATATTGCATCAACTAAATTATATATTCGTTTTAACTTGATTTAAAATATCAAAATTCTTAAACTAACATTACCTTAATTCCAAAATTATCTCAATTCATCCTAAAATCATTTCAACCATTCCAAAGAAAATCGTAATCATATTCGAACTCATAAACTCATTTATACAATATAATATATTGAAAAACTAATACATACGCAGAGAAAGGAACTAATCAAGTCACATGCATTCAGAAAGCTTTCCCTTTCCCGTGTCGCCACTAGAACCTGTCATTATCCAATTATAAAAATTTGATCATATTAGATAAGTAATTACCACACTATCCAGTACACCTGTAATAATCAAGTGCATAATAATCCAAAAATTTAAACAAAGAATATAATCCAAAAAATTTAAATACAACCATGAATCCATCCTTTTTTGTTATCCAACCACAATTAGATAAAGTTCTCCAAATGTGGTAAGTAAACAATAAAAAGGACTCATGAATGGGAAGAGTAACCGAATGAGTCTTGTTCCTATAGACTCTAGGAGTATGATCTAGTTCAACATGATCTCATGTCACCACATGATGCATAGTATCAGTGACTCCAGCTCCTCAAGCACAATATATTGTTCTTTAACCACGGTACAGTCTACACTATAAGGAGACTTGAATCGCCTTATCCTCCCTTCTCGTGCATGCACGTACGATAAAAATGCAATATCAAGGATCAATGCAATTTGTACGAAAGTATAATCATACAATGTAAAGGTTACTAGGAGAATTACTCAATCTTACAAACGCAATATTACAACTCCCTTGCTATCCGAGTCAGTAAACTAGTCAACATGGGGCTCCATTCACGATCCTATAATTCATTACTACGTCATGTAAGCCTCCCTGACAACTTCACCATTTTTCAATTATTTGCAACTTAATTGACCCAATCGCATCCCGAAACCCCTTAAATACTTCCAAAATAAATTATCCAATGCTTAAATTTCATTTTTAACTCGAAAACCCCTAAAATAAATTATTTGCAACTTAATCGAAAATTATGTTGTGTAGGCTCAAATATAGTTTTTCCAGTTTTTTGCAACTTAATCGAAAATTACAATGTCTACAACAACAACAACAACAACAACAACAACAACAACAACAACAACAGCAACAACAACAACATAGCCTCAGTTCCAAATTAACTGGGGTCGGCTACATGGATCAAACTTTTCCATTGTGCTAGATGAAGTGCAATTGATGGTGAGCTTTGTAAACCATTCAAATCTCTCTTAATTAATGCATCCCATGTTAACTTTGGTCTACCCCTACCTCGTCGAATTTCTACAGTTTCTATTGAGTCAAGTTTTCTAGTTGGGGCATTTGTAGGCCGTCTTTGCAGGTGACCAAACCATCGCAGCCGCCCTTCCCTAATCTTTGTATCAATTGGTGATACTCCTACTTGTCTTTGAATTTCTATATTTCTTATTCTATCTTTACGAGTTTTACCACACATCCACCTAAGCATCCTCATTTCTGCTACATTCACTTTATGTAATTGTTGTTGCTTTACCGCCCGACATTCGAAAATTACAATGTCTACGCTTAATGTAATTTTTTCCTATTTTTTATATATTTATTGGTTCTACTTGACCCGAAAACTCTGGAATCCATTCAAATCAACTCTTCGAAAGTCTACATCACAATTTTCACTTAAAATTGTGGTTTGGAATCAAGAACAAACCTAGACTAGGCTTTAAAACAATTTTCTAAATGTTAGACATTTTTGGTATCGTAACACACATTAGAAGACAAAACACTAGTATAACTTCTTGAAAAATAAAATAATCTTTGTTTTTCATAAAACTCCACAATTTTCACCAATTTTTCCAAAAATACTATTCTCTAAATTTCTCCCGATTTTTAGGGATTTATTTTATTTTATTATTTTTTAGTTAGAAAAAAACTTTTTTTTCCAAATTTTTCTTAAATAAAGGGTTTGACCCTGAACCCAACCCAGTTTGATCCGGTTTAAGGTGTCAAACCCATATCCTCTTCCTTGGATCAAGACATAGCGCAAACTATATTTCGATCCCCCCATTTTTTTAATTGATTGGGGTTGGGCTCACAATCCTAACCCTATCGTCTTCTCCTTCTCTTTCCCTCACAACATCTCCTCCCTCAATGATTCGAATCTTCCTCTCCTCTCCGCCATTAACAACAACACAACAAAGAAAAACTAACATGACAACAACATCTACAACAACCCATACTACTTACCTAATTCTCGATTTCTCCCTCTCAGTTTTTACCTCTATTATCTCAATCTCCTCTTCCTCCTCTCCTCAATCAATTTTTCATTTTTTTCTTTCCATTTCGAAATTAGAAGAGGAGGTTCCATGATTGAAGGTTTATATTAAGATTTCCTTAAGATTCGCATTGCACGTATCTCGAGATCAATCTTGTCTCCAAAACAAAGTTGAATGAGGCGATATTGATGTTGGAGATATATATTAGGATTTTCTTGATATTCACATCATACGAATCTCGAGGAAATCTAATGATTCACTTATTATATATATTAATCTTCTTCGAAATATGTGTTGCGTATCTCGAGGTCGATCAAGTGGCTATCAACTAGATAAGCACCACCTCTTGATCAACTGACAGTAAAATCATTTTTTTTGATCTCCTCGAGATACGTATCGCGTATCTCAAGGTAGATAAGATGGTTTTTATAAAAAAACTCATGCAACACTTGATTCTTTTTGAGATTGGACAACGCACATCTCAGTGCATGGACAAATTAACTCCATAAGCAACGCTCCACCATTCTTTTCCTCAACACTCTCGCAACACGTATGTCGAGGCGAATCCCTGGAATACTTTTATTTAATTTAAACTATTGGATTGATTTATGTATATATATATATATATAAACTATATTATACATATAAATACATATACACATATATTCGCGGCTATAAATTTGCCACGCGTGCCAACGATGAAGCTCGAGCATGCACACTAGTGTACATCCTACGTGTGTCAGCCATGACCCTGCGTGTTACTAGGCGCACACCAATTTAGTAATTATTTTATTTAATTTTAAGATTATTTATTTATTTTAAATCCAAATTAAATTAAGAAAATACCAAAAAATGGGAAAAATTGGAAAAAATTCCTTAACGCAATCCGGAACCCACAAACATCGCGTATACACTTCAACTTGACACTATTTCACATCCGAATGGGATATAATACATCAAATAGGAACGAGACACACATATAATATTAAATTTATGATTTCCGATCTATAACACATAGGGTCCCACCTCAGACACCTAAATCACAAATTAAATCTGAAAATACTTAATTAGTCGTCTAATTAAGTTTATAAAATTCTCAAATGTTACACTTCTCTTTTATATAGCTTTTTACTTTTTGTAAGCTTTGCACATTAGTAGAAATGTGAGACCCACATATAGTATCCAACACCTAGGAATAACAAGTAGATAAGTTAACATCAATAACATTAATAACTAAAACCATAGTCATAATACTCTTCTTTTTCTTTAGATCTTCAAGATAGAGCTAGCGATTCCTGAACCGATGCCTAGGTGCTTGGCAGAAAAGACAATTTCTTTATTTTCTCATTTCCTTTTGGGACTATGAGTAGAATTAGCCTTAGGTTTGACTTGTTCCACAGACTTTGTGATAGTCGCAATAGCCTTGGCTACTTTAGCCTTGTTTTCGCCCTTCTTTTTTCTTTAGAGCCTTTCCTTTCTAAACTATCAATACACTAGCAATGAGTTTCTTGACATTCAGCTCAACATTTTTAAGCATCAAATGTTACTCTAAGATAGAATTCTTCATATTATTCATGCTATAGTTTATCGTAAATTGTGAATAACTATCAAGCAATGAATTAATGATCAAATCTATATCATCCCCTGTCCCAATTAGAGCGATACTCGACAGAAAACCCTAATTAAGCCCCGATATACAAGTCGGACTCAATTAGAGTAATAGCACAACCGTCCTTCATAAGTGATAATCACAAGACAATATATCTTATGTTGAATTAGTAATAAAAAACATAGCAACATTAAAACTATTTAAATATAACATAAGATATATGAAAATCAACATAAACCTCAGTTGAAAAACCATATCCCAACACTATTTATTACAAAATAGTAATTCAATACACTATATAAACAATAGAAAAATCAATTCACCATAGAGAAGACTATAAACTACTAATCTTCTCTGTTCCTGAGTCGAAATACAGGTTATTAACTTGAAATGTTAATTGGGGAATGAACGCTTTAATATGCTCAGCAAGTGATGCTCGTCAGTAAGTGATGCTCATAAACCGATCAATTATCAACTACTATCAAGGAACTAATGAATAATAATATGAAACCAAAGTATATCTATTCAAGCATTATAAATGATATAAACAATACATATTGAATGCAAGTTCAATAGTCAATTGCAGCTATACCGATGACTTGTATTTTTGATTTCTTTTGCAATCAAAACAACAGTTGTAGACTTCTTTCACCCAAGATTATGACCCATAGAATCACATGTCTTTGATTTTATGGTGTATCGAAGTATGACGCAGCTACACTCTTAAATAGAAAGTAGTAATCGATTAGCATCACAAATCTGAGGGAAGGGTATTGGTTGGCCTCCCAATACATAGGTCGTTAACCTCAGTCAGACTTTCCCATCACACCCCTCTCCAAGTTCACTTTTTGATAAAAAATAATAGGAAAGCAAGAATTAGGTACCTCAAAATAGCTGAAGGGAAGGTGTTGGTAACTAGCCAATCACCTTCATCGTCACTCAAGTCCAATTTGCTTGTCATACCTCTTTCTGGATAATTTCTCGTAAAACATTTTAGTAACACATTTAATTCTTAGTACATTACCCCATTTCCATAGTCTACAAACTATGTGCACTAAATATAGGTACTTTACGATGCATAATTGATAAGAGTACGATTCCCAGTTACCTGTGCCGAGCTTTTACAAATTACATCAATTGTCATTAATTTGGATCCAATACTCAATAATTAGAACCCCTAAATTGGTTCTAATCGAATCTGGAACCAATTTATCAAATTTTAGGCCAATGTAACCATTTCACGTTTTTTGAAGTAAAAACCCCGGTCTAAGTACGAATCTTGAATTCTTTATCTTTCATTGAGATTCTTCAAATTCTATTTATTTTATCAAAATATTATTTTTTGAATATTTTCCTCAATTTTCTAGAATTTCTCTCTATTTTTCTATCTTTTTATCCTACTTTTTATAAATTAGGTGGTTTGACCGAAACCGGATGGTCCGGTTTGGGTCAAACCTTTTTTTTTCTTCCTTCAGCATCCACTGTTTCAACATATCACATGTTTTTTTTAATTTGATTTGCTCCCTAGGATTGGGCTTGGCCTAAACCCCAAGGCATTCTTAGGAAGGGAGACGGCTACCATGTCACCTCCTTCCCTAAGTCCGAGCCTCCCATCCATCCACCATTAACACCAAACATAAGTACAAGAAACAAAAATGCAACAATGGCCACAACCAACGCAAAAACAATGAACAATATCAACTAAAACAATCACACAACTCACTTTGATCTTTCTGTCTCATTCTCTCAGTTTCCTTTCTGTCTCTCCTTTGTCTTTGTTAGGCAGAGGTTTTATATGTTTTTGAAGATATATATTAGATTTCATTGATATTATTATTGCTCAAATCTTGAAGCAAGTCTAATGTTTTATTTATTATTTTGATCTTTGTCGAGATGCATGCTATGCATCTCGAAGTTGATCTTGAGACTATTAACATATCCGTCACCTTATAATTGACTTGCTTGTTTAAAATATAAAATTTTCTCGATTCTCATGCTACACAAATCTCGAGGAGAATCCAATATATTCTTTAATTTGATTTAAATTATATGATTCATTTATATATTTATATATATGAACTATACATATAAATATGTATACACCTATGTAATTTTGCACCTATAAATTCGCCACGCGCGTCAACGAGCACTATCGGGCTTGCACACTACTATACGTTCCACGCGTGTCGCCCTCGACCCCTTGTGTCACTAGGCGCCTACCAATTATTTGTTATTTATTTATTTTGCTATATACAATTTATATATAAATATATATAAGCTGATATTAACATGCCTATGACTTTGCCTTGCGCGCCAACGAGTTGGCTCGGGTGTGCACTCTAACCCACAACTCGTGTGTGTCACCATTCACCTACATGTGGTATCAGACATCCAATAATTTATCAATCATAGGATGATTAATCAGATTATTTTTATAATTGATAATACAATTCATAAAAACATCGAACGACACGTAAATCCATGCACACGCTAATTGAGACAAGTTGGCTTAACTACGTGGCTAACTCGAGTTAATTAAAACTTAGATTAATACCAATTACCTCATTAAGGTAACATATCATTAAAGCCTCCCCAACTTAGGACATTTTCTTCCTTGAAATTAAAGGAAAGGAACAAGTTACCTGTAATTCTGAAAAGAAATGGAAATCACTCTTTCATTTTCTTTCGGTGGTTAAACATTATGAAACACAATCTCAAAATATTTATTCTTAAGAATTATGATTAGCAGCTTGGTTTTTTTGTCAACACAAATAAAATATTATACAGTGAGATTGAGAATGGTTTTCAGCTAAATTAATTACTTCTCCCGTTGATGTAAGCAAGACTCAGATCTTTATCTGGGGAGTCAAACACTAAAATACCATATCATCTCAAATCTCCATAAACATATTTCTTTCTCAATCCATCAAAGAATAACATAACCCCACTGATAAGAATTTGAAGACTTGATCAATCTATGAACTATAAGTTCCATTATTTTGTGTTGATGCCAAAATCTAGTTAATTTCATTACACATCTCCCAATTATGCTATCATGCTATCTTCAAATGATGACAAGAATTTACTTAACCTTTCAAGTTCTCAATATTCAGTCTTAACTTACTTAATAGATCTCATATCTCTTTATGAATTTAACAACATATAAAATCATCAGACAATCCACAATCTTTTTGTATACCTCAGATACGATATAGCATTGCATATACAATCAATGTAAATAGATTCATGAGATTTATTGAAGCAATTATTACCTAATATCATTGATGAACTAGGATGTCATTTTAAAATCTAATGCATCCAAAGAGTTAACTCAGGTACTGCATGCTTCCCCACGACTCATATGCATCACCATTAACCCACACACGGTATTAGGCATTGCATAATTTATCAATTATTTGCTAATTAACCTGATTATTTGTTTAATTAATAATACAATTCATACAAATACTAAATGACACCTAAATCTACACACAAGCTAATCGAGAAAAGTCGAGCTTAACCACGAGTCTAATTCGAGTTAATATTTAGATTAGCACTAATCACGTACTTAAAGTAATAGGTCATTATAAAATGAGTAGCCAACTCTTGTCTTTTGGGAAATCCAAGTCTGTCAAGATGGTCAATATAACCTTTCATTTCTAAAACTTGAGGATTAAACGATACACCATCAACCATTTTGCAAGAATGAAGGTTTTTAACTGTCTCAAACCTTTCTTGCCTAGCCTATTGTTGGAACATTTCCTTTAGCATCATAGCCATGTCATTAGCTTTAATGTGTTCTATGTCTTTCTGAAGTTCTGGAACCATGGTTGCCAACATAATGCAAGCAACATCAGTTGAGTCATTGACATGCTTAGCATGTGCATCCTTCGTGACTCTTATAGTAGGTGCTGGTGGTTCCTCAAGAATATGATCATCTAGGACATACAACTTGTTTTTATGCTTAGGAACAATTCTCAAGTTTCCTGAACAAATCAAATTTTTTTTTATCCTAGACAACTTATCATTCTCAAGGATAGATCGCAGTGACAAGGAATTAATGTGATTTGAAGAGGCTATAAATCTACAACAAAGACTATGCAAAAGTTTTTTTTAGTATAGAGAAATAGACTCCCATTGAATTAACAACCATCCAAAATCACTATGTTAATTTAAGGGACTAAAATCTATGTTTCACTTAATTCCAAGATTGCTAAGGCATGACAAATTGAATTAGGTAATTTAGGTAGGTACCTATTGCCAATTACATCATATATAAGTTATTTTTATGAGATTATGACATCTTATGTCTTAGCATGTTTCATCCATCTTGTGCCTAAAGCCTAAAAATTCTTTGATAGCTTTATCAAGTCTAACCAGTTCAAACAATAGAGTAACCATTACTCTATTTGCCTCAGCAAGATAACGCAATACACTCTACGGAGGCAGACCCATAATATAGTGATCCAACCCTTGACAAGTGTTGGGAATAGATGGCACTTAACTTAAAACTTAGAAAGAGGGATTCTTATTTGTTTTAGTGATCATAATTTAAACAAGATAAATGTCAAATCTTCAAAATATTTAAAATGATATACGGCTAATCAGGGATTAACGAAGACTAATTATGGTTTTAGCTGCGAGTCAGGAGTTAAAGAATGGTGAAATTGAGATTGTTAATTAGTTTTATCATTGTGTGACGTATGCCTAGTGTTGTGTACTACATATTATTCTATTTTACAAAATTCAAGTCAATCGGGTAAATTTGATATTTCATGGGGTTTAGTTTCAAGATGTGTTAAGATAAGTCGCGAGAGAGTTAAAATGTTAAATTGAGCTATCGTTTCAAATTTCATGAAAATTAATTGTATTTAAGTTTGAAAATTCTAATTTGAACATTCAAATCAATTTAACGAGCGAACATGGGTCCTACGCCTCCATTTACGTGCGAGATGGGTTTTTCGAGAGTTTCAAAATGCATTAGTAAATTCTTTAATTTTTAGCAGAATTGGGGTATTTTTTGGAGTTTAATTTGGAAACAAAATAAGAGATAATCATGAAATTAAATAAAATAATTATTAAATTGGTGGGTGCCTAGTGACACGCAGAGTCGAGGGTGACATGCTCGGGCTGTACAATTGTGTGCATGCTCGAAAGTGGTCATTGTCGTGCGTGGTGAATTTATAGGTGAGAAAATATATAGGCATATATACCATATATAATTGATATATATATACATGTATATATAAATATATTTAACCTATAGTTTGATTTAAATTGTTTAAATCATTTGATTTGACTCGAGATAAGCATTGCGCGAGCATCGAGAAGAAAAATGGTTGAACGTTGGCTATTGAAAAAGTGTTTCCATGACTCGAGATGTGTGCAACCACATCTCAAGGAGAATTAAGTGGTGCATGGATGTGATTGAGTGGTTATTTATAAAAACATTTGATCTACCTCGGATACGTGATACGTATTTTGAGAAGATTAAAACTATTGATTTTGTTTAAGGTGCTCAGTGGTGATTATCTTGATAATATAAAATAAGATAGACCTCGAGATACATAGTACATATGTCAATGAATATCGAAATAATGAAATGAATCATTAGATTTGCCTCAAGATTCGTGGGATGCAAATCTTGAGCAAATCAAATATATATTTTCAATTTAACACCATCCTCTCGATCTTTGTTTTGGACATGAAATGGGAATCAGAGAGAAAGAGGGAGAGGAGATAAACGATAGAGGTGGGGATTAAGAGAGTTTGAATGGTTCCGTTGATGTTGCGTTGCCGACGTTGTTCTAATTGGTTGTACTATTGTGTTGTTACTCTTATTAATTAATGGCGAATAGAAGAGGGAGGTTTAGATCAATGAGGAAGATGATGTTAGGGGAGTAGTTTCCCCTTCCCAAACCCAACTTGAGGCTTGGATTGGGAGCCTAAACCCAAAAAATAAAAAAATGGATTGATGAAGATTAGAAAAAAGGACGAAGAAGTAGAAGATGGGGGTTTGATCCGTAGACTGGACAGAACCGGGTGTGGTTCAGCTGAACCGAACTAATCCGGTTTAGAGATCAAACCCTAATTAAAAAAATGCTAAAATCTTGAAAAAATTCTAAAAAAACGAGAAAAATCTAGAAATAAATATATTTAAGCCAAATAATTTGAAATTGTGGATTGTTAAGAAAAATGAAGAATTTGAAATTTTCTCGAGGATTTTTACTATGGTTTTCCTCGTAATCCTTACAAGGATACCTAAAAAGGTATAAAATTTGGAAAATTATTTAAAAGCCTAGTCTAAGTCAATTTTCAATACATAATTTTGAGTCGAAATTGAGATCTAGACATCCGAGGAGTTGATTTGGATGGATTTTGGGGGTGTTTGAGTCAAGACAAGATCTATAAATATATAGTAAATTGGAAAAATTAGATTTAAGCCTAGACAATGTAATTCTCGATGCTGAACAATAATTTTGAGTCAAATACAAAATTCAAGCATCGGAGAATTTATTTTAGAAGTATTTTAGGGGTTTCGAGATGCAATTGGGTCAATTAAACTGCAACTAATTGGAAAAAACTTAAGGAATGGTTTTAGGATATTACCAGACTTGTAAATAGATTGTAGGGCCATAATTGGGACTTCGTGTAGACTAATTTACCCACACAGAGCACAAGGGAGTTGCAATATCACGTTTGTAGGGTTAAGTAAATTCCATAGTAACCTTTACAATGTATGATTATAATTTTGTATAAATTGCATTAATCCTTGATATGACATTATTTTGTTATACAAGCCTACACAGTGTGGAGGATAAGGTCGATTCGACGCTCCTTATAAGGTCTACCTGACTGTGTATAGAAGGTAGAACTATATAATATCTACATAACTTTTTGTTTAAAGTATATTATGTTATCCCTGAATGTGTTTACAATGTATAACTATATTATGCTTGAGGGGCTAGAGTTATTGAAACTTTGCATCACGCAGTTATTATGAGATCACATTGAACCAGATTATACTTTGACAAACTTAATAAATGATACTCATTTGGTTATCCTATCCGCGTATATGTCCTTATTACTGTTTAGTTACCATTTTAAGAGGACGTCATTTGATTATAATTGGATTATAGAAACGAGATGGATTCATGGATGTATTCAAATTCCCTAGATTATTTTCTTCATTTAATCTTTGAGATTATTATGCATTTGATTATTACAGGTGTACTGGATAGTGTGAGATTTACTTATTTTACATTATCAAATTTCTATAATAGAGGCAACAAGGGAAAGAGAAAGCCTTTTGACTGTTTGTGGTTTGCTCCATTTCTTTCCCTCTATGTATGTATTGTTTTTGAATATAATATATTGTATAAATGAGTTTTTGGGTTTGTGTGCAGTTATAATCTATTTTAGAATGATTAAAATGGTTATGGGATAGATTGGAATGCTGTAGAGCTAAGGTAGTAAAGGTTTAAAGATTGAGAAAACATGAAATAGGTTAGAATGAGTTAATAATTTTGGTTGACACAATATATATTTTTATAGGTGGATTGTGAGTCCTTTGGCATTTCCACCAAGTTGAGTAGGTTTGTTGAAGATATTTGAAGATTGGGTTTTCCAGTGTAGAGTTAGAAATGGAGAAGGTGTTATTGAAAAGTTTTTACAAAATCTTACGAACTATTTAATCTATCTTACGGAACTTTAAAGTTTGAGATGACTTTTTGAATCCTTTAGAGTTAAGAATTTTTCATAATTGATGATTATTTCGAACATAGTTTTATTTATTTATTGATGGAGAGATCACGGCTGCTAGATTATCAATGGATTAGGGTAATCTAAGCTAGTTAGATTCCCTAATTAAGCGGGGTTTGACAATGTTGGTATCGGAGCTTAGAATTTTAAAGGAATATTGTTTATTAAGAATAAGTAAGTGATTAGTTGAGAAGTAACACAATGAAAAGGGATTCAAAAGATTAGAAACCTTTATGAATATGTTATGTGTGTTTTATATTATCGAGATATCAATAAATATAGTTATGTTATCCACTCAAAAGATAACAAGAGGTGGGTCAAGGATCTAGCATGGGTAATAGGGATCCACAACATGTAGATTCAAAATGTTTAAGAATTTGACTAGGCAAATGGTTGAGGTTATGGATATCTTATGAACATAGGTGGCAGCTCTGACACATTTTGTTCATGGTGTTCATGAAATTTTTATTATTACTTTAGCTTTTCAAAAGAAGTATACTACCTCTGCAATTCATTTTGGAGTTGAATAAGTTGTTGTAGTTCTAGTTCAAACTGATCCGGCGGTGGCTAATGGAAATGTTATGAGAAGAAAGGCAGGAAGAGCTTTGTATCATTATATGGATGACTAAATTAAACATTCTATGAGAGGTTTGAGATAGATCTTGAGATCATGTAACTACATAAGCTTTTAAATGCGAATCACGATCATATAAAGGCATCACGGAGTTAGGACATGGCTTTGGTTCTGAGCAATTAAAAATTTTCATATCTAAGTTCAACAGAAAGTCTCAGAAGAAAAGGAAAGAGTGGAGGACCACCGTTCATATCTACAACACTTGTTGTTCTATGATACGTACATCGTAATCCTTTTTTTTTAGTACAATAAGTAAAACATCTGAGATGACACCGAATAGCTTAGGACAGACTTAATCATAGTCTTTTCAGCCTCAGATCGTAGATGTATACCTCAGTCACAAAGGAGTAAGGATTCTTGGGACTAGCCTTAAGTCAGTGATTAACAACTAGTTAGGGATTCTTGGTAGGTAGTAAACCTCAATAACATGTTTTGGGTGTGGGAAGAAGGGTCACATCAGTCAAGATTGTCCTCGAAATTTGATTGCAGTTATATGTTATTGATAAGGAAAGAAAAGACATTATAAGATTGCATGTCTACAACTTTTGGGAGCGTCCTCCAGTGTGTTACAAACTCAACAACATATCAAGGATCATGTTCAAGTGGTAACTGAACACGAATCAAATGCAAGTCATAATCTTATCAAAGGTAAAATGTTAATTTGTGGTCATGTGGTAATTGAGTTGGGGTTAACTCAAGAGCGAGACCCTATTCATCTTTTACTCAACAAAGTAATTAGGGATAAGGTGTATCCTCAATTTGTGTGTGAGAAACATGCTTTTGAGATCTCCGAACATGAGATGGCTATTGATATACATATGTCAAAATTTTTGGAGTTTGATGTGTTGTGGAGAATGGATTGGCTAGTGACTTGTCATGCATGGTTGGATTGTTTACATAAGATTGTGTTCTTTTATATTATGGGTTGTTCAGTTTTTACATACACCGAAACATCATCTAAGTTGCCGTTGACCAGAGGTAGGCTAGCCACTAGAGAAGAAATGAAAACTCTTGCCGAAACTATTAGTATAGAGGCAAGACGTGAGATTAAATTAGAGGAGTTATTCATCAAAGTATGTCATCATGGGGTGCACTACTCCTTCTTGTGGAAAAGAAAGACGATAGTTTGAGGTTTTGCATTGATTATAGACTATGGAACAGGGTTACTATTCGATATAAATATATATTTCCTCAAATTGATGATTTGTTTGATCAACTAAATAAGACCAAATTGTTTTTCAAATATTGATATTCGTTCTGGTTACTATCAGTTGAGAGTTTAGGAAAATTATATGCAGAAGATTGCATTTGGTACTAGATATGGTCATTTTGAGTTTGTTGTTATGCCATTTGGGTGTCGGCAATGTTTATGGAATTGATGCGGAGAGTGTTAAAGCCGTATCCATATCACTTTGTGATAGTCTTTATTAATGATATCTTGATATAATCTAAGACTCATGAAGATCATGAACAACATCTCAAAGTTATTCTCCAAACTTTGAGAAATCATAGGTTGTATGCCAAATTTAGCGAATTCGAGTTTTGGTTGTCTAAGGTGAATTTTTTGGGTCATGTGGTTAGTATGGAAGGAATTTTGATGGATCCAGCGAAGATTGAGGCCATCATTGGCTTGCCAGAAACTACCACAATGACGGAGATACAGAGTTTTATGAGTTTAGTTAGCTATTATCGCAGAGTTGTGAATGATTTTTCCAAGATAACTACGCCAATTACTAAATTTACTCAGAAAAATTATCCATTTATTAGTCAAAGGAATGCAATGCCACCTTTTTGGGAATTGAAGAAACGTTTAACTTCAACACCTGTTCTTCTATTGTTTGAACTGGAAAAGGTCTTATAGTTTATTCTCAGCATTGAAAATGGGTTTAAGTTGTGTGTTAAGGCAGATTTGCAAGGTGATTGCTTATGCTTCTCAAAAATTAAAGATTTACGAGAAAAATTATCCTGATCATGATTTGTAATTAACGACGATCATGCTTGCTTTGAAAATATAAAGACACTATTTGTAAAGGGAAAGCTTTACGCTATTTTCAAATCATAAAAGTCTAAAGTATTTGTTCTCTAAAAAAGAATCGAATATGAGATAATGATGGTTTGAAAATTTGAAAGACTTTAATTCAAGTCTTGAATAGCATTCAAGTAAAGCTAATGCTGTTGGCGACACAATAAGTAGAAGGTGTGCTGAAACATTACGTGCAGCTAGTCAGTTGACTTATGAGTGACTTTGTCGAAGATTCCTAGGCTGATTATGAACTAATTTGTGCTCAGTTTAGAATATAAACCGTCTCTATTGAAAAAGTGATAAAATGTCAAAAATCGTGCAATGTCCAAGGGGTTTGCAATTGACAGCAATAATTTGGATTTACTTAAGTTTGCAAACTAGAGTTTGAGGCTTAAAGAGCTGACTATAGATTCTATCGGTGGCTGGGATTTGAGATGAGATATTGAGAGAATCTTATCGGTCTAGATATAGAATTCATCTTGGCAGAACCAAAATGTATCATGATACGAAACAAATATGTATTTGTAGCCATGGATGAAAGCTAGTTTGTGTGATTATGTAAGAGATGAGATTTACCAACAAGTTAAAGACGATTGGCGGAAACCTGAAGATACGTTGCAACCACTTTGTATACCTTAGTGGAAATGGGAACATATTGGGATGGGTTTTGCTACTCACCTGCCTACTTCTCTGAGAAAACATGATGGAGTATGGGTTATTATTGATAGACTAACGAAGTCTGCTTATTTTCTTTCTATATCCATTTTAGATTCCTTTACAGAGCTGAGCTTGTTGTATGAGCGAGAGGTGGCTCGCTTGTTTGGAGTGTCATTAATGATAGTTTTAGATCGAGATGCTTGGTACACATTGAGGTTATAGTAGAGCTTACAAGAATACCTCAACACTCTGTTTCATTTTAGTACTACATTTCTCATCCTCAGGTTGATGGTCAGATAGAAAGGTTGATCTATGTGTTAGAGTACATTTTCATGACTTGTGTACTGAGATTTAGAGATTCATGGAAAGAATAGGTATCTTTGTGTGAGTTCTATTACAAAAAAAAATTGTTAATCGAGTGTAGAGATGACTTCGTTCCAGGTTTTGTATATGATACCTTGTTGTTTTCTAGCTGGTTGGGCTGAACTAGAGGATTTGGCAGAGTTAGGGTCACTGATGGTTCAAGATCACAATCAAGTTATTTAGTAGATTCGTCTAAGAATGAAAGTGGCTCAGGAAAGGCAGAAAAGTTATTATAATCTCAGTCACCGGTTTATGAAATATAGTGAGGGAGATTGGATTTATTTAAAAGTTTCCCCTCGCAAAGGCCATTATAGATTTGGACTGAAAGGAAATCCCTCTCTAAAGTTTATAGGACCTTTTAAAATCATGAAATGGATTGGGGAGGTTGCTTATAGATTTGCATTACAATTTTAGTTAGCCAGAGTTTATGATGTATTTTACGTGTTTATGCTCAGCCAGAAGGAACTTGATTCGCATTACATAATGGAATGAAGTCAGTTTGGTTTGTAGGGTGATGTTTCATATGAAGAGCAACCTATTTAAATTGTGAATAGGAGGTCCTGAAGCTTCGACATAAAGAAGTTTTACTTGTCTTGTTTGGGTGGCAATTTCATTGTTACTCGGAGTTGACATAGGAACGAGAGGCATATATAAGAAAACATTTTTTGAATCTCTTGTAGTACAGGTAAATTTGATTCAATTTTAATTTTGATGATGAAGTTGTTATTACTAGGGAAGATTGTCAAATCTAGAAATTTTTAAATCAATAATTACAACTAATCAGGGATTAACGAAAACTAATTATGGTTTTAGCTACGAGTTAGGAGTAAAAAAACAGCGAAATTAAGATTGTTCATTAATTTTATTATTGTGTGATGTGTGCCTAGTGTCGTAAACAATTTATTATTTTATTTTGTAAAATTCAAGTTCATTTGGTAAATTTAATATTTCGTAGGGTTTTATCTCGAGATACGTGTCGAAATGAGTCGCGAGTGATTTAAAATGTTGAATTGAACTATCTTTTCAAATTTTGTGAAGAATAATTGTATTTAAGTTTGAAAATTCAAATTTGAACATAAGAATAAATTTAACAAGCCGGCGTGAGGTCCAAGCCTTGATTTGAATGCGAGATGGGTTGTCCAAGAGTTTTTGAACGCAATAGTAAATTCTCCCATTTTGGCGAAATTGGGTAATTTTTTTGGGGTTTAATTTCTATGTAAAATAAGAGATAATCATGAAATCAAAATTAAATAATTAATAAATTGGTGGGCACCTAATGACATGCGGAGTTGAGGGTACCTTGCTTGAGACGTAAAATAGTGTGCACGCATGAGAGTGGTCGTTGGAGTGCATGGTAAATTTATAGGTGAGAAAATACGTAGGCATATATATTAATATATACTCGATATATATAAGCTATAGTTTGATTTAAATTGTTTAAATAATTGGATTTGACTTGAGATACGCATTGTGTGAGCATCGAGAAGAAGAATGCATAAATGTTGACTGTTGAAAAGGTGCGTCCATGCTTCGAGATGTGTGAAATCAAATTTCAAGGAGAATCAAGTGGTGCATAGATGTGATTGAGTGGTTATTTATAAAGGCATTTGATCTACCTCGAGATACGTAGTATGTACCAAGAGGAAGATCAAAATAATGAAATGAATTATTAGATTTGTCTTGACATTCATGCGATGCTTATATCAAGGAAATCGAATGTATATTTTCAACTTGACGCCATCCTTCTGATCTCTGTTTTGGAAATGAAATGGAAAATCAGAGAGAAAAAGGGAAAGGAGATCGACGTGGAGGCAGAGATAAGGTAAGTGGGTATGGTAGCGGTGATGTTGAGTTGTTGACATTTTATTCTAATTTGTTGTACTATTGTGTTGTTGCTATTGTTATTTAACGGCGGATGGAAGAGGAAGGTTTGGATCGATGAGGATCAATTAAGAAAAAAAAAGAAAATGCTAAAATTTTGAAAAAATTCCAAAAATGAGAAAAATCCAGAAAAAACGTATTTAAGCAGAATAAATTAAAATTTTAGATTTTTATGAAAAATGAGGAATTTGAGATTTTCTTAAGGATTTTACCGGGGTTTTTCTTGTAATGCATGCTATGATACTAAAAAAAGTTCAAAATTTAAAAAATTATTGAAAAGCTTATTTTAGGTTAATTTTCTATTTTGAACCACAATTTGGAGTCCAAATTGGGATCCGGACATCTGAAGAGTTGATTTGGAGGGATTCCGTGGTTTTTGAGTCGTGACGAGATCGATAAATATATAATAAATTAGAAAAATTATATTTAAGCCCAAACAACATAATTTTCTAAGCTGAACAATAAATTTGAGTCAAAAAGAAATTCGAGCATCGGAGAATTTATTTTGGAAGTATTTTAAGGGTTTTGAGACTCAATTGGGTCAATTAAACTGCAACTAATTAGAAAAAACTTGTTGAATGGTTTTGAAATCTTACTGGACTTGTAAATGGGATGTAAGATCGTAATTGGAACCTCACGTAAACTAATTTACCTACACAAAGTACAAGGGAGTTTCCATATCGCGTTTGTAAGGTTAAGTAAATACCATAGTAACCTTTACATTATATGATTATAATTTCGTATAAATTGCATTGATCCTTGATATTGCATTATTTGTTATACGTGCATATACAAATGGGGAGGATAAGGTCGATTCAAGTCTCCTTATAGTATCTACCTAACTGTGTATATGGTATATTATGCTACCTGATTGTGTGTATAGGGTAGAGCTATATAGTAGTTACCTGACTATCTGTACAAGGTAAAAGTATATTATGCTTGAGGGGCTAGAGTAACTGATACTTTGCATCTCGTGGTTATCATGAGATCACGTTGAACCTAATCATACTTTAATAGACCTAAGGAATGAGACTCGTTTCGTTATCCTCTATGGGCATGAGTCCTTATTAATGTTTAGATACCACTTTCGAATGACGTCATCTGATTGTGGTCGGATAACATAAATGAAGTGGATTCATAGTTGTATTTAAATTATTTGGATTATATTCTTCATTTAATCTCTTGTTTTATTATGCAGTTGATTATTACAGGTGTACTGGATAGTATGGGATTTACTTATCTGACATTATCAAGATTTTATAATGGGTAATGACATGTTTTAGAAGCAACAAGGGAAAGGGAAAGCTTTTCAACTATTTGTGACTTGCTCCATTAATTTCTCTCTATTTATGTATTTTTTTAATATAATATATTGTATATATGGGTTTTTGGGTTCGTGTGCGGTTAGATTCTATTTCGGAATGATTGAAATTCTTCTGGGATGAATTGGAATAATGTGGAGCTAAGGTAATAATAATTTAAGGATTTTGAAAACCTGAAATAGGTAAGAATTAGGAAATAATTATGGTTGATGCAACATATATTGTTGAGTCCTCCGACATTTCCACCAAGCGGAGTAGGTTCGTTGGAGATTTTTGAAGGCCGATTTGTTTGGTGTAAGCTTAGAAACATATGAGGTGCAATCGAATATTTTTTTCGAAAATTTTCAAACTATTTAATCAATCTTAAGAAACTTTGAGGTTTGAGATTAATTTTTGAATTCTTTACAGTTGATAAAATTTTATAATTCATGATTATTTTGAACATAATTTTATTTATTTATTGATGGAAAGATTAAGGTTGCTATATTATTAGGGGATTAAGGCAATCTAGATTGGTCTAATGCCCTAATTAAGTAGGTTATGACAATAAATATCATATATTACAATGCATGTACAATCACTAAAAAAATTAAGAAATTTTACTAGTATTGACTATTATACGAACTTCCTTGCGCTACATACAGTTAGCAGTGGTTGCGTTGAGACTTATTTTTATTTTGAAAATATTAATTAAATCATTTTTAATTTACTCGGGCCTACCTCTAACTCAATATCTCATCCTAATCCAATTATAATTTAAGATAGTTTGAATCCTTATCCAATACGAATTTGTTATATATCTCACCTATCTTATGAGATTTGTAATTCTTATCCCATTACAAGCTTATCTCCTATCTAATATGAATATATTAACAGAGGACCACAATGAGATATATGATCAAAAATCAATTTCAATTCTTATTCATACAAAAAAAAAATTAAATTTAGAAATGAAATATTAATCATGCATTCAACACCATAAACATATTAAATTAATCATATTAACCAATTCATGATTTTTATCATGGAGACATACATAATTATTGAACAAAAGAGAAATATGTACTAAATACAAAAATTACATTAACCTAAACATGACTAAAACCATGTGAACATACAAAATTCGTATCGTTCAATATTAAAACACATGTTGGTCAAAATATTCTGAATATTAATTCTATCATTCAATCAAATCATGCGTATGTATCAAATACATGAATTAACAACATGATTTAAAACCAATTCTTGATAACAATTATCATAGAAGCTATATGTACATCATATGTAAATTAATCAAGATAATGTTTTCACACATGTATCATATATACATTAGAGAAAACATGCATAGGTTTAGTTGAACCGAGCCTAAGGTTCTGATACCATTTTTGGGTTTTGGGGGTTTGTATGAACTAGAGAATTCAAAGCAATTTTTGACAAACCCAAAAAGAATCGAAAAAAAGTTCCGTTAAAATAGATCTACAAAAGTAAATGTCACCTTAATCTTTGATTTCCCTTTCTGATTGTTCGATCTCGGAGATGTTCAAGCACACGTCCACTATGGAAATCTACACACGAATGATGACCATAATTTGGAGGGCTAGCCCCAAGAGAGATTGAAAATATTTTTTCTTTCTTTCTCAAAATCCAGAAAACTCAAAAATAGTAAAAAGAAAATCTTATTTCGTTATAGGATTTTAACCTCTATATATCTGTGTGTAGATAAGCTCACCTAAAAAACCTATTCGTAATACAACTAGTGTATTTAGGTAATTCAAGCAAATTACATAAACTTCCTATTAATAAGTCATCACATAACAAATCGTAAATGCTTTTATGTCGTGAATTTTATCATATAAAATTCATTACTATGGACCAATTGAAATTGCGCAATCCAATAGGTTCATGCGATGTTGGTAGTGAACCAAAATCATTTTGGTACTCGTGTCATAAGTGGTCTCTAGCAAGATATTATAACTACGAAAGTAGCAAGAATACCAAAATCAATACAACCTAATAAATAACATATTTCATATCCTTTTGTTGTGCCATATCCTTTGATTATACGAAGGCATGTAAAGTCATCCTTAATATTCAATCGTACTAGTCTCAATCTTTAGATAAAATGAAAACACCTAGGTGACATTGATCATATCTATTCATTTGGACTTAGCCATTTAACTGTCAAACATATCAATGGATCCCATGATATCTCTCTCTATACGAGAGGAATAAATTCTATCTAGATTACACACCTTCACATATTATTCACATGGTAACCAATCACATTCTTTATAATCGCATGGTTAAAAATAATGTTTGATTTGTCAAATTACCATGCTCCTAATACTAAAGTCTATGGTAATCTCAAGTTAAAGGACTAAATGGTAGACATATTAGGAGTAACACCTATGACTTAATCCATGTTGTGTTCTCATAGCGGGTAGGTTCAGTACCTTGTTATCTAACAAGTACTCATGATCTCGATTCGTATCCCTATATGCATGATCATCACATAGCCATCAATCAAAAATCACATTAGTCATAACTCATTATAGTTCCCAATATAATGACCGACTAGGGACATTTAGGTTATTTTAACAAATATCAATGGTTCTTATTATAAGGTAAACATGCAATCACTTATAATAAAATAGCAAATGAAAACTTTATTTTATTAACTCAAATTATAAGATAAACAATGTTTATAGATTGACCTAGGGCACATGCCCAAACAACTATTATCTAGATCAAGTAGACCTGCAAGTGATTTATGAGAGTTCTATATTAAATTCAATGTTTTTCATTATGGTCTTTTATTCTTGATTGCATTGTTTATAACATATTAGATTGATCACATTCATCATATGTAATGGCCAATGCATGTATGAGCGTAGAAGATCTTTGCTAGTGATCTTAATGTTGCTCGGTAAGGGGGATCATGTTAGGTGGCAAGTAAGGCCTTGTCTGTTGGCAATCGATGTGCCTATGTGTCGTTGGTATATGAGATGGTAGCAGTTCATGCAAATTACTACTCATGGTAGGTGTTCTCACTTAGATTAATACTACTAGTTCATTAAAAACCTACAGTATATCCAGAGAGGTTTTGCGCGTCTAGTTAGTATGTGGTCGTGTCGCGCGTTCTTACCATTAGCGTGAGGAGAACGAGGTGGCGTGGGTCACTATAAGCCTCTCTATAAGATTTGATGAATAACCTTTTTGAATCGAAGATTACATCGTACTTACACGAATCTATGTGTCTCCTCGATCTAGAATTATTATAGTATTGTTAATTTAATAGTATTTATAGTTATTTTTTTATCCTATTTATCTCCTAACTTGTTAGTTAATTATTAATTAGAATAAATTATTAAAACTAATCCACATCCCCTTTTTTGTAACCTAAAGTCATCCCTAGTCTCTGTGGGTTAAACCTTGTACTTATCTCACTGCAAATCTATAGTAGTTGGTGAATTCGAGATTCTTATTGGCGTCTTCAATGTGACATCACCTGCATTTGGAGACAAATCTCAATTATAGTATTGATGGTTGAACCCCGACACTAATTCAACGAGTGTATCATCGATGGCTTTGGTCAGTAATTCTGATTCAAAAACTAATTTAAACATTAATTTATTTGGTTCTATTTTCTCCATAAATACATAAATTTCCATAATATGAGATTTTTTGGGTTGCGACCACATTGGCTGCGTATTGAGTCGAACAGTGTTGGTTGAATTTCAGCTCGACCAATTCTCTCAAATTCAGTCATTATTTTTTTTCTTCCTAATCAATTGATTATTATTTTATTTTTATTGATTATACTATAAATAAAGAATACTATATATAAATATGTATATATATCATACATACTATATATACACATGTGATGTATATAGATATTTATTTTATTTTCCATAACTCAACATACATCTCGAGGCATTCTCGACATATGTGCACGCACATCTTGAGGCCTTTTTTAGGTAATGAATCTTTGCACAAATCATGAGAAATTCATCAACACCGACACATTGCAGTGAGGATCTTACGGCAGTCTCATTTTCATCACCAAATCATGACATAAATCCCTAGGCACACATACGCCATGCACACATCCTTAGGCACACACACTAAACTTACCCCTATCATTATGCACACCACATTTTCTCCAACAAAAGAAAAACCGCCACTCACTAATATCCAAAGTGGTTGCTGACGAGGTTGGAGGTGTTGCTAAAAGAGAGAGGCTGATAACTAGCCAAAAGAAGCCATTAAGTAAAGAGACCGTGAGGTTACTGTTGAGGTTGAGAGGGAGAATTGAGAGGAGTGTGGTGGAGATGGAGATGGAGATGAAAAAATGCGAATGGTGAGGAAAATGAGGGTTTCGGGTAGAGAGAGATTTTGCAAGGGTGAGGAGAGAGAAACATGAGATAATTTGAGGGGTGAGGGAGAGCACGTGAAAGAGACTGGGTAAAAGAGAGAAAAGTGAGGATATGGTGATGTGATGGGTAGGTAGGGTGATATGTCAAAAAGTGGGTTGTTGAGTATTTTGTATTTTATTTACATTATTTTATTTTTGTGTAATGTGTCACTATTATATTTGTCCACATCAATCTTTAAACAACACTTATAATAACTCTCTCACATGTAAACCAATACATCTTACTAACTCAACTCCAAATTATATAATAAATAACACATTAATTTAATTCATACCATCCAGTTTTTCAACCATATATCAATTTTAAAGTGTTGCATTACTACACTTCAGCTTCAACGCTCGATATCTGATCGATTTTTTACGTAGGGATTGTTAATGGTTAAAATCTTGAAACTAGCATGTAATTAAAATTTTATTTTTCCGGGCCGTTACACTTTCATAACATGTCTAAAAGTGTTTCACTCCCTGCACTCACCCTAATGCCCAAAATAACTTAGGTATAACGTGATTTATAATGAGAAGATTAAACTTTACAAGGCATCACCGAAGTCTTGGATGTAACAACTTGTAACCTTAAGTAGGTTATTAGAGTTAACTCGAATCCTAATTAACCTGAGTTAGGCTTATAGTTAAGTCATTCGTACCTCGATAAGCATGTACGTTGTTTGCGTGATGTCTTGTGTTTGTGTGACATGTTTAATGAATTTATAGGTTTATTGAATTAATGGAATTAATATAACCTAAAGTTTGAAAAATAGAATCAAATAAATAAATGGAATCGTTGAATCAGTGTTAAGATGCGTTGCGAGTCTCAATTGGTGTCACAATTTCACACGTGTCACTTTAAGCTTGTAACTTTTAGATGTGCATCAAGATACATGTTAAGTGGATGATGAAGAGCAAATAAAAGGGGTCGGAGTAAGAGGTGGCCATGCATGACTTAAAGGGTGGTTAAGGGAAGGTGGGAGTAATCTCATCTTCATCACCACCAACTTCTCCACTTCAATGCCACTGACATCCCTTCAGCGTCTCACCATCAACATACCACCTTTAACACACCATAGACACTATTTTCATATCATCTTATACCTTGCAACGTAGGGGAGAGGGAGACTCAGTCATCTTCATCATTGGTAAGCTCACTTACTCCCCCTTTAGGTTTTCATAGGATATAAGGGATGTTGTGTGTGTGTTGAGGTTAGTTCTGAGTTTAAGGGTGATGGTAGAGGTCTAGAGGCTCACTAGAACATCTTGATAGTGGTGGTGATAGGTGGTGTTTGTGGTTTGGTGTTGTTGGTGGTTGTTTGTTTTTTGAAGTGTCGTTTTGTTATTGAAAATCATGAAAGTTGATGTTATTTGACCTTGTTGGAGGAGTTGTGAGGGGTGTAAGACTTGGGTATGGACTCCATGAAGTGTTTTGGATGTGTTTTGAAGTGTCCAATAGGTCTGAGAGGTCGTGGGAGTCGCGCTGAAGGAGTGCAACCACAGAGAGAAATTATAGAAAGTGGCGCTGCTAGTGATGTCGTGGGCAAGAAACATACGACGCCACCTACAATGTCATACTTTAGGTTCCTACCCTTTTGACGCCGTGAATAGCGTCATGCGTTTCCTACTGCGTAGCCCACAACGTCAGAATTTTAAGATGTGAAAAGTTATGTTTCGATTATTGAATTTTGAAGAAATTTAGACCAATGCTCTAAAACCATAATATGGCCATTTTAACATCAAAATTGATGCAAAACAACTTATATTGATGTTAATTGGAATAGGATTATTCTAGGAGATGCAAACAATGTGCCGAGACTAGAAAACCCAAACTGAGGTAAGTACGGATTCACTTATTTATCAATATTACCTGAATATGTAGTATATAGAGTTCATATAGTTTATGGACTTGAATAAGGAGCTATGCACACTATGATTTCTTTTAATAATAAGGAAAAATGAGTATGACGCAATCAGTGAGAATAAACCATGAAGTTAAGGATAACTTATATATAATATGGGTTTGATTCCCAGCATATATATTAAATTATGCTCAACTAGAAAGGTTGCGTGCATTACAAATTTACTATAAGGTTTGTGATAGAGCCATTAAACCATAATGGATTGACTAGACAACACATCGACCAATGTGTTAGTCTAGCAATCACATTAATAGCGTCAGTAGGTAATCGACCTTACTTTTGTAAATGAAAAATTAATTTTCGTGTAATAGTCGTTAATAGAATGACTTGCATATGTTTATATATTGGTTATATATTTTTCAATATCATCTTAGCTATGATTTGTTCGTATTGTTATTGCATTTCATTCTTGATTATTATATGGATTGTTGATACCTATGTGAATTATAACTTACTGAGCAAGTTGGAGCATTTACCTAAATTAACATTTTAATTTCTCAGCCTAGCTTTTTAACTAAAGGGAAAGATAAAGTTTAGGATATTTACAGTAATCTTAATGATGCAATGAACTCTTTTGTGTATATATTATATTGTTTAAATCACATGTTTATGTTATAACAGGGATTGGGATGTTTTTTTACAATCAAGGTTTGTTTCGATAAACTTTGAATTTTCGGGCATCGTATATATCATAAAAAAATTAAATTTTCTGTTGCATTGACTTTGATTTTGATTTCGATATTGATAGACACGTAGAGTTTATCAAATACGAAAGGATAGGCTACTAGCTCTACTTAAATCTGACTGGTGTACTGAGGCTTAATGAAAGTTTTGGGCCAAGTATTGCCTTTATCTGGATAAAAGATGTTACATTTGAGTTTTTCTGTTCCTTTGTGTTCCTCATTTGTTTTGAACATTAATAAGCCATTTCGAGGACACAAAACAATAGTGTACACAAAACATAATGTATCAGATAAATAAAAATTTATCTTGCTTCATAAGCATGTAATAATAAGAGATAATACACGATATTGAATAATAAACAAAATAATGAAATAATATACAAAGTGGATCCCTCATTTCCTATTCCAAGCTATAACAAGTGGGCCCTCTCTTGATGAAGCTAGAATGGTACTATGAGTTCAATGCATGCTACCTTAAACTCGATATTACTCACCTTAGATGCATGCAATATGTCTAGTCTAGAGTAGTCAATCCAATTGTTACGACCGAAGCAATGGAAACTCTATCCGAATGCCATTAATGCATAATAAGGAGGCCCATCACCTCACCATACAAGATATAAGCTATAGTAATGTAAAAAGTAAGAAGTAGTCATTACTTACCATTAAACAAATTCGATGTTGGATCTACAATAGTATGCACGCCCGAGGAAGATCGTTAGTGCACGTGGTGAATTTATAGCTACGAAAATACATTGGTGTGTATATATAGTATATTTTAAATACATAAATATATATAAATCAATCTTGAAGTTTAATTCAAATAAAAGTATACATTGAATGCGCATCGAGATACACATATCATGCGCATTGAGGATGTGAATGGAGTAAAAAATTGGCTATCGGAGAGGCGTATCCAGGCTTCGAGATGCATGCAATCCATCTCATGGAAAATCAAGTGGTGTATTGTAATTATAAATTCATTTGGTCTACCTCGAGATATGTGATACATATTTTGAGGAGATCAGTATAATTGGTCTTATGTAAGTCAGTTTAGTGGTCATAATCTTTTGAATAGCCACAAGGTCAACATCGAGATATGTAACATGTATCCCGAGAAAAAAAAATGAAGTTAAAAGAACGACCATCGGATTTGCTTTGAGATTTGTGTGATTCGAATTTGACAGAGAGATTAGATAGGGCAAGATTGAGAGGGATCAAGATTGGTAGAAGAGACCAAAAAAGAGGTCTCTGCACATGGTGAGTCGGTATTGTAGTTGTTGATTTGCATTAATGTCTATGTTGTTGAGTTGTTGTTTTGGTGTTGTTGTTAGATGTTTGTGGTATTTTTGATGATGGAAATGGAGTTGAGGTAGATGAGGATGTGAGGGAAGGGACCCTGTCCAGTAAGGAAAAAAGAGAGAGAAAAGAAGAGAACTAGAACGTGCTAGAGGAAGGAAAGAAGATAGGGTTTGATTACCTAAACCAGATTGAATCGGGTCTGGTTCAGGGGGTCAAACAACTTATTATATTCTAGAATTTCGAAGAAATTCCAAAAAATGGGAAAAATTCCTAAAAATTATATTTTTGGAGAAATAAATAGAAATAATAGGTTTCTATGAAAAACGAGGATTTCATAATTTTCTTAAGATTCATACCGAGTTTTTCTATGTAATGCTTGTTAAGATACCTGAAAAATTTTGAAATTTAAAAAATTGTTTAAAAGCCTAGCAAAGCTTAATTTCTTATTTTAAACCATAATTTGCAACAAAAACTGGGATCTAGACATCCTATGAGTTGATTTGGTGGTAGTTTGGGCTTTTATTACTTAAGAATACCAAAATAACTCAAAAATTGGTCGAGACTTAAGAATTTTTAATATGAGACTTGTTCGGATTTCTCAATGATTTTAAGTAACATTGAGAAACCTAAAATTAATCAGAATAAAGCTCGGGGAATAAGTTCAAAGTATGTGAAAGCCAAGGAAACGTTGCGTACGACTTCCTAACCAACTTTGAGTTTGTTTGGTTGTAAGTAAACCCTACAGTGATCTTTACTAATGATTGAATATCTTCGTACCTATAATTGTATTATAGTCTACATCTTATCATTAAGAGTGAATGAGGGGGATAAGCTTGCTTCGGAGCCCATTGGCTAAGCCCATTCATAGTCTGAAATATTAAAATTATTAGATGCTGGAATGATATTTCCAATAGCTGATAGCAAATGGGTAAGCCCATTCCTAGTAGTTCCTGAAAGGACAAGAATTACAGTAATAACAAATGAGCATGGAGTGTTAGTACTAACTAGAATCTGAAACAGTTGGAGTGTGTGTATAGATTATAGGAAGTTAAATGCATCAACTAGGAATAACCATTGCCCACTCCTATTTATAGATCAGATGGTAGAAATATTAACTGGAAAAATCCATTAATGCTATCTAGAAAGTTATTCATGATTTCATCAAATACTTGTAGCCCCAAAAGATCAGGAAAAAATAGTTTTTACTTGCCCTTTTAGTATATTTTCTAATAGACATATGCCTTTGGGTTTATGTAATACATTTGCACCTTTTCAAAGGTATATGGTTAGTACTTTCTCCGCTTATGTGGAAAAGCTTATTGAAGTCTTCATGGATGATTTTACTATTTATGGTAATTCTTTCGATGAACGTTTAGTTAATTTAACAAAAGTGCTTAAATGATGCATAGAAAAGAATTCAGTATAAATTAGAGTAATAGTACAACCGTCCTTCATACCTGATAATTGCAATACAATATATATTATATCTAATAAATAATTGAAATGCGGTGAAATTGAAACATTTTTGATAAAACATAAAATATAAAAAAGCCAGTATAAACCACAATCGAAAAATCATATCCCAACCCTGTTTATTACAAAATAGTAATTCAATACACTATATAAGTAGTAGGAAAATCAATTCACTGTAGAGAATGCGATAAACTCTTAATCTTCTCGGTTCCGGGGTTGAGACGCATATCATTAACCTAAAATGTTAATTAGGAATGAGCGTTCCAACTTGCTCAGTAAGTGTTGCTTGTAAATCGATCGATTATCAACTACTATAAAAGAATTAATGAATAATAATATGAAACCAAAGCAAATCTATTCTGGCATTGTAAATAATATAAACGATACATAACAAAATGCAAGTTCAATGGTCAATTGCAACTGTACCTATGATTTGTATTTTTATTTCTTTTGTAGTCAAACAAGAGTTGTAGACTTCCGTCACCCAGGATTACGATGCACAAAATCAGACATATGTGATTCTGTGGTGTGTCGAAGTAAAACGTAGCTACCTACTCTTACATGGAAAGTAGCAATCGGTTAGCGTTAGAAATATGAAAGAAGAGTATTAGTTGGCCTCCCAATACTTCGGTCGTCAACCTCAGTCTGATTCTCCCATCACACCCCTCTCCGAGCTCACTTTTTTATATAAAATAATAGGAAAGCAACAATTTGGTACCTCAAGGTTACTGAAGGGAAGATGTTGGTAGCTAGCCAATCACCTTCATCGTCACTCCAGTTTGATTCGCACGTCATAACACTTTCCAAATATTTCTCATAAAAAAATTTAGTAACACATTCAAGTCATAGTACATTGCTTCATTTCCCTAGTTCATAAACTACGTGCACTAAATATAACTACTTTATGATGCATAATTGATAAGAGTACGTGTCCCACTTCTTTGTGCCAAGCTTTTCTAACCGTTTACTGATTTACATGACTTTTGAGATCTATAAACCTTTCCCCATCCGCCAATAGCCTAAATAACATCAATCGTCATTAATTTGGATCCAATACTCATTAATTAGAACCCCTAAGTTGGTCCTAATCGAATTCAGAACCAATTTATCAGATTTTAGGCCAATGTGACCATTTGACCTTTTTCAAAGTAAAAACTCTAGTATAAAGTCCCATACGAATCTCAAATTCTTCATTTTTTTATAGAAATTCTTCAATTTCTATTTATTTTATTAAAATACGTTTTAGTAATTTTTCCATAATTTTTTGGAATTTTCTGTATTTCTCCAACATTTTATCCTATTTCTTATAAATTATGTGGTTGGACTCTGAACTAGACCCGGTTCAATCCAGTTCGGTTCGAACCCTTTTCTTCTTCCTCTAATAGCCTCTATTTCAACAGATCAAGTTTTTTTTTTTTTAATTTGATTTGCTCCCTAGGGTTGGGACACCCAACCTCAGGGCATTCTTGGGAGGGGAGACGGCTCTCATTCATCTCCTTCCTTGGGTCCGAGCATTCATTCTATCTACCATCAACACCCAACAAAACTACAATAAACTACAATGTAACAACAACCACAACCAACACAATAACAATAAACAACATCAACTATAACAACGACCCACACAACTAACCTTGACTTCTCTATCTTTTTCTCTCGGTTTCTCTTTTCTCTCTCCTTCCTCCTCGTTCGAATTGGGTAAATAGGCAGAGGTTCTGTGGGTTTTTAATGATATATATTAAATTTCTTCGAGATTTGTATCACACAAATCTTGATGCGAATCTAATTTTTCCTCTATTATGTTGATCTTTCTTGAGATACGTGTTATATATCTCGAGGTCTATTTTATGACTATTAACACACTCATCACCTCATGACCGACTTACTTGATTAAAATATAAAATTTTCTCGATTCTCACGCAATGCTTATCTGGAAGCAAATCCAACATATAGTTTAATTTAATTCAAACCATACGATTCATTTATATATTTATATACATAAAATATATATATATAAATATATATACCTATGTATATTTCCGCTTATAAATTTGCCAAACGCGTCAACAAGGACTCTCGAGCGCGCACATTACTATACACTTCACGTATGTCGCCCTCGACCACGCGTGTCGCTAAGAGCCCACCAATTATTCCTTATTTATTTTATTAACAGATACAAGATATATATAAATATATGTAAGCCTATATTAACACGTCTATTACTTTGCAGTGTGCGCAAATGAGTTCACTTGGGTGTGCACGCTACCTTTTGACTCGTATGCGTCACCATCGACCCACACATTGTATTAGGCATCCCATAATTTATCGATTATAGGCTAATAAATTTGGTTATTTCTATGATTAATAATACAATTCATACAAATACCAAGCGGCATGCAAATCGATGCACATGCTAATCGAGGCAAGTTAGGCTTAACCACGAGCTGAACTCGGGTTAATTTAAATTAGGATTAACACTAATCACCTACTTAACATGTGAGTCATTACAAAATCTATAGCCATCTCTTGTCTTATAGGAAATCCAAGCCCGTCAAGATGGTTAATATAGCCCTTCAGTTTCTGAACATAAAGACTGATTGACCCACCATCAGCCATTTTGTAAGAATGAAGGTTTTTGACTATCTCAAACCTTTCTTGCCTAGCATGCTGTTGGAGCATTTCCTTCAGTATTGTAGTCATGTCATAAGATTCCATGTGTTCCATGTCCTTTTGAATTTCAGTAATCATGGTTGCCAACATAATGCATGCAATATCAATTGAGTCGACGACATGCTTAGAATGTGTATCCTTCAAGGCTCTTAAAGCATTGGCTGGTGGTTCCTTAGGAATAGGATCTTCTAGGACATACAACTTGCATTCATGCTTAAGAACAATTCTCAAGCTTCTGAACTAGTCGAAGAAACCAGTCCAGACAACTAATCCTTCTCAAGGATGGATCACAACGACAAAAGATTAGCGTGATTTGAAGAGGCTATAAATTTGTAATAAAGATTATGAAAAAGCTCATTTTATTAAAAAGGAATAGAATCTTACTAAAATAACAACCCTTCAGAAACACTATATTAATTTAAGAGACTAAAATCCAAGTTTCACCTTATTCTAAGATAGGTAAATCATGAAACTTTGAAATAGGTAATTTAGGTAGGTATCTATTACCATTTACATCACATGTAACTTTTAGTTATTTTTATGAGATTATGACATCTTATGTCTTAGAATGTTTTATCTCATCTTGTGCTTAAAGCCTAAAATCATTTCGAAAGCTTTATCAAGTCCAACTAGTTCAAATAATAGAGGTATTGTTACTCAACTCGCCTCACCAAGATAACACAATACACTCTATAGAGGCAGACCCATATTGATGTGATCGAAGCCTTCACAAGTGTTTGAGAATGGATGTCGCATAACTTAAAATTTGGAAAGAGGGATTTTTATTTGTTTTAGTTATCTAATTTAAATAAGATAAATGTAAAATCTCAAAATTCTTAAACTGATAATTATGGCTAATTAGGGATTAACGAAGACTAATTGTGGTTTTCGCTGTAAGTCTGGAGTTAAATATCGGTGAAATTAAGATCGTTAATTTTTTTTATTATTGTGTGATGTGGCTACTATTACGTACTATATATTATTCTATTTTACGAAATTCAAGTTAAATGGGTATATTTGATATTTCGCATGGTTTTTTCTTGAGATACGTGTCAAGATGAGTCGCGAGAGAGTTAAAATGTTAAATTGAACTATTGTTTCAAATTTTGTAAAAAATAATTGTATTTAAGTTTGAAAATCCGAATTTGTATATTCAAATGAATTTAACAAGCCAACGTGGGTCCTGCGCCTCAATTTTGAGTGTGATACGAGTTCTCCGAGAATTTCGCAACGCATTAGTGAATTCTCTAATTTTTGGTAGAATTTGGGGATTTCTCAAGGTTTAATTTGGACAAAAAATAAGAGATAATCATGAAATTAAATAAAATAATTAACAAATTGGTGGGCGCCTAGTGAAACGCAGAGTCGAGGGGGACACGCATGAGACGTACAATGGTGTGCACGTCAGAGGGTGGTCGTTGGTATGTGTGGTGAATTTACTGGTGAGAAAATACATAGGCATATGTATTTATATATAATTGATATATATATATATATACAACCTATAGTTTGATTTAAATTGTTTAAATCATTTGATTTGACTTGAGATAAGCATTGCGTGAGCATTAAGAAGAAGAAGGGTTGAATGTTGGGTGTTGAAAAGGTATGTCCATGCCCTAAGATGTGTGCAACCACATTTCAAGGAGAATCATGTGGTGAATGGATATGATTGAGTGGTTATTAATAAAGCCACTTAATCTTCTTCATGATACGTGGTACGTATCTCGAGGAGATCAAAACAATTAGTTTTATTTTAGGTGGTTAGCGGTAATTATATTGATAATATCCACAAGGATTGACATCGAGATACGTAGTACAAATCTCGAGGAAAATCAAAATAATAAAATAAATTATTAGATTTGCCTCAAGATTTGTGCAATGTGAATCTTGAGGAAAGAAAATATATATTCTCAACTTAACATCATCCTCTCATTCTCTGGTTTGGAAATGAAATGGGAAATCAGAGAGAAAGATGTAGAGTAGATCGACGATAGAAGCGGGGGGATAAGGCTAGTGTGTGTGGTTGCGTTGAAGTTGAGTTGTTGACGTTGTGTTCTAATTTGTTGTACTATTGTGTTGTTGTTGTTGTTAATTAATGGTTGAAGGAAGAGGGAGGTTCAGATTGTTGATGAAGATGATGGCAGAGGAGTAGTTTCCCCTGCCAAAACCCAACTTGGGGTTGGGGTTGGGGTTGGTGTTTGGAGCCCCACCCCAACGAAATAAAAAATAAAGTGGTGAAGAACAAAATAGAGGAAGAAGAAAATGGGGGGTTTAATCCCCAAACCAGACCGAACCGGGTTTTACTCAACCGAACTAGACTGATTTGATTCAGAGATTAAACCCTAATAAAAAGGAAAATGCTAAAATTTTGGTAGAATTCTAGGATAATGAAAAAAATTTAAGAAATAAATACTTGAGATTAATAAATTGAAATTGATGATTTTTATGAAAAATGAGGAATTTGTGATTTTCTCGAGGATTTTTATCAAGGTTTTTCCTCATTATGCGTGTTAAGATACCCGAGAATTTTTGAAAGTTAGAAAATTGTTTAAAGTTTGGTCTAGATTCATTTTTGATTCATTACCACAATATGGAGTCAAATTGAGATCTGGACATCAGACGAGTTGATTTGGAGGGATTCTGGAGTTTTTGAGTCGAGACAAGACCTATGAATGTATAATAAATTGAAAAATTATATTTAATCCTAGAAAACGTAATTTTTTATGTTGAACAATGGAAAAATTATATTTATTCCTAGAAAAATTAATTATATTCAGACCTAAAATTAAATTGGAGAAGTTGCTTGATGAAGGGATTTTTTCATTAGAGTATGTTGTCGTAGGGTGCACCAGCCCTTTTGCGAAAATGAAGGATAGTAGTTTGAGGCTTTACATTGATTATAGATAGTGGAACAAGGTTACTATTCGATATAAATATCTATTGCCTCAAATTGATGATTTGTTTGATCAACTTAATGGGGCCAAATATTTTTCAAAGATTGGTCTTCGTTATGGTTACTATCAGTCGAGTGCTCGAGAAAATGATGTGTGGAAGACTGCGTTTGGTACCTGATATGGTCATTCTTAGTTTATTTGTTATACCATTTACGTAGACTAATGCTCCTGCAATGTTTATAGAATTGATGCAGAGAGTTTTGAGGTTGTATTTGTATCACTTTATGATAGTCTTTATTGGTGATATCTTATTATACTCTAAGAATTACGGGGATCATGAACAACATCTTAGAGTTATTACCCAAACTTTGAGGAACCATCAGTTAAATGCCAAATTTAGCAAATTCGAGTTTTGGTTGTCTGAGGTGAAGTTTTTGGGTTATTTGGTTAGTATGGAAGGAATTTTGATGGATCCGACCAAGATTAAGGCTATCATTGGTTGGCTAGAACCTACCACAGTGACAGAGATATATAGTTTTCTGAGTTTGGCTAGCTATTATTATAAAGTTGTGAAAGATTTTTCTAAGATAGTTCCGCCAATTTCTAAATTTACATAGAAAAATGATCCATTTGTTTAGTCAAAGGAATGCAATGCGGCCTTTTTGGGAATTGAAGAAATGTTTGACTTCAGCACCAGTTCTTGTATTGTTTGAACTCGAAAAAATCTTACAATTTATGCTGATGCATTGAAAGTGGGTTTAAGTTGCGTGTTAAGGCAGATCTAGAAGGTGATTGCTTATGTTTCTCAGCAATTAAAAATTCACAAAAAAAATTATCTCATTCATGATTTGTAATTAGCGATGATCATGTTTGCCATAAAGTTGTAAAAACACTATTTGTATGAAAAATGATTCACGATATTTTTAAATCATAAAATCTGATGTATTTTTTCTCTAAAACAATTTAACGAGACGATGATGATGGTTTGAAGATTGAAAGACTTTAAATTAAGTCTTAAATACCATCTGGGTAAAACTAATATTGTTGGTGACGCACCAAGCAGGAGGAGTGTTGAATCATTACATGCATTTGCTCGAAAAAGTCATCGCAATGACTTTATCGGAGATTACTGGGCTGATGATGAACCAACTTGTGCTCAGTTTAGAGTATAAACTATCTCTATTCAGAAAGTGATTGAATGTTAACAAAGAGGTTTAAATTATAGGAAGTCCGATGGGTTTTTTGTTGACATTAATAATCAGGATTATGTTGAGTCTGCGAACTAGAGTTTGAGGCTTAGAGGGAGACTTTGGATTGCATGGGTGGTTAAGATTCGGGATGTGATATTGAAAGAATCTCATCGATCTAGATTATAGCATTCATCCTAGGAGAACTAAAATGTATTATGATATGAAACGATTATATTGGTTGCTAGGAATGAAAGCTAGTGAGGGTCATTATGTAAGAGATATGAGATTTACTAGCAGGTTAGCGAAAACTTGGAGATACGTTGCAGTCATTTTCCATACCTTTATGGAAATGGGAACATATTACAATGGATTTTGATACTCATATGACTACTTCTCGGATAAAACATGATGTGATTTGGGTTATTGTTGATTGATCGACAAAGTAAGCTTATTTTCTTTTTATGTCCATTTCCAAAACCTTTGTATAACCGAGCTTGCTGTGTGAGTGAGATGTGGCCCACTTTTTTGGAGTGTTGTTAATAATAGTTTCTGATCGAGATGCTCGGTACATACCAGGGTTGTGGCAGAGCATACGGGAACAGCTCAACATTCAATTTCATTTATGTTCTGCATTTCAACCACGAGTTGGCGGCGAGACTAAAAGATTGATCAATGTGTTGAAAGACATGTTCAGAGCTTATGTACTGGGATTTAGAGGTTCATAGAAAAAATATATACCTTTATGTGAGTTTCCTTACAATATTAATTGTTAAACAAGTATAGAAATGACTCCGTTTGAGGTTTTATATGGGATAACTTGTTGTTCTCCTGCCTGTTGTGCTGAATTAGAAGATTTGGAAGAGTTGGTGTGGCTCAGACAATGGCCCATGGGTCCGTGGGTCTTGCCTTGACATGGTGCCCAAGGCATGCTAGAGGGTCCTCCTTGCTACTATGCCCATGCCACCCCTAAGAGAGAACACACCTCTCCTTATAGTAGATGTTGAGCCGTTTCCCCATCTCAAATAGGAAACATCAAGAAATGAGACCAAATGTACTTTGACTTTGTCAACGCCCAAGTCAAGCTTTGTCAACCCTTGCTAAGGTATGCCTTGCCTACGCCAAGGAGCAGCCTTACTCGTGCCAAGGCACGGCCTTGCTCGTGCCAAAGGAATCGGCCAAAGTGTTGCCTTGCTCGTGCCTTAGGAACCTGCCATAGCACGACCTTACTCGTGGCAAGGCGCGGCCTTGCTCGTGTCCAAAGAACCCGCCAAGGTGCGAGCTTTGCTCAGGCGAAGGCGCAGAAACCCGCCCGTGCTCATGCCAAGGATCGCAACTGTGCCCGTGCAAAGGTCCACCCGTGCTCGTGCCAAGGCACTACTGTTCTCCCCGCCAAGGAATGTGCCTAGGAACGGGCCAAGGTCCAACCATGCTCATGCTTAGGCCCGTGCCAAGGCGCAGCTATTCTCCCGCCAAGGAATGCGCCAAGGAATGTGCCATGGCCCAACCGTGCTCGTGCCAAGGCACCACCGTGCTCCCTGCCTAGGAGCCATGCCTAGGAGCAGGCCAAGGCATAACCTTGTCAACGCCCATATGTGCTGCCTCATCCATACCGCATACAATTTACCCATATGCATGCGCGAGCCTCCACTCTATACTGCGAATCCTCCGAGGTGCATTATCCAGCAATTAACTCTCATAAAACCTTCCAAGTCCACCGAAACCTAGATATTGCTAGATTTTCTCGCTGCCTAGCCAGCTTACTCGGGTAACGATATCGAGGGGCTAAAAACATCGACTAAGACAAGGCTTAACCTTACCTAACACTCAATTTACTAACTTAGGAAGTACCGATGGCTCTCCGAAAATAACCTCATGGATCAGTGCAGGATAAACCTACCTTCCCTTGGGGATTCGTGTGAGATTCATGCGATGTGAATCTCAAGGAACTTTCATATATATCCCTAAGATACAAAACTGAACTGCTTCTTGAATTCCATATTTCGATGGAAAAATCCAATTTGACATAATAAGATTCAATAGGATGAGATTGAGATGGATCGAGATATGAAGAAAAAATCGAGAGAGAGGTTTCGACAATTGGTGAGTCAGCATTATAGTTGTTGATTTGTGTTGATGTCGATTTTGTTAAGTTGTTATTTTGGTGTTGTTGTTAATCTATAATTTGCTATCAAAGTAAAAAATGGGAAAAGAAAAGAACCGAGGTATCCAAAAAAGATGAAGAATACCAACATAACTTCAGAGGTCAAACCACTCTTTCTCCATAAAAAGGAAAAAAAAGGCTTGAATTTTGGAACATTTCCTGAAAAAATGGAAAAAAATCTTGAATAAAGGACATATCAAAATTTTCTCAAGTATTTATACTGATTTCTCATTGGTTTTAGGTAATGTCGAGGATATCTAAATTACTCGAAACAAAGCTTGGGAAATAGGTTCAAATTACGTGAAAGCCAAGGAAGCATTGTGTGAGGCTTCGCAAACAACTTTGAGTTTGTTTTAGGGAAAGTAAACCCTACAGTGATCTTTACTATTGATTGAATATCTTCGTACCTCTAATTGTATCATATTCTACATTACATTTTATTATTCATGGTCATTCATACATAGAATGAATGAGGTGGATAAACTTTTTTTGGAGTCTGGTTTGATTGAAACAAGGTTTCAGTCCTACCTCTATGTCATCTAGTGAGACTATCAAAGTTTAATGCTAACAAGTTATCTCTACATTTCATAATCTCTTAATATTGTCTCTGTACCATTTTTAAAAGTCGACATCTGATTGTAGTTAGGAGACATCTACAAAGTGGATTGCATGTCATGTTGACGCATGCATCTTATTGCTTATTTGGAAATGCAATTACATGTCTTCATGATTCAGACTAACAATTGCAAGAGTACAGATCAATGTAAAAATTTACATACCATATATCTTTGAGTTGTTTTTTATAAAGATAAAGGAGGAACCGACAAGACTGGTGTCACTTTTTTTTTTAATTAAAGTAAATTCTTATTTTAAATTTTTTATATATTGTTTTGGGATTTTCAATGTGAGTGTAGGACGTGAAGTTTAGTTGAATGGTTATGAGAGTCTCGTAAGTTAGTTTAAAATGAATTTAGAGGCTTATGTTTCAATTTTGGTCAATTTGAGATAGTAGAAATATGATCAAGCTATCAAATCCTCTAAGTTAGTTTATAAATATGAATTATATATATTGTGAACTGCATGCAGTAATAAGTCTTTTTAGGCCTTTTTCCAATTTTATTATCTATTATGTGGAAGTTTTCTGGCAGGCCAATTTTAGTGGAGGTGCTACCGAAATTGTTATAAAATGTGGATATGATTTCTTAAGTTACTCCAATAAATTAATCATGAATCGAGTTTCATTGAGGATATAAATTTAGATTTTGACCATTATTTAGGATGGAAATAAAGATTATTAAGAGGTCAAAGTTAAAAGAATTAAATGGGCTGACTAGATTATCGGGGTATTAAGGTAAATTACGTCGATCAGTCATCTTAATGATAAGGGAACTAACAAATTCGGTGTCGGAGCATAGGTTTGCTCAATCGAGGATAAACTTTGGTTAAAAACCAAGGTGTGATTGAGCCTGATTAGTTAGGAAGTGATTGTAAGCTGGGATGTTTTTGTTATTATGTTATTTTTTGTTGTATATATGTATTATCGCTAGATATGCGATGGGAAGTTTATTCTCCTTGTCCATTCGATACTTACCTCGTAAGATATGATGAGTAAGATTATAAACATATATTAAAAGAGAGAATAGGCTTATGAAACAAGGTTAAGTGTAAATGGATATAAAATGGACTTGTGAAGTCTGAATTCACAAAGATGTCATAAGTAGTTTGATACTAATACAACTGATGAAAATATCAGTTATGAAACAAATAAGAAATTAGTTGAAAAGGAAGTGCGAATGATTAAGGTACGTAAGTACTGAACATAGATTCCTTTAGCATCAAAAGTATCAAACTATTAAAATTATAAAATGCTCATATATATGTTAAATTAGTTTCAATAAGGAAAACGGAGTCACGTAATCTTGAAAGTAAAAAATGATTTTATAAATTTCAACTAAAAAACCACAATTAGATTGTGATTGAATCTCTCAAGTTGTCTAAGTTAGTTTCTACGAAAATAAAATACTTTGAAGCAAATTATTGTTTCCTTTCCAAAATAAAACATCAAGTGATATGTGGAATATGATCATGATTTAGATTAATCAAAGGACTTCTAAAAAGAAGTACTGAAAATCTTGATTGTTTATTACTCAAGTTACTTATCAATAAGCGACGTTGAATATAATGGTTCTATGAATCGAATAAAAATGATAAAACTAATAAAAATACACAAATTAGAAATAATCCATGTTAACACCTGATTAGGTGGTGTTGTGAAACAAAAATAAAAAAATTCTAACTTGAAAATGGAAGGTGTAGTAATAAAATCAACGTGTTAGAAATTAAGGTATTGTGGAAGTGGTCTAATAATAGCTTGGATTAGCTATTAAACATCGACAAAAGTTATTGTGTTTTTAGATTTAAAATACCCAATAATCACTTCTAACGACATTAAGTTATGACGCTTATCACTATAATCTAAAATATAATAAATGAAGAGATAGATTTACTAATTTAATGATAGTAAGGAATTGGTATATGACGTTAGAATAAGCTCTTATATTGTGAGAATTTTCATTGATAGGAATTGAAGGATTGAAACGACATCCTCTAAGAGCTTCATTAAGTGTTAAGTTAATCAGAACTTGGAAATTCAAATTCTTTCTTCTCTTTATATAAGCAAAAATGAAAAGGTGAATGCATCAAAAGTAGTTTGATAAATTGTATGATACAAGGTTATCTTACAATATCTTTAAAATTACCGAATTTCTTTTTGAGAAAAGAAAATTTGGGAAAACTTGAGACAAATGTAAACAAAATGAGGCAATAACAAACAAGAGAACTATTTGAATCACAAAATTTCTCTGTTTCGAATAAATTATAGCTAAGGAAGACTTCAATTAATCAAATGATCATAAGAAGCCATATTATCCTTAGATAGAAAAGTGAAGTGATATAAATTGTCTTTCTAAGTCAATATTAAGGAGTTGTAAGTGACATGGTTATTGAGCAAAAGTTGTGTTAAGTTTATAAAGGGACCATGATTGGGATCAATGTAATAATATCTAAGATTGATAAAAACTAAATGGAATAGACTCTGAGTATAAAATAAGACATTGAGATGACTAGGGGTTGTTGGAAGTGACACAAATGAACTCGTTTAGTCAGGGCCAAACACTAGATTAGTTGTGCATGACCAAAAATTTGAGTAACTCCATTTTATAGTCACAATTCATTCACTACACATAAGATTAGTGTAATGCATTAACTTGTCTTTGAATAATTGAATGAATTGGTGATAGTCGACATAATAAAGTGTATGAAGTTTCCTTGAAGTCAATCGGAAGCTTAAGTATTGGCAACTAAATTGTTAAGAAATTCTTGCATATGTATAAAAATGAAAATTTCGGGTGAACGAGTCCCGATAAGGCTTAGGATGTCAAACTATAAGTTTGATGTAATTTAATATATCTTCACAATGATTTTAAGAGAATTAAAACTCTAAATGTTTCAATTTTTGAACTAAAGTAATATAAAACTAATATCAGTGAATATGTTGCATATTGTTTCAAATATAGTGTAACACCACGTGACAACTCAGTTTTAGTTTAAAGCCTTATGTTATCTTCAGTTAGAGTTGATGTAAGACGCATGCATGAATGGTGAATATATAAATAAAATAAAAAGAAACGCAAAAACTACAACTCAGTTAGTCAATATTATCCTTGGTGGTTGAAAACATTAAATAAATGACATCATATCTTACTTAATATGTATGAAGAATTGAATATATTTTACAGTAAATTGAGTAAAGTCAACGATATGTATTGAGTAGAGATGAAAAAGAGATAGCACATTTACAACTTGAATTATTGAATATGTTGGTATCTCTATTTAGAAATGTATATGTACTCAAATTAAAGATAACTGTATCTATTCTGGTAATGAGAGAAGTCTAAAACAATAATAATTGAGATCGATGATTAAGTGAAAGAAATGTGGTTCTTGGTGAACTCATAAATAGAAAATTATTTGACGAAGTTAGAAAAATCGTTGATTTCTCTAACCAGTCAAAAGAAACTTTAAGTGAATTTGTTGATGAGTTGGAATTGGTAGTTTTTTCTACTCCACAATATAAATAATATTGTGAGTAGACTTTAAGAGAATGAGTGATAGTTGCATGATGTGTCACGTTTCAATTTCTGATTGGATTATAATTTGAAATCTCTTGTCATGGGATGAGATATGTAATTCGAGATCTATAGTTATGGGATGACTTGTGTAATTCCAAAATTATGTTGAGAAATGTTGGAATGATGATGGATCAGGTAGACACATAAATCTACTTTGTATCTAATATTGTGCTCAAATATTAATTGCATTACTCTGTAATTTTAGGTTAATGATAGTTTAAGAATTGATTGATTGACAATTCAAATAATAAGGGATGATTAGTGATAAGAAAGTAAATTGAGATGTGTACTAGAGTTTAGTGGGTAGAGAAAGAATTACCAACAGTTTGTCAAATTGTTATCCATTAAGAATAAAAATAGTGTTATGAAAAGCAAGATAAGCTAGACCTTACTATCTATTAATGCTTGGATGGTATTCAAGGCATGAAATGAGAAATGAAATAACGTTATTTGATATTCCACAATATTGATTATTTAACTCGTAAGAAATTCAAAAATTGTCAAGATTGACAAAGTAACATAGATAACCTTTCATTAAACCAAAGAGTTACAAATGAAAATTTGAAGTGTTATGATCTCTACCACCGAGTTGTTGAATAATGAAAGTGATTAGGTCCACTTAACAGTTCACCTTGAATGATTTTTATAGTTTTAGATTGTAAGAGTTATATATGAAAGATCATTTTCTCATATCTCTTTTGGTTCAGTAACCTGTAAGTTTAAATTTCTAGGACAAAATATTTTATTAGTTGGGAAGATTGTGACATCCGAGAATTTCTAAAAATTGATTAGGATACTAATTAATTACTTTCGGATTTCATTTGGAATTTAAATATCCAATGTGGGACATACGAGTTATGGATCGGAGATCATAAATTTAAATATTATTTTTGTGTATCGCATTACTAGTGGGTATATTTTACCCTATTTGATATGAAATAAAGTCAAGTTGAAGTATATACGTGGTGTCTGTGAGTTTCGGAGTGCGTTGGGAATATTTTTCAAATTTTGACAAAATTAGGTATTTTTCAGAATTTAATCTTGATTTTGAAATGAGAGAAAATCATGAAATTAAATTAAATAATTAATAAATTGGTGGGCGTCTAAGTGACACGCATGATCGAGGGTGACAAGCGTGGGATGTATAATAGTGTGCATACCCGAGATGGTCATCGGTGAACGTGGCGAGTTTATAGCCATGAAAATACATAGTGTTTATATTTATATATATAAGTAATATAGTTTATATACATAAATATATATATAAATCAATCCTAGAGTCTAATTCAAATAAAAGTATATGTTGGATGCGCCTCGAGATATGTATAGTGTGAGCATCGAGGGTGGGAATGGAGTAAAATATTGGTTGTTAGAGAGGTGTATCCTCACCTAGCGATGCATGCCATTCCATCTCAAAGAGAATTAAGTGGTGTGTGGAAATTACAAATTGTTTGATCTGCCTCGAGATACGTGATACTATTTTGAAGAGATCAATATAATTGATCTTATGTAAGTCCGTTTAATGGCTATGATCTTGTTAATAGCTACAAGATCAACATCGAGATATGCAACACATATCACGAGAAATATAAAAATATAAATTTAAAAGAATAACCATAAAATCTCCTCAATATTCGTAATATATGACTCTCAAAGAAATTTCATATATATCCCCAAGATACAAAACAAAACTTCCTCTTGAATTCTATATTTCGATGGAAAGATCAAATTTGATAGAGAGAAATTCAATAGGGCAAAATCGAGAAGGATTGAGATTGGAAGAAGTGACCGAGAGAGAGGTCTCAGCACCTGGTGAGTCGATAATGCGGTTGTTGATTTTTGATGATGTCGATGTTGTTGAGTTGTTATAGTTTTGGTATTGTTGTTGGATGTTGGTGTTGTTGTTTAATTATGGAGATTGAGGTGAGGTAGATGACGATGTGATCCCGCGAGTACTTTAAGTGTTGGAGGAAGAAGAAAATGAAAGGGGTTTTCGCTCCCCGAATCGGATTGAACCAAGTCTGGTTTAGGGGGTCAAACCATTCTTTATCAAATGAAAAGAAAAAAATGCTAAAATTTTGAAGAAATTACTGAAAAATAGAATAAATCATAAAAATCATATTTTTGTAGAAATAAAAAATAGAGATTTTTATGAAAAAAGGGATTTCAAAATCTTCTCGAGGATTTATACTGAGTTTTTCCTCAAAATGCTTGTTACGATACCCAAAAATATTTGAAATTTGAAAAATTGTTTAAAAGCCTAATTAAGGTTAATTTTTATTTTAAATAATAATTTGCAATAAAAATTGGGATCCAAACATTTGAGGAGTTTATTTGTGTAATTTCGGGTTTTTAGACTTGAGAATACAAATATAATTCGAAAATTGGTCAAATTATGAAATTTGAATAGGAGACTTATCCGGATTTCTCAATTGTTTTAGGTAATGTTAAGGATCCTAAAATTACTTAGAACAAAGCTCGAAAAATAGATTCAAAGTACGTGAAATCAAAGGAAATTTTAAGTGAGGCTTCGTAACTAACTTTGAGTTGATTTGGTGGTAAGTAAACCCTGAAGTAATATTTACGATTGATTGAATATTTTTGTACCTCTAATTGTATCATAGTATACATTGCATTTTATCTTTCTTAGTCATTCATAGATAGAGTGAATTAAGGGATAAACTTATTTCGAAGTTTGGTTTAATTGAAACTAGATTTAAGTCTTACCTCTACATCGTTTAGTGATACTAGCCGAGTCTAACGCCGATAAGTTATCTTTGCATTTTTGCATCTCTCATATTGTCTTTGTACTATTTTTAGAATTGAAAATTTGATTATAGTTATGAGACAACAACACAGTGGATTGAATGTAATGTTGATGCATGTTTCTTATTATTTATTTGGAAATGAAATTACATGTCTCCATATATCGGCCAAACAATTGCAGAAGTAAACATTAATGTAGGAATTTATTTACCAGACATCTTTGAGTTGTTTTTGATGGTGTTAGATTTTATATGAAGTCAAGGGATGAATTGATATGACTCGAAGATTGTGGTGATTTTTTTTTTAGAATTTAAAATAAATTGTTGTTTGAAATTGTTTATATATATTGTTTTAGGATTTTTTAGGTGAGTGTAGGATGTGAAGTTTAGTTAAATGGATATGAGAGTCTCCAAAGTTAGTTTAAAATTAATTGAGGGGTTTATATTTCAATAGTGGTCTATTTTTTATAGTAACGTTGTGATCAATCTATCATAGACTTTAAGTTGGTTTATAAATGTGAATTTGATATATATATGTATATGTATATATATATCTATTACGTACTGTGGGAGTTGTGAGTCATTTTAGTCCTCTTCCCAATTATACTGTCTATTAGGTGGAAGTATTTTGATAGACAATTTTTAGTGGAGGTGCTGCTAAAATTGTTATGAAATATGGAAATGATTTCTTAACTTGCTCCGATTCAAGAAATAATAATTGAGTTTCATTAAGGATATAAATTTAGATTTGAGCCACTATTCATGATTGAAATAAAATTTTTTTTGAAGGTTAAAGTTAAAATAATTTAATAGGCTAACTAGATTATGAGGGGATTAAGGTAAATTAGGCCGATTAGTCGTCTTAATGACGAGGGAAATAAAAAATTCGGTGTCAGAGCATAGGTTTGGCTCAATTGAGGATAAGCGTTGGTTAAAAACCAAAGTGTGATTGAGCCTAATTAGTTAGGAAGTGATTGTAAGTTGGGATGTTTTTGTTATTATGTTATCTTTATGTCATATGTATGTATTATTGCTTGATATGCAATAGGAAGTTTATTCTCCTTGTCCATTCGATAATTTACTCTTAAGATATAAATAGTAAGATAAGAAGCGGATAGTTAAAAGAGATAATAGGCTTATAAATAAAGCTAAGCGTAAATGGATGTGAAATGGACTTGTGAAGTCTAAATTCATAAAGATTTTGTAAGTAGTTTGGTACTTATATTTCTGAGAAAGTATCAGTTATGAAACCAATAGGAAATTGGTTAAAAGGCAAATCTAAATGATTCAAGTACGTAACTACTGAACATGGATTCCTTTAAAATCAAAAGTTTCAATCTATTATAATTATAAAATGCTCACGAAAATGTTAAAATAGTTTCAACAAGGAAAATGAAGACAAGTGGTTTTCAAAGTAGAAATCGATTAGATAAACTAAATTTGATTGATAAATCACAATAAGATTATGATTGGATCAATCATGTTGTCTAAGTCAGTTTCTACGAAAATGAAATACTTTGAAGCAAAGTATTATCTCCTTTGTTAAACAAAATATCAAGTAAAATATGAAATAGACCATGATTTAAAATAATCAAATGACTTGTAAAAATAAGTACTGAAAATTTTAATTGTTTGTTTCTCAAGTTACATATCCATAAGTGACATTAAATATAATGGTTTTATGATTCAAATAAAGAAATGATAAATAAATGGAAATACACAAGTTCGAAGTAATCCTTTTTAACTCTAGATTAGGTGTTGTTGTGAAGCAAAGATAAAAAATCTCTAACTTGGAAATGAAAGGTATAGTAATAAATCAACGTGTTAGAAGTTAAGGTGTTGGGGAAGTGGTCTAATAATAGCTTGGATTAGCTATTAAACATCAACACAAGTGATTGCGTTTTGAGATTCATTATTTCCAATAGTTACTTCTAACGATATTAAATTATGATGCTTATCACTACAATCTAAAATATAAGAAAAGAAGAGATACATGTACTAACTGAATATTAGTAAGTGATCGATATAAGCATCAGAATGAGCTCCTAGATTGTGAGAATTTTCATTGATGGGAATTAAAGGATTGAAATAGCATCCTTTAAGAGCTTCATTAGGTATTTAGTTAATCAAAACTTGGAAATTCAAATTCTTTCTTCTCTTTAGATGAACAATAATGGACAGGTGTATTCATCAATAGTAGTTTAATGAATATTAAGATACAAAGTTATCTTACACGATTTCTCAAAGTACCAAGTTTCTTTTTGAGAGAAAGAAAAGTCAAGAAAATTCGAGACTAATGTAAACAAATTAAGGCAATAACAAACAACAAAATTGTTTAAGTAGCGAAATTTCTATCTTTCGAATAAAGGATAGCGAAGGAAGACTTAAATTGACAAATGATTACAAGAAGCCATATTATCCTAAACTAAGTTTTTGAAAAGGGAAGAGGTATAAATTACTTTTTTAAGTCAAGATTAAGGAGTTGTAAGTGGCCTGGTTATTGAGAGTAAGTTGTGGTGAGTTTATAAAAGGACCAAGATTGAGATCAATGTAAGAATAACTAAGATTGACAAAAATTAAATGGAATAGACTATGGGTATAAAATAAAATGAGAAGTTGAGATGACTTTTGATCGTTGGAAGTGACATAAACAAACTCCTTTGGTCAAGGCCAGACACTGGAGTAGTTGAGCATGACCAAAAATTTGAGTAACTTCATGTTATAATCACGATGCATTCACAACACAGAAGACTAGTGTAATGCATTCACTTATGTTTGAATAATCAAATGAATTGGTGACAGTCGACATAAAAGAGTATAAGGTTTCATTTGAGTTAGTCGGAAGCTTAAGTATAGGTTACGAAATGGTCAATAAATTCTCGCATATATAAAAAAATGGAAGTTTCAGGTGAACGAGGCTCGATAAGGCTCAGAATGTCAAACTATAAGTATGATAAAATTTAATATATCTTCACAAGGATTTTACGAGAAATCAAACTCCAAATTCTGAAAGTTTTGAACCCAAATAGTATACAACTAATATCACTAAATATGTTTTATATTGGTTCAAATATTATGCTACACCACATGACTAGTTAGTGGTGTAGTTTAAAGCACTAGGTTATCTTAAATTAGAGTTGATGTAAGATGCATGAATGGATGGTGAAGATATAAATGAAATAAAAAGCGATGCACAACTTACAACTCTGTTAGTCAATATTATCCATGAAGGTTGATAATATTGAATGGATGATAGTATATCTAACTTAATATGTTTGAAGAACTAAATATGTTTCTATAGTAAATTGAGTAAAGTAAATGATATGTTTTGAATAGAGATAAAAAGAGATAACATATTTATAACTTATATGTGATACAAGTTAAAAGTTATACTATGAGAGTACAATTATCAAATATGTTGGTATCTCTATTTAGAAATTTATTGCTACTCAAGTTAAAGATAACTATCTCCATTCAGGTAATGAGAGAAGTCTAGTGAATAATACTAATTAAGATTGATGATTAAGTGAAAGGAATGAGGTTCTTGGTGAACTTACAAATAAAAAATGATTTGACGAAGTTAAAAAATTTGTTAATTTTTCTAACTAGTCAAAAGGAAAGTTAAGTTAATTCATTGACAAGTTGGAATTGGTAGTTGCTTTCTAGTCCACAATATAAATTATATTGTGAGTAGACATTTAGAGAATGAGTGAAAGTCGCATGATGCATCAGGTTTTTTTTAATCGGATTGTAATTTGGGATTTTTTTTGTCATGGGATGACAGATGTAATTCAAGATCTATAATCATGGGATGACTTATGTTATTTTAGGTTTCTGTTGAGAAATGCTAGAATAATGATGCATTAGATAGATACATAACTCTACTTTGTATCTAATGTTGTGCTCAAAAATTAATTACATCACTATGCAATAAACTAATGATAGTTGAAAAATTGATCGATCGATAATTCAAATAATAAGTGATGTTTAGTGATGAGAAACTAAATTGGGATGTGTACTAGAGTTTAGTGGATAGAGAAATAATTATCAACAGTTTGTGAATTGTTATCAATTATTAATTAAATAGTGTTATGAAAAGCAAGATAAACTAGATCTTGTCATCTATCAATGCTTGAATTACATTTAAGGCATGAAATGAGAAATGAAATCAAACTTATTTGATATTCCACAAAGTTGATTATTTCATACGTCAGAAACTCATAAATTGTCAGGATTGGCAATGTAATGCAGATAATTTTTCATTAAACCAAGAAATTGAAAATGAAAAGTTGAAGTGTTGTGATCTCTACCACCAAGTGGTTGAATAATGAAAGTGATTAGGTCCACTTAACGGTTCATCTTGGAAATGATTTTTCAGTTTTGGATCAAAAGAGTTATATGTGAAAGATCATTTTCTTGTATATCTTTAGTTCGATAACCTGTAAGTTTATATCTCAAGGACGAAATCTTTGGTTAGTTGGGAAGATTGTGACATCCGAGAATTTTATAAACTTGATTAAGATGCTAATTAAGTATCTTCATATTTAATTTGAGATTTAAGTATCCGCGTAGGACCCATACATTATGGATCCAAGTTCATAAATTTAAATAATATTTTTGTAAAGTCGCATGACAAGTGGGTATATGATACTCTATTCAATGCGAAATAGGGTCAAGTTATAATTTATAAGTGGTGTCTGTGACTTCCAGAACATTGAGAATATTTTTTAAATTTTGGCAAAATTGGGGTATTTTTCAGAATTTAATTTGGATTTAAAAAATAAGAGACAATCATGAAATTAAATAAAACAATTAACAAACAGATGGGCGTGTAGTGACACGTGGCGTCGATGGGGACAGGCATGACATGTACAATAGTGTGTATGCCCAAGGATGGTCATTGGCACGAGTGGTGAATTTATAGTCAACAAATACATATGTATGTTTTTATATATATGCACTATATATATATATATATATATATAAATATATATAAAAATCAATCTTAAAATTTAATTTAAATAAAACTATACATTAGATGCGCCTCTAGATACGCATTGCGTGAGCATCGAGGATGGGAATGGAGTAAAAGATTGGCCATTGAGAGGTGTATCCATGCCTCAAGATGCATGGCATTCCATTCTATATACATCGAGATGTGTGTTATGTATTATGAGGATATCAATATAATTGATCTTATGTAAGTCGGTTAAGTGGTGATGGTTTTGTTAATAGCCACAAGATCGACTTCGAGATAAATAACACGTATTTTGAGAAAAAATAAAATATAAAGTTAAAAGAACAACTATTAGATTTGCCTCAAGATTTGTATCATGCAAACCTTTAGCAAGTCTCATATATATATATCCCAAAGATACAAACATTACCACCTCTTCGATTCCATATTTTGATAGAAAGATCGAATTTGACAGAGTGAGATTTGATAGGGCGAGATCGAGAGGGAACGAGATTGGTAGAAAAGACCGAGAGAGAGGTCTTGGCACATGGTGAGTCGGTATTGTAGTTGTTGATTTGTGTTGATGTCGATGTTGTTAAGTTGTTGTTGTGTTGGTGTTGTTGTTAGATGTTGGTGGTGTTGTTTAACCATGGAGATGGAGTTGAGGTAGATGACAATGTGAGGAAAGGGACCCTGTCCAGTGAGTAAAAAAAAGATGAAAAGAAGAGAACTACAACATGTTAGAGGAAGAAAAAGAAAAAAATGGGTTTTGATTCCCCAAACCGGATTGAACTGGGTTTGGTTCATATTAACCATACTAGTCCAATTTAGGGTGTCAAACCATCCTTTCCTAAATATAAAGAAAAACAATCTAGAATTTTGGAAAAATTCCAAAAAAAATTATGTCTTTAGAGAAATAAATAGAAATGGGAGATTTATATGAAAAATAAGAATTCGAGAATTTTCTTGTAGATTTATACTGAATTTTTCTTGTAATGCTTGTTAGGATACCCAAAATTATCTAAAATTTGGAAAATTCTTTAAAAGCCAAATGAAGGCTAATTTTCAATTTCAAACCACAATTTGTAGTCAAAATTAAGATCCGGACATCCGAAGAGTTGATTTAGTGTGACGTTAGATTTTTAGGACTCGAGAATACCAAAATTATTCAAATATTAGTTTAAACTTAAAAAAATCGGTTAGGAGACTTATCCAGATTCCTCAATGGTTTTAGGTTATGTCAAGGATCCTATTACTTGGAATGAACCTCAAGGAATAGGTTTAAAGTTTGGGAAAGAAGAGAAAACATTGTATGAGGCTTCATAACCAACTTTGAGTTGGTTTGGTGGTAAGTAAATCCTACATTAATCTTTATTATTGATTGAATATCTTTGTACCTATAATTGTATCATAGTATGCATTGCATTTTATCATTCTTGGTCATTCTTATATAGAGTAAGTGAGGGAGATAGACTTGTGTCGGAGTCTACTTTGATTGAAACTAGGTTTTAATCCTACCTTTAAGGTGTCTAGTGAGACTAGCTGAGTGTAACGCTGACAAGTTATCTTTGTATTTCTTGATCTCTCAATATTGTCTCTGTACCATATTTTGAAGTCAACATCTGATTATAGTTATGAGAGAGTAATAGAGTGGATTGCATGTCATGTTAACGCATGTATCTTATTGTTTATTTAGAAATGCAATGAAATGTCTCCATGTATTAGACTAATAATTGCACGAGTGTAGATAAATGTAGAAATTTACTTACCATATATCTTTGAGTTGTCTTTGATGGTGTCAGATTCTATATGATGACAAAGGACGCACTAACAAAACTCAAAGATTATGGTAATTATTTTTAGAATTTAATGTAAATTCTTATTTTAAATTGTTTATATATATATATATTTTTTTTTTTTTTGGATTATTTAGGTGAGTGTAGGACTTGAAGTTAATGGTTATGAGAGTCTCCTATGTTAGTTTAAAATGAATTAAGAGGTTTATGTTTCAATTTTGGTTTATTTATGATAGTAAAGTTGTGATCAAGCTATCAGAGACTTTAAGTTAGTTTATAAATGTGAATTTGGTATATATTGTGAATTGTGGGAAGTTGTGAGTCCTTTTATGCCTCTTCTCAATTCCATTGTCTATTAGGTGGAAGTTTTTCAGCAGACTACTTTTAGTGGATGTGCTATCGAAATTGTTGTAAAATATGGATATGATTTCTTTACTTGCTCGAATATAAAAATCTTGAATCAAGTTTCATTGAGGAAATAAGTTTAGATTTGGAGCATTATTCAAGATTGAAATAAATATTATTTGGAGGTCAAAGGTAAAAGAATTGAATAAGCTGACTAGATTAATGTAATCTAGGCTGGTCATTCGTCGTAATGATGAAGGGGCTGACATTAATAGTCCTAAGCAACAACCTTGCTACTTTGCCCTTCATCTTTAACTCTTTCCTAATAACTCTATTCCTAACCAACACTACATCTAATCCAATGGACAATTCATTCCAACCGAAACCAATACTAATTAACCTAAAACATCAAAAACCATCTCACTTTTATGAGAACTTAATTGATCTTCATTTTCCATTCTTCCCATGAAAAAAAGAAAAAAAGAGAGTTCATGAACTAGAGTGACATTTGAGAGAGTTAGAGCTAACTCGATAAGGAGAAAGAAAAATGAATGAGAGAGTTCTATGGGATGAGGCAAGAGTGAAATATATGTTTTGGCTAAGAGACGAGAGATACAAGAGCAATGAGTCGAGAGAAAAGGCAAAAAGATTTCAATGATGAAGAAGGTATCGATTGTAGGGTTTTAATCCATTTTTTACATGTGTCGAGTGTTTACAATAAATTTCCTTTCTTTATTGTACTTATAAATTTTGCAGTAGTTGTAAATGGGACCGTCTCCATAGGGGTTATGTAACCTTTCATTAGTCAAAAGGTTTTTTACTATTTTTATTTTGTCACTAATTATTAATTAATAATTAACTTAATTAACAAAAATCAAAATTACTAAAATTCAAATAAATGCAATTTAATAATAAATAAATATCTAAACAAATATCCAAAATAACCAAACATATATTAGTTTTACATCCAAACATGGAAAATGAAGAAATGGAAGAAAATAGGAAGAAAAGGAAAACAATCAACTGGAGAAGATGTCCAATGATATGTATTTACACTAGGAATCGCCATCTATATCGACATAAGCAAAATATTAATGAATCCACAGTGAAATGAAGAATCTGATAGAAATTGCCAGATGAATTAGTGGAGCACTGTGATCCAAATCCAATAATTGACTCGATGATATGTGTACAACTTAGGCATCACCGACAAATCGCTAAAGTCGGTTATAGATTTTTAGATTAATATGAGGAATTATAGTTTATCTAGGATATATATAAGTATGGAGACTATGAAAAGGTAGAGAGCATCAAAATAACTCTCTCATTTTTACCTCCATTACTTCTATTGCCTATTTTGTAATTCTAGTGGATGTTTGAAGCTACATTAGTGCTTTGATTTATTTTAATGTATTTATTTATTTAGTCATTATGTCTTTTAATTATATATTTCCATTGTTTATTTCTAGCATAAGTGAGTGGTCCATCAATAAAAACAAACCCTAAACATTTATATAATTTGGATTCCTAGATAATTATAATTAAAGAATCATAAACTTAAAGCTTTAAATTTATTCATACACATCAATCACGGATTTAACAAGTTATTTTTGCATATTACAATAAAGAGAATTAATATTGCATGCATAATTGCAAATGTGTTATGTGGTATTATGAGTCTTAATCTATGTTTATAGTTATTGATAAGAATTATAGAAGTAGTAACTATAATTAATCTATAGGGCTTTTTCCCGAGTGGATGTTCTAGGTGATTGTGTTTTAAGTTGTTTATTGTGCAACTTCGGTTAATATCAGCTTTGATTAGATATGATTTTCATTGAGTGTAATGCTATCATATTTCTATGGTGTTACATTTATCCAATGGATAGATTTACAATGATAAGAATGTGGATTTTCCATTAAATTTAGAAAAATCAGTTGTTTGCTAAAGGCTTTCAACCTATTATGAAATATGATTTAATGATTCCAAGATTCCATGTGCTATGATTATAACTATAGTATTTAGTGATGTTATAATATAGTGTTTGAAAGTAATCCAAGTATATTACATTGTTTAGTAGGGGTTTGTTTAGAATGTTTGTTTAAGATATTTGAATTATATTAAATTTGAGTATTGTTTAATTTAGTTTAAGTTGAATTGTTTGATTTTAAGTTAGTTAATTTGGTTAATTACGCTAGTAGTTATAGATCTTAATTATCTATTATTTTAATTCCTATTTAATTAAATTAACTAAATTATTAAAAACAAGAAAAAAATAAATTTCTTTGAGATGTGAAAAATCCACGAGGAGATGATATCTCATTTACTACTACTATGTGTAGTAGGAAAATACGGGAAACAATTGTGCATGCTCGGCAATTTTCAATTTTTTGGCGTTGTTGCCAGGGAATTTTAAATAATATCAAAGGATTTTAGATGTTGTATGGAATACGCACTTCGTCGTATTAACTCAACAAAATCTTTACACTGTTTGATCCTATAATAAATAGAACTTTTAATCGAAGTTTAAGAATACAATAACTTAGGAAAAATTTAGCTAATAGGATGGAAGATAACAATAATGATATTAACGACAATGTCATTTATAATAATAACAACAAAGTTATCAATAATAAAATTAATAGAAAACTTACTTTCAGATAAGAAAATCAAAATGTTACAGCATATGAGCCTTTGCATAGCATACCCCGATGGATTTTCAAAATTCGAACTTATATTTGGATTTATTAGCGCCTTACCTAGTTTCTATGGTAAAGACAATGAAGACCCACATAAATTCATAAGGGAACATCAACATAAAGTTAATGGGATAGAATCCAAAGACTAATTTCTTCTTGTTCACAGCACGGATATACTTAAAGAGCTTCGTTAGAATATCTTTATGAAGGACTTAACTACATTGAACAAAGGTCATTATACAAAGTATGTTGTGGATCTTTATTTGAGACAAAACCTACTTTAGCGAAAGAAGCAATTAATAAAATGAAAAACAATCCAAGCAATATGATGAAAATGTTAAATCCTGAAGAAAAAAACTCTATAAAGTTGATAATAAGAGAAATAATGCATTTGATGACAAAATTAATGAATTATCTAGGATGCTTAGTTTTAGTTAATAACAAATACAATCAATTTAATGCTTATGGATTATGTAATGAGGTTACACATCCTACGGATACGTGTCCTACTCTACATGAAGAAAATACTGAAGAGGTTAATGCAATGATGAATCAATTTTCTTGTCCCCAAGAAATTAATATAATAATAACACTTATTATCTTAGAAGACCAAATCCAAATCTTAGTTATGGTCTTCAAAATAAATATTATAATAATTATAGACCAAAAGCTCAAATGCAATCTACACCTAATATGCTACTTCAACAAAATACTAAACCTATAAATCTGAATTTAGAGCAAATTATGCATAATTTTTTGAATCAAAGTCATCAAAACTTTACACATATTTCTCAATATTAGATTAAGACTGATACTGCTATTAATGAATTAAAAAATCAATTAAGTCAAATTAATTTACAATTAAATAGGTTAAGTACTCAAAAACACCTACTCAAGCTAATGTTGCTCCTACTAATCAAGCAAAACTTAATGTTTTATTCTATGATAAGAAAGACACCTATAACTGGGATGATACTTAAGTAGAATAATAAAAAAAGGTTCATATTCTACCATTCCACAACAATTAGCAGATGATAGGGATGAAGAAAACAATGAAGACATTCTTGAATCATTTAGGAAAATAAAAATCAATACACCTTTGATGGAATCAATTATGAGATTTTCTAATTATGATGACATTTTGAAAGAATTCTCTGAATAAAAGGATAAAGTTTTAGAAGAATGTAAAGAAAACTTAGGATAAAAAATGTCTGCCTTAATTAAAAAAGAAAATACATGAGAAATATTCTGATCCAGGAATGTATGGAATTCCTATTCAATATGGACTTCTTTAATAGATTTTGCTATGTATGATCATGGAGCATCAAAAAAGCATTATGTCATATATGAGTCATTGAAAATAGGTTCATTGACCAATAAAACTATTAATGTTACCTCAGTTGACAACAACATTATTAAATCTTAAAATAGCTAAAACAAAGTTAGATATCTTTGAAAGAACATTGTCTATGGAATTTCAAAAGAAGATTGTCACTTTCCGTTTAATTGATGAAGATGATTTTGAAAATTCTAATGAATTTGATAATGAATAAACTAATGATAATGAATATTTAGAAATAAATCATCATGAAGCTGAAATATATGCTATTAATGCAGTAACAATGGAAGATAAAAATGATATGACCCAAAATAAGCAAGTTGAAAATACTTCAAATCAAAAGACAATAACCAGAGAATGGAGGGTTAAGCAACTATATAATGTAGAGAACAATAATAATATATATGAATTTAAATCTACGAAGAATATGAAGAAGAAAAAAAAGAATCTAGCAATTGTCAAGCTCGATTATCTATGAGATATATACATCAACATAAAGGTCAAATGGGCTTGGTATTTCGAAGCTATTTGTGATATGGGTTCTAGAGAAAACTACATGACAATTCTTTTTTTTCATACTTAACTGGAATTGTATGCATTTGCTTTCAAAAGAGTTACTCTACCAAACGGTTATTCAGTAACACCAATAGCTGTAGTTTATATTGTACCAGATCAAATTGACAAGTACATTATCCCCATAAACTTTTTATTTATGTCACACTTCATCGACGAAGTTACTCCATTAATCTTAAGATGACCATTCTTAGCCACTTAGCAATCAGTCAAATTCTATGAACAAGAAAATCACTTTTAGGGTTCATGAGCATTTAATTTCTGGAATGGCACAAGAGTGGATAATACTACACTTAAATTTATAGAACCACTTTGGAACAACATTGTTCAGTTGAGCCAATGACATAAATAAAAGTGCTATGTGGGAGGCAGCCAATACTCTATCTTTATTTTTAGTTCTAGTATTAGGATTAGTTAGTTGTTTATATATTCTCTAAACTTTTGACTCTTATGATGGGATGTTTAAGGAATTTAATTCTAGAATAACTTCATGATAGGGGGTTGATCGAGCCAATATATTTCCTTATTATATTATTTTTATGCATTAATGTTATGTTGATTAGCTATTTGTAGTAATAAAATTATCATTTAATATATATCATAGTTAAATTCAGAAAGTTTTGAATAATTTTACCTTTTTATTGGATATATATGTGATAAATAAATGGAAAATCACTTTAATTAGAAAAATAACAAACATAGGATGGCGATTTCCCAGCGATTTCATTCCAATTCGTATTGCAAATTGCTGAGAAAATTAGCAGAAGTGTGCAAAGTTTTCAGTGAAATTTTGATTTAGCAATTTCTCATTGATTCAGACTTATAACTGAATTCTCTGGATAAATCGTTGAGCCATAATGACTCATTTCCAATGATTTTATCTGGGATTTCTTTTTGAATCCAATTAAAATTTAATTCGCTAAGAATGAATTCGAGTTTTTTAAAAATAGAAACTCCAAATCACCTAATTTAAACACTTTACGCTCATAAACTATTGCAGCCTTTCGATTAAGAGACCAAATCTCAACTAGATTCAACCTTCCAAAACATAATTTTTGTGTATTTAAGTGATTCCCACCTTAATCTTTACACATTCAACCTAAAAATCTGGTGAGTTATAAGAGTGTAGAGCGACTTAGGGCTTGAGCAAGGAGTTCGAATTGGAGCTTGGAGAAGTGTTCTAGAAAAGAGTTTTGAGTTCCATAATAGAAATAATCACTTTTAAGATGGTAATCAACGAAAATTGAAACGTCTTATGGACTAAGTTTTTGGTTTTCATCGATTTTGTATTTTTATCAGGTTAGAAGCTCAATTTTGAGATTTTTACTCTAAAATACTTTTGATATAGAATGATTTCTACTAAAATACTAGTATGGGAGTAATGTGATTATTTGTTTATCACTATCAAATTTTCAAACTATTTTTATGTATGGCAAATTAATCAAATTTTTTACGCAAGCTTATTGGAGACTAAGTTTCAAATGAGTTTGAAGGTCCTTGTGTATATGTCAACTGATTTGAATTACATATAAACATTCATTTTTCATAATTATGTTTAATCAATAACTTTCATATAAATTTTAAACTCTTAATTTATAAATGACATTTTCGATAAATTTTTCCTCTTAGATAGACAAGTTGAATCTTATCGAATACTTTTCTGAAAAATTTGGTTCTAAATGATTTTACAAGTCCATTCTTTTAATTGTACTTGTCCAAATGGCTAGAGGTGGAAAAGGTAGAAGTTTAAGAGAGGAGGAAGCAAATGGGGAATTAGTTGAAAAATCAAAACTAAATCCCAACTTTTCGAAATCCAACCAACGCCAATCTCTTTTAACACACCTAGAATTAGACTACAAAGAGAACATACTCCACTTTCATCATTTAGTTTCAATTCCGAGGATGATTAAGTAGATGAGGAGAGGAAATGGATGAAGTTGAACAAAAGATACCGACACGGGAGAAAAATTACATAGTTAGAGAAGAGAACTTTCTGAATGAGAAGGCCAATGAAACATTTAGGAATGATTCAACAAAGGATACGAAGTTGATCCTAGATATCATTGAGGAGAGGAACTGGGATTATTGACTATGTACTATAACCACCTAGACCTAGAAGATGTTCTTACTAAGAGAGGTTGTGATATCTTAGAGAGAAAGTTTTATACCAATACATGTGGAAGCTAGAGCAAGAATGAGTCACAAGTTCGAGATAGGACAGTGGATTATTCCGCTGCAAGAATAAACTGGTATTTTAGTTTATTAAATTTTCACCAAAAATAAAAAGATAAGTACCATAAGCCCGAATATGTCATTGAATGCCACTATCCCACCAATACAATTATGGGAGGTTTAAAGGCAATCCATGGAGATGGATTAATTTTTGATATGGAGAGGTACCCCAAGCACATAATCACTAAAGTTTTAAGAAAAATCACTAAAGCATGGTTTTATTTGATCAATTTAAGCTTACAACCGAGCCTATAGTATTACGAGATAATGAACTACAAGGCGGCCTTACATTCCCACATTTTCGTAAGAGTAAGATATTTGGAAAATGGAAAGATTATTTATGAGTCGATTAGGAGTGCCATCACCACTAAGAAGAATGATGGATTACCTTTCCTTTTGATGATTACAATCTTTTGTAGCATGGATCAGGTGAACATGGTTGGGTTGACATTAATGTTTTACCGGAGAAGACCATTATGGATGAGGTTATAGAAAGATATGGATAAGTTAATGGTAATGAAGACACAAAAAATGAAAGAGAAAAAGTTTAGATAGTCAGAAAAGAAACTGAGCAGAGGAAAAAAGTCATATAATACAAGGAAAATTTTGAAGAAGATGTTAGAAGCTAAACACGACCCGAAAGTAGAGTAAGCTACTAGGAATTGTGATGGACTATACATGGAAGAGTCAAAATTGGCCTTTATGGGTACAATTTTGCGCATACAGATGACAACTCTACGTAATAAAAAATGGTGTTCGGGAACTGGAGGGCCTTAGCAAGAAGCATCCAAAAGATGGAATGAACAATGTCTACAAGACATAGACGTCAAAAAGGTGCAGAGGTTCATGTACCATCTACTCATATGAGGCTATCACTCAACAATAATCTTGATGCATTGTCAAGTTAAGAATACCACCTCTTCGACCTCGTCGCGAGTTACCGATCCCAGAGGATTGATCCGTGCAGGACGATGATGATGCGACTTTTGAACGATGACATTGATTTCCTTGTTCTATTTACTTTCTGTCTCTAAATGATATTATGTGTGGTCTTCTATGTAACTCCAGACTTGGTAATATACTTTATGATTGATGGTGATACTTTGTGTTTATGGTGGTGATATACTATGTAATAAATTTTATTCAGTGCTTTGGTGTGAGATTTGATACTTTTGATACATAATGGTGATGTTTATTTAAATAATTTTTATATACTTTGTCTTATAATAATTCTAAATTTAACTTATTCATTTCTTAACTGTCAAGTTCATGATTATATCAGTTCTTTTATACTTCATGGGTTATGTTTGTTATGTTGGAAACTTGACTTCATTTTTAAACCTTGAGGACAAGGTTCTGAATGAGTTAGGAAAATAATGATAGTGAACATAGAATAGATTCTATGTTCATTGAATACCTAAGTGAGTTTTATGGTAAGAGGAATTAATTTTTGTACCCTTATTTATTAACTTTACTACTTGATGTTTACAGTACATTGAATACCTTGTATTAGTTGTGATATCGGGTAAAAGATCGAAACAATAGTGCAAGAGGAACAAGACATATTTCTAAAAATCTTGGGATACGAAAGCTATTGATTAAGTATTTTTGTAGTATACATATAGAAAGTTACTATGCCACAATTGAATGAAGAAATGGGTTAGAAGTCGATGATTTTTATAATTTAGAAAAAAACATTTTCTTTAATTTTAATGAATACTGAAAAATGTTAGCAAGAGTTTATAAAAATATAGAACTATAGATTCCATAGGAAATGGACTAGGGAATTTATAGTGGAAAAAATGTGAGAATGTCCAAATGAAATGGAGCAGGGACTCAAAAGTAAAATCAAAAGAAATATAATAAGAAGAAATAATTGGAATGAATTAGAAAAGAAAATGAGAGATGAAAAATACGAAAATTCATAAACTCTTCGAAGAAAAGATTTAACTCGAGTACTTGAAGCTAGAGTTGAATGAAGTATTTCTTAATCTAACATATTTTAAATGACATGTTCATTGGTACCTTGGTAAAATTCCTATTGATTTTAATTATGGAAGAGTTTATAATAAGCTTGATGCTTGTCGGTGGTGATTTAGAAAACCTATATTGTATACTAGCCAGGGTAATGACCTTTAAGTTCTTAAAAGTGTTACATTGGATTGTTAAATTATCGTTAAGGGATGTTCTATTTTGTTTAAATCATTATATTCTATCATAACTTTCATTTACTTAGGGGTTATATGTTTTCATTTGGAAATCACTTCTTATTTAAAATTTATAATATTTAAAGTTAATATCAATTAGATTGAAATAAGTTTATAAACAATGAAAAGAGAATTTGTATGAGTATTCCTTTTCTCGGGACAACAAAGTGTTGAATTCTGAGATATTTAACAAGTCAATAATTAGACATGTTTTATAGTGTAGGTTGGTTTTATATATAAATGTTGATATTCACTAGGCATTCTCTTGTTTTTGTGATTTCAAGATTTAAATAGAAAAATGAAGAAATTGAAGAAAATAAGAAGAAAAGCAAAACAATCATCTGGAGAAGATGTCAAGTAATTAACTAGCAATTTGTAATTACACTAAGAATCACCACTTAAATCGACAATAGAAAAAAATTAGCGAATCCACAGCGAATTGAAGAATATACTAGAAATCACAAGCTAAATCGATGTATCACTTTGATCTAATTATAGTGATTGACTCAACAATTTATGTACAACTTAGAAAATGCTGACAAATCGTTGAGGTCAATTACAAATTTCTTGATTAATATAAAGAATTTGAGTTTATCAAGGATATGTATACATAGGGAGACCGTAAAAAAAGGTCAAAGAGCTTTGAAATATCTCTCATTTTTATCTCCATTATTTCTATTACATATTCTACAATTTTAGTTGGTGTTTGAAGCTACATTGGAGCTTTGATTTATTTTAAGGTAATTATTTATTCATTAAGCCTTTTAATTATATATTTGTATTGTTTATTTTCAGCATGAGTAAGTAGTCTATCAATCTAAGCAAACCCTAGACATGTATATACTTTGGATTGTTATATAGTCATAATTAAGGAATCATGAGCTTAATGCTTTAAATCTGTCCATACAATCAATTACGGATTTAACAAGTTTCTTTTGCGTATTACAATTAAAGAGGATTAATATTACATGGATAGTTACAAATGTGTTATGTTGTATTTTGATTTTGAATCTATTTTCATAGTTATTAAGAATAATTATAAAAGTAGTAACTAAAATTAATCTATAGGGCTTTTCCCGATTGGATGTTCTCGGTGATTATTTTTTAAGTTGTTTATTTTGCGGCTTCAGTTAATATTGGCTTAGATTAGGCATGATTTTCATTCAATGCAAAGTTATCGTATTTCTATGGTATTGCATTTTATCTAATGGGTAGATTTACAATGATAAGAATGTAGCTTTACCATTAAATTTAAGAAAATTGGTTGTTGGCTAAAGGCTATTAACTTATTATGAATTATGATTTAATGAATCCATGATTCCATATGTTATGATTATAACTATATTATGAAGTGATGTTATGCTCTAGTGTTTGAAAGCAATCCAAGTATATTACATTGTTTAGTGAGGATTTGCTTAGATGTTTGCCTTAAGACATTTGATTTATATTGAATTGGAGTATTGTTTAGTTTCATTTAAGTTAGTTAATTTTGTTAATAAAGTTAGTAGTTATAGATTCTAATTATTTAGTATTTTAATTCCCGTTTGATTAGATTAACTAAATTTCTAAAACAAGAAAAAGATACATTCTTTTGAGATTTGAGAAATCCTTGTGGAGACAATATCCTATTTACTACTACTACAAATAATAGAAAAATATAGGAAATTAATATGTACACTCGACAAGTGTCAATTCTGAAACATTACGTGCAACTAGTCAATTGACTTATGAGTATGACTTGCTCGAAATATTCAATGTTATGACATTTTGGGATATTCAAATGCTCATGATGAACTGATTTATGCTCGGCTTAGAATACAAAGTGCCTTTATTCAAAAAGTGATAGAACATTAGTAAAGTGATGTGGATTATGAGAAATTCAATTATTGATGGTAATAGTCCAGATTGGGATGAGTCTACGGATCAGAGTTTAAGGCTTAAAGGTAGACTTTAGATTCCATAGATGGCTGAGATTCGAGATGAGATATTGAGAGGGTATCATCGGTTGAGATATTACAATCATCTTGGCAGCACCAAAATGTATCATGATATGAAGCGATTGTATTTGTGGTTTGAGATGAAAGCTCATGTAGGTGACTATATGAAGAGATGTGAGATTAGCCAATAGGTTAAGGCTGAACGACAAAAACCTTGAGGTATGTTATTGCCAGTTCCCGTAACATAATGGAAATGGGAACATATCTCGATGGATTTTGTTACTCATCGTCCTACTTCACAGATGAAACATGACACAGTTTGGTTTATTGTTTCTAAACTATAGAAGTCTACTCATTTTCTTCCTATGTCCATTTTAGATATCTTTACACAGCTAAGCTGCTTGTATGAGCGAGGGTGGTTCACTTACATGGGTGTCATTGATGATAGTTTCTGATTGTGATGCTCGATAAACATCGCGGTTGTAACAGAACATGTAGGAACAGTTTGACACTTAGTTACATTTTAATATTGCATTTCATCCATAGACGAATGGTCAGACTGAATAGTTGATTCAGGTGTTCGAGGACATGCTCAGGGCTTACGTACATAAATTTAAAGGTTCATGGGAAGAATACATACCTTTTTGTTATTTTTCATACAATAATAATCATCAATCAAGTATTGCGATGGCTCTGTTTGAAGCATGGTATTGGAGACCTTATCGTTCTCCTACCGGTTAGGCTAAACCTGATTATTTTGTGAAGTTGGGGCTTTAAATGCTACGAGATAACACTAAGGTTGTTCAGTAGATTCATCTAAGGTTGAAACCAACTTAGGAAAGGCACAAAAGTTATTATAACCTCTATCATCAGGTCATGGAATATAGCGAAGAATATTAAGTTTATTTGAAAGTCTCCCCTTACTAAGGCTAGTAAAAATTTGGACTGAAATGAAAGCAATCTCTTAGATTTATAGGACCATTTGAGATACTGTGAAACAAATTGGGAAGGTTGCATATAGACTTGCATTACCACTTTAGTTAGTCGGAGTTCATGATGCATTTCACATGTCTATACTTAGATAGAAGGAACCTGATTCGCATCTCATAGTAGAATGGAATCAATTTGATTTGTAGGGTGATGTGTCATATTTAGAGCAACCTATATTAATTGTGGATAGGTAGGTCCACTTATTGTGGATAAAAAGGTCCAACAACTTTGAAATAAAGAAATTCCACTTGTTTTAGTTAAGTGGCGATTTCATGGTGACTCAGAGTTGACATGGGAACTAGAGGCATAAATATGAGAATAATTTTGATCTCTTTTAGTCCAAGAAAATTTAGTTTGAATTTTAATTTCAAAGATGAAATTTTTATTACTTTCAAAGATTGTCAGATCCCAAAGTGTTTAATTTAATAATTACAACAAATTCGGGATTAACGAATACTAATTACTGTTTAAGTCACGAGCCAGGAGTTGAGGACCAATGAAATGAGATTTACACGTAATTTTATTTTTGTGTGATGTGTGCCTAGTGTCATGTACTATATATTATTTTAATTTATAAAATCCAAGCTAAATGAGTATATTTAAAGGCTAAAAAGGTTTTGTCTTGAGATACGTGTCAAAATGAGCCTCGAGAATGTTAAAATGATGATCAAAACTTTGGTTTCAAGTTTTACAAAAATAATTGTATTAAAGTTTAAAAATCAAAATTTTGAACGTTAATTGGATTTAACAAGTCAATGTGGGTCTCACAACTCGATTTGCATTCAATATAAGTTTTTAAAGAGTTTCGTAGCCCAATGTAAATTATCCAATTGTTGGCAGAATTAGGGTATTTTTAAGTGTTGAATTCAGACAAAAATTATGGAGATAAACATGAAATAAATAAAATAAAGAAAAAATACCTAAAAGGTTTGGGTGTTATAAGTGAATGGATCAAAAATGAAGGATAAATTGGTCATTTGCATACCTTTTTTACAACAACAACAACAACATAGCCTCAGTCCCAGATTAACTGGGGTCATTTGCAAACCTTTTTTAAATTGAAAAAAATAAACATACACAAGGGTGGATCAATTGGGTATTCTTCATCGTCTTCATCCTTCGTATTCTTCACTATCTCATTGTGCTTGCTCTCCCTCTTGTCTATCCGATGTGATTCCTCTTTCTCTCTTCACAGTCTCATTAGATTAGAGACATGGCTGATGTCGGGGTGGTTACTGCGACGTTCAAGGAGAGTTAATGAATTAAATTGTAAATTTATTATTATGGACTAAAGTGATAGTAAGGAACGGTTGTGATTACGTATGTGATTTTGAATTCAAAATTAGAAGAGGGATGAGTTGAACTTTTGAACATTGTTGATTGGTTGTGAGTAAGATGAATAGGTGATATGAAGATTTCATTTTACAAAAAAAAACAAACAAAATAAAAAAGAATGTAGATGAAAAAGATGACTCGAAAGGAAGGGGCGACCATGAGTTCCCTGCCCAAACCCTAGTGGGTTTAAAAAATATATATAATGAAAATGAAACTCTCTGTGTCATTTAATAGGATGCAAGGAAGGAGATGATCCATGCATCTTAGCCGAACCGAGTTCAACTCAATTGAGTCGATAAAGGTCCGATCTAGGGATCAAACTATCCTTCTCATATAAATAGATTTTTTAAAAAACTCAAAAATAAAATAAAACCACTAGAAATTAGGGATAAATCATAAAAGGGGACTTTTTGGACAAATTAGTGGAAATTGGGGGTTTTATGAAAATTAAGGATTTTGAGATTTTCTCTAGGATTTATATAAGAGATTTTGCCTCGTAATGCGTTCGAAAATGCCCAAAATTTGAAAAATTATTCTAAAGTATAGTCTAGGTTAATTTTCAATGTCTAACCAGGATTTAGAGTCAAAATTAGGATTCGAACATCCAAAGATTTGATTTGGGGTGATTCCAAAGTTTTTGGGATGAGGCAAGACTAATTAATTTATAATAAATTGAAAAAAATTCTTAAATAGTTGTGGAGTCTTAATGTATTTGAAAATGAATTGAAGGACCGCAATTGGAACGAAGTGTGGACTATTTTATTTACATAAAGCGCAAGGAGTTACGGTATCGTATTTATAAGGTTAAGTAAATATTATAATAACCTTTACATTGTATGATTATAATTTCGTATAAATTGCATTGATCCGTGATATTGCATTATTTATTTTACGTGCATAAACGGGTGGGTATGATAAGGTCGATTCGAGTCTCCTTATAGTGTTTACTATGATATAGGTATAAGGTATAACATTATATTATGCTTGAGGGCTAGAGTCACTGATACTTTGCATCACCTGGTCATCATGGGAAAAGATTAAACTAGATCATACTCTGATAGACTTGAGGAATGAGACTCGTTTAGTTATGCTCTCAGTGCATGAGTCCTTATTACTATTTACTTACCACTTTCGGAGGATATCAATTAGTTATGGTCGAATACCAGAAAGGGATGGATTCACAATTTTATTTAAATTCCTTAGATCATGTTGTTCGTTTAATCTCCTAGATTATTATACATTTGATTATTACAGGTATATTGGATAGTAAAGGATTTACTTATCTGACATTATCGAGTTTTTATAATTGGAAATGATAAGTTCGAGCGACAACAAAGTAAAGGGAAGCTATCATATTTTCTATGACTTGATTAGTTCCTTTTCCAAAGCTTTCCACATGCCGTATAGTTTTTCTTCTTTGCTTTGTCTCTTTTCTAGCTATTTCATCCTTCTCTCTCTCATCTTTGGTGTCTTCATATCCATCAATTTTTTCATATCTCGTTATTACTTAATCCATGATTTTATTCTCTGGTAAAACATCCATCTCAAGTCTTGCAATATATATTGGATCTGCTTTGGAAAAAGTCGTGATCATCAAAGGAAAATGTAATCCTTCATTCTTCTTAGTTTTGATGACATACCTTATCGATTCATAGATAATCTTACCAATATTTAAATATCTCAATCTCATCACAATGTGGTAAAATAAAGCAAATTTGTAGTTCATGATATCATAATATTACATTCTTAGTTGTAAGCTTGGCGTTGATGAAATAATATCATACTTTCGTGACCTTATTAAAACATTTAGTACTGATGTTGTTTAGTTATCCCTCCATGTCTAAATTTAATCCATCATTATGGATTACCTCTGATCCTCCGTAATTTCTTTAGTAGGGTAGTTGTACTTAATCATATATTTAGGCTTTCGTTATTCATCTTTTTCTCTTTAGTGAAATTTTGGTAAACCAAAATACCAATTTATTCTTGCAATGGAAAATCAACGGTTCTTCCTTTAAGTTGTGACTCTGTTTTACTAAAATTTTCATAATTATTTGAATAAAATTCTCTCAATAAAATGTCGCAACTTTTCTCACTAAAAACATCCTCAAAGTCTAAATGGTGGTAGTCCCTAGTCAATAATCCTTTATTTCTCGCCACAATTATATCTAGGATACTAGGCCTAATTTCAATTCATTCTTCACATTAAATCCCTTATGTGAAATCAACTTCTTTTCTCTCACTAAATCATTCTTAATTTCGGTAAAGGCCTTTTCATTGATAAAACTTTCCTTCCTAAGAACATACATATTCGCCCCCGTCGGTATCACTTGTTTACTTCCTCGTACCTAATCTCATATTCTTGTTCTCCCCTGTCGGCATCACTTGATTAGTAGGAGAACTTTCATTGGTGGAGTAAGTTATCTTTGTGGTCTTATCCTAGGCTTATTGAAAGAAATTCCTTAGGGTTTGATTTGTGAAACTTTTGATTTATCTTTGGGTTTATTTACTATATTCCCTTTTCCTTTCTCCTCCCTCAAATTTCTACCCTTTCCACTTTCGACCATTTCAATAGGTGCAACTAAAAGAATAAACCTATCAAACAATTTAAAACCAAATTATCGAAAAAATAGTTTAGTAAAACTCAACTTATCTATCTAATTAAGGTGAAATTCATTGGAATTTTTTTTATAATTTAAGAGTTTGAAATTCATATGAGATTTATTAATAAAACATCATTAATAAAAAAAATTATTCTTAAGTAATTCGAGTCATGCGTTAGATGAACACAAAAAACCCCCAAACTCATTTGAAACTTACTCTCAAATTAGTTTGAGTATAAAATCTAATCCATTCGCCCTATAGTAAAAATAGTTTAAAAATCCAATATAAATAATCAAATTATCACGCTACTACCATACTAGTAGTATAATCGAAAACATTCAACATCAAAACCAATCTAGAGTAAAAAATTTTGAAATTAAGCTTTTAACCTAAATAAATATCCAAAAATCCATGAAAAACAAAAATATAAACAATAAAAACCAGGGTTTTCATCGATTACCTTCTTAAAAGTGAATCTTTCAAGATTGGAATTCTAATACTCCTATAGAACGCTCCTTTAAGCTCAAGTTTTGAATTCCCCTTACCCTACTTGGATCTACACTCTCAAAGCTCACTAGATTTTGGGTTGAATGTATGAAGATTGAGGTGTGAATGACTTAGATACAAAAATCTATCTTTAGAAGGTTGAATTCTGAAGAAAATCTGATCTTTGGATTGAAAATTTGAAATGGTTTGTGAGTGCGAAGTGAATAAATGTGGTGATTTTTTGTTTCTATTTTTTAAAAATGTGTATTTGTTCTTAGTGAATCAATGTTTAAGTGGATTCACCGGGAAATTGCTGCTAAATCGCTGAAAATGAGCCTTCGTGACTCACCGATTAGCTCAGCAAATTCTAGTTATAAATGCAAATTGCTGATCTAAAACTACACTAAAATGTTTAGCAAACTCCTGTTCATTTTCTCATGAATTTTAGTACAAACTGTAACCATTGGGAAATCGCTGGCCTATTTTGATTTTGTTTTCAATTTTATTGATTTTTCCATATATTTATGACATATATATCCAATAATAAAGTAGAACTATTCAAAATGATTTGAATCTAACTATGATTTGACTAAAAAATAAATTCATTATTATAAATAACCGATTAACATAAAAACTAATGCATAAAGACAACATAATACGAAAAGAAATTAGCTCGATCAACCCCCTACATGAAATTATTCCGAAATTAAATTCCTAAAATATCCCCATTATAAGAGTTAAAAGTTCAAAGAATATAAAATGAACTAATCCTAATACTAAAGGTAGATTATGCGCTGCCTCCCATAAAGCGCTTTTGTTTATTCTCGTTGGCCTAACTAAACCATGCAGTTCTAAATAGGTTCTATAAACTTAAATGTAAGATTACTCACTCCATTGCTATTCCAAAAAGTGATTGCTTGACAATGCAACCTAAAAGTGATTGTCTTATTCAGAGTACCAATGAAAACTTGTGATGTGGCTAAGAAATGTGATCCTAAGATTATTGAAAGATTTTCATTGATGAAGTATGGCATAACCAAAAAGTTTGTGCGAATAATGTACTCATCAATTTAAATTGGTACATTAGTAACCACTCTTATTGGTTTCACTGAATAACCGTTTGGTAGAGTAACTCTTTTAGAAGCAATTACATCCAAGTCAAGTCGAGTATGAAGAAAGAAGTGAATTGGCATGTATTTTGCTTTAAAACTTGTATTACAACTAGCTTTAAAATACCAAGCCCATTTGACGTTGATGTTTATGCATATATCTAATAGATCGTTGAGTTTAACAATTGATAGAGTTTTTTTTTCTTTTTTTTTATTCTTCATAGCTTTAAAATCCTCCATTTTACATTCATTATCAACATTGTTCTATTGCTTAACCCTCCATTTGAGTTATTATCTTTATATTTGAAGTATCATCAATTCGCCCATTCTTTGTGAAAACATTTTTATCTTCCATTGTTATTGCATTAATAATATATATACTTCAGTTATTAAATTAAGATGATTCAATTCTAAAGATTCATTATCATTAGTTTTTTCATTATTAGATTCATTGGAATTATCATGGACATCTTCATCAATAAAATGAAAAGTGACAATTTTGTTTTCAAATTCTCTAGACATTGTTCCTTCAAATATATCTGACTTTGTTTTTATTTTTTTAAGAAATTGTCTTCCTAAAAGTATATGCAAAGATTTAAATGATACTGAGTCTCCTATCTCCATGATATAGAAGTTAGCTGAGAATAATAAGTCATTTACTTTTACTAAGACATATTCTAGTAAGCCATGATGTTTAATAACTATGTTGTCACTAAGGTAAGATTAATAGGTGTATTAGTCAATTAACCAAATTTCAATGAATCATATAGTTTAAGTAAAATAACATTAATTAATGCTCCAAGATCATACATAAAATCTATAAAAGAAGTTCCTATTTTAATAAGAATTCCAAACATTCTTGATCATAACATTTCTCAGACATTTTCTTTTTAATTAAAGCATACACCTTTTGTCATAAGTTTTCTTAAGTTTTTTCTAAAAATTTATCCTTAGATTTAGAAAATTTTTTCAAGACTTCATCATAATCAGAAAATTGCATAATTGATTTCATCAATAGATTATTAATTTTTATTTTCCTAAATACTTCAAGAATGTCTTCATTGATTTCTTCCTCCCTAGCATCAGCTAATCGTCGTGGAATGGTATAATATGAATACATATCTTCATAATAGTGATAAAAAATCTTATCAATTTCATCCTTCTCAATTATTTTTGAATTTTGTAAAGAATTTTCATATGCTTCAACTCTGGCTAAATACAAGGGTATAGCCTTTCAGAAAATATGTATATTTCAATTGTTCGATTATCCATTCTCTAGTAGAAATGAAATTAGCCATAATTTGTTGTTGTTCTTCTTCAATAGTTTTTTATGTTTTCTTTTTATTACCTTGTTTAAGTATCCTTCTAGTTATAGGTTTGTCTTTCTCATCACTAAATAAAATCATTAACTTGTTCTTGATTAGTAGGAGCAACAACAGCTTGAGTACATGTTTTAGCTTGATTACTCTATTGAGTACTTAACATATTTATTTGTAAATTCATTTGACTTAACTAATTTCTCAATTCATTAATAGTAGTATAATTCTTAATCTAATTTTTAGAAATCTATATTAGGTTTGATGACAATGGTACATAAAATTATGCAAGACTTGCTCAAAATTTGGATTCTTAGAATGAGCATTTTGTTGATGTTGCTGTATTATAATTTCAATTTTTAGGACCATAATTAAGATTTAGGTGTTGTCTTCAAAGATAATAACAATTGTTATTATATTAATTTCTAGGAGGACTAGAAAATTGGTTCATCATTGCATTAACCTCTTAAGTAATTTCTTCATGTAGAGTAGGACACACATCTATAGAACGTGTGACCTAATTATAAAATCCACAATTTTTAACTTGATTAGATATTTTTTTATTAACAACTTAACCGTATTAGATAATTCACCAATTTTTTCATCACACATATTATTTCTTCTAATATCAACTTCATAAAGCTTCTTTCTTGAGGATTCAATCTTTTCACCATATTTCTTAGATTGTTTAGTAACTTTATTAATTGCTTCTTTTACTGAAGTAGGTATTTTTTTAAATAGAGAACCACCACATATTGTCCCATAACCTTTGTTCAAAGTGATGAGTCCTTCATAAAAATATTTTAATAAAGCTCTTTGAGTATTCCTATGTTGTAGACAAGAATAAATTAATCTTTGGAATCTATCCCAAAATTCATTAAGACTTTCATCGTTTTTCATCTTTGCAATTGTGATTTGCTTTCTATAGGAACTAGTTTTTCAAGCAAGCATATTTTTATCTTGTAAAGCTTCTAACATTTGAGTTCATGTAGTTATTTAATCTTAGGGGAGACAGAACAACCAATCTTGTGCTTGATCTTTCAATGCAAAGGGAAAAACTTTAAATTTGACTTGTTGTAGGGTACCTTCTTTCTGTTTCATCCCATTAACTTTATGTTGATACTCCCTTATTAATTTATGTGAGTCTTCATTGTCTTTAGCATAGAAGTTTGGTAAGGCACTAATAAATCCATATCTAAGTTCAAATTCACAAAATACATCAGTGTGTCCAATACACATAGGCTCATATATTGTAACATTTGGATTTTCTTGTTTAAATGTAGGTTTTCTATTATTGTTGTTATTTATATTGATGACTTTATTACCTTTATTATTATTAATGACATTATTATCATTATTGGTATTATTATTATTATCTTCCATCATATGAGCTAAATTTTCCCTAAGTTGTGTTGCCTTAAACATCGATTAAAAGTTAAATCTATTTTAGGATCAAATGGATGTAAAAATTTTGTAGAATTAACACGACGAAGTGTGTAGATTCTACAACGTCCAAAATCCTAAAAACTTATTTAAAATCCCTTGTAACAGCGATAAAAAATAGACACTTGTCGAGCATGCACAATAGTATCCATATTTTCTTATTATTTATAGTGGTGGTAAGTTGGATATCACCTCTATAAAGGTTTTGCAAACTTCTAAGGAAAGTATTTTTTTTTTTGGCTTTTCTTAATTTAGTTAATCTAATTAAACCGAAATTAAAATAATAAATATCTAAGAACTATAACTACTAAATTAATTAACCAAACTAACTAAACTAATTCAAACAATTCAATGTAAACTTTTAAAAAGATTAAAGATCAATATAATATAAATATCTAAATAAACATCTAAACAAACCTCCTCTAAACAATGTAGTATACTTAGATTGCATTTAAACATTAGAACATAACATCACCTCACAACCTAGTTATAATTATATCACATGGAATCTCATAATCATTTAATCATATTTCATAATAGCTTGATAGCCTTTAGCAAACCATCGATTTTCCTAAATTCAATTGAAAATAAGTCATTTCCTTATCATTGTTAATCTACCTATTGGATAAAATGCAATAAAATAAAAATTACGATAGCATTAACACTTAATGAAAATCATCCCTAATCTAAATCAAATAAAAATAAAAATAAGCTAATAACAAATTAACTTAGAACATAATTACCTAGAATATTTATCCAATTAATATGGCCCTACAGATTAGTCCTAGTTTCTACTTCTATAATTGTTGTCAATAATCATAGACATAAAATCAAAATCAAAATATCATATTACATATTTGCAACTATGCAACAAATGTCAATCTTCATTAGTTGTAATGTGCAAAAATAACTTACTAAAATCGTGATTATTATGTGTGATTAGATTCAAAGCATTGAGTATATGATTCCTCAATTATAACTATATAGCAATCCAAAGTATATACTGTGTGGGGTTTGTTTAGATTAATAAACTACTCACTCATGCTGGAAATAAATAACACAATCATATAATTGAAAGACATAATTAAATAAATAGCTCTTAACAAAGCTCTAATGTAGCTTCAAAAATAAACTCAATAAAACTAACTTACGGCTCTTACAAACTTGTCGAGAGAAACATGACTAAAAAAGAGCTCCTAATCTCTAATGTCTTTTTTATAGTCTCCTAATGCATACATATCATAGATAAATTTAAATTCTTCGTAGTAATCTAAAAAAATCGTAATGGACCTTAGCGATATGTCAACGATTCCTTTTTTCATAAATTGCTAAGATAATCACTAGAAATTGACCTCTATGCTCTACCGATTCAGCTGTGATTCCTAGTGTATTTCCCAATTCATTGATGTTTCGCTGGCTCTTTTTGCTATTGATTCAAACAATGATTATTGTGTAATCTAATATCACTGGCTAATTGCTAGAACTTTTCTTCTATTGACCATTTTTGTTCTTTTTTTATCTTTTTCTTCCATTTCTTCATGTTTCCTAATTAAATCCTAAAATCATAAAAACAAGAGAATACCTAGTTTAATATCATCATTTTATATAAAATCAAAATGAACTACACTATAAAATATGTCTAATTATTTACTAGCCGTTAGTATTAGTGTAGTATGTTTTTATTCTTTCACTTTTTTACTCTTGTATTAAAAATATTTTCAAAACTTAAACTCCAAAGTAATTTCAAATCGCTAAAGATTAGTTCTAATTATGGCCTTTTTGCTTGTTAATTATGAAACAAATTGGAAAAATAGTAAATTAAGGCTAGCAAATCTTTAGCGATTTGAAATAACACTAGGAATCACTAGCTAAATTGATAACAAAATTCATAAATTTAAATGAAAATTCGAGTTTAGTGAATCAATGGCGATTCGACCCTATAATGTAAATCACTAGCCAGATAGGTGAGTCACTGACCTCATTCCTACCAATTTACATAGGGATTTCCCTGTGATTCCACTTAGGACCTAAATTGTTAGGCATGATTTTGAGTTTATAAAATAAAATCCCATATTGGCATAACACAAACTCACCTTACACATACAAATCATTGCACCCTTCATTCACACAATTGATTTCTTGCCTAGATTCAACCTTCTAAGCTCAATCTTAAGTGTATTTAGGTGTTTCCCACCTCATTCTAGTTTCATTCAACCCCAAACGTTCTGAATTTGGAAGATTGATCCATAATGAGGTTTAAGGTATTTCGACTATGAGCTTGAAAAACCAATCTAGAGGATTTAATAACTTGCATCTTGAGAGATTCACTCTCAAGAAGGTAATTACTACAACCTTAGCTCTTTACATCTAAGAATTTTTTGTTAGAAGGATTCTTTCAAAATTTTCAATTATTTTCAAAATTATTTTATAAGAATTCATTATATTAACATGAGCAAATGACTTCATTGATTCCAATATATTATACATTGCAATTACGATGATTGATGGCTTACAAATTCAATATTTTCGAAATTATGATATAATTAAACGTATTTGCAATTGGTTTAAAAGTTGCGTTGCAAATGAGTTTGGGGGCTTGGTTTCTATTATTTTTGAAAAGACTAGAATTTACTACACTATTATTTTATATTAGTTAGAAAACCAATTTTTATTTTATAATTAAGTAAGAACTTCGATGCCAATTTTGTTTTAAATTTCGGATTAATTTTTAAGCTAGTTTTCCAAATGAATTTCTCCATTTTAGTTGATTTTTAAATTATACCATATTATTTTTGACAAATGATATTTTTTATGATCCATAGGTTTAAATTGTTATTTAGACTTGTGACTTTTGATTTCAAAAATGTTTAGAAGTCGTATGAGTAGAAGTTCAAGAGAGAAGGGAAAATGTGTTTTAGTAGATAAACTAACAAATCAAAAGTTTCACCTACACCTATTAGGCCTACGGAGATTTAAATAAACAACACCAAAGTTAGAACACCAAGAGAACCTTTCCACCTTTAGATTTTAGTGATGAGTTGAAGGGAAAGAGAGGAAGAAGTTTGGGAGATATCGAGAATTTCTTTTTCGACACATAACATAATAAATGCCAAGGCTCTTGCTAGGATGAATAGCGATAATAGAAAAATAATTCCGGAGAGGGACTTCAATGTAAAGAATGAAATTAAGTATAGGCTAGGATTTTGAATATAATAAGAAAAAGGAATTAGGGATTATTGACTTGAGATTACAATGTCGATAATGACTCGGTAATATCTATATGTATGAGTTATAAGATTTTAGTTCAACAATTTTATGCAAACTGTCATGGAAGTGACAATAAAATAGTAGCCATGGTCCAAGAAAGACCAGCTGGACTATTCACTCAAAAGAATAAACTTATACTACGGTTTACCGTAATTTCATAAAAGAGAAAATAACGAATATCGAGAACTCGAGTATGGATTCATGTTGGATTTCCCATAAAACCATTATGAATAGATTAGAAGCAACTCCATGGGACGGATTCATTTTTGGTAAGGATAAGTATCCAAAACACATTCAAACTAAAAACTTTAGAAAAATTACGAAAGCATGGAACTATTTTATCAATGCAAGTCTACAACCGAGTTTGCAATACTACAAGGTAGTATTGTTATACCACATCATTCAAGGGATAGGTTACATTGATGTTGGAAAGATCAGTTATGATTCAATTAGGAATGCCATGACCACAAAAGAACTGAAGGGTTACCTTTTCCCTTAATGATCATATAATTCTACTAATAAGACCAAGTTCCTATATTATGATAGAGGTTGGATGTTTACCTTGACACGACCATCACCAATGAATACATAGAAACCATTGATAAGTGATTATTTAAAATTATATATAGGGTTATTTTAGTAGTATATTTAGTATAAATATCCTTAAATGAGATCAAATTGATGGTGTTTACATAATTTAAGGTACATAAGACATAAAGGAAGGAAATGTGTAAATTCAAGAAGAAACATAGCTAAAACACACTAAAGGAGGTTTGGCATCGTAGCTAAGTAGTGTGGCATAGTGGGGGTTCAAGGCACAGAGTATGAAGGAAAGGCACGGTGTAGAAGAGCAAGTAAGTGAAGAAAATAGATTAAGGATGGTTGGCGCAGTGCCGGACACCTTTGAGGTCAGGGGATGACACTGGGAGACATACACACAACATAAGGACCACTAATAGTTGTATATTTGTGCCCCATTTAGTGTGTAAATATTATTTTTTATATGGCTAACTCTAAAAAATTAGCCCCTAACTACCTATTTTGTCAATTTTAGGTACTATGTTTGGTTAGGTCAAAAGTAAAAGAGGTCGAGGTCATTTTGAAATGTTTTGATGTTTCATCTTGAATAACGTGCAAACACGCTTCTCATGATAGTGTTGCGAGACCCATATTGGCCTACGTCGAAGACTTGGTGGTTCGAAAGAAGTTTAGAGGTAGATTGATTGAGGAGATTATTGAAAATTTGGTTAACTATAAGTTTTTCATCTTTGCTTCTCTCCCCCAATTTTTACTATTTACTCACCAAAGTTTCTCTCTCTTTTCATTATTTTTGTAATTTGATTTTTCAAGACAATCAACACATGAATTTAAAGCCATGAGAGGCTAAGGAACTCTTCTAACATATGTTAAGGATGGAGCAAAGGAGATTCAAATACAACAAAGCAATATGATTCTTTTTTATTTATAGAATTTCTCAATGATTCTTTTTATTCTTCTTATTATTGTGTTGATTCATGTTGTTTGAGCTAAGGTTTTATATTCATAATTACATTTTCCTTGGTTAGAACCTATTACTAGTTCATCGATTTGCATCAATAATTATGTATATCGTCAAGCAACACGTAGCAAGCGAATAGCTCAATTGTATAGGTCTAGTGATCTCATCAAGCTTAATTCAAGAAATATAGTGAATTTTAGTTACTCTAACTAGGTTCATGTATTTGTTAGGGAGTCTTTTACCAATTTGAAGGAATTGAGGAGTGTTAGGTGCTCTCCTAAGCTCTTTAGCTAGCCTAAAAGAATTCATTTGGATTATATTTTTGTGTTGAAATTGATGATCATTGTGTGTTAATTTTGAGTCGATCTTGTGAATCACCGTGGCATAGCTTAGTTTTCTATAATTAATTTCCTTACTCCATTTACATTTCTTTGTTGGCATACTTAGTTGTTTTTGTTGCTTATTTGTGTTTAATTTTCATATCTTAGTTTAGGTTGGTACACCCCTAATTGAAATTGGCTTTTTCCTTCCTTTTTTTTGGTTTGACTCCTTGACATTTCACTACTACAAAATAATGTGAAAATTTGTAACCCAATAAAGTTTATATTATTTTTGGTTCTTTCGGCAAGCATCAAATTTAGCGCCATTGTCGGGGAGTTGTTTTTACTTTATGTTGTTCTTTTATATCTTTTTATGTCATATTGTTTTCGTCGATCCAATTCCAGTGGATATTTAGACCCTCCTAAATATGAAATCGAAAGGTCTTACCATGAGTTAAGTAAGGAGGTTCGTTTGAGGAAGTCAATGTCAAATCTTTTACCTTCCCTTCCTTGGCAGCCATAGCGATCCAAATCCACATCTTCCTCATCAATTGACGATTTGGGAAGTCGATTCCAATGTCCAAGAACATTTGGCACAACAACCCCTTTACATTGCATATCCTAATCAAGGTGGGGCATTCGAGCTTAGGTCCGGTCTTATCCAGATTTTGCCACATTTCTATGGTAAAAATGATGAAGACACTCATGTATTCCTTAAGGAATTTCACCTCACATCCACCTCAATTAGGCCTCTAAATGCTGGAGTAGACATGGTTAAGCTTCGAGCTTTTCCATTTTGTCTAAATGACGAGCTAAGGAATGAATTTACTACCTCCCTCCAGGCTCCATTACATCTTAGACCGAGATGCTTGCTACATTCTTGAGTACCAATTTTTTTGAAACTCGAGCATTTACACTTAGAAGAGATATGTGTCATTAAAATGGGAGAAAGTGAGACCATGAGTGAATATTGGGAAAGATACAAATGTCTATTTGCTAGTTTCTCCAATCACTAACAAATTGATCTCTCTATTGCCCGTTTCTTTTATGATGGCACGACTCCTTTTAAGTGGTGAATGTTTGATAATCTTTGTTGTTGCCACATTAAAGAAGGACCATCGATGAGTTGATGAGTCTTTTTTAGGACAAAGAAATCCAATCCCTTCAATGTGGTGATCGAAATGATAAGCCCTACCGACTAGCCATGTGGTAAGTTAGTTCATAAAGGAATGATGAGAATATTGATAGGCTCACTACTTTAGTTGAGAAGCTTGTTAAGTTTGATAAAAAACAAGCTTAAGTTTATGGTATTTATGTCGTTCTTTCCCATCCTTTCCGACACTTTTCTAATTGTCTTTGAAGATGAGCAAGGAGTCAATGCTTTAGGGAACCAATTCCAAGGGTAAACATGTGGTCAATTCACCAATACTTATCAACCTAGAATTATAAGTCCCAATCTTAGCTATATATTTTTCAATTTGAAATACTAATCCTTTGTTCCAAATGGTCCTTTGCCTCAACCTAATCCTCCATCACTAGCTTCTGCTAGCTCATCTTTAGAGGACGTGGTTAAGACTTTGGTTGGATCTCAAGATAGATTCCAAAGGAATGTAAAGATGCACCAAACACGAATTGGCAACTTCAAGAGACTCGTGCTAGCATTCAGAGTTTAAAAGCCCAAATGGGGTAAATGGCAACCGAATTAAGGAGGATAAATGACAAAGGTAAGTTAGCGACTCATCGATAACAAAATCCTAAATGCCGGACGCCCGACATCACTCTTAGGAGTGACAAAGATTTGGAAGTGAATCCACCAAAGCACATGGGTAATCAAAAGCAAAATCTTAAATTGATGAGGTAGAGCAAGATATTAAAATACTTCCTAACCCTTCCAAAGAGTCTATTTTATGAAGAATGAGGTTTCCCTACCTATCATTCAAAGCAAGCCTTATTTCCCTCAATGCTTAATGCTTAACAAAAGAAAAGAAGAAAAGCAAGAGATTTTGGAGATATTCGAGAAAGTGGAGATCAATATCCCACTTATCAATGCTTTAAAGCATGTTCCCCGTTATGCCATATTCCTTGAGGATATTTGTCCTAATAAAGGGAAGTTGAAAGGCAATGAAAACATTAGTGTTGGAGAAAATGTCTCTGAAATCTTCCAAAAGAAATTGCCTCCAAAATGTAAAAATCTTAGTTTGTTTTCGGTGTATTAGGTCATTAGAGAGGTTACCTTTCAAAAAGCCATGTGTAACCTCAAAGTTTCAATCAACATCATGCCACTTTCCATCTTTAAAACACTTAACACCGGTCCTCTCAAAGAAACTGGTGTAATCATTCAATTGGTGGATCACTCCATTGTTTACCTTGTTGGTGTTCTTGAAGAAATCTTAGTGAATATGAATGAATTAGTATTTCTAACAAATTTTTTTGTTGTTGACATGAATGATGGCCCTTGCATTAATGGTTCATCTCTTCTCTTTAGTTGTCCATTGTTGAAAATAGCTCGCACAAAAATTAACCTATTTAATGGTATATTCACTATTCAGTTTGATGGTGAGATCATCAAATTCAACATCTATGATGCTATGCGGTATCCAAGTAATGTTTCTTCTATTTGTGCCTTTGATCGCATCGATACTTTAGTGGAAAGAACCTTCAACACTAGTGATAATGGTGATGCACATCAAATAGTTCTTGAGAACCATCTCTACACCAATTATTTTAGAAGAACACATTTTCTTTTGACTCGGAAATCAAGGATATGGTGATAAAGTTGGATTTCTTCTCATCACACCCATGTAATGTCTTATTCATGGACTTGCCTATCTCTCAATCTAAGATTCCTCTGTCCTTGGAGCGAGCTCCCATACTTAAGCCAAGCTTTTGACTAATTATCCCCAAGTATGTGTATTTGGGAGAGAAAGATACACTTCTAGTGATTATCTATATTAAACTCACATCATTGGAGGGGAGCGACTCTTTAAAGTGCTTAGAGATTTCAAAAAGGCAATAGGGTGGACAATCGTGGACATCAAAGGTATTCACCATTCCACTTGCATGAATCACATTCACAAGGAAGAAGGGTCTAAACCTACAGGAGATGCCCAAAGGAGACTCAATCCTCCCATAATAGAGGTTGTCAAAAAGGAGATTGTCAAGCTCTTTGATGTCATCATCATTTACCTAATCTCGGATAGCAAATGGGTGAGTCTAGGTTTAAGTCGTTCCTAAGAAAATTGAAATCATGATATTCACCAACTCACAAGATGACTTAGTCCTAACTCATGTTCAAAATAGATGGTGAGTGCGCATTGATTACCAAAAGCTTAATGCTTCCAAATGAAAGGACCACTTCCCATTGCCATTCATTGATCAAATGCTAGAGAGACTTAAATGTAAGTCACACAATTTTTTTCTTGATGGTTACTCTGAATTTCATCAAATTCCAATTGCTCCTAAAGATCGAGAAAAGACAACTTTCATTTGTCCTTTCGGTATTTTTGCCTATCATCTCATGTCTTTTGGGCTATGCAACGCACCAACCACATTTTAAAGGTGCATGGTGAGCATTTCTTTTTATTTTGTTGACTAATTCTTTGATGTTTTCATGGATGATTTCACCGTGTATGATGATTCATCTGATAGTTGTTCGAACAATTTGATGAAGGTCCTTGCCCGATGCATTGAAAAGAACATGGTCCTCAATTTTAAGAAATGTCATTTCATGGTGGACTAAGGTTTTATTTTGGGTAACATAGTCTCTTATCGTTACTTGGAAGTTGACCTGGCCATGGTTGATATTACCTTACCACTATTAGGGACATTCGATCTTTCCTCGGACACGCTGATTTTTGTAGACATTTCATTAAGGACTTCTCCAAGAAATCTCAACCTAAGTATCGCTCCTATAAAAAGAAATTCCATTTGTCTTTGGCAAGGCATGTATGAATGATTTTGACACACTCAAAGCATCTCTCACATCCTCCATGGTGATCAATGCTCCCAATTTGGACTTACCTTTGAGATCATGTGTAATGCGAGTAACCATTCCATAAGAGCCATCTCGGGCCATAAAGTTGGGAGTGCCTCACATGAAATTTACTATGCTTCCCGTACTCTTGATGATGTCAAATGAATTACTCCACAACCGAGAAATAAATTATCATCGTGGTATTTGCGTTGGAGAAATATAGGTCATATCTTCTTGGAACCAAAGTCATTGTCTACTCCGATCATATATCCTTGAAATATTTAATGGCAAAGAAAGATGTTAAGCCTCAGTTGATTCATTAGATTCTTTTGCTCTAAGAGTTTTATATCATAATTAAAGATAAAAGTAGAGCAAAAAATCTTATTGCTAACCATCTTAGTTGTGTTGAGCATGGTGAGCCTCATTTTCGTTGAGAGATGACTTCCCTGAAGAGCACATGTTCTCTTTGAGGGATTAACTTCAATGGTATGCCGATATTATTAATTATCGCACCATTCGAGCATTGTCTCCTCATCTCACTAGTGTACAAAAGATTAAGCTTAAGTGTGATTCAAAACATTATGTTTTGGATGAACCTTATTTTTGGAAGTTTTGCTCTAATCAATTCATTCGTCATTGTGTTCTCCAACATTAGTGTGTTTCCATTTTGGATTTATTTCATTCTTATGCATGTGGTGGTCACTTTGAACCACTTCGAGTTGCAAGGAAAGTTTTGGAGTGTGGATTTTATTGGCCAACTTTTTTTGTGATTCTAACATGTTCACTAGGACTTGTCCTAAGTGTCAAATAAGGGATAAGTTGAGCCATATAGACCAAATACCTTTGAATTCACTTCAATGTTTTTGAAATTTTTAATGTATGGATATAGACTTCTTGGGAACATTCTTGCCTTCTTTTTGTAATGTATATATCTTACTTGTAGTTGACTATGTCTCTAAATTCTAGAGTAATGTGTGATTTCCTTAAATATAGGATATTCACCACATTTGGCACACCTCAAGCTCTTATTAGTAATGAGGGCACTCACATTTGCAATAATTAGTCGAAGCTATGTGGAGAAAGTACCACGTCACTCACTGGACCTCCACGGCTTATCATCCCTTAACAAATGGGCAAGCCGAAGATTCAAATAGGCAAATCAAAGCCATTTTGGAGAGAACGGATAATCCTTCATGCAAGGATTGGAACACATGTTTTAATGATGTTCTTTAGGCTTACCGGACGATATATAGGACTCCTATTAGCATGTCTCCCTACCGCATGGTGTTTGAGAAAGTATGTCACTTGCTAGTTGAACTTAAGCATAAGGCCTTTTGGGCTGTGAAGGAGCTCAACATGCAACTTGATGATTTGGGAAAAGAAAGAAAGCTTTACATTCAAGAATTAGAGAAAATTTGCAATGATGCCTATGAGAGTCCATGAGTTTACAAGGACAAAACTAAAGCATTTCATGACCGACATATCTCTTGAAAGACTGTTCAAGTGGGCCAAAAAGTTTTAATCTTTCAATCTCACTTGCATTTAATGCTTGACAAATTTAGGTCCTGTTGGATCGGGCTTTCCATTGTTACTAATGTTTTTGCGCATGGTGCGGTAGAAATTCAAAGCATATATACCAAGAAGATATTTAAAGTTAATGGGCATTAACTCAACCATTTCTATGAGTATGCCCAATTTCATGACTTGGAGAGCAAGACTCTTGTCATCTCCAAGTATTAGATTGATCTTAGTGAAGTGTAGCCATAGATTTTAGATAAAGGCTCTTGTTTGAGGCAACCCAATATGAAGTTCAATTTCGTTTCCTTCATTTTATGTGTTTGGTGTTTTTGTAAATACTAATTTTGATACTTTTGGTTATAAAGATTTTGTAGGTATTTCTATGACTTTGAGGAAGCATGAATAAAGACGGATTATCAAAGCGCACATTGATCAGGTATCTTTTACATTAGCATGCATGATTCACTCCCATAGATCCCATTCCCTTATTTCAACACGATGGATGGTGTCATGCGAGGTATTACACCACCACATAATTTTCTTCTTGAAACTCATGATCATTTTAGCATTCTACTTTGAATTGGAATCTATGCTTATGAATGATGCTTCTATGAGTCTATGGGATTTTTAGAGATCCATTGCCTATGCAAGTGGGAATTCATCAACATCTTTGAAATAGCATGCATGAAACTTTACTTATGGTCTCAAATGAAATATACTTGACTTGATTGTAACACTTTTAGTCCCTTCTTATACTAGGATTCTAGTTTGTAAATAAAGGCATTTAGTTTGTACCTTAATCACAAATATATAAATTTTTTAAAGAAATATAGATAGATATAAAAAAATAAAATATACAATACACAAATAACAATAATGAATAGTCCCTCTTGTAAGGAGTTATTTTTGTCTCCTTTCATGAGACTTTGTTTCTTGCATAATAACATGGTAGTTAGCTTGTTCACTCTTACTTTTCATTCCATAGTATATCACTTGTTCCCTTTCACCTACTTTTGTTATCTTTGTGGTTACATTACTCTTACTTTGCTTTGAAACTTGGGGACAAGGTTTGGACTAAGTTTGGAGGGGGATATATAAGTTCTAGGAAGACTGGTTTGGTAATATAAGCATGACAGGTGTAATCATTTTAATTTGTTTAAGCCGATGCTTGCTATGGATAGGAAATGTTATGTTATCCTTTCTATTATTTATCATTTCGACTCCTTGTCCATTACTCATTTATTGCGTATTCATCTCATTCATTTATTCATGCATTCATTTATTTTTTCTTATTATGTTTACACACAATTTATTTTCATTCAAAAAACGTTTTTAAGAATAAATTTGGTTTGTTCCATGCATTTAGAGTCTTAGAAACAATTTTCATGCATATAGAGTTGCCTAAGCTTAACTTTAGTGACTATTGGTTGTGGATTTTGTTTATGAATGCCTTTGATACGCGAACTTGAAATGATGTAAGAGACTTCACTTTGTCATGTCCTTGACCCCGCTCGATCAATGTTACGTCGTAGGGTCTACTACGAGGGATGGGTCATATGCTTGATACCAAAGTGAGAATAAAGTCTAAAACTGAGTAGGTGGAATAAGTTAGATCTCTAAGGTCCTAGAAAAATGTTGCACTCTACTCGAAACGAAATTTCAATGACATAAGTGTGTGTATGATAATGATTTTAGATCATTCATGTTTTAAAATAAATAGCTTCATAGCAAATCTATAATCTATTTTCACTAGTTAGTCATTTTTTACCATAGTCCACTATGTTTATTGTTGGCACCTATCATGAAACCCAATAAAATCTCTAGCATTTATATCTATGTTATCTAGTTGTTAGGAAGCCTAGTTTGGTTCAAAAGTTTGAAAAATAGAGCTTATGTGATTCATTGCAAGAAAAGATTAAGTTAAAGGGTTTATGTGTTTGCAAGTTTGTCAACCACTCCAAAAGTTATGAAAAAAATAATAATGTGCACAAAGCACCTAAAAATAAAAGAGTTGGTGAAAAATAAATAAAGAAGTGATTGTGCATGAAAGTTCAAAAGTTATGTTGTTATTCACTTTGGTTTAGCTCTATGTTTTATATGTAAGGTCTATGCCAGTGTTTTCCAACAATTTTTGAATCCATGTACATCCCTTTCATTTTGAGCCTAGCCAAGCTCCTTTACAACTAAAATAAAAGACCTACTTGACTCTTGCATGCGTTAAGTCTTCATTAGTGGAGAGTGTGAGTTGTAGCCTCACCTACAGACTCCTTTGCATTTTTAATGCTTAATAAAGTGATTGTAAACTTGTAGCTTGAGTGTATAGGCTAATAAAACTCATGATTAATCAATACCCTTAGCTTTTCAAGGTTTTTAGTTTTGAAAGTGTGATATTTGATGAGGTCAGACCTAAGTTCATGACAACTTATAGTCTCCCAAATCTCTTAAGTTTTATGTTGATTTGGTATCTAGTGAAACCAAAAGATTCACACTCTTGTTGATTTTTAGGCTTAAGGTCATTTAGTTTTAGTTGGTTGTTTCTTCCATAAGCTTTGATGTGTTTATATTTTGTTGTGAGTCCATAGGTTTGCATTATTTGGGAGTCTAGTCGCATTAGTTTGTTAGAATTTTGTTGAATATTATGTTTTGATGTGGCTTAGTCCCCAAAATTAAGTCCCGAATTACCTATTTTTGTAAATTGTAGGTACTATATTTGATTAGGTCAAAAGGGATAAAGGTTAGGGCCATTTCAAATTGTGTTGGTGTTTTATCTAAAAGAACGTGCTAACACACTTCTCGAGATAATGTTGCATGACCCACATTGGGATGTGTTGAAGACTTGGTGGTTTGGAAGAAGTTTAGAGGTGCGTTAATTGAAGAAATTGTTAAAAAATCGGCTAAGTATGGATCTCTGTTATAGTTCATTGGGCACTTGACTAGCCTCGAGACGCTCGATTAATTTAGATCAAAATAGAACAGAGGTCTGATACAAAAGGTGACACACGAAGCAACATTGTGAAGCCATAGTCACACAGATTGTCCATGAGATTTGTAGATTGGATGAAGTAACCCTCCATCACTGTGTGTCTCTCTCATCATGAAGATATACTTTGAACCATGCATCTACCTCTTCATCCATCATCAATAGCCCTTGATTTTCTAGGCAAACAAGCTTAGGTTGTTGTTGTTTCACGATTACACTTCACCATGACACATCTCCTCCACCCTCTTTATTAACCTCGAGTGACACATCAACACAAGATCCAATATCGATAATCGTCAATAATCCTAGGTAGACTCATCATGATCATGTTTTAACTCATGTGCATATTTCCTAGCATCTTGATCAACTTCGAAAGATGTGTTAATCTCTTCTCCTACGATAAACCAATGTAGATGATCCTTAGCGCACGTGCATTGGTTAATATCTCTACAACAAACCTGGTTTTTACCCCTCTCTACTCAACACGTTGCCTTGGCCTCTCTAACAATTAGTGAAGAACAAAATTAAAAAGGACTCAATTGGGGAGAGTGAAGGCATACGAGAGACCAAAAAGAAAACCATGCCCCATATTTTTCATCTCCTCTTTCTCTCTCCCCTATTTTTCACTATTTCCTCACTAGTTTTTCTCTTTTTTTCATTATTTTTGTAATTTGATTTGTCAAGACACTCAATACTTATATTTTAATGCCATGAGAGGCTAAAGAACTCCTCTAACCTAGGTTAGGGGAGGAGCAAGTGAGACTCAAATACAATAAAGCAATGTGAGATTTTCTTGAGTTACACAATTTCTTAGTGATTTCTTTTATTCTTCTTATTATTGTGTTGATTTATATGGTTTAAGCTAGGTTTTTATAGTCATGAATACACTTGGCTTGGTCAAAACCTATGGTAGTTCATCGATTTGAATCTGTAATTGTGTTGATCGTTGGGCAACATATAGCAAGCTGATAGCCAAATTAGTTCTCTCCCTTTTTGTCTATCTTGTATAACAAGAAGATCTTGATCGAATAAAACATGCTTATTAATTTAATTGTCTAAGGCTAGTGATTCCATCAATCTAAATGCTACAAATATAGTGAGGTTTTGGTTGCTCTACCTGGATTCACGTGTTTGTTATGAAGTCTTTTACCAAATTTAAGGAATCGAGGAGTGTTAAGCGCTCTCCGAAGCTATATAGCTAGCCTAAAAGAATGCCTTTGGAATATTTTTTGTGGAAATTGATGATCATTGCATGTTATTTTCGAGTCGATCTTGTAAATCTTCATAGCCTACTTTATTCTTTTATGATTAATTTCATTACACTGTTTATATTCCTTTGTTTGCATACTTACTTGTTTTTGTTGCTAATTTGTGTTTAACTTGCATACCGTAGGTTAGGTTGATACATCCCTCATTGAAATTGGTTTTTTCCTTATTTTTTGTCACTTAAAGTAAACTAATTCATTGTCGTTCGGCTCATTGGCTTATTACAACTATAAAATAATGTGGAAAATGGATCCTATGGTATGAATGTCATGCTTTAAACACAAATAAAGTCAAAAGATAGGAAGTGTAATGGTTAGAATTTTTTTCGATTCTGAACATATTGTTACGAACATCTGGATCACATGTTTGTTGATATTAGGTTTTAGAAGATTTCATGGCCATTTAAGCTTTTAAGCTGGATATGGACAATACAATAGTGAAATACACAACATCAAGCAATAGTTGTTGATTAAAGAGGCATGCATAGTAACTTAATTGGTAATGAAACTAAAGATTTGGAATATTAAAACAATGCGGAGCTTATGTTATTCATACTAATAAGTGGAGTTCTACATTGCACATTAGAATCTTTTCTATCACGACAATGGGTTGAAGTGAATTTGAAGGAAATCTATATATTCTAATTAAGCATTGCGCACATATAATAAAAATGATAAAGTGAGTTGAAAAGTATAGTATTTCATTACCTAGTGAAGTTGTGAACTAAGATACTATTAATATAAGAGTCAAAGTAATTTGCATTGATTTGTTTGTATAAATTAGTTCAGATTACTTAAAAAACCAATTAAAAGGATTTCTTTAGAAATAGAGTAAGTTTAGTTGGGTACATATTGAGTGCATACACCATTCCTTAAATACGATATGCATAGTCAACCTAAGTTGGTTACACTACTACTACAAGCGAGTTGTTATACTTGCTCCATGCCCATCAAGTTTTTTTCGTCGTTGTCGAGGATAGGTAGCCACTTAGACTTAATTAGTTAGTTTGAAAAGTTTCTAAGTTTTATTTTAAGTACATTGTTTTCAAGTTCTTAAAAAATAAAAATAAATATAGAAAAGGCTTAAGTTTCAAGTTTTACTTTCTGCATTTGATCTTTTATGTTTTCTTTTTAGCGATATCTAGCACATGCATAGCATATGAGATAAAGACTTAGTGCCTTACGACCTTGAGATTGGCAGAACCAATATAGGAAATAAAAAAAGGAATCAAGATGGTTGAGGATCAATCAAGAAACCTACAATAAGGCCGAGGGAATAGGCGATACGAAAGGTGACATGGTAGTGCAGATAAAGTGCAGGGACAAAGATCCTTCATGACTATTTCAAGTCCGAACTTCAAGAGACTTACAACAGAGTGATGAGGCTTTTGGCCAACACCATCGAGTTTAAACTGTGACCTTCTTTAATCAACATGGTTTAAATTAACTTATTCAATAGATTAGCCAATGAAGATCCAAATGCACATGTAGGGAAGGTTTTGAAGAATGCGACACTTTGCACATTACAAAGTTGCAAATCAGGTTACCAGGATGAGACTTTTCCATTCTCATTAGGTTGAAAAACCAAATCTTAGTTCAAAAGATTTAATGCAGGGAGTATGACCTCATAGGTAAATGTCAATGAAAGATTTCTATTTAAGTTCTTACCCCCAACAAAGATCAGTAAAAGGAAGTTAGGAATCGATCAATTCAAGCGAGAAGATGTCGAGTCTTTTGGAAAGGCTTGGGAAAGATTCAAGGAGATAGTGAGAAGATGTCCAGGACATGGATACGTGGAAATGGGTGCTACTCCATTTCCTACTTTGGTATAAACCAAAGCACAAGAACACTAGTAGATGTCGCAACGCGGTGGTTCTCTACTAACTAAGATAAGGATGGAGTAATGGATCTCTTAAGACTTATGTCTCAAAATTCTACAGCCAGTACTTATTTAACAATCAGTGGGCATATATGAGATTGACTCAAAAGCAGCGATTATGGCACAACTATCCAACTTGAGCAATCAAATGGCAAAACTTCAAATTGACAACAAAGTTCGCAAGTGATGGCAATACAAAAACCCATTAATCACCAAGTTATAGAGGTTAGCCAAATGGACATTCATCAGGGAATGTACTATGAAGAAGTAAACTTCATGAACAACCTAGGCTATGGAAATAACTTTAGGATGAGAGGAATGGCTCCTCAAAGGTTTTATCAAAGATATAGCGATAACAACCTGAACTTCTCATATGGAAATCCTAATAATGCATTTATATTACCTCTAGGCTTTTATCAACAACTCTAACAATGGAAGCTAGGGCTAAGTGAATAAATGAATTCATCAAAGTCAATTGAAAACTCTCATACGTTATGGGCATGAGTAATAGATAATGCCATGAGAAGCACGAGAATGAAATGGATGAGTGAACCAAGCCATGAAGAGAATGGATGATTAGAAACTACTATCCATAAAGAACTTAGATAGAAAAATTGGTCAGTTACTCATTGCCTTGAATTCAAGGAAGGAATGATAGTTTTCTAGAAACAAGATCACCAATCCTAAGGAGAACATTAATGCTATTAATATGATGAACACTATGGCAACGAATTAGCCAAGATGAAAGCAAGTGGTGTACAATCTAGAAAATGTAAATGCAATAATAATCAAGAAGCCAAAGAAAATAGAAAAAATGCATAACCTAGAGGTTCAAAAAGATGCACCATGGTTTATAGACTATATTAACTATTTAGCATGTAGAGTGTTTCCTCCAAATTTAACAAGTGTAGAGAGAAAGAAATTCCCAAGTAATATGAAGTCATACTTTTGGGACGCGCCATATCTATTCAAATGACATAATGATGGGTTAATTCGACGATGTGTAGCTGAGGAGGAATTTGCAGGCATTCTCGAAGTATGTCACTCATCACTATATGAGGGACACTTTGAAGCATAAAGAATGGCAGCCAAAGTGCTACAATGATTCTATTGGGAAAATCAATTTAAGGGTTCATATATTTTTGTGAAAACTTATAATAAATGCTAAGGAATAGGAAATATTACTAGAACGCAAGAGTTCCCATAAACCACTTTTCAAGAAGTTAAGCTTGTTGACGTATGGGGAATAGATTTCATGGGACCATTCCCTTCTTCAAATAAGAAACTATATGTATTGTTAAGACTGGAATATTTTTGAAAATTGGTGGAAGCTATGGCAACCATGTCAATGATGCAAAACAGGTCATTGAATTAATAAAGAAAAACATATTCTATCAATTTGGAACACCTAAAGCATTAGTCAGTGATGAGGGGTTGCGTTTCTGCAATAGAGCTTTAGACACATTGCTAAAAGATTATGGGGTTAGGTATAAGACTTTAATTCCCTATCATCCTCAAATAAATGGATAAGCTGAAGTAAGCAATAGAGAACTGAAATAGATATTGGAAAAAGCTATTAACACCAAAAGAAAAGATTGGGCATTCCATCTTGAAGAAGCATTGTACGGATGTAGGACAACATTCAAAATGCTAATTTGCACATCTCCATATGGGTTAATCTATGGAAAAGCATGTCGCTTACGAGTAGATTTAGAGCATAAAGCATATCGGACCATTAAAACCCACAACTTGGATCTTCAAGCAGCAGAAAAAGCCAGATTACTTGGACTAATGGAACTGGATGAGTTTAGACTGGACACGTACAAATAAGCCAATTTATATAAAGAGAAATCAAGTTAATGGAATGACAAAAATCTTGAATATGGATCCTTTGAGCTTGGATAATTGGTCTTATTATTCAATTTAAGACTGAAATTGTTTTCGAGTGAATTAAGATCAAGATGATAAGGACCATTCAAGGTCATTGCTACTTGGCCTTATGGAGTGGTATAGTTAGTAGTGGTAAGACTTTTAAAGTAAATGCCCGGAGGGTTAAGTTATTTTATGGAATGGAAGTAAGACAATATGAACTCGAAGGATTTAGGCAACAAGGAATAAATTCCTTAAAGAATAACAATAAGGTTAAGAAATGATTGAAAGCTAAGCGAAAAGATGAAGGACCTTCTGAAGAAGCACTAAAAGAAAATAGCATCAAGGTAATTCCAAGAAAGCCGAAACCAAAATTCAAGTTCATACAAAGACTTTAACCAATTAAAATGAGAGATCCTTTAGAAATATGCATACCAATAAGCATTGATGGGCACTAGTTTAGAAATGTCTTTTATGATATAGGAGCCTTAATCAGTTTCATGCCAATAATAGAAATGTTACATGCCGATTTGAAGACCAAATGTCCCGATATGACAAATTTGCAAGTAATTCATGATAAATTGAAACCAACTATAGGAAGAGTTGTGAAATGTGCATGCGAAAATGGGTAGATTCACATTCATAGTGGATTATGAGGTTATTGATCACAATATGGATGAGGATATGTCTATGATACTTGGAAGGCCATTCTTGAACACTGCCAATGCAAACTTGTACATAAGGAAGAAAAAGATCAAGATGAGTATCGATGAGAATGATAATGCATAGAAGATAGTCCTCGTTGATAAAGAATAAGTACATCTAAACGGGAACAACATAATTATCTCTGATATACAATTGGAGTATCTCAATTTAGACTTGGACTAAATTAGTGAAAAGGCTTCAGGCTAATAACGTTAAACTAAGCACTACTAGGAGGTAGCCCTTGAGTTTTTAAATTTCAAGTTTTCAATTTCAGTTAGTTAGATAGTTAGTTAGCTCATTTATTAAGTACAATTCAAAAGGTTTAGTCTTCTAACTTTTAAAAACTTTTGTTAAATGTGCATGTAAGACCATTTGTCGAGTGACAGTTAATCGAAATGAAAATGTCTCACTAAAGTCATTAAAGATCTTAAAAGAGCGAAAGAGTTCAAGTGACAAAGGTGAGTTACATGGGTAAATCATGGGTGAGTTTTAATGGATTTTTTATATTTACATGGATTTCATGCGATCAAGACATCTTGCATTGTAAAACAAAAAGTTGGGGAAGTGCCAAATAGGAGTTAATTAAAAATATATGCGAAAAATGCAGATTAAGAGATCAATGTTGTGTGTATAACCCACAGAAACACCTTGCAAGGGTATTAATGTTGTCGAGGCGCTTTAATGGTGTCGCGCCTTATAAGCCACGATGCCGGTGTCGTGAAAGGAGATTAAAACCCTATTTCACCATGTAATTCAAACTTGCATCCAAACCCAACTATAACCTACCAAGCATATATACCTTTAGAAGCCAAGATTGATCATTTCTATGTGAGAAAAGATAGTTCCTAGCGATTGAGAATGAAAGGAGAAAGTGCATTATGGATTTGCATAAAGTGGAAAGCTAGGGCGTTGATTTGAGGAGTTGTTTTCAAAGAGCACTAGGGTTCTAAGTTATTAGTGAAATGAGAGGGCTTTGATTGATAAAGACTTGGAGGAGTATTCTACATAAAAAAATAGCACGGCTTGAGGTAAATTTACAATTTCATTAGTTATGCTTTTAAATTTTGAGAATTTTTTATGAAATTGCATAAATAGTGGATATGAGGTTGTTAAGTAGGATTTTTAAGGTCTGTGAATATTGAGCATCAATGAGACTCATGGAGACTTAGTTTTTGTTTTTGCATTATTTGGCATGTGAATAATATTTCTAATATGAATTTCGATTTTAGGTTGTTTCAAGACCCGTATTGCAAGTGCATTATTGTGTTCTTATATGAATTTTAGAAAATGCGGAGAACAAGGAAGCAAGTGAATCAAGTAAGAGCAAATAATTTCGAGGAATCAACCTCAAAAGATCCTAATGTGGAGGAACCTAGGCCATTTAAGTCGAAGTACGTCCTTAGTAGAGAGGCCAAGAAGAGCTATGAGGATATTAAGCATAGGAGTTCATTTATGATAAAGGTATAAATTAGCAAGCTAAGTATGAAAAATGAGTAAGTAAATTCATTAGCTAACAAAATTGGGAGCATTTCACTAAAGATAATAAAAAGAATGAAGTTAAAGGAGTGACTTAAATTGTATATGAATTTTCTGGCGCCAATGCGGAGTTCACTTGGAAGTATGAGCTAGTGATGGTGAAAGGGGTTTTTATCCCCTGTAATTAGTGTGATATTAATATTATCTATGAATTGGATCACTTGAGTAGAGGTAGAGTCGACCAAAGTTTTATGGATAACTTATATAAAAAAACCCTATAACTTATACCCTTTTAGAGCCATAAGGCGAGCATTGGTTGTCTAAGTACAATAAGGCTAGTTAATGGGAGCTGAGAATGTACCGAAGCACATTAAGAAATGGAGTGTTAGGAACGTCTATCGAATGTCGCAACATTTCCTTGTTGCTTCTCTATACCCGACCACTCAACTAGGAGCGATCAAAAGGCCAATGATGGCTTGTTTGCTTGAAATTACATAGAACGGGAAAATTGACATCGGCGAGATCATTTACAACAATCTAAGGGAGTCTTTCATGTCAAAACGGATAAAAAATTGTTGTTTCCAATAGTGGTCACTAAGTTATGCTTAAAGGCTGACACAAGATTGTTTAGATAAGAAGAATCTAATATTGAGGCCCAAGCAACCATGAATGAGGATTTTATGCTCACACTAAAATCAAATCCTAGTTATTAAGACTCCAATGATGAGAAAGAAGGAGCCGAAGGAGATAGAATTGAGGTCGAGTTGTTGGCTAAGTAGCAGAGGATAACCAAGCAATAGTAGCAGTAGTAGAGTTGCCCTTGGAGTTGGAAGTTGAAGGATACGGAGAAGAGGAGCAACAACACAAATTCGTTGAGGGATACAAGTTCATGCACCCACTTATTGGAGAGTAGCACTTGGATGGTCTTAAGGAAATAGGAGATGACTGAGTATTATTAATCCTTAAGGAAATAGGAGCAAGACAGATGAAACTAGTAATGAAATTCATGTTGTTTGCTGATCATAAGAGGGACATAACAAGATATGAGAGGAATAGACGGATGAGACCTACTGATAGGTCTTTTGGCTTTCCATCGGCTTTGGACCATATGCTTAATCCGGTATATGGTGCAGAGTAGGAATGGAGATTCCATTGACACGATCCTATGTTGGAGCAGATGAGGTGGATGATGATGATGATGATGACGCGTAGTCAAGATGTTAGTAGCTTAAGATTTCTTTAGACCTCGAGAGATGAGAGATACATTGATACCATTTAACTTTAAATTTAGGATATTTTGTTACTTATTTTATTGTTTAAATTTATGTTTAGTTTATGATTTTATATCTTGTGTTATTATATATGTTTGTGTGTTTTAGTGTCTTCATGATTTTAGGCTTATTATTAAACCTTGATGCTAAGGTTTGGTTATTTTAGGGTATCAACACTACAGTACTCTATGGGAAATGGTAAGAAAGATAGAAAAATAAAGATTAACACTACATGTATGATCGTTTAAATTTTATTTTTGTAGCAGTTAAAGAGGAAAACATGTTTGTGTATTCTATTTCATTTGCTTACTCTTTGAATATGTTAATTTAATATAGATTAGGTTATATAGTAATATGTAATGAATAAGTAGTTTATTTGCATGTTTATCCCTTTAATTTAGGATGAGTAAAATACAAGAGTCTTGTAGATATGAAAAGCTAGATCTTTAAGGAATTCTATAATAAGTATGAATCTTGAAAATAAAAAGCAAATAAAGATGTAGTGCAAAGTGGGGAAGAAATAGGCATTTTAAATGAAAACTTAGAGTTAACTTTCTTGATAAAGTTAGAGTGATAAACGCTAATAAGTGTTTTAGGAAAAATTAATAAAGTATCCCATAAGTTCTACTAGAAATGGAGCAGAAAACTTGATAGTTGAAAAAAAGTAAGGAAAAACGGAGTCCATAGAAAAAGGAGCAGGGACCGTGAAATGAAATAATATAAGGAGAAAGGAGAAAAAGAAAGAAAAGAAGGTGGAAGTTAAATTAAAATTCTTCAAATAAATGATTTAGCTAGATTACTAGTAGCTTGATTGAGTTAATTTTTTGTTCCAACTATGTTAATTCCTATAGACTCTTGAAGTTCTAAAGTCTACAAAAGTTAGTTTGATCTATGCTTATTTTTGAATTCTTGAGCTTAATGAGAAATCGTAAAATTGTACACTTCTTACTTTAGTGTCGAGGTGAAACAAACTTGTAAGTAGTGATGGTTTTGGTTATGATGTACTTTGGAGTTTTGAAAATGAATTGAATGAGTTGTTAAAACTACATGTTTTGAAATTGTTAGTTTTTTAAAAATAAAATCTCTTGAGTGGATTATTAACTTGAAACTTGGTTGGATTAAAGGATACTCAATGAACAATGTAAAATGACTTGGAACTAGATTAATAGGAGTAGTTAGGAGACTTAGTAAAATAAACTTTTGCACAGGACGTGCAAAATCCTTTGTTTATGGGTATTTGATAAGTGATTATTTAGATTATATAGGGTTAGTTTAGAAGTATATTTAGTATAAATATTCCTAAATGAGATAAAATTGATGGTGTTTATGAATTTTCAGGTACACATGGCATAAAGGAAGGAAATGATTGAATTTGAGAAAAAATAGAGCTAAAACATACTAAAGAGGTTTGGCCCATGGTTAAGCAGTGTGGCACTATGGAAGTTCAAGGCATAGGGTGGAAGGAAGGACACACGTGGGAGAGCAATTAAGTAAAAAATATACCAAGGATGGTTGGCATAGTGGCGGCGCCGTTGAGGTTAAGGGATGGCGCATGAGAGATATACACACCGCGCTAGGACCGCAGAAAAAGAAATTGCACACAGGATGCTTAGTGCAGTTGCGGCACCATAGGAGTGTATATACAGAGCCGAGACTTAAGTGACAACATTGAAAAGAGAAGAAAAATAGAAAGTTGAGTTTTATTTCATGTTAAAATTATTAAGTACGATTTCTAATATTTGGAAACGTGATGAGGGAGTACAAATAGATAGAAGAACAAGGTAAACTCACAACTTATCAACCATTAGCCACCATTAACATAGTTTAACATAGGTTTACTTCATTCTTGAGTATTAAAAAGATTTGTAGAGATAAGAAATTAAAGATTCACGTATGGTGATTCAGGTTTTTTTTTATTGATTTAATAGAAATTTATTTCATTATATCTCTAATTTCAATGAATGCCACTATGTGCATGTTTGTTTTAATGAAATGTGAGTGGTCTATTAATCTTAGGGATCAATGGATCCTATGGTAGAATGCAATGCTATAAAAATGAATAGAGTAGAAAGATAGGAAGTGCAATGGTTAGAGTTTTTATTGATTATGAGCGTAATGTTATGAAAATCTTGATCACCTGTTTGTTGATGTTAGGTTTTAGAAGTTATCATGGCCATTTACGCTTTTAAGCCAGATATGAATGATACAATCGTAAAATACACAACATCAAGTGATAGTAGTTGATTGAGGAGATACGGATAGTAAACTTAATAGGTTATGAATTTAAAGATTAGGAACATGAAAGAAATGTGAAGCATATGTTTTCATATCGATAAGCAGTTCTAGTTTGCACATTAGAATCTTTTTGTCACGACAGTGGATTAAAGTAAATTTGAATGAAATATTTCTAATCTAATTAGGTATTGCACATAAATAATAAAGATGATAAAATGAGTTCAAAAGTAGAGTATTTCATTACCTAGATGAAGCTATGAACTAATATAGTCTTAATATAAGAGTTAAAGCAATTTTCATTGATTAGTTAATATAGATTAGTATAGATTAGTTATAAAACAAATTAAAAAGATTTCCTTAACAATATAGTAAGTTTAGCTAAGTACGTATTGAGTACATACACCTTTCCCTGAGGACAATATTTCTAGTCAACATAACTTGGTTACACTATTACTACAATCGAGTTGTTATTCTTGTAGCATGCCCATCAAGAACATGAGAGTCTTAGAACAGATGCAATTTGCTGCATATAATGAAAGGTTAAACTAGAGTTTAAAGCCACCTATTGAAGATTTTATTAGCATGCACGTTGATGAGATGAAGATGGCCATGATGGGATCAATCCTGTGGAACCAAATATGAAATTTGAGAAATTAGAAGTTCATGTTTCAAACAAACTCGAAATTGCGAGGAGCTTGCATAGGCTTGAGAAACTTATGGCCAGGATAATGCAACGCAAAGGAGCTAAAATTCTAATACCATATCCCCAATAGAGAATGCCCAATAAGGGAGTCTTTTCATAAAATAATCCAGTGGCGGGACTAGACTACATGCTCTATGATCTTACAGTGAGCTACCTATCTCAACAAAATGAGCAAGGGGATGGTGGTAATGATTTGGCTTATGGATAACTGGTTCTGATCTATTTTCTTCTCTGTCTTGTCTATTTTTAAGTGATTTTATTTTAATTCTTGGTTTGTAATGTCATACGATGATATGTGTGATGTGGTGTGATATTATGCTACTATAAATGTGATTTGTAGTTTATACAACATAATGTTTGATGTGTTATGCTATGTTACTAGAATGTTTGGAAAATTGTGAATTATCATGTTTTCTTTGATTATGCAATTCATTCTTGTGATAATTTGTTTTTTACTTAATTATTACTAATTTTATTCCCGTATGCTTCATGAGGCATATTTGTTTTGTTAGAAACTCGACTTAGTTTTTAAACCATTAAGACAAGGTTTGGAATGAGTTTGTGGGTATTTAGATGAAGTGGAGTATAGAGAATCGAAGTAAGAATACTCAATAGGTAGAATTTATCTATTCAATGTTCAAAGTTGATGGAAGGTTTTCAAATTTTTGAAGATACAGGTAATATTTCTTCATATTACTTTATTTAGGTAGGAATATGAATTGAATATAATTTGGATTTAAATAGAGGTGTTATATTTTTATTACATATGAAAATAGAAAGTTCATGATAGAAAGGAATTCTTATACCCTATTTGACTTAACGTAGATTGTGTATACACTAGATGAGTTTAGAGGGGATTGATTGCTTTGTGTTAGACATTATAATGGGTAGAAAATCGAAACAAAAGTGGAAGATAAACAAGACAGATTTCTAAGAATTTTATTATACAAAGATTTTTCATCAAGCATTTTATATAAGTAATATATATATAATAAAAAAAAAAAAAATTTATGCCATAATTGAAGGGAAGAAAGAGGAAATTAACCAATAAAACCTTACTCAGTTGGAAAAAATATTGCATTAACTATAGTGAACGTGAGAAGATCTAACAAGATTTTTTAAAAGAAAAAATAGAGAGACCTACAAATTCCATAGGAAATGGAGCAGGGAATCTAATGGTGGGAGAAATGTGAGGAACAATTCTGATAAAAAACAAAGAATAGTGGATTCCAAAGGAAATGATACAAGGAACCGTATGAATATAAATAAGATATATATGTTGAGTTTTTGGTGTTCATACGCAGCGAAAAAAAATTTCAAAGAAAATTTTTGAAAAACCCAAACAGAATTGAAAGTAAGTTCCATCAAACTTGAACTACATAAATAAACCAAACCCTAATCTGTTATTTCCTTCTCTGATTGATCGGTCTACGAGACATTCAAGCGCGACTCCTTTATCAAAAATCCATACAGATATGGTGACCGTAATTTTGTATGCTAGCCCCAAAAGAGATAGAAAATGTTTTTCTTTCTCTTCCAATAGAAAATGAGCTTTTTCTCTCCCAAGATCCAGAGAACTTGAAATTTGCAAAAATAAAAATCTTATTTCGTTTAAGGGTTTTAATCTCTATTTATATGTGTAGATAAGCCCTCACTTAAAATCCTTTTCGTAATACAACTATTATATTTATGCAGTTTAAGAAAATTACACGTACGACCCTATTAATATGTTATCATATAACAAATTTTAAGGGCTATTATGACATGAATTTTATCATATAAAATTCTTGACTCTTAACCACTTCAAATTGTGCAATGTCATTCTTTGTGTGCAACCCAATAGGTTAATGTGATGTTAGTAGTGAACCGAAATCATTTTGATATACAAGTCAAAACCGGTCTCTAGCAAAGCATTTTGACTACCCAAATAGCATGGATATCAAAATCGATATAACCTAATGAATAATATATATCATATCTTTTTGTCATGCGATATCCTTTGATAAAACATAAGGCATGGAAAGTTACTCTTAATATTCAATCGTACTAGTCTCGATCTTCAAGTAGATTAAAAACACCCAAATGACATTGATCATGTCATTTCACTCGGACTTGGCCATTTAACATTCTAACATATCGTGGGATCCACTGATATCTCTTTCTATACGAGAGGGACAAATTCTATCTAGATTACACACCTTCACATATTATTCACATGGTAACCAATCATACTCTTTATAATCATCCGCTTAAAGACTATGTTTAATTGTTATGTTTAATTGTGTCAAATTTTCATGCTCCTAATATTGAAGTCTAATGTAATCTCAAGTCGAAGGACAAATGATATACTTATCACGAGCAACACCTATGACTAAATCTATGTGGTGTTCTCATAGTGGATTGGTTCATTATCTTGTTCCCATAGTAAGTACTCATGATCTCGATTCGTATCCCTATTACCATAATTATCACTTGACCATCAATCAAGATTCATATTAGCCTTAATTCACTTGACTAGGACATTTAGGATATTTCAACAAATACTCATGGGTCTTACTATAAAGTGAACATGCAATCACTTATAATAAAACAGCAAATGGAACACTCAATTTTTTAACTAAAATTATAAGATAAACAATGTTTGTAGATTGACCTAGGGCATTGCCCTAAAGTATATATAAAAGAAAGAAGAAAAAAAAAAAAAATATAGAAAAAATGAACGGATGTTTAAAAAATAACTTCAAATAAAAGATTTAGCCCGAGTGTTTATAGCTAAGTTGAGTCAAATAACTCTTTTTCCAACATTCCAACATTTGAACATGATAATGGTCATTGTTGGTGACTAAAAATTCTTATCGACCTTAATTGTGGAGGCATTTTAAATGTTATTTGAAATTGAGATTGATTCAGTGATTTTTGTATCTTGAGATTTTATATTAGTTTTTTTTTTATATTATTGGATGTCTAGGCAAACCTTACTATTCCTACGAGGCCCTAGTGCAATCAGCTTGGGCATACCCAGTGGCCTAAGCAATATTGCAACATCAGAGAATCGAAACCGATGTCGTGCGCTTAACTCACGTAACCCTACCTTCGCCCTTACTGTTGTAGCAAAAACCCGATCGGGTTGATTCTATATTAGTTATTGTAAGTCTGATGCTTGTTAGTGGAGATTGAGAAACCTATATAGTAGCATAGCCTTAGTAATTGATTTAAGTTTGAATTGTGAGTTGTATTTCAAAAGCTAAAACGTTGAGTTATCAAATAATGGGTTGTTCTTTAATTCTTTCTATGCTATCGTAAATTTTATTTTTATGAGGGTAATAAGTTTATATTTGATGTTCACTTCTACTTAAGAAAAAGGGCAAGTAATTACGAAATTAGAATAAGGGAAGAAAAAAGAATGTAATTGAGAGTATTCCTTTGCTTGAGACCGCAAAGTGATGAGTTTTAAGGTATTTGATAAGTCTATAATTAGAAAATACTTTTATAGTATATTTTAGGATTATTTTAGATATAAGAGGCTATATTATATTGGGTTTTCTCTTATTTTGTTTATTTTCGGCAATAATTGGAATATATGAAGAAATGGATAAAAAAGGAAAAAATGAAGGATTTAACCTTATGGAAGAGATACACAACGAATCACTAGCGATTCATAAGATAACCACAAATCAGTGCTGGCGATTTAGCAGCGATTTGGGTTTTACATGTAAATCGTAAGACAAATCAGTGGAGCACAGAGGCAATTTCGAAGGATTTAATCATTGATTTGAGTTGTAAATGGAATAGATAATGAGTTGATGGGTTCAATTTCGAGAATATTAAATAACTATGGGAGGCTTGAGTTAGTTTGGGATGTGTACTACTTAAAATACTATATATATGATTATAAATGTGACATCCCCTATCCTTATTGGGGCGATATTCGGCCTGTAACCCTAACTAAGCCCCGGTATACCATCCAGACTTAACTAGAGCCAACACCCTCTCCTCCATACTTGATAAACACAACCTGTATATATCAATATCGAAATACAAATCAAAGTATATGCAGCAGAAAGTTTATGGCTTTTCTATAATAATGACAATGTGCATAAATCCAGAGTTTATTAAAACCAAAAACTCATTAACAAAACCTCTCGAACCTTATTATATTACAGTAATGTAATTCATGCGGTATATATATACATGAAGGCTCATTACATCATAGAGAAGATAGTAAAATTCCTAAATATTCTCATTACCTTTAACTGTAGTGCCTACGTGTGAACCTGAAATGTTAAGGGGAGTAAGTGCTCCAACTTTCTCATTAAGTGATACTCGTAAACACATTAATTATCAACTAATACTAATATGTTAATGAATAACAATATGAATCCAAAACATATCTATTCGGGGAATGAAAATGATTTAAACAATAATAACTAAATGAAATTATGATAGGTAACACGCAAATGTACTCATGATTCACAATTTTCATTTAATTACGAAGTCATACCATATAATAACTTCATAATAAAACCACAGAATCCATAAGTTGGAAGACAAGGGATTTTGCTAGTTTATTCAAACTTGACTAAGCTACCAACTCAACTTGACAAAGACGATTAAGGTAAAACTTTGGATAACTAAGGATAAAAGGGTATAATCTATTTCCATGCAAACATTTCCATTCATTAGGACAAATGGCGAATTCATTTCCCGGCGTACATTTGCAATCCTCGTTCTCGGTCCGCCTCATCGATCATTTTCGGGATTCATAACATATAAAATAGTCAAATCATAGTACGTTTGCTCAATTCCATCCATAATACTATATGAACTAAGAATACTAATTTATTATGCACAATTGATAAAAGTACAACATCATCAAAAACAACTCGGAAGATGTCAGGTAAATAAACTCCTACACTTGCATTTTCAAATAAGAAGAAACTTATATAACAACATGAATCCCTCTCTTCCTATTTCCTAACTATACTCGGACGTCGACTTCCAAATATAGTACATAAATGGTAATAGGAGTTCATAAAATGCAAAGGCAATGTGTTGGAGTGGATTTTTGAGCCATACATGTCAGCTCAGTCATCTGCATATACTACTAAACTTAGAAAATATATCCCAAGTACACCTACTACTAGCTTAAGAAAATAGCCAATCACATTCCAATCATATCATTTCCATCAATGCATGCTCATTGAAAACTTTTGTACCTTAGGTCTTCCACGCTTCTCTCTATCTGGTTAGGAAACCTAGCCCCGACTCCCGCTCGTGAGTTGTCGCATTGACAATCCGACATCCAAAATGACATTAACGCATGACCAAGAATGATGTGAAATGCAGTGCAGATTAAATACAATTTCATGTACAAAGAAAAACCCTACAAATAGTAAAGACCATTGCAGGGTTTTCTTACAACCAACTAACTTTGAGCTTAATTTTCAGGGTTCTTAGAGTGTTGGATCATCTTGAAAATGATTCTAATAGCTTCCTCGTATACACAATTATAATGTGGGTAAGCTTCAAGTGAAACAAATCATAAAACCCAATAAAAACTACCGCCAGAGTCAACATGAGAATAGTTTCCAAAAATATAAATTTATATAACCGTTTCAACTGACTTTCAACTAGCCAACATGGGTAACTTTTAAACCTTGAAAACCTCAATATTTTTCATGATGAAGTCAAAGGAACTTGTAGTATTCATGTCCTACATCCATAGACTTCATGAACACTTAAATCGGATCATTGATAGAGAAGTTATGAATTTTCTACTATGGTTTGTCGAATAGGAAAACTTTATTTATTTTAAACTAAAGAAATTTCTCTAAATCAATATTTACACATTTAAATCCTCAACACTCGACAAGAAACACCACAAAACCACTCCATATCAACATCAAAATATTTTTCTTAAGTCAATTAGCTCACAACCAATAATCAATTCATCTAGAAAACCAATGTAAATCAATATCAACTACAAAAATAACTGCAAAATAGTTATCAACTGAATCACATAACTTCATTTCATCAAAATCCTAGCCTAAGTCGGTGGAATTTATTCCTAATTGGTGCAAATCAATCAAACGTGCCAGTTCATAACTATCCTTACCAATTTCTATCAAAACCCCACAAGAAAATCTAGAAATCACGATAAGTCAAATTGAATTGAAGAAAATGCCTTGAATTAATAATTTACCAAATTGTGGGCTAAATATCTTGTTTCCAGCAAAGAAACTTAGCTCAAACTGATCGTCTTACGATGCTTTATAGTTTTGTTAGCAGCTTAATTTCTTTTTATTTATTAGTTTTTGAAATCCCAATTTTTGCTTGTTTTAACTTTTGGCGCTCATTTTTTATTCGGTTTTTCACCTTATTGAACCAAACACTCGACAAACTACCTTTATAAGACGTCCATAACATTGGTTTTGGTCACACCTAAACCCCAAAAATCTTAACATTGTCCACGACATATTGAACCTTTATGGACCAATTCTCTTGCCATACTAAACCAAACTTACAACAATTTGGACCCAATCTCAACCTCGACCACTGCCAATAGAAATAAAACTCGAGGTAAGGTCGTGCACCATCTTTGTTTTCATTTTACACTACCACTGATCCCAACTCACATGCAAATCAAAGCAAACTCTTCATGTGAGGATTAACACTTGATTAATTAGTTTTCAAGCAACTAATAATTTATTTTCATTCGTGCACGACCGAGTATGACAAACTGAGGATACACCTCAACATGCCATGACTTCGCGACAAAATACCATATCGTACACACACTAAGCATTCATCAACAAAAAAACAACATTTTACTTTATGACCTTTGATCCGAAACACGTGGCTCCCATCTCAAATACCTAATATTCCAATTAAAATCCAAAATCATTTAATTAATCATCTAATCAAGTTTGTAAAATTGTTGGATTTCACAATTACAAAGAAAAAACTTTTAATAATTTTAATTTCGGATCTATAATGTATTCGATCTCTTTTTTTTAGATATTTCATGAAAAAGTGATGGGTAGAAAATCTATGTGGCGGTGGAGATCCCCTCTGGATGGAGAATATGGTCAAGATTTATCTAGTGAAAAGTTTCAAGCAAGAAATCTTCGCCCTGCCATAAGTGAGGATGGGGATATTGCATTTTCCATCCTAAATTTGCCAAATCAGCATCCCTATTGGAGATGCTATAAGCATTTAGGGACCGCTGCAAGAACCTTTGTGTCGGTGGTCGCAGCTGGCCGGTGTACGTGTCGTCACTGAGTTCTTTTGGATCTTTTGATGGGCGATGTGGCGGTATTAGCTGTTTATATAATCTTATACGTGGGTTTTAAATTTTATATATACATTGGTTTCAACCTTCAACTCTCATTTGTAAACTAACTAACATTAACAATCCTAACCAATTAACCTAATGACTAATTAACTAACTAACTAACTAACTAACTAACTAACTAACTAAACTAAACTAAACTAACAAACCTTAACTAATCAAACCAAACCAAACTAAACTAAATAAGTAACTAACCTTAACTAACTAAATAAATAAGTAACTAACTTAACTTAACCAACTAAGTAACTAACTAAGTAACAAACCAAAGTAAACTAAAGTAACTAATCTTAACAAACCTAACCAAACTATAATTAATAACAAACTAAACTAACAAACCTTAACTAACCTTAACTAATCTAACCAAACTAAACTTAACAACAAAATAAACTAACAAACCTTAACTAACCTTAACTAACAAACGTTAACTAACCAAACTAAACTAACTAACTAACCTTAACTAACCTAATCTAACTAACTAACTAACTAACTAACTAACTAATTAATTAACTAACTAAGCTAAGTAAGCTTAAGTAACCTAACCCAACCAAACTAAACTAAGTAAATAACTAAAGTAAACTTAACTAACTAACCTAACTAAACTAACCAAACCAAACTAAACTAACTAACTAACCTTAACCAAAGTAAACTAACTAACCTTAACTAACATAACCAAACTAAAGTAACTAACAAACTAAAGTAAGTAACCTTAACTAACTAAACTAAATAACTAACAAAGGAACTAACTAAGTAACTAACTAACTAACTAACTAACTAAAATAAACTAAACTAAATAACCTAAACTAACCTAACAAAACCAAACTAAACTAAGTAACTAACTAACCTCAATTAAACTAACTAACTAACTAACTAACTAACATAACGAAACTAAACTAACTAACAAAGTAAAATAACTAACCATAACTAACCAAACCACCTAACAATACAAACTAAGTAAACTAAAATAACTAACTTTACTAGCTTAATTGCAAACTAAACATACTAACTAAATGGAACTCACCAAACTAAACTAACTAACATTAAATAACCTAACTAAGCTTAAGTAACCTAACCACCTAAACAATACAAAATTAGTAAAGTAAAATAACTAACTTAACTAACTAAACAAACAACCAAAAAGGATCCACGTTAACCACCAAACGAAACTAAACAAACATAACCTCAACACCTAAACTAAACTAACTTAACTAACTAACCTAATTAACCTAACCAAACTAAACTAATATAACCTAACCACGGACACCTAACTAACTAAGCTAACCACTTAAGTTAAATTAAACATATAACCTAAACCCATTTAACAAACTAAACTAACTATTGAAGAGTAATCAAATCTACGACATTATAATAATATGGAAAACATGAGAAATAAGTTTATTCAATGAGAAGGTTGAATACACGTACTTAAATCAACCCAAAATATAAGTTATTTACAAATCACTATGACATCAAGTAAACTCATCATGCAGGTCTATTTCGGCGGTTCCGTTGACGTTGTTCCTCGGTGAAGCAAACCGGACGTACTCTTTGTCTAGTTAGACGATGTGGTTATACATCCGGTTGAGGTAGCTGGTCTTGCGATGAATCAAGTCGAGTAGATTGATGCGTTTCCTCTGGTTCTTGACTCGACTCACATCTACTACTGATGCTACCAAAAATAGGAGGTGGAACCATCCCGAAATACTGGCTTCCTGCATGGGGTTGGGGGAATGGAGCATGAGGCTGCGGCATGGTCAACAAGTTCATGAATGAAGGGTCTCCACTATACGCCATATTGTAATTATACGGAGTAGGAGTGTATGGACTAGGCATGTATGGAGGGAGTGATGGATACGTTTGATGATAAGGCATTCCATGGTCCACATATGAAGACGAAGGCCCAGGTGCGTACGGATCAAAATGGTAAGGAGGAAGATTCACGCTCGGCGGCCTGGGTACAAACATATGAGGTTCTGGTTGGGGTGTGGAAGATTATGGTTTATACCCATGAGAAGAATGACTACTCTCGCCAACATTCTCTCTTCTACTCACTCTCGAACGAGATGAACGTGCTGGAGGAGAAGGTCTACTACTCTCTGCAGCAACCTCAGTCTGAGTAGATGGACGTGGGGGACGAGGACGTCTGGTGCGTTCTCGCACAGTCTTTGGTCGTGTTCGTCTTCTTCTCACCTCTATGTTTGGTTCGCCTTGATCGTCTTCTTCATCTTCTTGTTCAATATCCTCATCTATGTCTTGTTGGACGTCAATTTCGTCATGCGAAAGATTAGACCTTTTTCTTTCATCTTCGTCCAAAATTTTAATCCCTTCATCAAGGGCAGCAAGACCTCGCTCGTACCCATCCTCAATAAACACACGCCTAAGTCGATGCACCAAGTTACGCTGATATAACAAAAATAAGAACTCAAATCACTCAATATAAAAATATTAACTGTTCGAGGAAAAGTTAGAGTTAGAAGATTACCGAGTAGTCGCGTAACGCCCCGTCGTGTCCTATGAATCTCCTAGTGACCGATCGATACCACATCATGTAGTCTTGATGGTCATGCCCTTCATTCAGTATCGCCGTCGCAATGGTGTCCCCACGATTTTCCCACATGTTCATGTAGCTTGCGTGAAAAGTAACCCAGTTTTCATGATGATGTCCACGCAATTCGATGCGGTGTAGTTGGGTGTCGTAAGCACAATTAGGTGGCACTACTTGTACCATGCCGAATTGTCTCATGACCCTTTCAGGTCGATGCCACTCCACAATGTGGAAACAAATAAGGGGACACGTCGAGAGCCAACTACCTTGACCATTTGTACAGTACTCGGGAAGAGACCCCATGAGTTCATTATATGGTTGCCACACCACATCATCCTCATGGCTCTGAGAGTCGAGTGCATCACGGTATGCCGATAAGACGTGCGTCGCATTTTGTGAAACCAAAAATGCATCGAGCCATCTGTGTAGGAAACAATAAGTTATGATAAATGAACATGGACAAGAATTATTTGCAAAGTAATGAAAAATTGACTTTAATACCTGTGTCCGAGTGGAACGTCCATAAGCATATTTTGGCCATCCACCGTTCGCTGTTGAGCTCTAGATACACGCAGACGTCGCGGTGCAATGAATGGAAATCTGTCCCATGCCCACAGTTGTACAAGAATGGAGGTGACAGCAACCTCATGTGCCCCTGCGCAAGATCCGCGACACAACTCCCTGTACAAATAAGCCAAACATGCACTCCCCCAACTATATTGGCTCGCTACTTGGAAATCCTCCAAAGAAAGGTAGGAACATCAAATGTACGAACCGATTGGACTTGTCGGCGAAAAGACAACCACCAATGAGTTGTAGTATGTACGATCTAACGTAACGCTGGACCGACTCCTCATCGCTTTCATCATCTATTGCTGGAACGTTACGCTCAAGCCAATCGACCTTAAGTTTACAACCTACGATGTCATCTCCACCAGGAGTTCGTCCAAGCAGCCTCTCGCAGACATCAGCATAGTCTGCGTTTGTCGTTCCCGTCACAGGCATACCTTCAATAGGTAATCCAATCTGCACCTGCACGTCTTGGAGTGTAATTGTGCACTCCCCACAATGCATGTGAAAAGTATGCGTCTCAGGGCGCCATCTCTCTACAAACACAGTAATTGAAGCCCAATCAAGGCTGAAAAATGCTACCCGGGATATCCCATAGAACCCACTGGAACGAAGATATGGGATCATCCTAGAATGATACTGCATCGTTCGATCAACGACCCCACGTCTCCGACGTACGCGCATTGTTTCGTAAACCTTGGAATTGATAATGTATTAATGTATGTTTTTGATACAATATTGTTGTAAATATGACGCATTCATGTAAAATGGCCTTACCTCGCCCCTCCAGGTTCGCGTCGATCTGTGAGTAGATTGGAGTTGCAACAGTGATGGATCTGAAGGACCTGGATCCATTGCGGTACAACTATATAGAAGGTTAGAAAAAGAAAATGAGTATTGTACGAAACCATAGCGATAAGTATTTACTAATTTTTCACACAAATAAAACACAACAAAAATTAGTCAAACTCAACATATCTACGACCATAAGTTGTTTCACACATTATACAAAATCGACTAGAGGTCCTCATTTGATGGTTGAGGTCTCCTTGGACAATTTTTTCTGTTGTGTCCCTCTAAACGACAAATGCCACACCGGTTCTTCCTGGTAGGGACTCGTTCACGATCTCTATTTGGACATGTTCTTCTTCTATGTCCTTCTTGATGACATATCCCACATCGCAAAGGTCTTTGGACATTAGGCAGATCCATCTCGGTAGGTATTCGCGATCCCTTAGGTCTCCCTCGGCCACGTCTGGATCTTTGGTCGGGTATGATCTTCGTCCTAAAAGTCGGCCAATCCTTCTCATCTGGGATGGCCTTGAAAGCAAACGAGTAGCATTGTGCATACACATCCATCCTGTAGAATGGCTCGATGAACAGCGCGTAGCTCACTCGAACTACCGCACATGCTGCTATCACGTGTGAGCAGGGGAATCCATACGACTGCCATTTATGACAAGTGCAGACCCGGTCCTTCAAGATGACGACTTGTGTGTTGTTGCCCTTATGCATGCGGTCTCCGTGTCTTCCCGTTAGGACTTCGAACTCACCAATATCTCGATTGATCAACGTGACATGATGCCGCCTTGCGGATTTCTCATATTTCGCCAATGTCGTCATTGCATATTCCGTGTACGGTAGTCCCCTTGAGATTGCATCATTGATTTCCTGGTTGCGTTTATCGTGGTACGCCACCAATCTGTAGTATATCAGCTGAGTTAACGCCGCAATTGGCAAGAATCGAGCTCCCTTCAAGACACTGTTGAAACACTCTGCAATTGTCGATGACACTCTAATAAGTAGTAGTGGTTCATCGAATATTTATTGTATTTTAGTGCGAAGAATAATTTGTACTTTGTACTTACCAACACCATTAGAATTCATCCATCCGTACCGCATGCCTCTGTCGTGCGCTTGCGTCCAAAGTTCTTTAGGGATGGCATTGATATATTGCAGGGATCGAGGTGTTCGTGAAGATAAGTATGTGAAACGCTCCATGCAAGCAATACATTTTCGGTCTTGATGTTGAACAGCTACTCGACCAAGCAGCACTTTCAAGGGTTCATTTTTGAAGTGTGTTGCGAAATTACTAAGCAAGTGTCGTAAGCAATAACGGTGGTACCCTTGAGGGGGACAAAAGCTGTTGATTGGGGTGTTGACTGCCTCCAAAATGCCAGGGTGACGATCGGATATAACGCAAATCCCTTCTCTATCTGTCACGTGTTTGCGCAACATCCGCAAAAACCACCCCCACGAATCAGTTGATTCGGTTTCTGCAATGGCAAATGCAACTGGTAAGATGTGTCCATTTGTATCAACAGATATCGCAATCATGAGCTTCCCACTATATTTGCCATACAGGAATGTCGCGTCAATCTGAAGCAGAGGCCTGCAATACTTGAAAGCATTTATTGAAGCTTCAAATGCAAAAAACACACGGCGAAATTGAGGAGACGCAGTTCTAATTTCATCAGCACGCCATTGTCATTGTGACCACTCGATTCTTGTCCCCGGACTCTTACTCCTCACGGCCGCCAACCATCTTGGTAATTGAGCGTATGACTCATCCCAATCTCCAAATGCCCATGCAATTGCTTTCCTCTTGGCATCCTAAATTCGCTTGTAGCTGACATCGTGACCGTATTTATTCTTAATTATATCTAATAATTCTTTGATCGTGATACCGTGATCGGCCTTAACGACGCTTTGGATCTCTCACGCAAATGTTGGCATCAAGTTGGGCATGACCGCGTTGTATGTTGGGATTAATACACGTGTGCGGTACGTCTAACTGTGTTATCTCCCATAATTGTGTTTTCTTTCGGAAACATGCCCGAAGACGCCACATGCACCCGTATTGTGGAAACTTGCACTTAATCGCCTACGTAGTTGTAGTCGATTCCATCACATGGTATTGACAATGTTTATCAACATGCCAAACTTTAACCGCATGTTGTAAGTCATTTTTATTGTCGAAACTCAGCCCTATCTCCAAATCGAAGTTAGACGTGCCCCCCCAAGTTTGTTTATGGGAATGTTAGGTCGCAGTTGAATTAGCCACCTCCCAGTCGATGTTGTCATATCCTGGCAATGGTTGGTGAAGTTCATCGTCGCTAGCTTCCTCCAACAAAATCTCTTCATCGATAGCAAATTGCTCATCGTCTTCGACATTGTCCGCACCCGGAGGATCATATCTTGGATCATATGTGCAAACATTAACGTCATCCCAGGCGGCAACTGATGGAGCTTCTTCGACATTATGCGTTTCCTCAGTAGTGTCGATATTTTCGTCGTTGTTAGCGTCATCGTCATCGTCATCGTCAGTATATGCACTGTTCTCTTCATGTAATGGAGCTACGAACCCCTGTTGCACGACCTCAGCCTGTTGGGATTGCATACGCAACCTTTCCATCATTAAGGCTGCGTTTGGCGTGCCGCTACGTTCGTCAAAAACTGGCGAATGAACCGTGCGATGTTGATTTGAGTCAACTGACTCAAATGTTAAATATATATCAACCGTTGCAGTTTTTGGCAAAGTGTCCACCGTCTCCCACATCAAGTCGTAGTGTGTCGCATCATTCAACAAGACAGGAACGAAATAATGTGAGCCTCCGGGGCGGACTATCATGTTGCGATACGTCATATGAACTATATTATCCGTTGGTGAGATATGGAACGCGTCACAAATGGCATCAATCATTTCACGCCCACTCGACCCAAACTTAACCCACAACACTATTGATGGCGATGAGCTGTACGCGATGCCATTGACCCCATTAACAATGGAGCCGTGCGCATAGAATAGAAAAGGGATGGGATGTTTCTTTGTGACATGACCTACAGAGGTTTGGAAACTTTGATGTAAAAATGTTACAGACAAATGCACAAATTTCGTTAGGGAAATCATTGACAATCATGTGGTTATATATCGCAATTGAACTTTCTGATGTAGAAGATCGCAATAATAGCGCAACTACAGAGCATACTCATTCTTTCACACTAACATTTTCTGTGTAATAACGTTCAATAAATAAACATATGAACCGTTGTTCATAAACAAAATATGAATGCCCCTATATATCATGCAAACCAAAACCTAACACAAATAAATTTATATGAAAATACTAAATTAATGGACTTACTTGTTTCCAATGGTTTTCCGCCGCAACGTTATATTCCTGCAATAACCTTGTATTTTCGTTATTTTAGAACACAAAAATTGTAAGAACGTAATATTATGATTTGTGAATTACTAAACTATAACTACAATGATGATAACAAACATAAAAATTGAAAGTGGAAACTGGTATGCGAAACTGGTTTATTGCTAAGCGCAACTGAAATGCTTAACTAAGAAAATTATAAAACTAAACAAATTACAAAGCTAAGCAAATTAAATAACCTAACCTAAACAAAACAAGACAAAAGCAAAACAAAACTAACGTAGTAAACTAAACATACTAACTTAACAAAACAATCTTAAATAACTAAACAAACTAAACAAAACAATCCTAAATAACTAAACAAAGTTATTAAACTAAACAACCTACCTAAACAAACTTAACCGTCTTAATAAACTAAACCAAGGACATGTTAACTAAATTAACTAACCTAAATACCAAATATAAACTAACTTTCCCAGCAAATGATATTCTGATTTGTATATTAATGAATTAAACGTAAAAAATGCTAACAAACATAAAAAGTGAAATTGGAAACTGGTACGCGAAACTGGTATATTGTTAAGTTCAACTGAAATGCTTAACTAAGAAAATATTAAATGTATTAATTACATAACTAAGCAAATTAAATAACCTAACCTAAACAAAACAAAACAAAACTAACGTAGTAAACAACAAACTAACTAAAAAAAACAATCTTAAATAACTAAACAAACTAAACAAAACAATCCTATATAACTAAACAAACTACCTAAACAAACTTAAATAACTAAACAAACTTAAACGTCTTAATAAACTAAACAAATTACTTTAACTCAATTAACTAACCTAAATACCAAATATAAACTAAGTTAATTGACTTAACTCACTCAACACACTAACTAAACTAAACTAACCAAACTAAATTACCGAACCTTAACTAAGCTAAATACCTAAACTAAACATCTAACATAAACTAACTAACCAACCTTAAACAAACGTAATTAACTAAACATACCTCCTCCTTCGGTAAATTAACTAAAATACCTCGAACAAACTTAATTAACTAAACTTAATTCAATAAACTTAATAAACTAAACGTAATTAACTATACCAACTTAACTAAAATTAATTAAGTACACTAAGTTAAACAAACATAATAACCTAAACTAACTTAAACAAACTCACTCTCGAAACCGTTGTTCACAAACATGTACCCACTCCACAATGCAAACTAACTTAATCAAAATTATTTACCTAACAAACGTCAACTTACTTAAACAAACTTATTAAACAAACTAAACTAACATAAACATACTTAATTAACTAAACTCACTTAAACAAACTAAACTACTAACTTAATAAAACGAACTTAATCAAACTAATCAGTAACTAAACTTATTAAACAAACTACACTAACGTAAACATACTTAATTAACTAAACTCACTTAAACAAACTCAAATTAACTTAATTAAACTAACTTAAACAATCTTATTTAACTAACTAAACTAACTTAACTATATACACATACCTCCTCCTTCTCCTACCTCCACTTCGTTTGCTACGCTGGCCTTCCTCCTCCTCCCGCCATGTAAATCGCCTCCTTCCTCCCCCCGCCGCCGTTGATCCCTCCTCCTCCTCCGCCGTAGCCCCTCTGCTCTCTCGCCTCACCACTGGACCGCCAAAGTGCCAAACTACACCACGTTCCACGTACCACCTCGTACCCCCGCCAAGCTCGACAAAAGTTCTTATACGTGGGTTTTTCTAGGGAAGGAAAGACGGGAGACCCATTTACTGACCGTTTACGAGTTTGTGCTCTTCTGTATAGGATAATGAGACTGATGTCAAATTATAGATGCATGTATCCCCAATATATTTTTATATTCATTAAGGAAAAATGCAAATAATAAAAATAATAAAAATTTGATCGAGTAATGTGCATCTTCTTTAAAAAAAAAATTCTACATAAGATGAAGACACGTGGTGATGAGTACTCCATAAATAGAAACCAAATTTGGTACTAGAAACTCATCCCTTCAGCTACTACTACTACCTTTACTTCCTCATCACAAGTAATACCTATTACCTGCTGTAGCTTTTGAAAGTCCCATATGGCCTTAACGAAGCTGTCTGCCTTTGCTATTGCAATGGTGCTACCGATCGCAACCATGGTCATGGCGAATGCGAGCAACTAGCTAGGATGTGTGGAGCGGCCCCGGCTGCAACAACCGAGCGGACCGATACATTGCTTGCGGATGCCATAATATTGATCCCCGTCTGCACCGAGGCTGGGCATTCTCCTATAATGGCCCCCCTGCATTCATGTACAACCAACCTGACTGCAGAGGCGTGTCGGTCAGAAAATTCAGTGGGGGTGCTAGGGACTGCAATCCCTTCTCATGGCAGAGCATGTTCATCCAGTGCTAATGATCATCAATTTAATTAAAGCACTTGATTTTCACTTTTTCATGTGTGAAGGTCGTTTATGGGAATAAAGTCTTGCATGTCACTCTGTGGTGATGCACAAACTATTGTGTTGCTTTCTAATTCGTTGTTCTTAGTGTCAGTGCAAGCGTATGTTAATTTTTTTTTTTATTTGGGTACAAAAGCGTATGTTAATTAATTAAACATGCATATATACATTCATGCATGCCTGTTTATTAATTCTCAAAAACAAAAGTGTTTATTGTTTTAATTATAATAAATTAAGTCTTTCTTTTTTTATAAGAAAATAATAAATTAAGTCTTTCTAATGCTAGACAGTTCTTCAGATCTTTTATTTCCAAATTGTCTATGTTTTCTTTCTATATATACTTTAGAGGAATTGTTCATGCAGCTATAAATTTTATTATCTAAAACGTAGACATTGTGAGTAAACATTATCCATTTGTTTTTTTGACAATGTTCATTTTTTTCTTCCACCACGTCAGCCGCACATTGCCAATCTATATAGTTATATTAAAGAAAGTTTTTATTGGTTCCAATGAATAAGTTCATCCCCCCCGGGGCCCATGGCCCCCGTTAACTTTGTCCCTACCTCATATACCCCTGTAAATAAATCACTTGTCCCCCCACCCCCACCCCCACCCCCACCCCCAACCCCAACCCCAACCCCAAAATCTTGTTAATTTGTGAATTTCTAACGAGTTAAACAATCAACTTTGTAAAATATTCAATAACCTTACTTCACTTCACATTCATGTCTAGAATCTCATTCAAGCATCAACACTTAGTAAATCTAGCCTATCTAGCTTTTTATAAAATAATTTTCATTCTTAAATGAACAACTATTCCATAAAGTGTTGATAATTCTTTCCCTATCCACTAAACTCTGGTATAACTATTCCATTTTATTTCTCATTAACGACCATTTTTTAATAAGAATTGTCGCCTTATCAATTTTTAAATTATTATCCGTCTAAATATTTATATAAAGCGATGCAAATAATATTTGAGCATAATATTAGATACTGGAGTAAAGTTATATTTCTATCTGATGCATCACCATTGCAGAGTTTCTCAACAAAAATTGAAAATTTCACCGGTCATCTTATGACTATACATCTATAATTACATCTATCATCCCATAATAAGAGATCTTGAATTTCAATCTGATCAGAGAATGAAACTAGACACGTTGTATAACTCCCACTCATTCTCTAAATGTCTACTCACGATATTATTTATAATGGTGACTATAAAGCAATTACCAACTTCAACTCGTCGGCCAATTCACTTAACTTTTCCTTTAACTGGTTAGAAAACTGATAACTTTTCTAACTTTGGCAAATCATTCTCTATTCATTAGTCCACCAAGAACCTCATTCTTTCACTTAGCTACCAATCTATTCCAGATTTCCTTGATCACTACTCCAGTTTTCACCAATTCTCAAATTTTTGAGACTTCATATCGTCTCACGTTTTAATCCCTACTGTTCACCAACATATCCTATTGCTTAAATAGAGATAGTTATCCTTAATTTGAGTAGACATCCGTTTCTAAGTAGAGATACCAACATATTCCAGGATTATACTATCGTAGTATAATTTTTAACTTGTATTCTATACAATTTATAAGTATGATATCTCTTTTGCTTTTAATCAATACAAATCTTTGCCTCTACTTAATTTACTATAGAAGAATATTTAGTTCTTCAAACATATTAAGTAAGATATACTTTTCTCTATTCAATACTTCAAACCACCAGGGATAATACTAACTAATTGAGTTGTAAGTTGTGCATCTCTTTTCATTTACATTTGTATCTTCATAGCGCATATATGCATCTTACATCAACTCCAATTTAAAATAACCTAGTGCTTCGGACTTCCCTATTGATTGATTATGTGGTGTAGCATAACATTTGAACCAATATACAATATATTCACTGATATCAGTTTTATAGTTATTTGGTTCAAAACTTTGTACTTTTGGACTTTGATTCCTAGTAAGATCCTTGTTAAGATATATTAAGTTCTATCAAACCTATAGTTTGACATCTTAATTCTTATCGGGACTCATTCACCTAAAATTTTTCTGTTTATACTAATTTGAGAATGTTTTGACCATTTAGTTGCATATGCTTAAGCTTCCAATTGACTTCAATAAAACTTCATAGACACTTATATCAACTGTCATCGATTCAATCGATTATTCAAATATGGGTGGATGTATCACACTGATCTTATACGCTGTGAATGAACCGTGATTATAAAATTGAGTTACTTAGATTTTTGGTCATGCACAACTACTCTAGTGTCTTACCTTGACTAAAGGAGTATGTCCGTGTCACTTCCAGTAGTCGCAATTCATCTATACGTCTTATTTTATTTCATACACAGAGGTATATTCCATTCCATATTTATCAATCTTAGCTATTCTCATATTTATTTCGTTTTTGGTCCCTTTATAGATTTATCTGTAACTTTGATCAACACCTAGGCCAATTACAACTCCTTATTCTTGACTCGGAGAGGCAATTTTATATCTTTTCTCTTTTCAAAAATATAGTTAAGGTTGTACGACATTTTATGTTCATTCGATTAATTTAAGTCTTCCTTAGCTATGCTTGATTCTAAATAAAGAAAGTTTGCTACCAAACAATTAGAATGTTTGCTATTGCCTTAAATTATTTCTATTTTTCTATTATTTCCCTACTTTTCTTTTCTCAAAAAGAAATTCGGTACTTTTCAAGATATTGTGTAAGATAATTTTGTATTCTTATTGTTCATTAATTCATTTTTTATGAATTCACCTTTTCGTTATTGTGCAACTGAAGAGATAGAAGAAATAGAATTTCCAAACTCTTTGATTAACTTGACATCTAATCAAACTCTTAAAAGATACAATTTCAATCCTTTAAGTAAAATCAATGGAAATTATCCCTAGATTAGAGCTCATACTAATGTCTTGTACAAATCACTTACTAATACTTAATAAGTACTTCTATATCTTCCTTTGTTATATGTTAGATCATAATGATAGATATCATAATTTAATTTTGTTAGAAATAATTGTTGGTACTTTGAAACTTTATAACATACTCACTTGTGTTAGTTTTCAATAGACAATCCAAGCTATTTTATACCATTTCTCTAATCTCAACTTCTAACATGTTGATCTTATCACTACATATTTCATTTTTAAGTTAGAAATTTGTTAATCTTTGTTTTGTAACAACACCTAATCCGATGTTAAAAAATATAACTTCTAACTCTTATATTTCCATTCATTTTATCATTACTTTATTCATCTCATAGAACCACTATACTCAACGACACTAGTGAATAAGTAACTTGAGTAACAAACAATTGAAAACATTCCAATCTTATTTTTAAAAGTCGTTTCATTGTTTTAAACCATGGTTCTATTCCAATTTTTATCTTTATTTGTTTTTACAAAAGAGACAATACTTTGCTTCAAAGTATCTTATTTTAGTAGAAACTTATTTAGACAACTTAATTGATCCAATCACAATCCCATTATGACTTTCAAGTCAAATTCAGTTTATCTAACCAATTTTCATTTTTCGAAACCACATGTTTCCTTTTTCCTTTCATTTGAGACTCTTTTAAAATCAACTCTCAATTGGTTATGAATCAAACCAATGTATCATTGAATAGGTCTTATCGAGTTACCAATTCAACTGGTATGAACCTCATCCTAAAATCTAAGATATTCATATCTTGTGATTCCCATAAGTCTCAATTTAATTTTCATATTTACCCAAACAATTTTCAATCATTTGAAACTTCTTATGTCTTTTCAAACATTTTTTGAGTGTTTCACAATTATAATAGTTTGATACTTTTAATTTTAACGGATTTCATGTTCAGTACTTACGTACCTGAAGCATTTGCACTTCATTTTTAACAAATTTCCTATTGGTTTCATAACTGATACTTTCATTAGTTATATTGGTATCAAACTATTTACAACACCTTTATGAATTCAGACTTCACAAGTCCATTTCACATCCAATCACGCTTAATTTCATTTCAAAAGTCAATTCTTTTTTTATTATCTATTCCTATTTAACTCATCACATCACACGAGTTAAATATCAAACAAACAATGAGAATAAACTTTTTAACGCACACCAGTTGATAAAACGTACATACAAAACAAGCATAACAAAATAACCAAATATACTAGCTCACAATCTCTTCCTAAATAATGGAGCTCAAGCACTCTTTGGTTTTCAACCAAAGTTTGTCCTCAATAAAGCCAAGCCTAGACTTTGATAATCTATTCAGCATATCAATAAACCTCAAGATAATTGTCAAACTTCATCTAATTAAGGCATCTAACCGGCCTAAATTACCTTAATCCTCTAATAATCTAGCAACCATAATCTCACCATCAATAAATAATAAAGTCAATAGTTGTAATCATCAAATATAATACTTTATCAACAATAAAGGATTTGAAAGTAAATCTCAAATCTCAAAGTTCTTTTAAGTTGATTACATTATTCTCTGAATTCTCGAAAAAAAAAAATTTCAACAACACCTCCTCTATTTCTAAGCCTACACCGAAAAACTCGAACTTCAAAAATCTTCAACAAAATTCTACTTAGCTTGATGGAAATGTTGAAGGACTCATAATCACCCATAACAATATATTGCATTAACAAAAACTATTTCTTCATTCTAACCTATTTTAGGCTTTCAAAATCCTTAAATTAACATTACCTTAGCTCCATAGTATTCGAATCCATTCCAAAGAAGTTACAACCATTCTAAAGAAGACCCTAACCACACATGAACCCGAAAACCAATTTATATAATATATTGTATTAAAAAACAATACATATATAAAGTGAAAGGAACTAATCAAGTCACGGAAAATCTGACAACTTTCCCTTACCTTTGTTGTCGCTTGCTCTCTCAGTACTCAATTATAAAAATGTAATAATGTCAAATAAGTTAATCTAAGAGATTAAACGAAAAATATAATCCAAGGAATTTGAATACAACCGTGAATCCATCTCGTTTTTGTTATCATCCCACAACCAGTTGATATCCTCCAAAATGGCAAGTAAACAGTAATAAGGACTCATGCATAGAGAGGATAACTAAACGAGTCTCGTTCCTTTAGACTATCAGAGTATGATCTGGTTCAACGTGATCTCATGATAACCATTTGATGCCAAGTATCGGTGACTCTAGCTCCTCAAGCGTAATATAATATTCTACCCTATACCAATATTATAGTTTACACTATAAGTAGACTCGAATTGACATTATCCGCCCCACCCATGTATGCGTGATCAACAAATAATGCAATATCAAGTATCAATGCTTATAATCATACAATGTAAAGGTTACTATGCGATTTACTCAATCTTATAAACATGATACCATAAGTCCTTGCGCTCTGTGTCACTAAAATAGTCCACATGGGGTTCCAATCATGATCCTACAATTCATTAACAAGTCATGTAAGATTTCACAACAATTCTACAATTCTCAATTTATTATATGTCAATTAGTCCCACCTCGACCCAAAACCTCGAAGTCACTTCAAACCATGTTATTGGATGTTCGAATCCATATTTCGACTCGATTGTTTTTCGATATTGAAAATTAATCTAGACTAGGCTTTGAAGTAATTTTCACAATTTTGGGCATTTTCGATGTCATAACACACATTACGAGGCAAAATCCCTTATATTAATCCTTGAGAAAATCTTAAAATCCTCATTTTTCAAAAAGAATTCCCGATTTTAATTATTTTGTAAAAATATCCCATTTTCTGACTTTCCCTAATTCCTAGCTATTTTTAATTATTCTTTCCATTTTCAAAATATTTTTTTCTTTAAAGATATAGGAAGGGGTTTAATCCTCAAACTGGGCTCAATTTGGCTTGATTTGGGGTCATCCCCTTCCCCTACCTTTAGAAGAAACATAGAAGCTTTGCTTATCAGTTTCATTCTAAAAAAAAAAAACTAGGGTTTGGGTTGTGGAATCTATGGGTTGCCTCTTCCCCCATCATCTCTTCCATCCCCTCTCCTTCCATCCTAGTTCTTCACTGTTTCAATCTTCATGAATTTTTTTTTAATTCAATCAATCATTCTCTTTTTTCACTTCTTAGTCAATCGCAAAAAACTCCACAACAACAATACCTCTTTTCAATTCAAATTTGAAATTAAAATAGTCCCAATTAAGTTTGGAAACAACAATTAATTTCAACTCACCTTGATTGATGCACATACCACCAGTCATGGTTCTCTCAGTAGACTCAATCAAGAAAATACACGATGAATATAGATGAGATACCAACTAGATGAGAAAAAAGGAACGATGAGGGAAGAAGAGATGATGAAAAATAGTGAAAGTTAAAGAAGATGATGAAACGAAACAAAGGAGACGATGAAGAATGCACCTCCCCACCGTGATTTCGTTTAAATTAAAGGGAGAGAATGCAAAATAACCAAACCGTCCTCCCATTTTTATCCCTTTACATATAAACCAAATACATTTTTGAGTAATTTGGCCTTTTTTATTTAATTTGATAAGTATTTATTCAATTTTTGTCCAAATTAAACCCTAAAAATGCCTTAATTTGACCAATAATTGAAAATTTTACAAAAGTGTTCCCGAACTCTCAAACAACCCATATCGCATGCTAATCGAGATGTGGGCCACGTCGGCTCGTTAAATCCATTTAACGTTTAAAATTTTAATTTTTCAACTTAAGTACAATACTTTTTTGCGAAATTCAAAACAAAGTCTCAAGTAAATATTTTAACTCACTCGAAACTCATTTCAATAAATATCTAGAGATAAAACCACGTAAATATCAAATTCACTCGGTTAACTTTAATTTCTCAAATTAACATATTATATAGTAAACAACACTAGGCCAACATCACACAAGAATAAAATTACCAGTAAATATCACTTCACCAATCCTCAGTTCCCGATTCGCGGCCCAAACCATAATTACAATTCGGTAATCTCTTATTAGCCGTAATTATCAAATTAAAGACTTCAAGATTTGAAAACTTTCCCAACTAATAAAAATTCCATCTTTGTAATCAAAATTAAAACCAAATTTACTCTGACTAAAAGAGATCCAGAAACTTCTCTCTCATACACGCCTCTCGCTCCCACGTCAGCTTTAAGTCACCATGAAATTGCAACTTAACCAAGACAAGTGGAATTTCTTCATTTCGAAGATTTTAGACTTTCTTATCCATAATCAATATTGGTTGCTCATCATATGACACATCACCCTGTAAATCAAACTGATTCTATTCTACTATGTGATGTGAATTATGTTCTTTCCGCTTGAGCATAGATACGTGAAATAAATTATGAAATCCAGCTAACTGGGGCAGTAATGCTAGTCTATTACCAACCTTCCCAATGTGTTTCACAATCTCGAACGATCCTATAAACTTGGGAAAGAGCTTTTCTTTCAGTCTAAATCTATAATGGCCTTTTCAAGTGGAAACTTATGAATAAAGCCAATCTCCTTCACCACATTACGTAACACGATGATATAGATCATAATGATTTTTATGCCTTCTCTAAGTGCTTGCAATCTTAGATGAATCTTTTAACACCTTTTGTGTGATCTCGAACCATCCATGGCCCCAACTCTGCTAAATCCTCCACTTCAGCCCAACAAGCTAGAGAACGACAAGGACTCCCATACAAAGTCTCAAATGAAGCCATTTTAATACTTGATTGGTAACTATTATTATAAGTGGACTCACGCAAAGGTATGTATACTTCACATGAACCTCTAAATTACAGTATACATGCCCTGAGTATGTCTTCCCACACCTGGATCAATCTTTCAGTCTGACCATTCGTATGTGGATGAAATGCAATACTGAAATATAACATAGTGTCGAACTGCTCCTACATGCTCTGCCACAACCCGGTGTGTACCGAGCATTATGATCAGAAACTATCATCAATGGCACCCCATACAAGCGAACCATCTCTCGCTCATACAACAAACTCAGCTATGTAAAGGTATTCGAAATGGACATAAGAAGAAGATGAGTAGACTTCGTTAGTCTATCGACAATAATCCTAGACTTCTTCTTATTTCCTCTATGAAGTAGGTAGATGAGTAACAAATCCATCATAATATATTCCCATTTCTACCATTCGGTCTTAACCTTTTGGCAAATCTCACTTCTCCTCTTATAATTACCCACAAAAGCTTTAATCCTTGGCCACCAATATAATCGCTTCATATCATGATACATTTTGGTCCTTTCACGATGAATGTTATATCAAGATAGATGAGATTCTCTCAATATATTATCTCGAATCTTAGCCACCAATGGAACTCAAAGTAAGCCAATAACTCTCAAACATTGATCCACAAACTCAACCCAATTTGGATTATTACTATCATCAACAAACCTTTTGAACTTTCAAAAATCTACATAACTTTGTTGGCATTCTATAACTTTCAAAATAAAGATAGTTTGTACTTTAAGCTGAGCACAAATCGGTTCATTATTTGCCTCATGAATCTCTAACAAAGTTATAGCGATGAATCTTTCAAGTAAGACATACTCATAACTCAACCTACATGTTGCCCGCAACATTTTAACACTTCTATTGCTCAATGCATCAGCAACAACATTTGCTTTACCTGTATAGTATTGAAGACTAAATTTAAAGTCCTTCAAGTGTTCAAACTTTTTCATTGTCTCATATTCAACTCTTTATGAGAGAACAAATACTTTAGACTTTTATGATCTAAAAATGACATGAAGCTTTCCCCATACAAATAGTATCCTATGGCTTCAAAGCAAACACTATTGCTACTAAGTCCAAATCATGAATAAGATAATTCTTCTCATAAGTCTTTCATTGTTGAGGAACGTAAGCAATTACCATGCCATTCTGCATTAACTAATAACTCACTTTTGATTCATTAGCATACATTATAAGACATTCCCCCTATTCAGGTAATACAAGAACTAGTGCTAAAGTTAAAACCTTCTTTAGTTCCCAAAATGCAGCATCACATTCTTTTGACCAAACAAATGAAGTTTATTTTTCGGTTATTAGTAATAAGCTATCTTAGAAAAATCTTAATAGTTAGCCAAACCAAGAAAACTTTATATTTATGTCATAGTGGTAGGTTTCGACCAACCAATACTAACCTCAATCATAGCTGGATCTATCGAAATTCCTTCAGTATTAACCACAAGACCCAAAAGCTTCATCTCAAATAACCAAAACTCACATTTGCTAAACTTAGCATATAGTTTATGATTTCTCAAAGTTTGAAAAATAAGTCTGAGGGCATGTTCATGTTCCTCTCTAAATCTTAAAGTAGTTCAAGATATTATCAATGAACACTATCGCAAAGTGATCTAGATACGAGTTCAACACTCTCTACATTAAATCCATAAACATAGTTGGAGCATTTATCAATCCAAATTGCATAACAAAAGATTCAAAATTTCCATATCCGGTACTAAAAGCTTTCTTCTGCACATCATCTTCCCGAACTCTCAACTGATGGTAACTAGAGCAAATATCAATCTTAGAAAAGAATATGGTACTGTTTTGTTGATTAAACAAAACATCAATGCGAGCAAATGGATATTTGTTCCAAACAGCGACCTTATTTAACTATCTATAATCAATGCAATGTCTCAAACTATCATCTTTCTTTTCCACGAAAATTGACTGGTGCGCCCTACGACGACATGCTCCAGTGAATAAACCATTTATCAAGCAACTCCTCCGACTATTTCTGCAACTCTTGCAACTCCTTCGGAACCATACTATAATGAGGAATAGATATTGTTTTAGCTCCAATAACTAAATCAACCACAAAATCAGTCTCTCTCGGAGGTGGAGTTCTAGGTAAATTGTCAGGAAACACCTTAAGGAATTCACAAATAATAGGAATTTCCTTTAGTTTAGCTTGAGTATAACCTCAATATTAATAGTTCTAGCAAGAGTTTCCATTTTTTCCTAGTGGCTAGCCTACTTCTAGTTAAAGGCAACTTAGAAGATGTTTTGGTGTACATAAACATTATACAACCTGGAATATAAAAGAACACAATCATATGAGAAAATGCAAATATGCATGATAAGTCGCTAACCAATCCATTTTCAACAACATATCAAGCTTTAATAACTCCAACATATGGAGATCAATGACCATCTTGTTTTCGAAGATCTCAAAAACATATTTCTCCCACATAAAATAAGGATCCACCTTGTCCCTAATTACTATGTTAAGTACAAGACGAATAGGGACTGGCACCAGAGTTAACCCTAGCTCAATCACCATGCGACTACAAACTGAATATTATCTTTGATAAGATTACGATTTGCATCTGGAATTCATTCAACCACCACTTGAACACATTCCTTAATATGTTGTTGAGGTTGTGACACACAAGAGGATGCTCCTAAGAGCACGCGTAATCTTGTATTAATATTTCTTCCCATACCCAAAATAGGTAACTACACTCCAATTTCGAGGATGATCTCGGCAAATGTAACACTGCTTCCCACAACCAAAACATGTAACTATTGGTTTACTTCAAACAAAAGATTCTTAACTAGTTTTGATTGTTGACTTGAGGCATGTCCCTAAGATCCTCGACTATTACCTCTACGACTAAGGTGTACCTTACAGACTTGAAGGTTGAAAGAAACGTGATCGTGTCTGTCCTGACCCTATTTGTATCAACTTCAAGGGTCTAAAGATTATGTTCAAAAAAAATCACAATGCACATATGATAGGACAACAGGTGTTGTAGGTGAGAATAATGGTCATCAACTCTTCAGTTTTTTGATAGAATTTGGGTCAAACTTAGATGTAAACCTTTTTTTTACCCTCAAAACTTAAGCCCTATCCTAACTCTACGATGCTCTGATATCATCATGATTTGTGCTTAAAAGTTTGTGTAGTCACATAAGTATTGGCCAAACCTTGAACCTCTCACAAAGTGTTTAAATTAGTCATCTATGTAATGGTACCATGATTATCTTTCCTTTCCTCCCGTGACATTCCACTAGAAATGATTGGATCAACCTAAATTGAAACTACAACAACTCGTTCAACTCCAGGACCAACTATAGAGGTAGCCTGCTCCTCCTAATTTGTTGGAGTAGCAATACAAACTTCCTGAGCACCATGAACCACATTTGCCTAGGATGCCACCCGTGCTCGTAAGGTATTCATCAAATCCGACATTTGCTCAGCCAAATCTTGAAACATATTTGAATCCACTTGTTATGGATCCCTATTAACCTCGCTAAATCCCTGACTCAACTCTTGTTATCTACTCGTAGTTTTCGGTAACAAAAATTGCAAGAAAAGTGGTTCAACAAGCCTATATCTATCAATATGTCCATAATATAAATCACACATAACATATTAAAAAAGTTTTAAACTTCTTAACCCCGTTCCATCGCGTTACTTCTTAACTAATCACTTACTTATCCTTAATAAATAAAATTCTTGTAGAATCCTGGGCTCTAAAACCAACAATGTCAGACCCCACCTAATTAGGGCATTTGAACAGCCTAGATTACTTTAATCCCCTAATAATCTAATAGCCTTAATCTCACTATCAATAAATAATAAAGTCAATAGTTGTAAATATCAAATATAATACTTTATCAACCATAAAGGATTCCAAAGTAAATCTCAAACTTTAAAGTTCATTTAGATTGATTACATTATCCCCAAAATCTTGTAAATTGTTTTTGAAATGACTCATAATCCACCCATAACAATATATATTGCATTAACAAAAACTATTTATTTTTTCTAACACATTTCAGGTTTTCAAAATACTTAAACTTACATTACCTTAGCTCCATAGTGTACCTATCTATCCTAAAACTGTTAAAACCATTCCAAAGAAGACCCTAACCATACACGAACTCGAAAACCTATTTATAAAATATATTATATTAAAAAATAATACATTTATAAAGAGAAAGGAACAAATCAAGTCACATAAAATCTGATTGCTTTCTGTTTCCATTGTTGTCACTCGCATCATCACTATGCAATTTTAAGAATTCCATAATGTTATATAAGTAAATCCCATACTATCTAGTACCCTAATCCAAGAGATCGAATGAATGATATAATCCAAATAATTTAAATACAACCGTGAATCAATCCCATTTCTATTTTTCGACCATAACCAATTGATATCCATCGAAAATGGTAGTAAACAGTAATAAGGACTTATGCACAAAAAGGATAACCAAACGAGTCTCGTTCCTTCAGACTATCACAACATAATTAGGTTCAACATGATCTCATGATAACCACGTGATACAAAGTATCACTGACTTTAGCCCCTCAAGCGTAATATAGTGTTCTACCCTGAACCCACAGTATAGTAAACATTATAATGAGAATCGAATCGACCTTATCCACCCCATGCTTGTATGCAAGTACAACAAATAATGCAATATCTAGAATCAATACAACCTATATGAAATTATAATCATACAATGTAAAGATTACTATAAGATTTACTTAACCTTATAAACGTGATACCATAAATCCTTACGCTCCATATCAGTAAAATAGTCTGAATGGGGCTCCAATTGTACTCCTACAATTTATTTACAAGTTCAGTAAGACTCTACAATAATTCCACAATATTTCTAATTTATTATAGTTTCATTAGTCTCACCACTACTAAAAAACACCAGAATTGCTCCAAACCAAGTCCTCGGATGTTAGGATCCAAATTTTGAATCCAAATTGTGTTTCGGCATTGAAAATTAACCTAGCCTAAACTTTAAAATAATTTTCACAATTTTTTATATTTTCGATGTCGTAGCAAGCATTACTAGTTAAAAAAAATTCCCAACATAAATCCTCAAGAAAATCTATAAATCCTCATTTTTCATAAAAACTCCTAATTTTAATTAATTTGTCTAAAGAATCCCATTTTTTGACTTTTCCCTAATTTCCTGGGATTTTTATTTTTTTTCTTTTTCAAAACATTAATTTCTTTAATTATATGGGAAGGGGTTTAGTCCTTGAACTACGCCTGGTTTGACTCGGTTTTGGGTAATCCCCTTCCCCCACCTTGAGATGAAACAGAGAAGCTTTTCTTCTCAAATTTATTCTCAATAGCTTTTTTTACCTAGGGTTTGGGTAGGGGAATATATGGTTCCCCCTTTCCTTTCCTTCCTCCCTCATCTTCTTCCCTGGATCTTCCCTATTTCAATCTTCATGGATGTTTTTTTATTCAAGCGACCCTTCTCCTATTTTTCTTCTATCCTAATCACACAACAAATCAACAACAAAAATACCTCTTTTGAATTCAAATTGGAAACTAAAACAATCTCAATTGATTTTGAAAACAACAATTGATTTCAACTCACCTTGATCGATGCACACACCACAGTCATGGTTCTCTCTCTCGAATCAATCAAGAAAAAACGGTGAATATAGACGAGAGACCAACCATAGACAAGAGAGAATGATAAGGGAATGAGATGTGATAAAAATAGTGAAAGTTGAAGGAGATGATGAAATGAAACAAAGGAGACGATGAAGAACACACCTCCCCACTGTGATTTCGTTTTAATTAAAATGGAGAGAATGCAAAATGACTAAACTGCCCTTCCATTTGTATCCCTTCACATATAAATCAAACACCCTTTGGGTAATTTGGCCATTTTTATTTAATTTCATGATTATCTCTTCTATGTTTGTCCAAATTAAACCCAAAAAATAACCCCAATTTGACAAAAAATTGGAGAATTTATAGTGCTCTAAAACTCTCGAACAACTCATATTGCATGCAAATTGAGATGTGGAACCTAAGTCGGCTCGTTAAATCTTATTAACATTCAAAATTCAAATTTTAAACTTAATTATGATATTTTTTTGCAAAATTTGAAATAAAGGTTCAAGTAAACATTTTAACTCTATTGGAACTCATTTCCAACACATCTCAAAATAAAACCCAGCGAAATATCGAATTCACTCAGTTGACTTGAATTTTGCAAAATAACATAATATATAATAAATAACACTAGGCACACATTACATAATAATTTTTTTTTTTGTAAATCTCATTTCATGGTCCTCAATTCTTTGCTGGCGGCCTAAACCATAATTAGGATTCGTTAATCCCGGATTAGGCGTAATTATTTAATTAAAAATTTTGGGATTTGAAAATAAATTTATTTTAATCCTTAATAAGGCTCCAAAATTAAATTTATATCCTCAATGAAACTTAATTCATGATTTGTTTAATTGGAGCAAACTAAGAAATCGTATAAATCATTTTTCGTATTTTGTAAAAATCTCGACAACACCTCCCCTAAAAAAATCTTGCCAAAAAGTTATCCTAATAGACAGTAGAATTGGGGAGAGACCTAAAAGGACTCATAACTCCCCGAAGTTCCCAAGATATATGAATTTCAAATTTATAAAGTTACTTAGTCTCTGATAGCTTAATTACGTCTTTACAATCCCAAAGTAGACAAAAATTGAGACTCTCGTAACCATTTAATGAAAGTTCATGTCTAGTTTAAAGATTGTGTTACTCTTATCTAAACCCAAAATTATAGATTATATCTCAAAACGAATTCATATATAGAGAAAGTAAGCTCTAAGGGGAATTACAAAAAGTCTTCGAGTTTCTCATTTCCGTTGTTAGTGTGAGATGAACCTGTCACAATTACAACAAATAATAATGTCAGATAAGTAAACTTTACACTGTCTAACACACCTGGTAATAGCAATAGGATAATAAGGAATAATCATAAATCAAAGTGATTGAAGAAATAAATATACAAATGTGCGATCCACTCCGTTTATGTTTCCTAACTATAATAAGCCGTTGAGTACTAAAAATAACACGGAAACAATATTAAGAGCTTATGAACTATAGCGTTTGACTCCGGAACTAGTTTCACTAGCCAGTGTTTGAGATAGGATTGAAATTTAATTTCAAGCAAATTAGACTCCAAAACAAGCTTATCTTCCTCTCCGATGCATGCATAACCATTAATGAATGCAATTCATGCAAATAGATAAACCATATCAATGAGAGAGTCACTGTGAAGTTTACTTATAACCAAACCAACTTAAAGTTTGTTATGAAGCCTCACACAATGTTCTTCGACTTTTACGTACACCAACAAGTCCTATCAAATCACAAGTTCACATTTTTAGAGTTACAACTCTACTTTAATGCTTAAATACATATTTCAAGTCATAACAAAGTGAAACCACATCCAAACTTAACTACATACTTCACATTATGTTCCAAATTCCTCATTAGACTTAAAGTCTTAACCACCTATTTAGCTTCATAATAACTTATAACTTGCCTATGAATTCTCAAACTCAAATCTAAGGCTATGCCTATTCCAAATCTCGATTATGAATCTTAAATGAATCTCAATTTGACTCAAATGGGATTACCATAACATGAATTTCACCATAAAAATACCATTCCTTAATCGATTAATTAAATAGCATCCATTTGCATCATCAACCATATCATTTTTCAATTTGACCATTCCGAATTCATTATACAATAAATTTCCAACCAAAACGCAAAAAAACCACAAAACCTTATTTAATCCGGCCAAATTCCAAACTCCTCACTAACTTTATCAATTTCCTATTAAGGAAACACCTCTTAATGATCTCCATGGCTTTACATTGTTAGAACTCATTTTTTTTAAGTTTTTAAGTTTTGTCCCAAGTGCCCAAGTTTCGGGATGCATATAGAATTTATTTCGAGCCTTTTTCTTGTCTTCTATAACCTCATTAGACCTTCACCATACTTAGAACTGATTCTCATAAACCTAAATTCACATACAACCTTCAACGAATCTTAATTTGACTTAAGTTCATAATTCTTCTACCGACAGAATCCAACAATAATAAAAACACAACACCTAATAACTCAGTGACAATAGCCATCATTTTTCCCCTCCCTTAAATCAAACCAACAACCCAATAATGGCAATAACATAACAACAACAACACCTATATACACATACATACCTCTGCACACCTCATCGATATTAACAATTTTCCCTTTCAATCGAGCCCTATCCAACAATAGCCTTTGTTGTTCTTCCCCTTCATTTTCCTTTGTTATAAACCTTAAAAAACACCATAATAAGACACATAACAACACTAACAAACTCCAATGGAAAGTTTCAAACTAACCTCAATAGTATATTAAATTGACTTCTCATTTATATCACTGTTGGGTTTTCCGAAAGGAGGAGCAATAGAGTATGGCATCACAATCAAGAAAGAGAGGAAATGATAAGAGCAGAGAGACAGAGATGACAAGAGGGAGAAAATACCCTTAATTTTCGGCAACAACAAACCTCAACACTGTAAAAACCCGATTTTTTACCTTTGATTGACCAAGAGAAAGGGAGAGAAAGAAGAAAGAATGTCAATAGAGATAAGAGATCCATGAGAATGGGAGGCATGATCGAGAGACACAAATCATTTAAGAGAGGACTCCAAGAGATATGGAATAGATATCCATGAGAGCACGAATTGAAAGGGAGACATAGTTAGGTGGGATGAGAGAGAGCAAGAGTCGAGTTGGGGGAAGGGGTGGTAATGAAATTGGGGAAGAAGGTTTGAACCCTCATTTCGTTTTCACATCATATTTCAATGGTTATTTTTGTGGAAATTTACTATTTTGCCTATAGCATCCCTTATCCCGAATATGGCGATCTTATGCTTGAAACCTAAATTAAGCCCAGGTAACCCAACTAGACTTAATTAAAGCCAACAACCTCTCCGTCTATACCTGATAAACTCTACCTGTATATTGAAATCGAAGAAACAATACAAAATATACTCAGATAAAAATTAAAGTTTTTTTGATAATTAATAATATATCAAAATATAGAGTTTATTAAAAAACCCAAAACCTCATTTATAAATCTCCCAGCCATATTTATGTACAACAAAATAACTTAAACGGTGTATAAGTATACATGAAAGGTCATTACATCAAGAAAAGAAAACTCCCAAATCTTCTCCTTTCCCTTCATCGAAGCGCTAGGTTGTGAGCCTAAAATATTAGATTTGGGGTGAACGCTCCAACTTCCTTAGTCAGTAAGGATTCACGAAGAAATCAACATTCCATATAATAATCAAGAACATTATGCAATGACAATATGCATTAATGTTAACTAACATAATTATGGAAAAGCATATAATTCAATAAATAACGAATGCGAGTCAAACTATCAATGACTATTACACTATTATTCCCATTTTTTAAAATAAAACTAGGTTCAATTACCCACCAATAATATTAATGCAATTGCTAGACCAACATATTGGCAGATGTGTTGTCTAGTCAATCCATTAAAGTTAGTGTATATAATCGCCCCAATCAGCCCATAAACTACATGAACTACGTATACAAAGATAGCTAGTCAACATTTATAAATAAGTGAATCCATACCTACCTCGGTTTAGGTTTCCATTAAGAAATTCCCTAACTTTCCGATTCACTCACACTTTCCCGATGATCTAACATCTATCACAAACCATTTGTGATTAATATAGGTATAATATCTTATGTTTAGAATCTCTAATCCAGTCCTTAAGATCTCAGGAAGTTCTAAAAATAACTCGGCGTAATTTTGTTTTATGGGATAGGCATGCGATCCCTCTTTTTGTGGAATGCGCTTAATCAGTTGAATTCATTTCAACTAATGAAGGGAGCGCGCTCCTTTACTAAGTGGATTGCGATCTCCCTGAACTGTCTCAGACAGTACACAAGGCACGGGGCACTGTTCCATCCACAAATCCACGCAACAACAAAAACAAATTCCAAAAATTCATCAAGGAGGACCTCCAGTGAGGAGACAAACCATTTCTAGTAATCAAACACCTCAATTCAAAGAGAAATCATCATCCCTTATCAAATTGAACTTTAAAAATATCAAAACTAAACTTACCACAATGATGATCTCAAGATTTTTTATTTTTTAAGCTTTTCAATTCACTTTAAAACCGCTCGCAGATTGATTCCCCTAATATCAAAACACCAAACTATTAGATGATATTCTCACTTTCTCTTTCAATCGATTAGTGAAGATAAACATAATGATTTTTAGATTCAATATATGGATTTTCCCATAGATACGCATCAAGCTATCTTGAGGCTAATCGAATGATTGATGTGGTAACATGACACACATGTTGACAACATCAACACTTACGCTTATCTCGATGCACTTTGACGATCCCTATAATTCAAACTAAACTTATAGTTTTTAAAACATATTTATATATCAAATATATATAAATATATATTCTTCATGTATTTTATCGCCAATAAATTCACATGACATGCCTAATAGTATTCTCGGGTGTGAACATTCATTTCAAGACCCCGTCGTCGCACTTGGTGTATTGGCTATTTATTGTTTAATTATGTATTTTTTAATTATAGCCTTGTATATAATTTCTCTTCTATACTACAACTTAAAAAATTCATTAAACATTCCAAACAAACACAAACCATCAAACAAACCCATGCATATGCAAATCATTTTACGTCGTACTTAACCATGGGCCTAACTTAGGTTAATTAGGATTTGGATTAACAATAATTACCGCTTAAGGTAACTAGTTGTTACATTGCCCTTTCATTTGTATCCATTCTTTTGCAAAACAAATACCTTCCAAGGTTCTTTTCCCATTCTTTTATTTTTTTCATGATTATCTCTTAATTTTAAATCCAAATTAAACCTTAAAAATACCCCAATTTTATCAAAAATTGAGAAAATTCTCAACATGCTTTGAAACACACGGACGTCACATCTGCATATCCTTTTGACCCTATTCGCATCGAGTAGAGTATATTACACAAATTTATCACACCATACACAAAAATAACATTTAATTGATGATCTCCATTTTGTAATACGTAGGTCCCACCTAAGATACCTAAATTTCATTTTAATTATTTGTCTAATCAAGTTTGTGAAGAGCTGCAAAAGATTTGGTAAATAAATCAGTCAACTGTTAATGAGAAGGAAGGTACAGAGGTGACATAAAATCGTGCTTAAATTGATCTCTAAAGAGATGATAGTGTATGTCAAGATGTTTTTTTACATTCATGGAATATATGGTCCTTTGTGATTTGCAATATGCTTGATTGTCACACCATAAGTCAATTGGAAGAGAAACAACAATTTGTAAATTACAAAGCAAGTAGGATATCAATAAAAATCCCAAGACTATGGTACAAAGAGAACAATATTTTGATTCAGCTGAGAACTTAAAAACTATGCATTTGTTCTTTGTCTTATAAGATACTAGAGAATTCCCAAGGAAAATACAAAAACCATTAATTGATCTCCTCGTCAAGGGGAAAGCAGCCCAGTTTGCATCATATTAGGTTGAAACTTTCAAATCAGATTGATAAGGATAAAAATGCCTTTCAAAAGTGATCCTATTAAATACTTAAGAACATGAATTATAGATAACTAATTTTGTTCATTTGGATGTTGAATAAACCGACCCACCTTCTAAGTAGCATAAGTAAGATTAGATTTGGTAAAACCAAGATAAAGGAGCTTTCCAACAAACCTTTTATATCTATCAAGATCTGGCATTACTGAAGATTTAGAATCATCAAATTTGCGGTCTCGAGGTAAGGGAGTAGCCACTGACTCAGAACTTAATAATTCACTATCATTAAGGATATCAAGTACATATTTTTATTGATTAATATAAAGCCATTTCTAAGATCTGGCAAGTTTCAAATTTAAGAATTATTGAGCTTGACCCTGATATTTTATTGACAATTGATGGTGAAGAAATTACTTAACTAAAAGAAATATCTTAAAGAGAAGAACTATTCATAAAAACATCATTAACATATACAATCAAGGCGAGAAAGACATCAGTCTTAGATAAAGTGAATAGATATTGGTCATGAACTGATTGAACAAAATCATATTCTTGTAATTTTTGAGTAAATTCATAGTTCCATTGATAAGATGTCTACTTTAAACCATACAATGATATCTTCAACTTGCAGACTTGATAAGGGAGAGCCTTAATTAGTGTAATGAAACAATAAAGAAAGGAATTATTAATGTCTAGCTGGTGAAAATTAAATTTATAAGAATCTTGTTATACAATGATTATTGATAAAGTATTATATATATTTATATATAATAAAAAGAATTTATGCCATAATTAAGGGACTAAGTAGGAAATTAGCCATTAAACCTTACTTTGTTGAAATAATACTTTCTTAACTATAGTGGAAGTAAGAAGAGCTAAAAAGAGTTTGGAAATGAAAAAAAATGAGAGACCCATAGATTCCAAAGGAAATGGAGTAAGGAATCTAACGGTGGGGAAGTATGAGAAAGAATTTCAATAAAAAGAATAACATTGTCTAAAGGAAATGAAGTGGGGAATTATAGGAATAAAAAGATGAAAATATAGGAAATAAAAAAAAATATACAAAAAGGAATAATGTTTATCAAAAACTCTCAAACTAAAAAGATATAGGTCGAGTGCTTATAGCTAAGTTGAGTGAAGTATCTTCTTTTTCCAATGTTCTAATATTTGAACATGATAACGATAATTATTGGTGATTAAAAACTCATATCGACTTTGATCGTGGTAATATTATTAAATATTTGTTGAAATTGAGACTTATTTAGTGATTCTTATATCTTGATATTCTATATTAGTAATCATAAGATTGATACTTGTCAGTGGAGATTAAGAAAACCTATATAGTGGTCTGGCCTTGGTAATTGATTGAACTTTGAATTCTGAGGTATATTACATAATTAGAAGGTCGAGATGTCAAATAACGGGTTGTTATTTAAATCCTTTTAATTTATCATAATTTTTATTTTTATAAAGGTAATATATTTCTATTTAATGATCACTTTTGTTTAAGAATAAGAGTATACAATTATGAAATCAGAATAATGAATGAAAATAGAATATAATTGAGAGCATACCTTTGCTCTGGGACAGCAAAGTGCTGAGTTTGGAGATATTTGATAAGTCAACAATTAGAAAGTGTTTTATAGTATTTTTTAGGGTGATTTTTGATATAAAAAGATATATTACATTGAGTTTTCTCTTATTTTTATGATTTCAGGTTATTTTTAGATTGTTTTGAAGAAATGGAAGAAAAGTTGAAGAAAATAATGAATTCAGTTTAGTGGAGAAAATGCACAATGAATCAAGAGCAAATAAAGAATGAACTAAGATTCACTGCCACCGAATCAATAGTGAATCAGCATGGATATAAGAATTGCCAGTTAAATTGGTGAAGGACCAAGATACGTTTCTACCTATTTGTCTAGTGAATTAAGTTTGATAGAAGATTAAGTGGTGATTCCTTGGAGTTGATTTCAAGAAATTTAGATTAAAACAAAATGTTTCAGTTCTGTTAGGATATTATTACTTAGAATACTATATATATGAACCATAGATTTCGAAAATAAACAACTTTGAATAATTCATGAATTTTTTGATCACTTTTAATTAGTTTTAGGTGATTATCAATTATTTTCCATTGCTTTTGGGAGACTTTTGAGGACTCAAGTATTCAATAAAGTGGTATTTTCATCAATGTTTTTTTATTTACGTTATTGTGATGTTTATTATGAATATGAGTGAGTAGTTTAATAATCTAAACAAAATCTAAACATGAACTTGATCCGTTTTGTAATTTAGTCATAATTAAGATCGATTTGTACTTAATGCTTTAAACTTAATCATATTCTTTAATGCACTTATTTAATAGATTGTTATTTACAGATGTCAATCACGATGCAATCATGAAATATTTGAATTCTATATCTATTTTAAAGTAGTAACTAAGATTGTTTAATAAGTGTATTTGCGATGCATAGTGGCCAATCTCCCCTATAGGACCTAACAAGTATTGTCATAATGATATTTGAATTTACTATATCTAATTTAAAGTAAACTGTAACATTTAAGATTTCATTCCATTTATTTATTTCTTCTCGTTATTCGTTTAAAATTCATATGGTGTATTTTATGATGGTAACGTGCCTCGAACGGGGTAACCGGACCTCGGGGTTTGTTGGCGCAAGAATAACTTGGGTGAACATGACGAGTTTTAAAACTCGGGTACGTTAGCAAGTATACATTCCAGTGACAATTAATTCACTTGGAATAGAAAAGGCGTATCGTACATACGACCTTTAAAAAAATTATGATATAGAGCTCAATTTGAAATGAAATTATATAGAGCAGAGCTCAAATTGTAGTGAACAGTCTGATGTGATGAAGATCGCGGCCGACCGACCCTAATCCATTACTATTTAACCTTGAGTCAGTTTCATATTTGATTAACTCAAGTATCTCTTTGCATGACGTTTCTTTCAGCATAGTTTCTATTTAAATTATGCAATTTGATACTTGTTGCCTATTTGGGAATGTGGATCGATGTCTCTCAGTATTACTTAAATATTTTCATGTACTCACCGTCTAGTTTGTGACGGTGGGTGCAGATCAACCGAGTAGCAGACCAGGCAAAGAGAAGATTGGTGACTACCTCTAAGCCGGCGGAGGACTGCTACGACCTACTTTTGTACGTTTTGTATGCTTTTGTATAATTTTTTTATGTACATGCTCATTTGCCTTTTGGGTTGAGTGATAGGACTATAGAACTGGACACATGTTATATATATATCACCATTTTTGTTTATATATGCATGTGATCACTATTTCCTGGTTTTTCCACAATAGGTTAGGCCTTAGCATTAAATTTCCACTAGTAACTGAATAAGACTTCCGCTGAATAATTGGTTAAAATAAAAAAAAATTATTTCAATTATGCAATTTGATACTAGTTGCCTATTTGGGAATGTGGATCGATGTCTCTCAGTATTACTTAAATATTTTCATGTACTCACCGTCTAGTTTGTGACGATGGGTGCAGATCAACCGAGTAGCAGACCAGGCAAAGAGAAGATTGGTGACTACCTCTGAGCCGGCGGAGGACTGCTACGACCTACTTTTGTATATTTTGTATGCTTTGTTATGCGCCCTTACCATTAGATGTCTTAAGTGAATTGAGATCTAAGTTTAATATTGAAGTAGCTTTATGAAAGTATTTGTGATGACCCCATTTCATAAAACCAGGGTCACCTAGCCTAAACCATCGCGAAAACCCTCAAGATGACACATCAAATTAGGCAATGATCTAGTAAGCCTTAACCTATAGAAATAATACAAGACAATCTACAAAAGGCTACTAAAACATATAAATAGTGCACCAATAAAGTCTCTAAGTCAATAGGTGCGAAATAAAATATAGATTCTTACAAAATTTTAGCTACTAAAATATGGCTTTCACAAAGTCCACTCATGGTAAAATCCCTATTTGTTACATAATGTCTCAAAATCAATTAAACAAATGGAACAACCTTGTAAATAAGAAAAGAGCTTCTACGGGACAACCTTGCTCTTTCCTTTATCCTGAGCAACACCTGAGGTACCTACATGAGGAAATAGCAGTCGGGTGAACAATATTTCAAAGGGCTCAGTAAATTAGAAGACTGTTTTACCCTCAATCATCCAAGTAATACCTAATGCCTAATAACTAGCATGAATAAGGTTATTCACCAAATCCTACTTTCATTATGGGCATGAAAGAATAATATAAACAAGAATATTTTATAATGAAATTCATGATGAAACAAGTCCGAATAAGATAGTCAACAAGATAACAATGATAACATGAATGCCATAGAGTCAATGAAGTAGAAAACAAATATAAAGTGTGTGATATGATAACTAACTGGCTTCAATAGTATCAAATATGACCCAACCTCAACAGATTGATGTCTAATAAATAATTGGCTTCAACAATATTTGATAGGATCCAACCTCAACAAGCATAGCGGAGGAAGATGACCAGTGCCTGCTTGCTCTCTAGTCTGAGATACCATTACAATTATTCATTTCAAGCACATTAGTTTCAGAGGCATTCATAATTAGAGAGCTCAAAGTATAAGATTAAACGGAAATACAAGATGTATTCAACTTGATTGCAACAAGATATCAACCATTAACTATCATGAATTCTAGCATAACTAATAGCATGACATGATCAAAGACAAAGTAAACCCCACTTACCTCTATTTCTACTTTCTTAACTAACTCTTTATCCTCAAAAGTCATTGGTGGTGTTCCTCGAGTATCTTTATTATATGCACGCTAGGTAAGTTTCTATGGAAAACTATACTTGTGATTTCCAACACGTTCTTGAGTTAGTCAAATTCTTATTTTAAGTGATTTATCAATTCCATGTTGTTAACCTTTCTAATGATAGAGAGAACGTCAAAACGAAGTTAAAATAAAAAAGTTACACCTCTTATACAAACCAATGAAAATCAATTAAACTGATGCAATGATGGTGCCATGGGTTTGCTCACACGCATCGGGACGACGACAACGTTGGTAAAACCCATAATTTTTGTTTCCACTTCCCAAATTCTAACCAATTTTGGACCTTTATGGGACTTCAAATTCGTGAAAAACAAATTGAATTCAAGGGTTCCATCAACCTATAACCATTAAATACTATTTCGAATTAATTTGTGCAAAAACACGCTAAGAATCCAATTTTTTGTTGCAAAACCTCTCCAAATCTAAAAATACAATTTCAAAAATTGAAACCATGAATACAAAACACTACAACCTCAAATTTAAACCAACGTCTAACAAAAACCCATGTGCTCATCACCAATTTGAGTCGAAACATCAAATTGAACTCTAAAACCCTATATACAACTATTGGAACCATGAAGAACAAAATTAGAAATGTGAAAATCTTGCAAATCTACTTTGAAGACTTGGAGTAAACACAAATCAGAGATTATACACCTACAATTAACAATTCCATTCAAGATTTACAAGTTATAATATGAGATTTACTTTGTTTTATCGATTTCCAACTTGTGGAGGTTGTTGTAGCTCTTTAGCACTCCAACTCCACCTTTTACTCTAAACCCTATCCTCCAAATGTGGTGTGTTAAAAGGGTTACAAGTTAGGTTGTAACTAAAATTTATATGGATCTCAAAACCTAAGGTTTATGAGACTAACCTCTAACCCTTTATCTTGTCTCGTGCCCTTTAGTTCTAGGACTATCCAACGTCTTTAATTAAGTCCATCCAATTTGGGTTTTTTTCTTACTAATTTAACCTTACTTGTTCATCAAGTAAATATATTAGTATTAGTAAATAATACACATAGTTTATGAATGTTAACACACAAAATCATATTTATTTTCTTAATTATTCAAAATATAAATTTATTCCTAAATTCGAGGACGTAGACATCACAATATTCCCAGTTTTGGAAAGTTTCATCCTCGAAACTAAATGTAAGTCGTACCTTAATATTCGAGAATATTTGGGAATTGCTCTGCCATATAGTCCTCTCGCTCCCAAGTTAGCTCTTCATCTCTATGAAACAACCACCGCACTTAACTAGTGGGATCTCCTTGTTGCGAAGCTTTCGAAGCTTCATGTCAAGAATTTGAATTAGTTGCTCATTGTATGACTTGTCTTCCTCTAGAAAACCTGACTCAAATCAATGGATGACGTATGCTTAGATGGTGTTTTTGTTGGGTTTTAGTGTTCATACGCAGCAAAAAGTCAAAACAATATTTGAAAAGCCCTTAACATGATCGAAAATAGGTTCTATTAAACTAGATCTATAAAGTAAACTATACCTTAATCTATTATTTCCTTCTCAATTGTTTGATCTCCAAGTCGTTCAAGCACCCCCTCTATCAGAAATCTACACACAAACGGTGACCATAATTTGGATTGATAGCTCTAAGAAAGATGGAAAACATTTTTCTTTCTCTTCAAAAATCCAGAGAACTCGAAAATAGCAAAAAACGAAAATCTTATTTCGTTTTAAGGTTTTACCCTCTATTTATATTTGTAGATAAGTCATAACTTAAAATCCTATTTGTAATACAACTATTATATTTAGGTAGTTTCAGCAAATTACACGTACGGCCATAAAAATAAGTTATCATATAACAAATCGTAAGGGATTTTAGGTCATGAATTTTGTCATACAAAATTCATTACTCTAGACCAATTAAAATTGCACAAATTAATTCTTTGTGTACAACCGAATAGGTTCATGCAACGTTGGCAGTGAGCCAAAATCATTTTGGTATATAAGTCATAAACGGTCTCTACAAAGATGTTATGACTACCCAAGTAGCATGAATATCAAAATCGATGCAACCTAATGAATACCATATGTCATATCGAGGAACCCACTGATGTCCTTTAATTAAACATAAGGCATGGAAAGTCACCCTTAATATTCAATCGTATTAGTTACATATTTAGGTAAACTAAAACATCCAATTGAAATTGATCATATCAATTCACATGGACTTATCCATTATCAATCTATCATATCGAGGAATCCACTAATATCTCTATCTATATGAGAGTGAAAGATTTTATCACTATTGCACACCTTCACATATTATTTACGTGGTAACCAACCACAATCTTTATAATCATTCGGTTAATGACAATGTCTGACTTTGTCAAAATACAATGTTCCTTATATTGAAGTCTATGGTAATCTCAAGTTGAAGGATAAGTGATATACCTATCATGAGTAACACCTATGAGTTAATCCATGTGGTGTTCTCATAGCGGGTTGGTCCAGTACGTTGTTCCCTAACTAATACTTATGACCTTGATTCATATCCTTATACACATGATCATCATAAGACCATCAATCAAGATTCACATTTGTTTAAATTCTTGTAGTTCCTAATATAATGATCGACTAAGGACATTTATTATGTTTCAACAAATATTTGTGGATCTTTCCATAAGGTAAACATGCAATCATTTATAATAAAAAATAAATGAAAACCTCAATTTTATTAACTAAAACTACAAGAAAACAATGCTTGTAGATTGAGATAGAGCACATACCCCAACATCTCCCACTTGCACTAGGGCCAATCATTCATGTATCTATTACCGAATGACCTAACATGATCATCATGTTTCACTAGCGCAAGAGCCTTATCAAAGGTTCTGCAATATTGTCTTCAGTAATAACTCTACAAATCTTCACATCTCCCCTCTCAATGATATCTCGAATAAGATGAAAATGTCTAAGTATATATTTGGATCAATGGTGTGATCTTGGTTCCTTGGCTTGTGCTATCGCCCTATTATTGCCATAATACAAGCAAGCAGGGTTAGCTATATTAGGAACCAAACCAGAATTAGAGGTGGAATTTTAGATCCAAATTGCCTCCTTAGCTGCATCAAACACTACAATATACTCAACTTCTTTTTAAAATATGCCACAGTTTCTTACTTCAAACTTTTCCAGCTTCACCGCCCCTCCATTCAAAGTAAACACATATTTAGACCGCAATCTAAAGTCATTTATATCAGTTTGAAAACTTGCATCTTTGTAACTATTTACAACAAGCTTATTTTTCAAACTACCATTGACTAAGAACACTTCTTTAGTCCTTCTCAAGTACTTAATAATGTTCTTAACTGCTATCCAGTGACTCTCATCGGGATCAAACTAATATCTGCTTGTTGCACTTAAAGCATATGATACTCTTTTAGCGTCTTGCATATTGAACCTATTCAGTACATTCTTTATGTAGGCATTCTGACTTATACCGATCAACCTTTTAGATCTATCCCTATAGATCATAATCCCAAGGATGTAGGCTGCATCTCCTAAGTCCATCATTGAGAAACACTTCCATAATTATGATTTGACACTCTGCAAGGTCGGGATGTCATTTCTAATAAGTAATATATCATCCGAGATATAGTACCAGAAAACAACCACGCTCCCACTGACCTTTTTGAATTCATAAGGCTTATCTTCATTTTTAATGAAACCAAATTCCTTAATTGCTTCATCAAAATGAAGATTTCAACTTTGAGAAGTATGGTTTAATCCATTAATGGATCTTTTAAGCTTGCATACCTTCATAGAATTCTTAGGATGAACAAACCCTTTAGGCTATATCATATACATGTCCTCAAGTAACTTTCCATTTAGGAAAGTTATTTTGACATCCATTTGCCATATCTCATATTCATAATGTGCGACTTTGGCAATTAGAATTCTAAGGGATTTAAGCATGGCTACAAGAGAAAAAGTCTCATTATAATCAACACCTTAACCCTGTCTAAAACATTTTGCTACTAGCCGTGCTTTATAAGTATGCACATTGTCATCCATGCCAGTTTTCTTCTTGAAAACTCATTTACATCCGATGGTCTTACCACTTTCGGTAAATCAACCAGGTTCCAAACTTGGTTGTCATACATGGATTGCATCTCAGAATTCATGGCACTAAGTCATTTATTTGCCTCAGGGCTACACTTAGCCTTCTGATAAGTATTAGGTTCATTTTGATCTACAAGAAACACCTTACTACTATTAGTAATAAGAAATCCAAATCTCTCAAGCTGATGTCTTACCTTGTCAGACCTACGTAGGCCTTATGATACCTTAGAGGTTCAACTCGTTCAAAACTTTATTGATCTCCCACTATTGGTTGAGTGTTTATTTATGGTTCTTGAACTTTTTCAAGAATTAATTTATTCTCAATGTTGTTTTTTGAAATAAACTCTTTTTCCATAAAGCCACCATTCTGAGCAACGAACACATTATTCTTAGTGGGATTATAAAAGTAGTATCCTCCGATTTCTTTATGATAACGAATAAATACACACTTAGTAGATTTTGCTGATAATTTTTCGGATATATGTCGTCGTACATAAACCTCAAAGCCGTAAATCTTAAAGAAAGACAAACTTAATATTTTCCTAAAACACATCTCATATGGTGTTTTATCAATCACTTTAGAAGGAACATGATTCAATGTAAACATAGCAATTTCTAAGGCATAACCCCAAAAGGAAATGGGAAGATCTGCATTACTCATCGTAGATCGAATCATATCAATAAAGTTTGATTTCTCATATCAAAAACACCATTCCATTGTGTTGTTGTTGGGGGAATTAACTATGAGACAATCCCACAGTTTTTAAGATGATCATCAAACTCTTGGCTTAAATATTCACCACCTCAATCAGATCGGAGTGCTTTAATAGTTTTACTAAGTTGATTTTGAAATCATTCTAAAATGTTAGAAATATCTCAAAAGATTCGCCTTTATATTTCATGAGATACACGTAACCATATCTGTTGAAATCATCAGTGAATGTAATGAAGTACTGATAACTACCACTATCCATTATGTTTATAGACCACATACATTGGTATGTATTAGACCCAATAAATCACTTACCCTTTCAATGTGTAAAGAGATTTTTTCATCTTGCCTAGTAAAGAAAACACACATGTTTCATATGATTCAAAATCAAATGATCTAAAAGTTCATCTCTATGGAGTTAAGAAAAGAGTTTCTCATTTATGTAGCAAAGACGACAATGCCAAAGGTAGGTTTGACTCAAATCATTTGACTTGAATCTCATTGTATTTATGTTAAGAATAGGAGTATCTGTGGACTTTTCATGTTGAGAATATACAAACCATCACATAAATCAGCATTCGCACAGAAAACATTTTTAAGAGAAATGGAGCATTTATTATTCACAATAATGAAATATAAAACCATCCAAATCCAAGCATGAAAATGAAATGATATTTTCGGTCAAGGCAGGGACATAATAACAATTATTTAAAACTAAAACAAGTCAACTAGATAAAATTAACTCATAGCATCCAACAATCAAGGCAGCAACCTTTGCTCCATTTCTAACTCATAGGATGACTTCTTTTTCTTTAGCTTTCTACTTTTGCATATTAATGCAAATGTGATATCCACATCATGTATCTAATACCTCAAAATCACTAGTAGACAAGTTAACTTCAATAAGTAAATACATGAAGCAATAGTCGCACTACTTTTTTTTTTCTTTAGATATTCAAGATAGAGCTTGCAATTCTTGAACCAATGCCTCGGTGCATGGCAAAAATGAAGATTTTCTTCATTTTCCTTTTGTTTTTGGGACCGTGAATTAGAAGCAACATGATGCTTGACTTATTTCATGGGTTTTGTGACAGTCACAATAGTCATGGCAACTTTAACCTTCCCTTAGCTATTTTTCTTCAAAGTTTTTCCTTTATGAACCATCAACACATTAGCAATTGGTTTCTTAACATTCTGCTCACTAGTTTTAAGCATCAAATACAACTCTGAGATAGACTTCTCCATGTTATCCATGTTATAGTTCATCACAAATTGTGAATAACTATCAGACAATGAATTTAGGATCAAATCCAGCCAACTATTGGCTTATGGGAAATCGAAGTCTATCAAGACGATTAATATATCCCTTTATTTTCTGAACATGAGGACTAACTGATGCACCCTCAACCATTTTGCTAGAATGAAGGTTCTAGACTATCTCAAAATCTTCTTGCCAAACCTGCTATTGGAACATTTCTTTCTGCATCGTAACCATGGTTGCCAACATAATGCATGCAAAATCAGTTGAGTCGTTGACATGCTTAGTACGTGCATCCTTCATGGCTTTTAAAGCATTGGCAGGTGGTTCATCAAGAATAAGATTATCCAGGACATACAACTTGTGTTCATTCTTAAGAACAATTCTCAAGTTTCTAAACCAGTCAAGCAAGTTTATCCCTAACAACTTATCCTACTCAAAAATGGATTTCGGTGATAAAGGATTAGTGTGATTTGAATAGGCCATATATCTACAAAAAAATAATACAATAGTTCATTTTAGTATAGAGAAATCGACTCATACTAAATTAACAACCCTTCTGAAAATACTATGTTAATTTAAGGGACTAAAATCCATGTTTAAGTTAATTAATTCCAAGATAGCTAAGCCATGACACTTTGAAATAGGTTATTTAGGTAGGTACCAATTACCAATTACATCATATGTAACTTTTAGTTGGTTATGTGAGATTATGATATATTAGGAAATTATACTAATATTGAATATCATTAAAATCTCTTTACGTTACCACTAGTTAACAATAGTCCTTCTATATTTTCTTTATCCAACAAATTTCAATTCCAAAAATGAAAAATCGCATAAAATTTCTCATTATTTTAGTCAATCAAATTAACAAAAACAACCCATTATTTTAACTTAGAAAGATATTAATTAAAATATTTTTAATTAACTCGGGCATACCTTTCACTTAGTATCTTATATTAATCCAATTAGGATTTAAGGTATTTTGAATCTTTATCTAATTAAATTTTTGATATATCTCATCTATCTTATATGATTTGTAATTCTTTTTATCTCTTATCTAATAGGAATACCCTAAGGATAACCACAATGAGATATATGATCAAAATCAATTTCAAAACATTAACCATGCATTCAACAATAGAATCAAATTAAATTAATCATATTAACCTAATCATGATTTATATCATGGAGACATACATAATTATTGAACAAAAACGAAATATGTATTCAACCCTATAATCATAGTAACATAAACATGACTTCTACCATGAACATACAAAATTCACATCGTTCAATATTAAAAACATATGTTAATCTAAATTTTCAAAACATGAATACTATCATTACCTCAAATCATACGTATGTATCAATATACATCAATTAACAACATACTTTAAAACCAATTTTAGATAACAATTATCACAAAACCTATATGTACATCATACATACACATAAATCAAGATCATATTTTCACACATATATCGTATATACATAAGAGAACATGCAAACTCTTAATAGAACCAAGCCTAACTCTGTAATACCATTGTTGGGTTTAGGGTCCATGCGTAGCGAAAAAATTAAAAACAATTGTAGAAAAACTCTTAATATGATCAAAAATATGTTCTATTAAACTAGATTTACAAAAGTAAACCATACCTTAATTCGTGATTTACTTCTTTGATCATTTGATCTCCAAGTCGTTCAAGCATTCATCCTCTATTAGAAATCCACAAATGAACATAACCACAATTTGGAGTGCTAACCCAAGAGAGATAGAAAACATTTTTCTTTCTCTCTCAAAATCCAAAGAACTCAAAAATAGCAAAAAATGAAAATCTTATTTCATTTTAAGGTTTTATACTCTATTTATATGTGTAGATAATCTCTCACTTAAAACCTATTCATAATACAACTATTGTATTTAGGCAGTTTAAGCAAATGACATATATGCCCCTATTAATAAGTTATCATATAACATATCGTAAGGGCTTTTATGTCATGAATTTTATCAGATAACATTCATTAATCTAAACCAATTAAAATTGTGCAAAGCCATTCTTTTTTTACAACCCAATAGGTTCATGCAATGTTGGTAGTGAACCAAAACCATTTTGGTACACAAGTCGCGAGCGGTCTTTAGCAAGACATAATGACCGCCTAAGTAGCATGAATATCAAAATTGATACAACTCTAATGAATAACATATATCATATCCTTTTGTTGTGCGATATCCTTTGATTAAACATAAAGCATAGAAAGTCACCCTTAATGTTCAATTGTACTAGTTTATATCTTTAGTAAACTAAAAATATCCAAGTGACATTGACCATATCAATTCACATGGACTTGGCCATTATTAATCTATAATATTGAGGGATCTACTGATATCTCTCTTATATGAGAGTGAAAAATTACGTCTTAATTGCACACCTTCAAATATTATTCACATAATTACCAATAACAATCTTTATAATCACCCGGTTAAAGACAACATTTGATTGTGTCAAATTATCACACTCCTAATATTGAAGTTTATGGTAATCTCAAGTCAAAGGACTAAATGATATACCTATCATAAGTAACACTTATGACATAATCCATGTGGTGTTCTCATAGCAGGTCAGTCCAGTACTTTGTTCCTAACAAGTACTTATGATCTCACTTCGTATCCTTATACATATGATCAACACATGACCATCAATCTAGATTTACACCAGTTTTGATTCATTATATTCCCTAGTATCATAATCGACTATGGACATTTACAATATTCCAACAAATATTCATATATCTTACAATAGGGTAAAAATGCAATCACTTGTAATAAAACAACAAATGAAAACCTCGATTTTATTAACTAAAATAATAGGATAAACAATGTTTGTATGTTGACCTAGGGCACGTGCCCAAACAATTTTTTGCAATATGAATACATGAAACACATCGTGGACTCCTGCTAGTTTAGGTGGCAAAGCTAACTTGTAGGCAGCCATACAAATTTTCTCACTCATTTCAAAGGGTCTAATGTACCGAGCATCGGTGAAACCTTAAGGAATACATAATTATTCTTTTTGATGTCAACATCCTGATTATCATTATCGGCATATTTCTTATGTCCGTTTTGTATAGTTTGTAGTCATTACTTAATCTGCTTAATTCTCAATGCGATCGTACACAATCTCTAGCCCTATCAACACCATGTTACTAACCTTTACCCAACATTCTTGAAACCTACAAGGTCTTCGATAAAGTGCCTCGAATGGTGTCATACCATAGCTCGCTTAAAAATATTATTCTAGGAAAACTTGAATAATGATTAGTAGTCCTCTCAACTTCAAGAGAAATCCAATGCATAAGCCCTGAGCATATCTTCTAGAATCTGGACAAGTCTCTCAGTCAGGCCATTTGACCAAGGATGAAATGTAGTACTGAGATTGGGCCTAGTTCTCATCTGAGTCCTAAACTATTCTAAAGCTTCAATGTATACCGTGGATCTCGATCCAAAACAATAGACATCGGGACACAATGTAGCCTTAAGATCTCATCAAGATATTTCCCATACAGCTTGTTTACTAGATCCCCTATGGAAATTGGAATGAATTTTACAGACTTAGTCAAACCATCTGCAATCACCCAAATCACATCATGATTCTTCCTTATCATCGGCATACCAGTCACGAAATCCATGGCTTTATGTTCCCACTTCCTATCGGGATTAAATAGGATTTGCAACATCCCTCCGCACTTCAGATCATTTGCTTTCACTTGCTTACAACTCACACATTCTTGTATATACTCAGCAATATTCACATTCATCCCCCAGCCACCAGTACATTCGTTTCATGTCAAAGTACATATTGATGCTCTTGGATGAATATTATAACGTGATCGATGAGCTTCCTGAAGTAAATCCTTTTGCAATTGTGTATGTGATTGTTTATCTATAGCCTATCTTTGAATCTCGATGCTACATCTATCGAAAGCTTCTAATATGAAATTCCCTCACTATCAACCTATGATTTGTACTTGCCATACTCAAAATAAACTCTCTCAACCTCAACCTCAGGCTCTGCTATCATCTCCTCTCATACCGAGGAACCTGAAACATCGACTTTCCCGTAGGTAACTCATGCATACACATCACTGAGACCTACTCGAGCATTCTATACTCCTTAGTCATCATTATACCCATATCCTCTATTTCCATCCTCACGTGACTCAAAGCATTTGCTACAACTTTACTTTTCCAATATGAAATTAAAGTGTGAAGTCGAAGTCTTCAAGAACTCGAGCTTACGTTTTTGTAGCATTATCAACTTGCTCTATGTAAACAAATACTTAGAACTTATGTGATCTGAGAACACTGTGAATATCTTACCATACATAAAATGCCTCTACAACTTCAAAGCAAACACAACTGTTGCTAACTCAAAATCATAAGTGGAATAGTTCTTTTCATGTATCTTCATTATCCCGAAGCATAGGCAATTACTCATCTTTCTTACACCAAACCACATCCCAAATTGATCTTCGAAGCTTCATTATAAAGAACCAATTCCTTCCCCATATCTAGAAGTACTAATATATGTGTCGAAGTCATCCTTTCTCATAATTCTTTGAAAGCACTTTTGCATTCTTTTGTCCACTCAAACTCCACATTTTTATGGGTTAGCCTTGTCATTGGTGTTGTAATCTTTGAGAGCTCTTTCATAAACCTTTAATAATAAACTTGCTAATCCTAGAAAACTTCTAGTCTCTGTTACCGTGGAGGGTTATGACCATTTCGTGATGATGTTAACTTTAGCGGATCTGTAGAAATCCCTTCTGCATTAACTATGTGACCCAGACTTTGTACGTCTAAGACCCAAAATTCACACTTGCTAAACTTAACCTACAATCGATGACCCTTCTAAGTCTGCAAGGTCTCTTTGCGATGTCTCTCGTGCTCTTCTTGAGTCTTGAAATAAATTATGATCACATCGATGAAGATAATGATGAACTCAATAAGAAAAGCCTAAAGACTCTGTGCATGAGATCCATGAACACTGCAGGTGCATTAGAAAGTCAAAATGGCATCACTATGAATTTATAATGTCCATATCTCATTCTAAAAGCAATTTTCTTTTTGCCTTCCTCCCGTATTCACAACTAATTATACCCCTACCTTAATTATATCTTCGAAAACAACTTCGCTCCCTATAATTGGTCAAATGGGTCATCGATCCTAAGGAGTGGATATTTATTCCTAATGGACACCTGATTAAACAGTAGATAGTTAATGAACATTCGCAAACTACGTCCTTCTTTTTCACGAACAACACCAGTGCTTCCCAAGGCGACATGCTTAGGTTAATAAACCATTTCTCTAACAATTCCTCAAGCCGAGTTTTCAACTCTGCTTTCTTCTTGGGCATCATCCTATATGGCGGTATACAAATAGGTTTCGCACTTGGAATAAGGCCAATAATAAAGTCAATATCCCGGAGTAGAGAGACACCAGGCAAGTTTGAGGGAAAAATTTTGGGAATTCTTTAACAAACTCATGAGAGTTTCCAACTACTGACTAATAGTTACTACCTTCCCACAGGTATACTAGGAATCCGAAAAGTAGCAATCTTACGAAAAGAGTATATACTAGCATGGTAAGCTGCTAACTAATCCATCCCTAACAAGGCCTTATACTCTAAGTACTCTGAGAATCGCAAATCATGTGATAAAACGTGATTCTCAATTTTAATTAAACACCACTTAGTCGTACTCAAGATTAAATTAAAACTGTTTTAGCTCTAACTAGTTTTAGTCCTAGATTATAAACCATTTTACCAGATAAAAATGAAATGGTAGAACTGAAACCAAATAAGATATGCATGCATCTATCACAAATGTGAGTCATACATGCCACCAACTATCAAGTGGCCTTTGTATCTACTTCTGCAATAGCATGCAATCCTCCCCTGACTAGTTGAAAATTTAGCTTTGGAACCTGCTTGTTTGTTATTTTAGTTGTTAGGAAACCCACCCTTGAAATGTCTAGCATGCCTACATCTATAACACACACCCCTAGGACTCTGAAATATTGTAGATGATGATGTTGTTGATTTACTTGGTCTTGACTCTTATGGTCCCTTACTCTTAGTATTCTTCAACAGTCATGGTGAAAATAGTGGTTTATACCCCGAATCGTGAGTAGTCGAGGGGCAGGGTATGAGTGGTCCCGCTAAGCTTGTTCAGTAACTTTGGCATTGTAAAGAAATGAGTGAAACTGCTAAAATGTTCCATGTTCTTACTTCTCTTATGGTAACCCATCTGATAAATGTCCCTAAACGTGCTCTTACTGACTTCTCGATCACCATTCCTATTCATCACTTATGGTGGTGGCATAGCCTCCTTATACTAGCAACTTCCCCCACATTAGTCTTCGACATAAAGGGTGTCGCTCGTGTCCTGAGGTGCTCATCAACTTTGTTATTGAATCTATGACCATTTCATCCACTGTAGCTACATAGTTTGGAGCAAAATCTTGCAACTCATTCTATTCTGATTTGTATTCACATACTAGACCGCCTCCTGCACTAGGTTCAAAAACTGGTGCCTCTTTGCATCTTTGGCCACTTTTAGGAAATATAGCTCATATAACAAGGTCTTGAATCTTGATCATGTGTCAACCAGTCCTTCGGCCCTCTTCACGAACTTCCATTACTTGTAATCCTTCTCTTCTAGGAGATATGAAGCAAGGAAAACCATAATGGGCTATTATTCTTTAATACTTCTTGCCCCTTCTCCACACATATGATCTCATGCTCAGCCTCGTTTGCTACTCTTTACCCATAGAAAATTGGTGCCGTACTTCGTAAAATCTTTTTGAATCTTAAGCATCCTAAAGGTTAATGTGTCTGCTGATAACACTTGTGGTAACACTAATGGTGCTATGAGATTCTCATCTACCCAAACAACAGATAGAGCTGCATTAAATTTTTCATTTTCCAGCCTTTGGAATGACTCACAAACTAGCTCCTATAACAAGTGGTTGCACCTATGGAGATTGTGGCGGTGGTGGCATTTGCGGGGTGCCACTGGTGCTCTATATCCTCTTATAGCATCTATGATCTTAATCAACCTATGCTCATATGTCGTAGAAAAATCCTTAAGTATCTTGTGATGATTCTCATTCATTTCAGCCATCTGGCACTCCATTTGAGTAGGCCATTGCTCCTCATCAGTCCCTTATGCACCCTTTGCACTACTTAAGCCATTAGAGATTCCACCTTGAGTACTCATTATGCACTATAAATAGCTCAAGGAAGTTAGTTCCAACACTTTACATAGGAGACAAGATGAATGAACAATATATCTAACGATATAGATATTATACACTTAATCAAAAAGCATCATAACATACACTTGTCCATTTTGAACCCTATTCCCACCTTAAGTTTGGTTACTTGTACATATTAAGTCAATAAAAGCCATAAGCCTTCACAAATGATTTCATTACTTAACTAGGACAAACCTTTTCCTAAGTTTCAACAACTTACTAATCCTTAAGGTGACTTAAGTTATATATTATTTGTGACTTTTAACTGAGTCATATTCCCAATTTTACGATAGGACTACACTTTTCCCTCTAGCTCCATTACCTATGGTTAGGATATCAATTGCGACTTTTCTTAGGTACTAATGCATAGAATGAATACTAACTATGGTCATCACCCACTTAGTTTCTAGGTTCATTTTGTCTACTTTCCAATACTAACTATAACGATCCCATTTCCTAGAGCCAAGGCCATCAGGATTAAACCATTGCCAAACGAGTCATGCGATTATCTAGTAAGCCTTAACCTATGAAAATAAACAAGACAACCAAGAAAAGACTACTAAGACATAAAAATAGTGTGAAAATAAAGTCTTCGAAGTCTATTAGGTGTGAAAATAAAGTAAAGAGTCTTACAAAAGTTTAACAACTAACATATAGGTTTCAAAAAGTATACTGGTAGTAAAATCCCCTATATATTACATAATGTCTCAAAATCAATTAAACATAAATGGAACAGCCTTGCAAAAAAGAAAAGAGGCTCTACATTATAACCTTGCTCTTACCTTTATCTTAAACAACAGCTGAGGTACTAGGAAGTATAAAAGTAGTAGGGTGGGCAATATTTTAATGGGCTTAGTAAAGCGAAAGCTTGTTTTACCCTCAATCATCCAATTAATATTTGATGCATATTAACTAACATGAACAAGGTTATTAACCAGCTCCTACTATCATTCTGGGCACTAAAGAATAATATAAACAAGCATATTATACAATGCAAGACATAATGAAACAAGTGTTATCAAGATAGTCAAAAGATTTCAATGATAACATGAATGCCATATAGTTAACAAAGTGGAAACCAAATACAAAGTGGAAACCAAATACAAAATGTGTAAAATGACAACAAACTAGTTTCAATAGTATCAATTATGACCCGACCTCAATAGATTGGTGTCTAACAACCAACTGGCTTTAACGGTATTCAATAGGATTCAGCCTCAACAAATTGGTGTTTAATCATAATGGAGAGACATGACCGGTGCCCCCCTGCTCTCCAATTTGATGTACCATTACAATTATTCATTCCAAGCACATTAGTTTTAAAGGCATTCATAATTAGAGAGCTCGAAGGACACGATGAAATGGAAAGACAAGATGTATTCAACTTGATTCAAACGTGATATCAACCATTCACTATCATAAATTTTAGAATAACTAATAGTATGACATGATTAAAGATAAAGCAAATGCTCTTATAAGTTGGGTTTTAGGGTTCATACGCAGTAGAAAATTCAAAACAATTTTTTGAAAAATGCCAACATGATCAAAAATAAGTTCCATTAAACTAGATCTACAAAAGTAAATCGTACCTTAATCCATGATTTCTTTATTTGATTGTTCGATTTCCAAGATGTTCAAGTGTGCATCCTCTATCAAAAATCCACACACGAATGATGACCACAATTAGAAGTGCTAGCCCTAATAGAGATTGAAAATGTTTTTCTTTCTCTCCTAAAATCTAAAGAACTGGAAAATAGAAAAATGATAATCTAATTCATTTTTAGGGTTTCAACTCTATTTATATGTGTAGACAAGCTCTTTTAAAAAAAACTATTTTTAATACAACTATTCTATTTAGATAATTTAAGCAAATTTATCATATATCCCTATTAATAAATTATCATATAACAAATCATAAGAGCTTTTATGTCATGAATTTTATCATATTAAATTAATTACTTTGGACGTATTGAAATTGCGTAAAGCCATTCTTTGTGTACGACCCAATAGGTTAATGCGACGTTGGCAGTGAACCAAAACTATTTTGGTGCACAAGTTGTAAGCGGTCTCTAGTAAGGCATTATGACTACCCAAGTAGCATGAATATCAAAATTGATACAACCTAATGAATAACATATATCATATCCTTTTGTCCTACGATATCCTTTGCTTAAACATAAGGCATGGAAAGTCACCCTTAACATTCAATCATAATAGTCTTGATCTTTAGGTAAACTAAAAACATCTAAGAGACATTGATCATATCAATTCACTATGACTTGGCCATTTAACAGTCTAACATATCGTGGGATCCACTGTTATCTCTCTATATATGAGAGGGACAAACTCTATCTTGATTACACATTCACATATTATTTACATGCTAACCAATCATAATCTTTATAATCTTCCAATTAAAGACAACATTTCATAATGTCAAATTACCTTGCTCCTAATATTGAAATTTATGGTGATATCAAGTCGAATGACTAAATGTGATACCTATCATAAGTAAGACCTATGACTTAATCCATGCGGTGTTTTCATAGCAGGTCGATCTAGTACGTTCCCTAACACGTACTCATGATCTCAATTCATATCCCAATACACATGATCATACATGACCATCAATCAAGACTCACACTAGTCTTAACTCATTATATTTCCCAGTATAATAAACGACTAGGGACATTTATGATATTACAACAAATATTCATGGATGTTGTTATAAGGTAAACATGGAATCACTTATTACAAAATATCAAATGAAAACCTCTATTTCACTAACTAAAATTATAAAATAAACAATGTTTATAGATCGACATAGGGCACATGCCCTAACATTACCTCTAATACTGGTTTCCTAACTTATCCTTAGCCTCGAGAAGTCCTTGGTGTTGTTCCTCGAGTATCTATTTTGTATACACGCTAGGTAAGTTTCTACACCAAACTATACTAGTGAGTTCCAACATCATTTTTAGTTATTTAAAGTATTACTTAAAGTGATTTATTAATTCCAAGTTGTTAAGATTTCCATAAGCTTTCCAATGGTATAAAGAACGATGAAAATGAAGTTAGAATGAACAAGCTAAGCAAGTTTTATGAACCAGGTGAAAATTAGTTTGACTAACACTGTATTGGCGTCGCGGGTTTACCCAAAAAGCGTTGAGAAGGCGTCAATGTCGAGGAAACTCAAAATTTATTGGTTTCCTTGTTCCCAACTTCTAACAAATTTCAAACCCCATTTGGGACTTCAAATACATCAAAAATAGTCTAAATTTAAGGGTTCCATCGACTCAAAACCATCAAATATTGTTTGAAACAAATTTGTATAAAAACACTCCAAGAATCCAAAGTTTTGTTGCAAAACATTGTAGCCTTGGATTTAAACCAACATTCAACAAGAAACCATTTGTTCATCACCAATTTGAGTCGAAGCATCAAATTGAACTCCAAAACCATATATACAACTATCTGAACCATGAAGAACAAAATTTGAAGTCGAAACCTTGCAAATAAACATTGAAAACTTAGGGTAAACACAAATCCAAGACTACACACCCATAATCAACAATTCCATTCAAGATTTTGCAAGTTATGTTGTGAGATTTACCTTATTTTAGTGATTTCGATCTTATGGAGGTTATCGTAGCTCTTTAGCACTCCAACCCCACCTTTTCTACACTAAACCCTAGCCTCCATGTATGGTATCTAGAAGCGATTAGAACTTAGGTTGTAACTAGTATTTATATGTATCTAAAGATCTAGGGTTTAAGTGACTAACTCCTAACCCTTCATCTTGTTTTGTGCCCATTAGTTTAAGGACCATTTAATGTCCTTAGTTAAGTCCATCCAATTTGGAAATTTTTTTAACCAATATACTCTTACTTTTTCCACAAGTAATTATATTATTATTAGTAAATAATGCACATAGTTTAAGCATGTTAACTCACACAAAATCTTATTTATTTGTTTAATTATTCACAATATGAATTTATTCCTAAATTCGAGGACATGGGCATCACAGTATTAGACTTAATAGCTTGAAGTTTTCACAGAACTTAATGTTGCTTTTTATCTAATTAATTTATTTACGATTTCTAAGGATTAATTTAATAAAATTAGAATGTTTCGTTTTCATTGATATAAGGAAAACTAGTATCTTGATAAGGGCTATCAACTTACTTATGATTCAAGTTTCAAGATCGTAAAACACTTAATAATACAATGAAAGTATTATTAAGACTATAATTTGAGTAATATGTTTGGACACAAAAAAGATTATTATTTCATTGTTTTGAATATTCGTTTAGGCATTCTTTTATATTGAATTGATTTGAATTTAGTTTTAGTAAATTTGAGTGGCGTTAGTTAAGTTAGTTTAATTAGTTTAATTAATTTTCATAGTGTAATTATATAATTAATTCCTTTTTTAGTTAAATTAAAGTAAAAAATAATTAAAACTATTGGAAAACCCATTTTCCAAATAAATTTGCAAAATCCTTATAGATACTATACCATTTATCACTACCATAAAAATAAGAATATATGAGATACTTATTCTACACATCGGCTTATAAACTTAGCCAACTTAGTGAAGCTGGATGCATACTCTACTACTGTCATGTTGCCTTCTACCAAGGTGGTGAACTCTCTGATCTTATCAGCCTTCAGCGTCTCAGGAAACAACTCATCATAAAACATGTGCTTGATTTGTGGCCGACTCATATTTGATTCGTGTGTCATCTCAATAGATAACCACCACTTGTGTCTAGTGTGCTCCAATAGAAAATTCATTACTGGAACCATAGTCATGTCATTAATAACAAAAGTTTTGACTATCCATATTTAGAATTCACAACTCAGCCTTACTTGGATTTGGCTCCCCATAAAAGTGCAACACGTAGTATTTCATAAATTCTTTTTGAATCTTGCCTCTCCTGTGAGCCTTAATATCCTCATCTACTGTGGATGCGGCTGCTGCAGGTGTTGTGATAAAATTGGCACCCCTTTTCTAGACCAGTCTTCGTGATTAAAAGCTAATCGAGGTACGAGCTCTGGTGTTATGGGTGCAGGCTTAGGTGCCCCCTAATATTTACTTCATTACGTAGCAACTCCGTCATGAGTGCCATATCCCTATCTTGCGACTTAGCTAAGTCAGCGAGCCTTTGATTGTGTAATGAAGCCATATCCTGAATGGCTCCATGGTGCAACTTTGTCATCACAGAATCACGCTACTCAATCTAGTCGCGATAATAACTCTTCTCTCCATCCTAAGTTTCCCATTAATTATAGAAACTCCCACCTGATTCCTTATTATGCACTGTGGAGCAACATTAGGGGATTAGTCCCACGAAATAAGAATGTATATAGGAAAACATATCTAAATGATATAGTTATTACAACATAGAGCAATCACATTATAAAGCGTTTTCCTTCATGTTTTCAATCCTTTCCCATCAAAGTATTGGTTATTTTTACACATTAAGGCGACTTGAACTAATGTCTCATATCATTAATTTGTTTTAACTTAAAATTGACCCATAAGTATTAAAGGCTCTAACTATTTAGGTTTCACTAACCTAACCATTTTTCTCTATGTTCTAATGCATATGCTCTGATACTAACTATGACAACCCCACCTATAGAATCGAGATGCAGTTGCCCGGTCCAAACTACCATATAGGCCCAATACTTGAACCAAGCCCAACAAAATAGTTTAGCGCGCCTATAACAACCTACAAAACATCATAACTAAAGCATACAGATAATAAGTGCAGAAATAAATAAATGGGGATCTATATGTAATACCATGTAAACTATAAACAGGATAAAAATTTGTATAATAGGTAAAGACATTCCAATTACCATCAAAATGATCACTACAAAAAAATAGCAAATCAGAAACGGAAATTTCCGTCTCTGATTTGTTAAAATTCCGTCTCTAATTGCAATCGAAACGAATGTAAACTAATCAATTCCGTCTCTAAAAACGTCGTCGCTGATTCAATCGAAACGAAATGCGATTCCGTTTCTGATTTAGAGACGGATCAGAAACGGAATAAATTCCGTTTCTGATTATTTCCGTCTCCGATCCGTTGCTAATCGTCGAGACGGATCGAGACTAATTTGATCCGTTTCGATTTATGTATCTTTCATAAACGAAAATTAGAGACGGAAATAGCAACGGAATCCAAAGATTTCGTTGCTATTTCCGTCTCTAATTTTCATTTTTGTTTAGTTTTTAAAGTATTACATATATAGGTCTCAATCCAAGCACATTTAACTCGCCAATATATAATAAAAATCATAGCTAAATAATATATTGATATTACACAATTTATATAAACTTATCATATCCTTAACATTATCTTTTCTCAATGTACGTACACGAAACAACAAAAACAATCTAAAAAGTTTCTATATCGTATCTTTCTACAAAAGTAAAAGCAAAAATTGTTCTAAATAAAAAAAATAAAAAATGAAGTGTTCCGAGATTATATAAAGTTGATTGTGCTTCAAATAATACTTGACTTCGTACAAAACACCCGAAAAAGATCAAAAAGAAAAAATCACTAAATTATACAAACAATAATAGGATCATAAACAATATTATGGAATATAAACACAAAGATAAATAAAGTAATAAAGAAAAAGAAATTCATCATTATCCGTAAAGAACATAGTGTTATTTAGCAAATTATCTCTCGCTCCAAACTATAACATAGCAATGGTTTGTGATGCTTATATATATAGTCTTGATGTTTCATGATCAATATTTAAGACTGCAACATACACAACCTATCATGCATGATTACGTTTAAGAATTAAAATTAAAAGAAAAATATTTATGCTCGACAACAAAGAAAATAAAACCTAAATTGCAAATTAATTAATTAGAGTCGACTAGTTTATTCTTATAAAAATAAAATAAAATTAAGACTTGTTTACAACTTTTAGAAATCACAGCCAAAACCATGGATGTCGATGTATCACTAGAGAACCTTGTTTTCACAAGATGTGGTTTAAAACCTCAAATAGAACTAGGAACAATTGGAAACAAGCTTTCATTAACCTATTTTAAACACACAGATATATGCACACAACAAAAATATGTTCTACAACTTTTTTAAGTTTGAAAACTTTACATTGCAGGCTGTGAAAAAAAGCTTAGAAGGTCCGATTTGGTTCCTTCTCATATCAAACAACTAGAATCATTCCGCATAAAGTTAATTTCTAGCAAAGTGAGAGTGCAATCATATAGATGCTATTAGAAAGTTAATTTCTAGCAAATGAGTCATCCATGCAAACTAAATGGTGAAACCGAAATTAATAAAACCATAAAAATGCAAGGAGAAGGAAACAAACAGAAAGAATCAAGTGTTAAACTTACTCAATGAATGGTACCCAATCATTACTATGTTTGGGAATGGTTCAATGTATCGAGTCTTGTTCCATTGTTGAGAGGCCGCTTCTAGATATGAACGCATACCTACAAGCCATGAACCCGGATCCCAACAACCGCAAAAAGAATGAGAAGGAAAAACAAAGTGAGAAAAGTGCAAGAAATAGAACCATTTTCAAGTCCCTAAAAGGAAAAAGAATGATTCAAATTCACATCAATAGTTAGTCTAAAAAACAACCAAAGAGAAACATCTAACATACCATTGCCACCGAATTCTCTAAACCTAAGGCACTAATACCAAAATCTCAGTGATCTTCTAATGTGGATATTTAAGAGAATAGGAATGTGGGCTCATAAACTATGAAAATCCATTATGCATCAAACAAAGAATCCATAAAATGATCAACAGTGGTTTCTCGCTCGAAATTATCTCCATAATAAGTATTCCAAAGCTATAAATATCACTCTTCTCATTCAACATGCCAAAAAGCATATTCAGGAGCTATGTAGCCGCAAAAAATTATTTGGTTAGTAATGAAGTAGGTAAGAATGCACACAAACAAGGATGAAAAATCTTTACAAGGAAATACACTAACCCATATGTTCCCATCACACGAGTTGTAACATAACTCCTTTCCGAAACAAGAGCTTAGCAAGTCCAAAATCTGATACCTTAGCATTCCACCGACTCATGGTCCAAGAGAATGTTGCTAGATTTTACATCTCGATGAACAACCTTTGGTTCAAGACCCTCGTGAAGGTAGGCCAAGTCAGCAGAGCAAAATTCTCTTTGAATCGAATACACAAACTATAACGAATTCATCTAGTCATAAATCCAAGTTGTCATACCCTTTTGCAGTCCCAAGGATAATGTTCATTCGAATCTCCCATGTAAGTGGGCTTACTAGTCCGACATCTCCATGAAGCCATTGTTCAAGATTACCATTATCTATGTACTCATAAACAAGCATCCTAATAGAAGACATATGACAGATAGAGCAAGAAAATCATGATTACCAAAAGATTGCAATGACATAAAAATAACGCAATGAAAAAATAAAAGGCGAAAACCTCGTAAGCACCCTCCATGCAAGAAACCAAGCAACCGGACCAGCATTTTTGTGCCTAACACGCCCTATTGCCTCTACTTCGACTCTAAACTCCTACTCACTTGACCCCGATAAAATATTATTACAAAAAACCCTTAAAGATTTCATGAAAACTAAATAATTAAAGGAAACGTAAAACAAGAAAAAAATGAAGCATAGTACGTAGAGAAGAGAATTTGATTCATTGCCAAAATAATTGAAAGAGCCAACTCGTACCACAAAGATAAAGCCAAGAGCATGTGCAAAGAAAAAAGAAGATAAAGATAAAAGAGAGATGAACAAAAGAACAAACCGCAAAAGAAAAAAGATTTTGACTTCACAAATTATTTAGCTCACAATTTTTTCATTGGCAAGAGACTCTTAACCACAAGTAACCACAAGTACACATAAAAGATGAAAGTGAAAAAATAAAACCATGTGCCTCATCGCTTTCAACAAGACGATTAGAGTTTACCAACACTTTGAGAATTATAATTTGCATTCTTGCACCATGAAGCTCCAAAGAAATGACCTTTTTGAGGTGTTCAATGAAGCAATTCAACATGGTACAAAACTACACTTGAAAACTTAAATAGACTTCACACAATTTGATTTTGCCCCATGTTATACTTGAAATCAAATGTAGCTAATTAAAAAGTATGCGTTGCGCGTTACACACCACATAAAAACTACCCGAAACTCGCTCATCAAACTTTGAATGTTGCTACAAGATAGCAAAAAGTGATTCAATAGCCACAGCAGCAAGCTTTGCGTGCTGTGATGCTAGCTCCCTTGCTCGTTGAATTCCGTTGCTCTTACCCCAGCATCAACAAAACCCCAGCATCAACAAAACCTCTAACAAATTTCAAGGTTCGACATTCAACCTAACATCTATCCAAACAACCTAATCGCATGAAAAATCAAACAACACAGACGATCGGAAACGCTAGAAATTGAAACCCTAAAAAATGGCACAAACAACTAGCTAGGGCATCGACAACAATCTCGATAGAAGCATCGATTGAAGATGCTTACCAGAAATTTCATCAACGCGAAGGTTCGAGACGAATCGGAAACTGAATCCCTGGACGAAGAGAGGAATTTGAGACGGAGAGAGTGAGAGCAGAGAGAGAGTCGCGAGAGAGAGAGAGAGCAGAGAGCGGCGACGCTGAGAGAGAGAGAGAGAGAGCGGTGACGGTGAAAGAGAGAGCAGAGAGCGGTGACGGTGAGAGAGAGAGAGAGAAGCGGTGACGGTGAGAGAGAGAGCGGCGGTGACGGTGAGAGAGAGCGGTGAGGGAGAGAGGTTTCGTTGAGAGAGAGAGAGAGAGAGAGTGCGGTGAGGGAGAGAGATTTTAGGGAGAGAGAGAGTTTTGGTCCCCATTTTTGAATTATCGAGATCGAAATACGCACGAATCTCGAGACGTAATGGACGGTTGTAATAAATGAAAATTTTGGTGGGAATGTTGGCGCTATTTTTTATAGACGGAATTAATTCCGTCTCTATTTCCGTCTCGATCCGTCTCAAATCCGTCTCTTGAATGTTTCCGTCTCAATTCCGTCGCTAACTTTTTAATTTAGAAACGGAACTTATTCCGTTTCTAATTCCGTTTCTGATTTAGAAACGGAACTTATTTCCGTTTCTAATTCCGTTTCTGATTTGCTTTTTTTTGTAGTGGATCTAACTACGAGAAATAACGTTCAATTTACCTAAAAGACGTGTTTTAATACAAACTAGATGCATAAGTTCTCAAAATCAAATATATATATATATAGATTGTAGTAAGCCAGCTCACATCATAAGAGAAGGCTTAAAGCGATCGCCTTTTCCTTGCCTTGATCTAACGCCAATGTGTAAGGTCTTAAAATGTAAATGGGGTGCGCTAAAACATACAAAAAGCTCAATAACGAGAAAACCCACTCAACCATTAAATATGTAAGTACTACCTAATAAGCATGTAAGAACTAGCAAGAATAAACAAGCAAAGAAATCATTAAGTGGTAGCATGAAAGCAAGATTAATAAGAAAATAATCAAGGAACCATTGAGTAGTAGCTTTTAGATAAGATTTTTAAAGATTTTTAAACCAAGTTCATCATGTAAAAGGATTCACAAGAAGAATAGCATAAGATATAGGAATGTATAAATCTGAGGTTCCATTTTGATACATGCTAGTTATTAACTAGAATCCAGTGACTAATTCCCCTACTTTTGAGGCGATGAATACCATTAGTGAACACAATGGCCAATATGCCCTCTAGTTAGTCTCATCAAGCAAATAGTAGGTTCATCCAAAAACATCACTAATATATGTAATGTAATCACATAAATTCTTGAGAAAGTAACCTTAACTCATTCCTTAAATAACCGATCATAAGGTTCTAGGAGAAGGTAGCCTGACTCATTCCCTTATGACCACTTGTATGTCAGTTATCGAAGTGTAATCCAAGCGGTGGATCAATGGCCTACCCCGATAACACTTCCGTTTATGAATAAAGGGCCTTTGGTTGCAATAACCAATCTTATCGGGCCAAATAATCACAAGTACAACGCACATACATTCCGTAGATAAGAAGATTCAAGCTAGTAACAAGATTCGACCCCTGGTTAGGCGTCGTGCAGTGATGCCCCAACACCATTTCCTAGTGTCCTTGCTGCCTAGAGGCACCCGTCCCTCGAGTTACTTTTTTAAGAGTGGGGCTCCTATTGGAGACCCCTCATTTGACCAGTGGCTGACGGTGATGTCACATTTATCCAGCTGTGCTGTTACGGCACTACCATCACCATGGGCTCCCCCACCACTAATTTTTGGCAGCAACACCCAAATTTCTCCAAAATTTCTTAAGTCTCCATAAATGGGAGATTTCCAACCCATTTGGGGTCTTTAAAATACAAACACTCCATTGTTTGGTAGTAAGACTAACATTAACGGCCTCCAAAGGCTCCACACATAAAAGAACACGAGATCAAGAGAGACGAAGAGAGAGAAAGAGAGAGAGTGAGAAAAGTCTCGTACCTTGTTGAATTTTATAGTTGATTCCCTCCACTACCATCGACCCACCATTCCTAGCTAGGTTTCTCTCCACTCTTCTCACTATCTAAATTAGAGGGAAATGAGGTCGCACAACTTATAACTAGTTTACATAGGTAGGGTTTAGGGAGTAGTGTTTCCAAATATCCCCATAAATTATCAAATTACCATAAGTGTGCTTAAACCCATTTATGTGTTTTTATTAAGTTAGTTCCCCTACCTTAAAGCTAAATTCCACTTAATCAGCTTAATTAATATAAATTACACACATTAGGCACACTATTTCACAAATAAAATATTAACTTGCCAAAATACCCCTAATATGGGTCTTTGGAATTTTTGGTTCGTTATAAAGAGTCATCATAATAATAAATGTGGTTGTATTGGCTATTGTGTTTGTTTCCACATCAGTTGTAGTGATTAAACATTCTAGTCCAAAGATATTTGCATAGACATTTGTCGGACCACCAAAAAAATGTCCACCAATTCCTTTGAAAGTTTGTTGCTCTTCCATCACGATCTCTCAATGAAACACCATTTAAATAATAGTTTTTTTTTTGATGTTTTGGAATTTTTTTGTTTGTTGCTTTTGCCCGTGGATTTCGAACACACAAGGCCGAGACCATTGACACCTATGCAAATATCTCTAAAGATCTCGGTCGGCTCCCGCCATGACCTTAAAAGAGGACTCGGTCTCAATGGGAGGTGACCAAGACCTCTTTAAAAGCCTCAATGGGTGGTGAACTAGACACGTGTTGAATGTGCACAATAATTTCCCTTATTTTCCTATTATGTTTAGTAGTAGTAAATGGGATATCGTCTCCACGTGGATTTTTCGAATCTATTAAGAATTAAGGGTATCCTAAAGTTTTACTAGATTTAACTTGCTTTAATTTAACTAATCTAATTAAATGAGAATTAAACACTATTAATCTAAAAAAACAATTAATTAAAATAATTAAACTACAAACAATTTTAAATTTTATAAACTAATCTAATGCAATTGAAACAAACAATCAAATAAATCTATAAATTAATATAAATGATATATATAAACAAACTTCCACTAAACAATGTAATATACTTGGATTGCATTCAAACACTAAAACATACAATCACTTCATAACATAGTTATAATCATAACACATGAAATATTAGAATCATTAAATCCAAATTTATAATAGGTTGATAGCAGCCTTTGGCCAGCCATCAATTTTCCTAAACTAATGGAAAAGTTATATCCTTATCATTATAAATTTACCTATTAGATAAAGTACAATATCATAGAAATAAGATAACATTAACAGTCAATGAAAATCATGCCTAATCTAAATCAAAATATGCTAATTAATAAATAACTTAAAAGATAATCACCTAGAACAACCATTCGAGAATAAGCCTAATAGATTAATCCTAGTTACTATTATAATTGTTGTCAATAATCATAGACATAGATTTAGATACCCTATATTAAGGAACATATTGGCCACTATGCACTTAATATAAAGAATCATTAGTAGTAATATCCAAAAACAACTTATTAAATATGTGACTAACATGTATGAATAGATTTAAAGCATTAAGTACTTTATTTCTTAATTATAACTATATAATAATCCAAAGTATATACATGTCTAAGGTTTCTTTAGATTAACAAACTACGCACTCATGCTAATATAATTAAAAGACATAAATAAATAAATACTTCTTAAATAAATCAAAGTTCTAATATAGTTTTACATATAAACTCAATAAAAACTAATCTTATAAAGGTAGAAGGTTGAAAAGAAGAAAGTAATTTCAAGCACTAAGATTTTATTTATAGTTTCCCTAAGTGTACAAATCATAGATAAAAACAAATTCCTTGTTCTTATATGAAAGACTCATCACCGACCTTAGCAATTTGTCAATAATTCCAGTTTGTACAAAAATCACTGAGTTAATCACTGAGTTTAGCTTTTTGTGCTCCACCGGTTCAGCTAGCAATTTCTGGTATATATTTAAATTAGTTGTGGATTCGTTGACACTTCTCTACTACTGATTTAAGTCACAATTTCTAGTGTAAATTCAAATCATTGGCAATTTCTGGTATATCGTCGTGGGCTGCACCAGCCCTTTTAGTGAAAAAGAAGGGCGGTAATTTGAGGCTTTGCATTAATTATAGAGAGTTGAACAAGGTCACCATTCAGAATAAATATCCATTGCCTCAAATTGATGATTTGTTTGATCAATTGAACGGTGTAAAATTCTTTAATAAGATTGATCTTCTTTCTGGTTACCATCAATTAAGAGTCAATTAAAGACTAGTTTGATAAAACTCTTTGATGATGTTTGTACCAATGTAGAATGGAAAGGTTTATTACCATTCTTAAAGATTCTTGAGAAGAATTATCATGTTCATAATTAGGAATTAGTAGCGATTGTGCTTACTTTGAAGCTATAGAGACACTATTTATATGGGGAAAGCTTCACGATATTTTTTTATCATAAAAATCTGAAGTACTTATTCTCTAAGAAGGAGTTGAATATGAGACAAAATTTATGGTTTCAACATTAGAAAGGCTTTGATTTTAGTCTTGAATACCATATATGTAAAGCAAATGTTGTTACTGATGCAGTAAGCAGAAGGAATGTTGAGACATTAAATGTAGCTAGTTGGTTGAATTACGAGTATGACTTGCTCAAAAAATTCATTGGTATGACTTTGTCAAATATTCCTGAGGCCGATGATGAACCAATTTGTGCTCGGCTTATGGTACAAATGGTGTCTATTTAGAGAGTGATAGAATGTTAGTAAAGTGATGAGAATTATGAGAAGTTCAAGGGGTTGCACATTATAGTAATAATCCAGATTTAGCTGAGTCTGAAGATCAGTGTTTAAGGCTTAGAGGCGGACTATGGATTCCATAAGTGGCTGAGATTCAAGATGAGATATTAAGAGAAACTCATTGATTTAGACATAGCATTCATCTTGGCAGGATCAAAATGTATCATGATATGAAGCGATTGTATTAGTTACTAGGGATGAAAGCAAATGTAGGTGACTATGGTGGGGAGATATAAGATTTTTCAATAGGTTAAGGCCGATCGGCGAAAACTTGGGGGTATGTTGCAGTCACTTCCCATAATACGATGGAAATAGGAAAATATTGCAATGGATTTTTTTTTACTCATCAGCCTACTTTTCCAAACAAACATGATGCGGTCTGGGTTATTATTCATAGATTGACGAAGTTTGCTCATTTTCTTCCTATATCCATTTGAGATACTCTTACACATATGAGCTTGTTATGTGAGTGAGAGGTGGCTTGCTTATTTGGAGTGCCATTGACGATAGTTTTGATCGAGATGTTTTGTAGACACGGGGTTGTGGGAGAGCATAGAGGAACATTTTAGCACTCAGTTTCATTTTAGTACTACATTTCATCAATTGGTGAATGGTCAAACTAAAAGGTCGATCCATATGTTGGAGAACGTGCTTAGGGCTTGTATACTGAGATTTGGAGGTTCATGGAAAGAATACATACCTTTGTGTCAGTTCTCTTAAAATAATAGTTGTTAATCGAGTAATAAGATGATTCTATTTAAGGTTTTGTATGGGAGACGTTATCGTTCTCCTGTCGGTTGGGATAAACTGGAGGATTTGGCAGAGTTGGGATTACAGATGGTTCGAGATCACACAGAGGTTTTGTAGCAGATTCATCTAAATTGAAAGTGGCTCAGGAAAGGAACAATAATTATTATGATCTCAATAACCAAGTTATGGAATACAACGTAGAGATTGGGTTTACATGAAAGTCTCCCATTTCAAATGCCATTATAGATTTGGTCTGAAAGGAAAGCTCTCTCCAAGGTTTATAGACCATTTGAGATTGTGAAACAAGTTGGGAAGGATGAGTATAGACTCGCATGTCCTAGTTGAATGGAATCAATATGATTTGTAAGGTGACGTGTGTTGGGTTTTGGGGTTCTTACGCAGCGAAAATTACAAAACGATTTTGACAAAAACCTCAACAGGATCCGAATCTAATTCCATTAAAAAAGTTTAAACCATGAAAAACTTAATCATAACTCAGTCGCAATATACCTTTCTGAATGTTGATCGATCTCTAAGGCGCTGCCAACGACGAACGCCCTCTACCAGTAGTCCACACACGAACGGCGATCGAGATTCGAAGTGCTAGCTTCGAGAGAATACCAAACCTTTTTGTTTCTCTCCAAAACGATCCAGAGCATACCAAAAACCCTAAGTCATTTCTTAAACGAAAAAAAAAAAGAGTTTTGGCCTTTTGATCTTTCGTCGTACGTGTATTGTAACTTAAAGTGTCTATTTATACAACCCTTGTATATAGACGGTTAAGTAAATTACAAATATACCCCTACTTAAAGAAGTATAAGTGTAATACACCACAAGGACGTTTCCGTCAAGAATTTTATCATATAAAATTCATTTTTCTGAACCATCTTAAAATCTCGCAAAACCATTCTTAGTGTGCAACCCAATAGGCTCATACAACGTTGGCAGTGTACCAAAACACATTTTGGTATACAAGTCATAAGCGGCCTCTAGCAAGACATTATGACTACCCAAGTTGTACGAATATCAAATCGAAACAACCTAATTAATAGTGTATATAACATCCTTTTGTCACACGATATCCTTTTGATCAAACATAAGGCATGGAATTGTCATCCAACATGTTCAATCGTACTAGTCTCGATCTCTAGGTAGACTGAAAACATCCAAGTGACATTGATCAATATCAATTCACTTAGACTAGGCCTTTTAACAGTCTAACACATCGAGGGATCCACTAGATATCTCTCTTTATATGAGAGGGACAAATTCTATCTCGACAACTTCATCACATTGCTCACACGGTAACCAATCACAACCTTTATAATCGTCCGGTTAAAGACAACGTTTGATCGTGTCAAATTACTGTGTTCCTAATGTTGAAGTCTCTGGCAATCTCAAGTCAGAGGACTGAAAAATATACCTATCATAAGAAACAACTATGACTTAATCCATGTGATGTTCTCATAGCGGGTCGGTCCAGAACTTTGTTCCCTAACAAGTACTCGTGATCTTGATTCGTATCCCTATACGTATAATCATCATATGATCATCAATCAAGACTCACACTAGTCTTAACTCATTATAGTTCCCAGTATAATGATCGACTAGGGACATTTAGGATATTTCTATAAATACCCATGGATCTTATTATAATGTAAACATGCAAATTAATTATAATAAACAGCAAATGAAATCCTCTATTTTATTAACTAAAAGTATTCATAAAGACATTTATGGATTGACCTAGGGCACATGCCCCAACATCTCCCACTTGCACTAGGGCCAATCATACATGCATTTAATGCTTAATGATCTAACATGACCATCACGTTTTGCTTGTGGAAGAGTTTTGTCAACGGATCCACAACGTTGTCTTCAGTATGTACTTTGCAAATCTTTACGTCTCCCTTCTCAATAATTTCTCTGATGAGATGAAAACGCCTGAGTATATGTTTGGATCTGTGGTGTGATCTAGGTTCCTTGGCCTATGCCATTGCCCCGTTATTATCACAATACAAACAAACAGGGTTAGCAATACTTGGAACCACACCTAGTTCAAAAATGAACTTTTTGATCCAAACTCGCTCCTTTCTTTGCACGACGACGCCGCAATATACTCACTTCGTTGTAGAATCTCGCCACGCCTCTTACTTCGAACTTTTCCACCATCGCACCCCCATTCAAAGTAAACACATATTCAGATCATGCGATCTAAAATCATCTATATCGCTTTGAAAACTTGCATCTCGTGTAACCATTTACAACTAGATCATTTTCAAAACCTCCATAGACCAAGAACACTTCCTTAGTCCTTCTTAAGTACTTAAGGATGTTCTTTACCGCTATCCAAAGGACTCTCACCCGGATCTCGACTGATATCTCGCTTGTAGTGCTCAAAACATATGATACATCAAAGTCGAGTGCATAACATGGCATACATGATAGATCCAATAGCTGATGCATATGGAATCTTATTCATACGGTCTCGCTCATCATTTGTCTTAGGACATTGATTCTTGCTGAGACTTATGCCATGAGACATTAGCAACAATCTTCTTTTAGAGTCTTGCAAACTGAACTTATTCAGCACCTTGTCTATGTAAGCACTCTGACTTAGACCGATTAACCTCTTAGATCTATACCTATAGATCTTTATCCCTAGGATATAGGCTGCATCTCCTAAGTCTTTCATTGAGAAACACTTCCCTAACCAAGACTTGACATTCTGCGATGTTTGGATGTCATTTCCAATGAGTAATATATCATCAACATATAGTACCGTAAAAACAACTACACTCCCACTGACCTTCTTGTATACACAAGGCTCATCTTCGTTCTTAATAAAACCAAAATCTTTGATTGCTTCATCAAAACGAAGATTCCAACTCCGAGAAGCTTGCTTTAATCCATAAATGGATCTTCGAAGCTTGCATACCTTCCTAGAATTCTCAGGATGTACAAAACCTTCAGGTTGTGTCATATACACGTCCTCAAGCAGCTTTCCATTAAGAAATGTTGTTTTTACATCCATTTGCCATATCTCATAGTCATAATATGCAAGAATGACAATTAAAATTCTTATGGATTTAAGCATGGCTATCGGCGAAAAAGTTTCATCATAATCAACACCTTGAGTCTGCCTGAAACCTTTTGCTAAAAGTCTTGCTTTAAAAGTATGCACTTTGCCATCCATGTTAGTTTTCTTCTTGAAAACCCATTTACATCCAACGGTCTTACCACCTTCAGGTAAATCAACCAAGTTCCAAACTTGGTTATCATACATGGATCGCATCTCTGAATTCATGGCACTTAGCCATTTATCTGAGTCTGGTCCAGACATAGCCTCCTGATAAGTGGTGGGCTCATTTTGATCCATAAGCAACACATCACGACTATCAGTAATGAAAAATTTGAATCTCTCTGGCTCATGTCTTACCCTACCAGATTTACGTAGGCCTCGTGTCACTTGCGGTGGTTCAACTGGTTCAGAACGTCGTTGAACTTCCAGTAGCGGTTTAGTGTTTATATGTGATTCTTGAACTTCTTCAAGATTTATTTCTCTCCCACTAGTTTCTTTTGAAATAAACTATTTTTTCATAAAGGCACCATACCGAGCAACAAACACTTTATTCTCAGTGGGATTATAAAAGTAATATCCTTTTGTTTCCTTAGGATACCCCACAAATAAACACTTGTCAGATTTAGGTGCTAGTTTTTCTGAGACTTGTCGCTTTACGTAAGCCTCACAACCCCAAATCTTAAGAAAAGACAAACTAGGTCTCTTCCCGTACCATATCTCATATGGTGTTTTATCAACCGCTTTAGAAGGAACTCGATTTAGAGTGAAAGCTGCAGCTTGTAATGCATAACCCCAAAAGGATAATGGAAGATCTCGCATGACTCATCATAGATCGAACCATATCTAATAAGGTTCGATTTCTCCTTTCGTAAACTTCATTCCATTGTGGAGTTGCTTTGGTGGAGTCAATTGGGAGACAATCCCACAATTTCTAAGATGATCATCAAATTCTTGGTTTAAATACTCACCACCTCGATCCGATCGAAGTGTTTTGATAGTTTTACCAAGTTGATTATGCACTTCATTTTGAAACGTTTGAAACATCTCAAATGATTCACTTTATGTTTCATAAGATATACATAACCATATCTCATGAAATCATCAAGAATGTAATGAAGTACGATAACCTCCTCTAGCAATTGTGTTTATAGGACCGCATACATCGCATGTATTAGACCAAATAAATCACTTGCCCTTTCACCGTGTCCAAAGAAAGGGACTTTTAGTCATCTTGCCTAGTTAACAAGATACGCATGTTTCATATGTTTCTAAATCAAATGAATCTAGAAGCCCATCTTTATGGAGCTTCGTTATGCGTTTCTCGTTTATGTGTCTGAGACGACAATGCCAAAGATAGGTTTGATTACAAAAATGACAATTTTCTTCCTTTTCTTTTGGGTGTTTTGAAGCAGGAACAGGCTGGGGCTTGACTTGTTCCATGGGCTTTGCGACAGGTGCAGCAACAGCCTTGGCAACTTAGGCTTGCCTTTGCCTTTCTTCTTCATTCCCTTTCCCTTTTGGACCATCAACACATTACTATAGGGTTTCTTGATATTTTGTTCAGCAATTTTGAGCATCAAATGTAACTCTGAAATTGATTTCTCCATATTATTCATATTGTAGTTCATTACAAATTGAGAGTAACTCTTTGGTAATGAATTCATGATCAAATATGTAGCCAACTCTTGGCTTATGGAAAATCCGAGTCTATCAAGCTGGTCAACATAGCCCTTCATCTTCAAAACATGAGGACTAACTCGACGCACCTCGCTCATCTTGCAAGAATTTAGGTTCTTGACTGTCTCAAACCTTTCTTGCCTAGCTTGTCTGGAACATTTCCTTCAAATGCATAGCCATGTCGTAGGCTTCCATTAGTTCCATGTCATTCTCAAGTACAGAACCATAGTTGCCAAGATAATACATGCAACATCGTAGCATCGTTGACATGCTTATTATGCGCATCCTTCACAAATTTTCGTAGCATTGGCGGTAGGTCCTCGGGATTGGAGCATCCAAGACTTACAACTTATGCTCATGCTTAAGAACAATTCTCAAGTTTCAACCACCAAGAAAGTTAGTCCCGATAGCTTATCCTTCTCAAGGATGGATCGCAGCGATGTGGGATTATTGTTACTTGAAGAGGCCATTGATCTACAATAAAGATTATGCAAAGTTTATTTTAGTATAGAGGAATAGACTCCCACTAAATTAACAACCCTCCTAAAACGTCTGTTTATTTAGGGGACTAAAATCCATATTTCACCTAATTCTGGACAAATATGGCATGAAACACAGAACTAGATTATTTAGGTAGGTACAGCTTACCAATTACATCTTATGTAATTTTTAGATCCTTTTATGAGATATGGGACATCTTATGTCTTAGCATGTTTTTATCTCATCATTTGCCTAAAGCTCAAAACTATTTTGATGGCTTTAATAAGTCGAACCATTTTAAACATTAAGGTAACTTTACCCAACTTGTCTCACCAAGATAACACAATACACCCAACTATGGTCAAAACTATATTAGTGTGATCGAGGCCTTGACAAGTGTTTAAAATGGATGGCACGAGACTTAAAATTTAATAGAGGGATTTTATTCAGCTTTTTTAGTGATTTTATGTAAACAATGAAATATCATATATTTTATTGATTTGTTCAATCACTAAACAATTTGGAGATTTTTTTTTTTTTTTTTTAGAAGACGAATCTCAATTCCGAAAATTAAAATTCGCTATAGAAAATCATAATTTTCGCTGATTTTATTATCATAAATTGACCCCTTAATTTATCCGAAATTAAGTCAATTAAAACATTTTAATTAACTCGGGCCCACATCTAACTAATCATCTTATCCTAATCCAATTATGATTTAAGATATTTGAATCCTAGTATATCACCAATAACAAGATTCTTGATATTTATCTTCTATTCTAATTTGTTATCTATCTTTATCAAATAGAAACTTCATAACAAAATAGATATAACAAGATAAATAATTAATTTCGAAAATTAATTATTTATTTTGGATTTAAGATATTCGAATCCTAGTATATCACCAATAACAAGATTCTTGATATTTATCTCTTATTCTAATTTGTTATCTATCTTTATCAAATAGAAACTTCATAACAAAATAGATATAACAAGATAAATAAATAATTTCGAAAATTAATTATTTAATTTGGATTTAAGATATTTGAATCCTAGTATATCACCAATAACAAGATTCTTGATATTTATCTCATATTCTAATTTGTTATCTATCTTTATAAAATAGAAACTTCATAACAAAATAGATATAACAAGATAAATAAATAATTTCAAAAATTAATTATTTATAATTAAATAATTTCGAAAATTAATTATTTGCAATTTCGGTCCTCATCCAAATAATCACAAACATGTAATTGAATCATGAACTACTATCCCAATCGAACCTAATGGTGTCATGGATCATAGAACACGAAACTCAATTCATTAAAATTATTCAAATTAACCTAACATGGTTACTAGCATGTACGAAACAAATTTCAATTAATCACGAATATATGTATCATATACACAAAACATGATAATAAATCTCACAGAAAACTTACGTATATCACATATACATCAACTATTAACATGTTTTCAATCATATATCATGTATATATCAGAAGAAAACATGCAATGAATTTAATGGAATCGAACTCGATGGCTCTGATACCACTGTTGGGTTTTGTGGTTCATACGCAGCGGAAATTACAAAACAATTTTGACAAAAACCCCAACAGGATCCGAATCTAATTCCATTAAAAACGTTTAAACCGTGAAAAACTTAATCATAACTAAGTCGCAATATACGTTTATGAAGGTTGATCGATCTCTAAGGCGCTGCCAACGACGAACGCCTTCTACCAGTAGTCCACACACGAACGGCGACCGAGATTCGAAGTGCTAGCTTCGAGAGAATACCAAACCTTTTTGTTTCTCTCCAAAACGATCCAGAGCATACCAAAAACCCTAAGTCGTTTCTTAAACGAAAAAAAAAAAAGAGTTTTGGCCTTTTGATCTTTCGTCGTACGTGTATTGTAACTTAAAGTGTCTATTTATACAACCCTTGTATATAGACGGTTAAGTAAATTACAAATATACCCCTACTTAAAGAAGTATAAGTGTAATACACCACAAGGACGTTTTCGTCATGAATTTTATCATATAAAATTCATTTTTCTGAACGATCTTAAAATCTCGTAAAACCATTCTTAGTGTGCTACCCAATAGGCTCATACAACGTTGGCAGTGTACCAAAACACATTTTGGTATACAAGTCATAAGCAGCCTCTAGCAAGACATTATGACTACCTAAGTTGTACGAATATCTAATCGAAACAACCTAATCAATAGTGTATATAACATACTTTTGTCACACGATATCCTTTTGATCAAACATAAGGCACGGAATTGTCATCCAACATGTTCAATCGTACTAGTCTCGATCTCTAGGTAGACTGAAAACATCCAAGTGACATTGATCAATATCAATTCACTTAGACTAGGCCTTTTAACAGCCTAACACATCGAGGATCCACTAGATATCTCTTTTATATGAGAGGGACAAATTCTATCTCGATTACACAACTTCATCACATTGCTCACACAAGAACCAATCACAACCTTTATAATCGTCCTAAGTTAAAGACAACGTTTGATCGTGTCAAATTACTGTGTTCCTAATGTTGAAGTCTCTGCAATCTCAAGTCGAGGACCGAAAAATATACCTATCATGAGAAACAACTATGACTTAATCCATGTGATGTTCTCATAGTGGGTCGGTCCAAGATTTGTTCTCTAACAAGTACTCGTGATCTTGATTCGTATCCCTATACGTATAATCATCATATGATCATCAATCAAGACTCACACTAGTCTTAACTCATTATAGTTCCCAGTATAATGATCGACTAGGGACATTTAGGATATTTCTGTAAATACCCATGGATCTTATTATAATGTAAACATGCAAATTAATTATAATAAACAGCAAATGAAATCCTCTATTTTATTAACTAAAAGTATTCATAAAAACATTTATGGATTGACCTAGGGCACATGCCCCAACAATGTGTCCTATGAAGAGCAACATATTTTGATTGTGGATAGGAAGGTCCAAAAGTTTCAAAATAATGAAGTTTCACTTGTATTGTTTAAGAGGAAATTTTATGTTGATTTGGAGTTAACATGGGAATGAGAGGCGTATATGATAGAGCATTTTCTCGGATCTCCTTTAGTACAGTAAAGTTTGTTTCAATTCTAATTTCGAGGATGAAACTTTTTTTAGCTACGAAGATTGTCAAATCCCATAGTTTTTAATTCAATAGGCATGTGTATATATATTAATTATTTTGGGAAATTCAAGTTAACCAATTGAATTTGGTTTTTTGAGGGGGTTTTATCTCGAGATACATATCAAAATGAGTTTCATAAGAGTTCAAATTTTTACCTGAGCTATTGTTTTGAATTTCATGTGAGATGCATTGTATGGAAGTTTTGGAGCATATTGGTGGATTCTCCAATTTTTGGCGGAATTAAGGTATTTTTTGGGGTTTAATTTAGACTCAAAATGAATAGATAAATACGAAAATAAATAGAGAATGACAAAATTACCCAAAAAATTATTGGGTTTATATGGTTATGGATAAATAGTAAAGGGCAATTTAGTAATTTGGCTACCCCTTTTAATCAAAATCGAAATCGATCTACGTAGTGTGCCACTATTCATAATCTCCATCCTTCGGTCCTTTACTATCCTTCATCTACGTCTATTTGGTTGATGGAATAGATAAACCTTGGGACTGCTATGGATATGGTGACTATGGTGACGGTTTCAAAGGAAGGCGAGTGTTTCAATTCGATTTTTTCGTTTTTGGTGGCTTGTGTATGTGTATGTGACAGAATTCAAGTTCGGAGAGATTGTTGAAGTTGTGTTGTTTGCGTTGGCTGTGAGGACGAGAGAGGATGAGATGATGATATAAAAGAAAAGAAAAAATAATAAAACTAAAAAGAGAAAAGAAGAACAGAGGCGTTGGGGAGGGAGATGATTCGAGGGAGAAGACGGTCCGAGGGGGTCAACTCCTCAAAATGTTTAACCATGGGGTGGAGTAGCATAGCTACCCAAACGAAAAATAAAAATAAAATAAAATTAAAGAACAGTTTGGGAAGAAGATGGGGGGTTTGACCCAAACCGAACCGAACCGGTCCAGTTCAATTGAACCGGACGGATCTGATTCGGGGGTCAAACCCCTCCTAAATAAAACAAATGTTTTTAAAATTCAAATAAAATCTAGAAAATAGAAAAAGATAAGAAAAATTATATTTTTGGACAAATAAATAGAAATGTGAGATTTATATGAAAAATAGAGAATTTGAAATTTTCTTGAGGATTTATATCAGACTTTATATCGTTAATGTGTCTTACGACTCTGAAAATGTTGAAAATTGTGAAAATTATTTTAAAGCCTAATATAGGTTAGTTTTTTATTATGAACCACAATTTGCAGTTAAAAATTGGAATTCAAAATTCGAGGAGTTGATTTTAAGAGATTCCGGGGTTTTCAAGTAAAGGCGGTCTAAATAAAATATAATAAATTGGAAAATTATATTTAAGCCTAGACTATGTAATTTTCGATACTGAACAATAATTTTGAGTTAAAAACAAAATTCAGGGATAAAAAATTTATTTTGGAAGTATTTTAGGGGTTTCGGGATGCGATTCGGTTAATTTAAACTAGAATCAATTCGAAAAAAATTGTGAAATGATTGTGGAATATTACCGAAGTTGTAAATGAATTGTAGTTTGCTAGCTCGGAGCGCAAGGGAGTTGCGGTATCACATTTTTAAGGTTAAGTAAATCCTATAGTAACCATTTATATTATATGATTATAAATTTCATATAAATTGCATTGAACCTTGATATTGTATTTTTATTATACATGCATACATGGGTGGAGAAGATAAGGTTGATTCAATTCTCCTTATTGTGTCTACCTGATTATATGTATATGGTAGAACTATATTATGCTTAAGTGGTTATAGTTACTGATATTTTGTATCATGTGGTTATCATGAGATCATATTGAACCAGATCATACTCTAATAGACTCAAGAATGAGACTCGTTTGGTTATCCTATCTGTACATGACTCCTTATTACTTTTTACTTACCACTTTCAAAGGATATCAATTGATTGTGGTTAGATAATAAAAGCAGGATAGATTCACGATTGTATTTAAATTCCTTGGATTATATTGTTCATTTAATCTCTTGGATTATTATGCATTTGATTATTATAGGTGTACTGGATAGTGTGGGATTTACTTATCTGACATTATCAAATTTTTATAATTGGATAATGACAGGTTCTAGCAACGACAAAGATAAAAGAAATCTTTTTGATTGTTTGCAACTTGCTTAGTTCTTTTCTTTATATGCATGTTTTATTTTTGAATGTAATATATATTATAAATGGGATTTAGGTTCGTGTGCATTTATGATTTTTTTGGAATTATTGTAAAGGTTTTAGGATGGATTGAAATGATGTGGAGCTAAGATAATAATGGTTTAAGGATTTTAAAAACCTGAAATAGGTTAGAATGAATAAATAGTTTTTGTTATGCATTATATATTGTTATAGGTGGATTGTGAGTCCTTCGGTATTTCCACCAAGCTGAGCAGGTTTGTTGAAGACATTTGAAAGTCGAATTTTTTGGTGTAGGCTTACAAATAGATGACATGTTTTCAAAACGATTTTATAGAATATTCAGATTATGTAATCAATCTAAATGAGTTTTTAGGTTTAGGTTTACTATAGAATCATTTATTGTTAATAAAGAATTATAATTGATGATTACGAGATCTTAATTTTAATTATTTATTAATGGTGAGATTAAGGCTGCTAGATTATCAGGGGATTAAGATAATCTAGGCCAGTTAGATGCTCTAATTAGGTGGGGTTTGACAACATTGATATTAGAGTCTTGGATTCTAATTGATTCTTGTTGATTCTAATATATATCCATCTATTTCCACCATTTCTTTTATGTTTAGTTTGCCCGGCTTGTTTTAAAACTCAAGGACAAGGTTCAGAATAAGTTTAGGGGTGTTGAGGTAAGTGGATCATTAGACATAATCATTGGTTTAAGACCTGCATGTATAAGCATTACATTTTTCTTCAATTTCCTTGCGACTTAAGTGGAATCGTGGTGGCATTTCTCCCCTGTCATTCCATTTCTTATATCCCACTTCTTCCATTACTAAGAAATTAGTACAATAATGCATGCATGTCTTAGGTAGTTTAATGTATTTACTATTTTACACATTCTTACCTACGAATGAAATTTTGCTTTCGATTATTGGAGTAAAAACTTGGTCAAATTGTTTGCCTTCATACTAAAAAAAGTAGAAGAGCTTTTACACCTACTTGACAACATTAATATATACTTGAAGTATGGATAAGTCATGACTTGAGGGCAAAGTAGGTAGGGGGTCGAATTAACTTTGCAAGAAAATTTAAAATCTCTAAGATTCTAAAACTAGGACTAATCAACTTATAATATAATTGTTAAAGATCTAGCACTTGTAAGAGGAAAAGGTAGGCTTAGTCACTATAATGTGGGCTTCTTGATTGTACATTGGAAAGCTAAATTAACTTTAGCAAAAATGACAAGTGCTACCAGAAAGTTTCTAAAGAATTAGAGAGTCCCACAAGTTTCGTAGGAAATGGAGCAGAGAACTTGATGGTTGGAAAAAATAATGAAAAATCAGTATCTACAGAAAATCGAGTAGGGATCGTACAATAAAAAATCATATAAAGGGGGAAGTATGGATCTTTAGTTGAATGAAAGGTGAAAATTCATAAAAAGAAACATCTATAAAGAAATAAAGACTTAGCTCGAGAGCTTATAGCTAGGTTAAGTGAGTCTTTCCAATGCCATAAATCAAATAATAGAATACCTCTAAATAAGTCATATGAACTCTTAAAAGTGTAAAGATATGCAAATAAGCAAAAAGTGGTGACAAAGTCTGTTTAAAAGAATCCATCTAATAAAGAGATCAATTTATATCCACTACTTTGATGAAGAGACTTAGATAATGTATAAGTAAGTTGAAGGTTATGCTTTTTAATGCTTAGAGTGTTGAAAGGATGTTGTCATGGAAAGATGACCATGTTTGACCATCTTTCGAAAATTTTAAATCCCTTGTTAAACGTATTTACCAGGTTTTGATTGAAATGACTCCATTGTTTTGCAAAGTAGGTATAAAGCTTTTAGGAAAGCATCACTCAATTTTGTCACGATATGTTTAATTGTTGTAGTAATATAACTTTTTGCCCGGGACATGCAAAGTTATAAGATTGGGGGTATTTTATAAGTCTTTATTTATGCACTTTCTCAAAGGTGTTTTGCTATGTAAATCAAGTCCAAAGTTGTGTTTTATGGCTCTATATGTTTACTTTAGATATTTGCGGGGTACTTGAGCATTTGTGCATGATTCGAAAAAAATCTAGAAAGAAGTCAAACTTTGGTAAAAATTCAGCAGGCTTGATGCCGCTAGAGTGGACAGATGGCACCAATGAAGACCTACGGCGCCAAGGAAGGCGTCACAGTAGGACAACACACAACGCCAGACTTGAACAAACGGCCCCGAACTTTGAGCCGACGGCGTCACCAACAGTGCCAAGTTCAGAAATAGAAGTTTTACACCAACTTGCTGCTCAAGACTTTCTATATATCTTCACGTCACCACCTGACATCATACCCACATATGCATAGCGCCAACCTCGCAGAATAGAAGTTTCGGTGCTTTTATAAGGTTATTATTCTCAGGAGTTACTATTTTTGTACCCAAACACACCTATATAAAGAATGCACCTCTATGAACAAAAATATATTTTGTTCAGAGTGCCTTAGGAGTATAGCAAGGTAGAGTAGCCATATCCGACTATGTACTTAAATGCATAAGTTGGGGATGAAGCTTTTTATCCAGTAGTAGGCTATTTTTTTGTCTTATTGAGATTTTCTATAATAATAGTTTTTTATTTCAATTCTCTATCTTTGTGTTAATGTTTTCAAGGATGTCTCAATTTGGTTTAGAATTTGTATGTTCATTGCAGATTTTTAGGCTTAAAACTCATTTACCTGCTATCAATCAGGTTGAGTCTATGATACCAACTGTTGAGAAATGGCAATCACCTAGAGCAAGAAACTTGGCACACTTATTATTATAAGTAAGTAACATTGAGAACTAGGCTTAATCTTAAAAGCGGTTTCCCAAAGTTATCTAAGAGTAGGTGTTCCCATAGAGTTGTTAATGTTGTGCACGTGCTAAATCTTGATAGCAGTTGCCTTAGGTTGTATGGTGGAGTAAGAGAAGTATTTAGAGAGCGGTTGCCCTATCTATCGAGAATAGGGGACTAAGTTGTAGGTGACCCCGACAACTATAGCCTATTTAAGGAAAACTGATTTGAAACCCATATTTTAAAGTTAATGATATAAGAGATGGAAACTACACAGGGCTAGATTGTAGATTCCTGGACTTAGGTATGTCTTTAATATTTGTTTTACAACTATTTACTTTCTTGTTTAGTAGGTTTTTAGATAAAACCCTTTCAAAAACCCCCTCAAATTTACTTTTTTCTTTGTTGAACTCAATTTGACTGAATTATGTGGATTCGACTTCATTCTTACCTTTACTACATTACAGTGGGTTTTAGTAACCTAATACGGATTATATTTGACATGCACGGCGCATGATCAAATTCTAACACATAAGTATCCATCTAGTCTTGACCGTCTAACATATAATTGTCAGAATCATATAAAATTCCCGGGTGCCCCTTTTGTTCCATCCACATTTCAAATTCCACAAGTATACATGAAATAGGAGGTGGATTCATCAACGCTAAAAGGTTGATCGTTCTTGTTCTCTTCATATGGCTCGTCTGACCTTTCTTGAATGTGTTCTACTTCAACTTTTTTTTCTGCTTTTTCTTCATTAGTTATGCAGTCATAGAGATTTGACATGTAATTTAGTTCAAGTTTCTCATCCGGCTCCTTTTTTCCTTTGTTTAGGTCATCATCCACTAGTGGCGGCTTAAGTATCATCTCTTCACATGAAGCTTCACTCTAGGTCTCTTCATCGAGCAATTAATCAATCTCTCCTTATATCGATATTTCTAGTAGTCGAGCATTAAGCCATTCTTTTCGAGTCTTACAGTGTTGTGAAATCTCTTTAAGCAGTTTCGACTCATTTTGTAGTGATAGTAAATATTCTTGTTATTAAGGAATTTGTGGACTTGGCTTATAACTCCAAAAATCATCATCATCTGAATAGTTTGGACAAACATCAATAAAATGAGAATAATTTCCACAAAAACTACATAGTTTAATATGTTGCACATTAAAACACAAATTAGGAAAATTTTGTTCAACATTAGATTTACCTACCCCTTTCACACTTTTATAATGCGAGTCCTCATATTGATCATGATAGTTAGAGTACGATATCATGAAGTAATCCTATATTAGAGACAAGAATCTATATAGAAAAAAATTAAAAAAATTAAAGAAAAACCAAAGAAAAATAAACTTAATCCCCAACAATGGTGCCAAAAATTGACAGCTTGTATAATAAGTTTTCCATCTGTACTATACTTTTAAATTTTTAGTAGTAGTAGTAGTAGTAGTAAGTGGGATTGTCTCCACAGGAATTGTGTAACTTTCTTTAGTCAAAAAGAGTTTTTGTTTTGCCAATAATTTCTAATTAATAATTAATTTAATTAACACAAATCAAAGTCACTAACATTCAAATACATTCAATTCAATAATAAATAAATATCTAAACAAACATATAGAACAATGAAACATTAATTCATTTTGCATATACAAACATATTAATTAAATCACAGTCATAATCATACTTTAACCTTTTTATAAAGTATTCTAGATCATTAAACTCTAACCATAAATAAGTAAACAATCTTTATCAAGCCGTTAGTATTCCTTTTACAGGTGGAAAAGCCACATTTTAATTTTATTGATTAACCATTTGAATACACAAAAAAATTAACTTTAAGCAATAAAATTGCATTACACTTTGTGAAAAATTCTAACTACTAAATCTAAAACCTTTGAAAAACCAATTCAATATTAAACTTAGATCTCAAATCCACTAAGGACATCTAAACAGTAATAGACCTTTTAAATAATCCTAGTTACTACTTTAAATTAAATATATAATCAAAATATCACAATACACATTTGCAACTATGCATGCAATACAAAGTTAATGATTGCAATCCGCAAATAAAAATATGTTAAATCAGTGAATTAAAGAATATGATTAGTTTAAAGTATTGAGCGCAAAATCATCTCATTATGACTAAATCATAAAATGGATCAAGTTCTTGTTCGGAGCTTGTTTAGATTAACAAACTACTTGCTCATAATCATAAATAGTATTACGATAAAGTAAATACAAGACATAATTTAAAATACCATTTAATTGAATATTTGAATCTTCAAAAGTTACCAAAAGCAATAAACTAAAACTTGATAAAACTAGAAAATATGGCTCCAAGGCAATCAACGGCAATTAATTTCGTAGCTTAGGGTTCATATATATAGTATTCTAGGTAGTGCATATCCCAAACTAACTCAAACTATTTGTGGTTATCTAAGTTTCACAAAATCGAGTTAAGTGATTCTCGATCGATTCCACTTATAAGGCAAATCACTAAAAAAAGTCCTTGAAAACTACCTCTATGTCTAATGATTTGTGTAGCGATTCCTGGTGTAATTCTCAAATTGCGAGAAATCACTAGCAGTGATTCCAAGTTCTCTCATGATTCGCTGCTAAATTGCTTTGTAATACTTCCACTATGTTAAATCCTTCATTTATTTTCTTTTTTTGATCCATTTCTTCAAATATTCCAATCACACGTCATCATACGCCACATCACCCTCTACTATGTCATCATCTGCCTTATGGGCCCCGCTTTAGTGCCTCGAGATCCATGCAACACATTTTTCGATGTAAAACCCAATATAGGACTATAACATTTTATTTCATACAGTTTTCATCTCGATTTCAATTATACACCTTAAAAACCTAAAATAGACAAATATAAGCTAATATGATCATATTGTAGAGACTTTAACTTACAAAACATACTAAAATATCTCCCAAAATATGTATAATTTTTTATTTATCAATATACATGTCAAATTAATATATAAAATCAACTTCTTGATATGGTAGTTATGGATGTACTTAGTGGCATATCTAAAGGGGATAGGGGCGATCACCCCTAACCCCCGACTCCCATAATACCTATACGATCGACACATGCTCCTATATAATTTCGTCTTTCCACTCTTTATGGTCGACACATGCTTCCTGTGTTAAATTTCACCCCTCTAACAAGATTTTTTGATTTGCCACTGGTTGTACTCAACGATCTTAGTGTTTAAATGAAATATAAATACAACTTTTTATTAAGAAAAAAGCATAAAGTTGCATTAGAAATCATCTCTGAGTTTGTTGGGCCTTTGGCCCACTCTGAACTTATCCTTAGTGGGTAGTCCAGGGGATTTTTGTTGGACCAGACTTTGAGTGGTGGTACCAGCATCTGTAACTAGGCCACGTAGTGTATCAGCTAGGGCTGGCAAAAATACGGGAACGAACGAAAACGGGACTGGACACCCATTTCGAAAATGTTTAAATTTGGTGTCCGGTCCCGGTCCCCTTTTTAAAACGGGCACTGTTTTTTTGTCCAGACCCGTATGTTTGTAAAACATACGGGACCCGTTTTGCCCATTTTTTTTTTAATACGATTAAATATTTTATTTATCAATTATCTAAAAAAAAACCCCTCAACTACAACTACAAGTCTACAACTACAAGTCACCAATTACCAAAAAATAAATACATAATATCATAATTTTTTAATTTCCAATATAAACATCACAAAAGTTTTTTTTTTAAAAAAAAGATATCACCTCAAATTCTTAATAGTCCAAATTATCAAAGTATATCTTCACCTCATGCTCGTGCATCAACTACGAAAGCGAGTGCGTGAGGCCGTGAAAGCAGAGCAATGCAGCGACGAGCCGGGCGAGCCCGTGCGTGAGCCTTGAGGACCGTGAGCAAGCAGTAGCGTGAGGCGAGAGGCAGTACGGCGAGCAAGAAAGTGCGTGGTGAGAGCCGTGAGGCAGAGCAGCTGTGCAGCCTGTGCGTGAGGGCCATGAGGCAGAGCAGCGGTGTGTGAGGGTCGTAAGGGCGAGCTGTGCGTGAGAGGCGGACGGAAGGAGATGAGAGTTGAGTGAGGAGATCGGGGACGAGCACGCCGTTAGGGTTTGTTACTTTGTTTGTTGAGTGAGAGGAGAACGAGATCGGGTAGTCTTGAGGGAGATGAGTAGATGACAGAACATAAAATTTTAAAAAAACTTTAAATACATTGTGAAATTACTTATATGCCATTCAAATTAATCACAAACGGCTACCCGTTTTTTTGAAATTTCTGCCCGAACCCGGTCCCGTATTTTAAAACAGACAAAAAAAAGTGTCCAGCCCCGTATGTTTTTTACGAAAATTTTGCCGGATCCCGTTTAAAACGGGTCCGGACACAACCGGACAAACCGGACCGGGCAACTATTGCCAGCCCTAGTATCAGCATAGGTTAGAATTAGTCACATAGTTACAATGTATTTAATTTATTTATGTAACATTATCGTTAATTGAGTAAATTTGTTACAGAAAATTGAGATTCTACAAATTGATAAAGGCCAGTTTTTTTTTTTTTAAAGAATTGATTAAGGCTAGTAAATATATACTTATATCCGCATTTATTTATTGTTTATCAATAAATGTACTTTGCTTAACTAGATCTGTGTTTTCAATTCCGTTCTTCCTTAATCATAGATCAAAGAACAATGTTTGATCTTCAATAAACCAACACTTCCTTTTTTGTTTTTGTGAAATAAACCTTTTTTATTAAGTCGAATTTGAACAACGAGAAATTAGAACATATATGAAATGTTGTAGTATATACTAGTATATATTATAAATTTATTGGAGAAAAGGGAAAAAAAATTATCAGGCAAAGTAATCAACCTTTCAGATCCTCATATAAATAAAGTAGTTGTATAAATAGAACTTTTTTTTTCAAGGGGTGTCTTCCGGGAGCAGTCAAATGCCAAAACTTCATGATCTAGAAGAAACATAGTTATTTAATGTTAGGTTGTGGATTTAGCTATTTAACAAAATAGTCACTTAAAAAAAAGAAATAGTCATAACTTGTATGTATATTATTCAAAAAAGTAATTTATTTTCGACATCTTAATAAATATTCCCTCCAAACAAAAATATAATTAAGAAATTCTACAAAACCCTCCAAAAAAATATAAGACATTTTCAAAATTTAAGAAAACTTTTGTGCTTTTATACCTATTTTACCCCTCAAATATGTAACTATAATTAACATTTTTGCTTTTCTTTTTATTGGATAAAATAAAGAATTAAATGGAGTTAATCACTTAATAATTAAAGCACTTGCTATTAAGTGTTAATGGGAAGAAAGTAATTTGATGAGCTTATAATTAATGCATTTCTTAATTTATGTGTTTTGTATAAAAGGCCTTATATTTCTAACAAAAAACCACGGGTACATACTCACCCACTAATTTACATAAGTCATTTAAGGTAAGATAAAAGAATTAAGGCGGCTTAAATTACGAGTGTAATTTACATTTATGTCCTTTGACATTAAATAAATTAAAGAATTGAGGAATCATAAATGTTTGAATTGCATAAGAGTAAAATGAGTGAAAATATAATAAATATATTTTTAAATTTTAAAAATGATTTATAATTTTGAACTAAATTTTTTTGTTAAAATAAATTTATATAAATGACGGAGAGAGTATCTAGTTTGAACAAAAATGTAGATTAATTTGTTCGAATTACGTGCCCAGCACTCTTTGAAAAGGCTACAGCGCTCGATGAATTTAAATTATGAAAAGCCAATTTGCAAGAAAGTCAAAAGTGGATTAGTTGATAACGCTAAGTCCAAAATAAAGAAGATAGCACTCATAATTTGAGTGCACGTTTGTGTGTCGAAATGATGTACTTGACTTTCTTGTTAAAGCTATTTTTAATGATCACATAGAATTGAAACTGTAAGATAGCTAGGATCTAAACTCATTTGTCGTTGGTCCTATCAATAAAGTTTAATTAATTAGTCGTGAACCTTGTACTAGCTAGTAGTCCAAAAATTAATGACGTTACTTCTTTTAAGAGGGAATATAACTCGGTTGAGTTGCCACAATGGTAAGGGCGAATGTGCGGTTATGTGAATTGAGCGTACGACCTCGATTTCGATTATTTATTGTGGCAAGATTGCTCGGCCCACTGAGGTACGCTCGGGGCGATTACACCAGGGCCTCGTAGAAATAGTCGGTTCACTTCGAGACCCATCGATATAAAAAAATTAAAATAAATAAATAAATAGGGAATATGATTTTTCGACATTTTTTTGATGTATACATTTGCTATACAATAGTACAGATTTCTTTGGGATTCATGCTACACATTTCTCAATCAAATATATACCATTATATAAATGGATGTCTCTCTCAACCATAGATTATTATCATTCTTTTTTTTTTGAAACCAACCATCTTCTTTTTAAAAACACATAACACATATACTATCCACTTGTTTTGATCAAGATCGGAATTTTGCATCTTGATCCATCATATGGCGGGCTCCAAGTTTCGCGTGCTTTTCCACGTCCCCATACAAAAGATTGATACATACGACTAGCTTTGTCCTGCTGTTTCGCTTAGACTTAGAAGAATGTCGACAATGATTCCTAAATGTGCAACTTAATTAGTGGTTGGAGTTTGAAATAACCAAAGATGATTACAACTCAATAAAAAGGTGGTTGTAATAGGGAAACAATAATCTATGCAAGTACTTAAAAAATAAAGTATGTAGAAAAGTAAATCAAACCGGGACATGAGAGAACTAGTCATCAAAGTTTGGTCCAAGAACTACATCCGAGGGGCTACGACACAAGTAATCTCCACTAAGTATCAAGATGGCAAACTACAAGACTCTTATTGTGACTCCATCACTGAGCTCCTCCTAGTACCTTCTTACACTTCTCTCTATGGACCTTACGTATACAAGACTCCTATTGTGTGTGAGGTTTCCTCTCACTATAACGCACAAGTCCCCTTAAGGTGTTACAACTCGATAAAGAATGTGAACAAAACAAGTACGATTACAAAGTAAATGAATCAACTTATGTATATATTCCATTACTTTGACACAATATATAGACCGATGAAGAACACATAGTCTTAACTTATTCCTTAAGATGTGCCCAATCTTCATCTTCAAATAGCCATGTCTTTGCATACTAACCACGTGGTAATCACGTCTTTGAACTGCAACTCCAACTTCCATGAGATCTTTGGTTGGTCTTTAGTTGGTTTTAGATAAGATTAAATCCTTAACAAACTGATTCGGAGATCTTGTTGCAATGAACACGTGAATCATGCTTTTGGTGATTCATTTAGAAAACAAACAATCTGAACAACATGGTAACAATCTAAACGGTCAATCACAATATTAACAATCTCCCATTTGTCATTATGTTGCCACAAATGGTAAATGAGGTAAGGAGCATATAATTCAATTAAATGAAGGACTAGTTGAAACTGAATAACTATCCACTCGTTCCATCAGATAACTGATCGAAAATAAAGACACAAAAAATGTCTTCAATTCGAATACAGTGCTTGGCTGGTACCACAAACATAATTACGAGAGTAAAAAAGTAAGATACTGCTAATGAACATCCAATATCAGCAGCTTCCATGCTAGTTGCAACAACTTCAGTCATCTTGTTGCTTCATTCTTCAACATTTTCAAGAAGTCTTTGAAATAGGCCCTGATGAAAAATAACACTTGCACGAACTTCATGAATAGAATTTATGAACAATAGTTTCAAATCAACATACTTAAGAGAGCAAAAAATTCATAGCACTCAAAAATTGCAAAATAACTACAGACACCTCTTAGTTACAAATTATCCCCTTTTGTGAGAACATTATATAATGGATTAGGGAAACCATACCATGTCAGCTTATAGTGATGTAGGTGCAATGAGCTTCAGAAAAATCAAATAGCCTTTGGAACAAATCATTAGGCAATGCTTGAATTGCCACCATCAACTTCTTCTCTTGCTCCTTTTTTTATCTATAAAATCACTCCCATCTAATTCTAAATCAGACTGAGCCATGAGAATATGTGAAAAAGGAATAGGTATAGAGGACATAGTAGCCTTAGTTGTTATGGTCTTCTTCTTCTTCTTTGGCTTCTTTATTTTGAAAGGTCTAACTCACAACGTTGGTTATAACCAGTGAAATATCGTCTTGCAATAAATAAGGTGGTGATGCATTGAACTGGGCAGAGACTGAAAATCATTGAAATGAGTTACTTTTTGTACTTGTTCGGTATCCCTCTAATCTTGAGAGGACCCCAAAAACCATGTTTATCATCTGTCACCTTTTGATAACTGAGATGTTCAATGATTAGACGAGGAAAGAACAAATATTCATATGTAGACCCTAGTTTAGTTATCTGCAACACATCTATAAAGATAATTTCCCCAAGTTCACAGGGTGCCCTTTACCCTATAGCATATAACATAATCCTCATTTCTCTATCAAAATCATTCCTATGTCTAGTGGGTAGGAGGTTACTGGTTATATGACTATACAAAACATAGTACGAGGTGGTCAGATCATTGGTATCCTTCTTTTTTTCTTTGTCCAAGCTGTCACCCTCCCCTTGGTGATGGTATTAACTAGGGTAGACATGGTGTTTGACTTCCTAAAGGCCTCAAGATATATATGCCCTTCATTATTAATAACACATTTCAGTATCTGATTGATCATCCTAGGGGAGAACTTAATAATTTCCCTCGTACATATACGTTTTGAAAAGTGAGGGGAATTAATGTTAAATACTTCCAACTTCAAATTAGCATAAAACTCCTTAACCGGATTCTCATTATATTTTGTTGGAAAAGTGAAAACTTCGAAAAAAGAGTCACACTTGAGAAATGTTACCAAGTCATCCTCATTGTAGTCTTTCTTGTGTAGAAATGTCTTAGAGTGACACTTCTTCCCTCAATGCTCTCGTATTGAGTTTCTTCCTCTTCATCAAGTAGCCGACGAGTCCAACCTCTGTGATTACCCAACTTGATAATAGGTTTATCTCGTTCGTCGTCAGAGTCAGGAATTTGACTAGAGTGACTTCTATTACATAATTTGAACTAGTGAAAAAGTCTTAATCAGGAACAATAGTTGTGGGATGAACACTCACATCACCAGATACTCCATAAGCATAGGGGACTTTTTGTAGCAACCAATGTTGTAGTTTTCGGTTGTAATTTATTAGAGTCTTGCTTTTCCCCAATTTCCTCTTCTATTTGCACCCAACTAGTCTCGAATATGACATGCAATTGTTTAGAGTCATGAAAAATTGTTGTAGATGTTTGTACTTCATAGTTTAAAGGATTATCAGATTCAGTTGATGAAAACAAATGCGAATTGCTTACTCGTTGAGGCTTCTTTATCAATGATAAAGGAAGACCCTCATTAGATGATGGGGTTTTCTCCTAAATTAGAGATAATGGTGGCACGACACTCGGCGGTGTGGGATTCATCATCTACATTGATTTCTTGACTGGTTTTTTCCCTTTCGATTGAGTAGGAACCTTTGACATAGATGGCCTCCTAGAGCTTTATGTTAGAACCATGATGGTAATCTTTGTTGAAACTGAACAAAAATCTCAAATGAGGGGGATCATTTGACAAATGAGAATAGAGATATCACTTGATGAAAACGATGAGATATCACTTTATGAACATGATGAAGATGAAGATTAAAGAGATAACAATTGTTTGATCGCCGAAGTGATGCTAATCTACCTCCCTTTAAAACTTTCACCAACCCTTAATTAATAGGTAGTGATAATTACAAATAATTAAAAAAAACTAAAATATCCAAACGGTAACTTAAGGGCTAAAAAAATTAAACACAAATAAACCTACTCCCTATTTTTTCAATATAAACAAGTATTCATAAAAGAAAGAAAATGGGGTGAATAATGAATTAGATTTACATAGCACTTAGACATAACCCAATAGACGCTCTTAGAAATTCAAACCCATGAGCATCAAGGGCTTTTATGAAGATATGAACCAATTGTTTCAGAGTAAGAACATGTTCAATAGTCATTATCTTCTTCTTAAATAGATCATGAATAAAGTGATACCTCAACTCGATGTGCTTTATCCTGGAATGTTAGATAAGATTTTTTGAAATGTCGAAGGCACTTCAGTTATCATAAAAAACGAAAAGTTTTTGCAGCTGGATGTTGTAGTCACTTAACATTCGGTGCATCCAGAGTAATTGTGTACATCAACTTCCTACTACAATGTACTATGATTCTGTTGTTAAGAGTGAAATGGAGTTTTGTTTCCTGCTGAACAAAGATACCATATTGGTTCCTACAAAGAAACATCCGCCTGAGGTGATCCACTTGATTGTCAGCACTTCCAACATAGCGTTCATCACTATAATCAGCTAATGAAGTATTAGAATTAATTGAATATCATAATCCTAGTTTAGATGAACTTGCCACATATCAAATAATTCGCTTTACTGTTATCATATAGGACTTCTAGGTGCAGTCTGATAGCGTGCACATATACCCACACTAAATAAAATGTTAGGCCTGCTTGTTGTGAGATAGAAAAAGCTTCTAGTTATGTTTCTTCAAAGTAATGGATACACTGCTTTCCCATGTTCATCCTTGTACAATTTCTCAATTAAGCCCATTGGAGTTCTAACACGCTTTGCCTGTTTTAAGTCAAAATGCATAACAAAAGAGCAAGAGTACTTCTGATGTGATAGAAATTGTAGCATCCCCTATCCCGATTAGGCTCGGCCTGAAACTCTAATTAAGCCCCTGTAACCCAACCAGACTTAACTAGAGCTAGCAACCTCTCATTATATCTTCTAATAAACACAATTGTATATCAAATATCGATGTAACAAATATTAAAAGTAGCAAAAATTAATTTTTTTTTATATTTAAATATGATATACAAAATCAATTCAAACCAAAATAAATATCTATACAAATACTCCCATCCTTTGTGATATTACAAAACCATAATTTAATACAAATTTATAAGAGAAGGGAAGATTCATTACATCGAAGAGAATATCAAGACTCTTAAATCTTCTCCATATTTTAGTTGTAGGCTTGTCGGTTTTCCCGAAATATTAATTGGGATGAGCATTCTAACTTGCCCAGGTAAGTATGGATTTACAAAGTCATCAACATTTCATATAATAATTAAGAACAATATGCAATAACAATATGCAACTTAGATAGCTAAAGGGATTATGAACATCATATAATCCAATAAATAACAGATGTAAGTCAAATCGTCAATGACTATTACACTATGATTCACATTTTTATTTGTAAAACTAAGGTCGATTACCCAGTGACACCATTAATACGATTACTAGACCAACCCATTGGTTGATGCATTTCTAGCCAATCCATTAATGTCCAATGGTTATATCCCCAAACCTTCTAGTGAATATGTAACACGTAACCTATTTAACTAACTAGGAGTTACATATAGGACGGGAGATCAACCCCTGCATCCTATATAACCTAGTCTAATTTCGTGAGTTACTCTCAAGAAATACATTGGACACAATTTTTTGTTTAGTAAAAACATCACTATGTACATAGTCCCCCATTCAGTCCATAAACTATATGAACTACATATACTAACATATCCAGGTAATATTGATAAATAAGTGAATTCATACTCACCTCGGTTCAGGTTTCCATTTCCAAACTTCTTAAGTTTTTGGGTCACTCACATTTTCCCAATGTTCCAACATCTAACACAAACCATTTGCGGTTAATAAAAGCCTAATACTCCATGTTTAGAACCTCTAAGTCAATCCCCATGATCTCAGGATATTTTAACTAAACTATACCATAGTTGTTGTATTCTAAGGTAGGAGCGCGCTCCCTCATTTTATGGGGCGCACTCCACCAATTAGGTTCATCCCAATTGAATGAAGGGAGCGCACTACACTGATAGGTGGAGTGCGCTCCACCCTACACTATCTCGACGGTGAATAGGGCAATAGCCATTATTATATTACCGAATCTCCAAAACAACATCCAATACTGTCTCAAAACATCAGGGATGACCTCTAATGAGGTATAAACTCATTTAGAATCATCAAAAACAATAATTCATAGAGAAATCATCACCAATTGTTGAGTTGAACTTCAAACCCAAAGCTTACTTACCAATGTGATGGTCTCAATGTAATAGTGGTTTGATATCTACAAACCCACTGAGTTAATTCCTCTAGATCAAACCCATAGCTACTATGTTTCTCTCGCTATCTCAATTAATCAAATTGAAACTGTGAAGATAACTTTGATGGTTTTGGATTTATATATATATATATATATATATATATGGATTTTCTTCGAGATACGCATTATGCTATCTCGAGGCTAATCAAGTAGCTACTATGTTTCTCTCACTTTCTCGATTAATCAAATTGAAACTGTGAAGATAAGTTTGATGGTTTTGGATTTATATATATGGATTTTTTCGAGATACGCAGTATGCTATCTCGAGGCTAATCAAGTGATTGATGTGTTAAAGTGACACACAACTTAACACCATCAACACTTATGCTCATCTCGAGGCAATCTAATGATCCATATAATTCAAACCAAACTTATATATCAAATGTATATAAACATATATACTTTGTGATGAATACTTAGTGTATTATATATATGTAGACTACTAAGTCACACCTACTTGTATATATATGTCAAGATGTTAGCGAAGACACGCCTCGAAATACATGCCGGTGTGGGATCGAGGAAGTGAGCGATGTGGTAAGTTTAAGCTAAGTTAATGTGGCTTAGTTAGCTAATGTGATGTAGCTATAGTCGATGTACAAAAATGAAGCTTAAGTTAGAAAGATAAATAATAGTCATTAATGTTTCTCAAGATACGTATGGACAAATCACAAGATCAATTAAGTTATGAATATGCATTATCAAGCATAATTTAATGGAGAGTTAGTGGATTGTAAATCATGTTGTGAGCCATTAGATTAGCCTCAAGATAGGTGTACACATTAAGATTAATGGTTATAATTCAATCTTATCTAATATATATAACATGGATGAAATAAGCATGCAAATCGATTTCATTTCATAACTTATGAAAAAAGGAAAAGCTGAAGGAGAAGAAGATCAGAGAGAGATCAGTATAGGTGAAGGAAAGTTGGTGAGTTTGAAGAAAATGGATTAAGCTAGAGGTGTTGCACAACTTGGTAAGTGATCTACGCCTTTAGTTTTGTACTAATTGATGAATTGATTATTATAATGAAGTATGAGCTATTATATGATGTTCTTATAGTCATGGAAGATGTGTTAGGTGTCTAGTAGGGGATTACAAAGATATAAGGCTTTGGTGATGGCCATTAGGAGAAGGAAACCCAAAAACTCGAAGTGCAGGATTTTCGAGACTTCTTATGCGTAGCGCGCTAGGCGTGCTAGCTAGCGCGCTAGACATATTACCCAGCACGCTAAGTGCTCTAGACAACATACTTTATTCAATTCCTTTATTTAAACATAAACACCTTAAACTAGCTTAACACCCTAATAGAAGGTCTAAACACATTCTAAAACATGTGTAATCATACCTGGAACCTATGAAGAGTCTCGAGGATTCGGTTACGCATTTTAAGGTGTCGGGAAGCCGGATTAGCTAGGAACTTTGAGTGCATGGTAAGTAAATTGATTGAGATATTTATTTTCATTTATTTCATTTTATTCTTTTCATTTACAATCATTTGAACTGATTTATTCATTGTACTCTAGATGTCATGATTTATTGTTCTATCTCATTATATGAGCTTGTAATCATGGTATTGCTTATTGTTTAAGTTGTTACATTGATTCTAAATAATGAGCTATGTTTTTCTTTGATTGTTGAGGAACTCACTCAAAAGAAATAGCATGCTATTATATTAGTGACTTGTGGTATTGAAAACCTACTTCCCTTTGTGCATTAGTTATGCAATTACATTGTCGATTCCTAAACTATATCATTTCTTGAATTATGAAAGTAGTTCTTGTATCTAGGACCATGATATGATAGAGATGAGTGCGGCATATGGGTTACTAGATTTTTGAGGTTGTCGGCATCTCACCACTAGCTTGTGCAGCACACGGGGTAATGGGACCCAGGGTTGTTGACAAGTATACATCATATGTGAAGGGCACTTGTGAGTATTTATTTATATGATGGGCATTTGTGAGGATGTGAAGGCATTCATAAAATCGATTACGCTCTAAATAGTGGAGTAAGGCTAACGTGATGTAACTTATAGCCGCTCGACCTAGATCATTACTACTTAGTCGTGTGTTAGTTTTATATTGTTTAAGTGTTACTTTCTACTTTCCTGTTAACAATTTAATATCTAGACATGTATTTTAGTGTAATTTAGGATGATTTTAGATATAAATGGTGATATTACATTGGGAATTCTCTTCCTTTTGTGACTTTAGGATTTAATTATGAAAAATGAAGAAATAGAAGAAAAAGAGGAAGTAGAGCAAAACATCCAACTAGAGAAAAGGTTCAGCGATTTTCCAGCGATATGAGATTAAATAAGAATCTATGCCTAAATCAGCAGCAGAGAAAAGCCATCAATTTTTCAACGAATTGGGATTTAAAAAGAAATCACTAGATGAATTGGTGAAGCATAGAGATATACTTTCAGTTACTAACCCAACAATTTGTAAACAACATAGGGTTTGTTGACAAATCACTGAGGTCGGAGACGAGGTTTTTAGATAAGAACGAGGAGTTTAAGTTTATCTATGACTTGTACACTTAGGGAAACTATAAATAAGACCTTAGGGCTTTGAAATACAAGCCTATATTTTGCCATTATTAGTTTTAATGTCTTTTCAATTAGATTTTAGTTTCGTTCGTTGTTTATTACTTTTAAAGACCCTTTGGAGATTCAAGATTTATTTAATAAATGTGTTTTATAGTAGTGTCTTTCAATTATTTGTTTATTGCAATGTTTATTAATAATATGTGTTAGTAGTTTATTATTCTAAACAATACTCTGAAGTAGATAGTAAATCATTCATTAATTTTGTCATAATGTAGAATTTATGTGCTTAATGCTTTTAACTAATCATACACGTCAATTAAGATTTTAATAAGTTATTTTTACTTATTACAACTAATGATTCTTTCTATTGAGTGCATAGTGGACAATATGTTTCTTAGTATAGAGTAATAAATCTATGTATATGATTATTGACGACAATTATAAAAGTAGTAGCTAGGATTAATCTAAAGTGTAAAAATTTACCTGAGTGGATGTTCTAGGTGATTGTGTTCTAGTTTATTTAATGACTAGCATAATTCTAGTTTTTATTTAGTTTAGATTCGGTATAATTTTCATTGTGTGTTAATACTATCGTATTTATAGTTTATTGCGTTTTATCCATTAAGTAGAGTTACAAGGGTAAGGATATGGTTTATTTCCATTGAATATAGGAAATTCAATAGTTTGCTAAAGGTTATCAACCTATTGTTATTAGATTTTAATGATTTAGGATCATTATATAAATATGATGATTTGACTATGATTAAACTTTAAGGAAAATGCCAAGATATGATTGTTTACATTTCATTGTCTGAGGTGTATTGTTTAGATATTTAATTTATATTAATTTCTTCATTGTTTGTTTGAATTGCATTAAATTAGTTTATTCAATTTAAATTGCTTAGAGTTTAATTATTTTAATTAATTGATTGTTTCACTTTTAGATTGATATTGTTCAATTCTCATTTTAATTAGATTAGTTAAATCAAAATAAATTAAATCTAATAAAACTTTAGGCTAGCCTTAGTTCTACAGAAATTTGCTAACTCCCTGGGAAGATGATATCTTGTTTACAACTACTACAACTAATAGGAAAATATGGGAAACTATTATGCACACTCGACACATGTCAATTTTTGGAGTCGTTGCCGGGGATTTTTCAAATATTCTCTTGGAAACCTTCTTATTGAATGTCATATAATATGACTGAAGATGAGGAAGAACTAACTTTTAGGCAATCTAATAAGAATGTCACGGCTTATGAACTTATGTGCATAACTTTTACAATATAATTTTCGGTATTCGAATTGAAGTTCGGATTCATAAATTCTTTACCGTGTTTTTATAGTGAAGATGATGAAGATGCTCAAAAGTTTATCAGGGAGTTTGCACATAAAGTAAGCAAGTAGAAACTAAAGGATATAGAAATATGTTATGTTAAATTAAAAGCTTATCCTTTTACATTAAAAGACAAAGCTTTATATTAGTTATTTTACCTCCCTCAAAATTTCATAACCAATTGGCATAGATGCTACAAGCCTTTCTAGATCAATATGTCCAAGCAAGAACAATTAGTTTTTATAGAAAAAATTAGTAATGCTAAGATGAAAATTGGAGAGACTTTTGATAAATTTTGGGATAGGTATTAAAAATTGATTTCATTATTTCTAATGCATAGATTTATAGAAAAGATCTTAATGCAATATTTTTACGAAAGACTAAATCACTTAGAATGAAGATTCTTTGACACAGTATGCGGAGGGTATTTGCTCGAAACAACACCAACTTTAGCAAGAGAAGCTATAAATAAAATTGCTAAACAATCCAAGCAATATGGTGAGAAGAGTGAATTAATTAAGGATAATCCAAGTGAAATGAACAGAAGGACATATAAGACATCTAATAATAAGATAGATGAGCTAAAACCCATGGTTGAATTATTACTAAAGGATAGCTCAAGCAAGGTAAAACCTTGCATTTTTTGTAATAAATTTAGTCATTCTAATGATGAATGCCCTTTGAGACAGTAAAGTAAAATAGAAGAATTTAATGCTATAATGAACTAATATGATGGATTTGTTGATCCTACTTTTAACTTCAATAGTTATACCAATTACTCACAGTCAAATGTAGATAATCGTATTAACAATCTTGGTTATCAAAGGTATAAAATATCAAATAATTTAGAAAGCGAAAAAGATCAAATAATTAAAACATTACGAAATGATATGGCCGAGTTGAAAAATCAATTGAGTCAAATGGAAATATAAATAAGTGAATTTGTTAATCAAGGGACACTATCGTATCAACCTTATCCTACTTTGTACAAAAAAACACCATCCATAATATTAAGAAGTGGTAAGCAGATAGATGAACCTAAATTGTCAGACCAATTAGTTTCTAGAAAAGAAATAGAAGCAAAATTAGAAAAAGAAATTGAAGTAACAAATGATAGAATTCCTAACGAAAATGGTAATGAACTTGATAGACATACCAATTAATATAAAACCACCATTCTCTCATCATTTGGAAGATAATAGAAATGATAAAAAATTGCATGAAAAAAAACAAATCTCTGATACATGAAAAAATGTAGTAGTTAACATACATTTGCTTGAAGTCATTCAAAATGTACCTAAGTATTAAAAATTTATAAAAGATTTATGCACTAATAAGATTAAGGCTAATGAAAAGGTGAGTCTAGGAGAACACATATCAACACTAATTCTGAAGAAATTACCTCCTACGTGTTCTAACCCTATAAAGTTTTTCGTTCCATGTACAATTGAAAATATAAGAATTTCTAAAGCATTGTGTGATATGGGAGCCTCCATAAATGTTATGTTTTTACCTATTTATTTGCAAATGATGAATGTACATTTAGAAAAATTGGTATAGTGGTATAATTAGTAGATAGATCTATTATTAAACTAGTAAGGTTACTAGAAGATGTACTACTTAGGTCAATGATTTAGTCTTCCAAGCTGATTTTTATGTTTTAGACATGAAAGAAGATAATTTCTCTTACATAACTTCTCTAATTTTAGGAATACCATTTTTGAAAACAACAAAAGTAAAGATTGATGTTTCAAATGGAACATTAATAATGGAAGTAAATGACGATACAATGAATTTTAATATATATGATGCAATGAAATATCCAATGGATGTCTCTTCCTTATGCACATTAGATATGATATACCAATTAATAGAAAAATCTTTTAGAATAGATAAAACAGATAAATTGAAATTGGTAATAGAAAATTTAGAAGAATATGATGATAGAGACAAGGAGACAAAAGAGATAGTAAGTATTTTGAAATCGGATAATGATCAACTAGAACTTACTTAGTACTTAAATTTATCTAGATCCCATTCAAAACTTTTACCTTCTATAGTTAAAGCCCCATAATTAGATCTAAAAACATTAATAGATCATTTGAAATATGTTTATATATGGGACTATAATAAGTTACCAGTGGTAATTTCTAATGAACTGACTAGTTTAGAAGAAGCTAGATTAATAAATGTACTAAAAGAATTTAAAAGAGCAATAGGATGAACCATAGTTGACATTAAAGAAATAAGTCCAGCTACGTGTATGCATAAGATAAATCTAGAAACTAACATAAAAGTTTCTAGACAAACTCAATGTAGATTAAACCCCTTATGATAGACGTAGTAAAAGTTGAAATATTAAAATTATTAGATGCGGGAATGATATTTCCAATAGCTTATAACAATTGGGTTAGCCCAGTCTAAGTAGTTCTTGAAAAAGTCAGAATTATAGTAATAACAAATGACTATAGAGATTTAATACCAACTAGAACCTAAATGGTAAGAGGGCATGTATAAATTATAGGAAGTTGAATCTAAAGTAGGAAAGACCATTATCCACTCCCATTTATAGATAAGATGTTAGAAAGATTAGCTGGAAAAACCCATTACTGATGTCTACATAGTTATTCAAGATTTCATCAAATACTTATAGCCCCAAAAAATTAGGAAAAATAACTTTTATTTGTCCCTTTGGTACATTCACTTATATACGTATGTCTTTTGGTTTATGTATTGCACCCGCAACTTTTCAAAGGTGCATGGTTAGTATTTTCTCTAATTATGTGAAATTTTTATTGAAGTCTTTATGGATGATTTTACTATTCATGGTAATTCTTTCGATAAATGTTTAGTTAATTTAACTAAAGTGGTTAAGAGATGCATAAAAACGAACTTAGTATTAAAGTATTAAAATTTCATTTCATGGTAGATCAAGGACTTATGTTAGGACATATAATGTCACATAAAGGAATAGAGGTAGATCCAACAAAAATTAAAGTAATCAAAACGTTACCTACCCCACTACGATGAGACAAATACATTTATATCTTGGCCATGCAAGATTTTATTGAAGATTTATGAAAGGTTTTTTCTAACATAACTCAACCTTTGAGCAAGCTTTTACAAAAAGATGTTCTTTTTGAATTTACCAATGATTGCAAGATAGCATTTGATAAATTAAAGGATTCTTTCACAACCACACTTGTGATTAAATCACCAGATTAGTCGTTACCCTTTGAAATAATGTGTAATGTAAGTAACTATGCAGTTGGATCTGTTTTAGGTCAAAAATTAGGAAAAGAATCTCACGATATATATTATGTTTCTAAAACACTAGATCCAGCCCAACAAAACTATACCACTACAAAAAAAAGAACTTTTAAAGGTAGTGTTTGCCTTAGAAAAATTGAAACTATTTTTATTAGGAATAAAAGTAATAGTTTATTCAGATTATACAATGTTGTGATACTTAATAACAAAAAAAGATATTAAACTAAGATTAATAAAATGGATATTATTTCTACAAGAATTCAACCTTACAATAAAAAATAAGAAAGACTTCGAGAACCTAGTAGCATATCATTTAAGTAGGTTAGAAAATGGAGAACCGCCTATACCATTGAAGGATGAATTTTCGAATGAATATTTGTATAGTATAAAGACTGACGGCACATGGTATGTTAATATAGTTAATTATCTTACCACCAATGGATTATCACCTTATTTGACGAGTGCTCACAAGAATAAAATTAAAATGGATTCTAAACATTATTTATGGGATGATCCCTATTTATGAAAATCTTATACCAACCAAGTAGTTAGGATATGTATACAATAGTCAGAAGTACAATTAATTGTATCTCATTGCCATACTTATGCATGTGGAGGACATTTTGGTCCACGTGGAACCGCTCGTAAAATTTTAGATTTCTAATTCTTTTGGCCCATTATATCTCATGATTATTTTCTTTATACAAAATCTTGTCCAAATTGCAAACGAACTGGAAACTTAGGATGTAGAAATCAAATGCATTTATTTCTATTCTTTTTAGTGAAGTGTCTGATATATGGGGTATAGATTTCATGGGATCTTTTCTACCATTGAATGGTTATGTTTATATTTTACTTCTTGTAGATTATATGTCTAAGTGGGTAAAAGCAAAAGCTACTAAAACTAATGATTCAAAATAGTGGTTAATTTCCTTAAATAAAAGATATTTACAGTTTTTGGAGCACCTAGAGCATTTATTAGTAACAGAGGTTTATATTTTTGTAATAGATTAGTTGCTAATCTACTAGCTAAGTACAACATCACTTATAGGACATCTACTGCATATCACCCACAAACTAGTGGACAAGGTGAAACTTCAAATAGAGAAATTAAGTCAATACAGGAAAAAATAGTTACTCTAACAAGTAAGGATTAGAGTCTTAGATTAGTAGATGCATTATAAGCATATAGAACATCATTTAAGATGTCCATAGGTATGACACCTTATATATTAGTATTTGGAAAAACATGTCATTTACCAGTAGAACTAGAAAATAAAGCCTATTGGGCAATAAAAGCATGTAACATGAGTTATTATGAAGCATGAAACCAAAGTAAGTTGAGTCTTCAAGAATTAGAAGAAGTTAGGAATGATGCTTATGAAAATGCATCAATTTAAAAAGATAAAACCAAAGCATTTCATAATAAAAAATAATTCCTAAAAATTTTCAAGTAGGAGTTAAAGTTGTACTTTTTTGTTCAAGACTTTAATTATTTCCTGGAAAACTGTATTCGAGATGGATAGCACCTTTAATGGTTATGAGTTTATTGCCTTATGGCAAATAGAAATAGAAAGCTTTAAAACAGGAAAAAATATTTAAAGTAAACGGTCATAGGTTAAAACTTTATAATGAAAACTTTGTTGAATAGATAAGGAGATCATCAATCTCATGCCTGAGAAACAAATACCGAATCATAATGAAAATAAGTTCGATATTTACATCAACGCGAGTGAAAACGTTAAAGATGAAACAATTAAACTCTCAATGTATAAAAAGCCATGCAACAAGAGGAAAAAATCAAAGAAGCAGTAACCTGAAGAGCCACAACTTGAAGTGCAACAGCAAGCAAGAGAAACAACCGACAGAAGAAAAATTTACCGATGAGAAACTAAAGCTTCAAGATCTGGGACATTTGATTAGATTTTCAAAGATGATATAGGGAAACTCTTCCTCCACGTGTTGATCAATGAATTCAGTTTTCCTGGTGTTCTACTTAATACAGGAGTTTAAATGAATATCATACCAGAATAATGGTTAAGAAAAACCAAGTTGAAAATTGATTTTATACCGCCTTTGGTTGTCAATAAACCAAACAGTGATAAGATCTTTCCACTATGAATGTCGATAAATGTGCATGTGCAAGTCAAATAGTTCAAGTATCTCACGAACTACTTGGTGGTACTAACAATTGAAAAACATGAACTGATTTTGATGGGAAGACATTTTCTCAGGAAAATTGGAGGTGTTCTCAAAGTTGATAAACGTATAATCACGCTTAAGGTGGTAAATGATTATATATCCCTTTAGGATGTTCGCAAGATGGAAGATTACGTCGAACAAAACAATTATGATGATGAATATAAAAGGGAGAATCTCTACCATCATGATTACCCTGAAGAAGACAACTACTACGAGTTTAGCGAATCTATCGAAGAACGTCATACTGATGCTAAGAATGATGACGAAGCTGAAGATGTCAAGAATGATGAAATATCAGTTCATGGCCAGTTTGATTGGCTCAAGCTAAACGATGAGTCACCTTATCTATCAAGTCGAGTCAATTACTATAAACAAAAGCGCTCTATGTTAGGCAACCCATACTCTATCTTTACTTTCAGTTTTAGTATTATGATAAGTAAAAATATTTATTCTCTCTCCTTTTAACTTTCTTTTAAGATATTTCCAATCGAGATGAGGATGATCGAGTTATCTTTCGGTTGAACTATATTTATCTTTAATAGTTTCCAGTAAAGAAAGTAGTTAGTTAGTAGTATAATGATTCCTAGTTACAAATCAAAATTTTACTCTAGAATATTTAATTAATTATACTTTAAATATGATGAATATGTGTAAAAATTAGTAAATGATTTGATATATTGAAAAAATAGTATAAATTGGTCAGCGATACCAAATAAAACTTAAAAAGTCAATAATTAGACATATTTTATTTTGTAATTTAGGTTGATTTTAGGTATAAATGATGATATTGCACTAGGCATTCTCTTGTTTTTGTGATTTCAAGTTTTAAATAGGAAAAATGAAGAAATGGAGGAAAAAGCAAACAATCAACTGTAGAAGAAGTCTAGCGAATGCTCAGTGATATACGAATGCGTTGGAAATTGCCACCTAAATCAACGACAAAGAAGTGCCACCGAATCATTAGTGAATTAGAAAATATACTAGGAATTGACATTAAAATCGGTGGAGTATAGAGAGCTAAATCCGGTTATTAACTCAGCAATTTATGTACAAAGTGGAATCACTCACTAATCACTGAGGTCGGTGACGAGTTTTTTAGATAAGAACGAGGAATTTGTATTTAACTATGATTTCCATACTTAACTATAAATAGGACCTTAGGGCTTTAAAATTACTCTTTTTTTAGCCTTTTGCCTTCTTAAGTTTAGTTTTATTGAGTCTATGTTTGAAGCAACATTAAAGCTTTGATTTATTTAAGAGGTATTTATTTATTACATCTTTCAATTATGTTATTATATTATTTATTTCTATTATGAGTGAGTGGTTTATTAGTCTACACAAACCCTAGACATGTATATACTTTAGATTGCTACGTAGTTATGATTGAGAAATCATGTACTTAATGTTTTAAATCTATTCATACGTGTCAATCATGGATTTAATAAGTTGTTTTTGAATATTAAAACTAATGATTCTTTGTATTGATTGCATAGTGGCCAATTTGTTTCTTAGTATAGAGTATCTAAATCTATGTCTATAATTATTGATAAAAATTATAGAAGTAGTAACTGTGATTAATCTATATGGCTATTCTCTCGAGTAGAGGTTGTACGTGATTGTGTTATAAGTTATTTATTAATAAACATATTTTGATTTACATTTGATTTAGATTAGATATAATTTTCATTGAGTATTAATACTATCATATTTCTATGTTATTGTGTTTTATTCAATAAGTAGATTTACTATGATAAGAATATGGCGTTTCCATTAAATATAGGAGAATTGATGGCTTGCTAAAGGCTATAAACCTACTATGAATTAGGGTTTAATGAATTCAAGATTCCATGTGGTATGATTATAACTATGTTATGAAATAATGTTATGTTCAATGTTTGAATGCAATCCAAGTATATTATATTTTTTAGTAGAGGTTTGTTTAGATGTTTGTTTAGATATTTAAATTATATCGATATATTAATTTATTTGATAATTTGTTTAAATTGCATTAGATTAGTTTATTGAATTTAAATTGTTTATAGTTTAATTAATTGATTGCTTTTTTTTAGATTTATAGTATTTGATTCCCGTTTCAATTAGATTAGTTAAATTAAAGCAATTCAAATCCAATAAAACATTATGGTAGCCTTAATTCTTAAGAGATTTGTAAAATTCATGTGGATATGATATCCCATTTACCACTGCTACAAATAATAGGGAAAAGAGGAGATTATTGTGCACGCTCACCACGTGTCTATTTTTGGCTCCAATGGCTCAGATTTTTAAAATAGTTTATTAGAAGCCTTCTTGTTGAATGTCATATAATATGACTGAAGATGTGAAAGAATTAGTTTTTAGGCAATTCGATAGGAACGTCACAGCTTATGAACCTATGTGTATAAATTTTACAACAAAATTCTCAAAATTTGAATTCAAGTTTGAACTCATATATTCTTTACCCTGTTTCTATAGGTGAAAATAATGAAAATGATCAAAAGTTTATTCGGGAGTTTGCACACAAAGTAAGTACATTAAAACCTAAGGATATAGAAATAGATTATGTTATATTAAAAGTTTTTCCTTCTGTATTAAAAGGCCGATCTTTAGATTGGTTATTTTACCTCCTTCGAAATTCCATAACAAATTGGTCAGGGATGCCACGAGTCTTTCTTGATCAATATATCCTAGTAAGAAAAATTAGTTTATAAAGACAAAAAAGTTAGTAATGTTAGGATAGAGATCGGTGAAAATTTTAATGAATTCTGGCATAGGTATAAAAGATTGATTTCATTATGTCCAATGCATGGATATAGAAAAAACTTTAATGCAATATTTTTATGAAGGATTAAATCGCTTAGAACGAATATTTCTAGACATAGTATTTCGAGGGTCTTTGCTCGACAAAAAACCAACTTTAATAAGAGAAGCTATAAAAAAATGGCTAAATAATCTAATCAATATGGTGAGAAGAGTGAATTAATCAAAGAAAATCTAAGTGAAATGAATAGAAGGACGTATAAGACACCACACGATAAGATAGATGAGATAAAAGCCATGGTTGAATTATTACTAAAGGATATATCAAGCAATGTAAAACCTTTTGTTTACTATAATGAATTAAGTCATTCTAATGATGATTGCTCTTTGAGACAACAAACTAAAATAGAAGAAGCTAATGCAATAATGAAGCGATATGATGGGTTTGTTGATCCCGCTTATAAATTTAATAGTTATACAAATTTTTTAAAGCCAAATATAGGTAATCGTATTAACAATCAGGGTTATTAAAGACATAAAACTTCGAATAATTCAGAAATAAAAAAAGATCAATTAGTCAAACATTACAAAATGATATAACCGAGTTGAAAAAACATTTGAGTCAGATGGCAACACAAATGAGTAAATTTGTAAATCAAGAAAATTATCATACCTAATCCTACTTTATACGAAAAAACACCAGCCATAACATAAAGAAGTGGTAAGCAAATGGATGAACCTAAGATGTCAGACCAATTAATTTCTAAAAAAGAACTACAAAGAGAATTAAAGAAAAAAATGAAGTAAAAGTAATAGAGTTCCCAACAAAAAGATGAACCTGATAAAGACATACAAATTAATATAAAAACATTATTCCCTCATCATTTGCAAGATATTAAAAATGCTAAAAATTTGCTAGAAGAAAAACAAACATTTGATACATTAAAGAAAATAGTATTTTATATAATCTGTTTGAAGTCAGTCAAAATGCACATAAGTATCGGAAATTCATAAAAGGCTTATGCACTAATAAGATTAAGGCTAATGAAAAAGGTGAGTCTAGGAGAACTAGCATCAACAGTAATTCGAAAAAAATTACCTCATAAATATTCTGAACCTTGAATGTTTTTTGTTCCATGTACGATTGAAAATATAGAAACTTCTAAAGCATTGTGTGATCTGGGAGCCTTCATAAATATTATGCATTTATCTATTTATTTACAAATGATAGATGTACATTTAGAAGAACTGGTATAGTGACATAATTAACAGATAGATCCACTATTAAACTGGCAGGGTTAGGGTTATTGATTTAGCCTTCATGGCAGATTTCTATGTGTTAGACATGAAAGAATATAACTTCTCTAATAGAACTTCTCTAATCTTAAGAAGACCATTCTTAAAAACAACAAAAACAAATATTGATGTTTCAAATAGAACATTAACAATGGAAGTAGATGATGATACGATTTATTTTAATATATATGACGTAATGAGATATTCAATAGATGTTTCTTCCATCTGCATAGTAGATATAATAGATCCATTAATAGACAAATCTTTTAGAAAGGATAAAACAAATAAATTAAAATTAGTAATAAAAGATTTAGAAGAAGATGATGGTAGAAATGTGGAAACAAAAGAGATAATAAGTACTTTGAAGTCATACGATGAACTACTAGAACTTACTTATGACCTAGACTTATCTAGATCTCATTCAAAACTTTTACCTTCTATAGTTAAGGCCCCATAATTATATCTAAAAACTCTACCAGATCATTTGAATTATGTTTATCTAGGGTTTATGATAAATTACCAGTAATAATTTATAATAAACTGACAAGTTTAGAAGAAAAAAGATTAATAAATGTATTGAAAAAATTACAGGAGCAATAGGATGGACCATAGCTAATATTAAAGGAATAAGTCCAGCTACGTGTATGCATAAGATAAATCTAAAAATTGAAACAAAAGCTCTTAAACAAATTCAACGTACATTAAACCCACTAATGATGGACGTAGTAAAAGTTAAAATATTAAAATCATTAGATGTAGGAATGATATTTTTACTAGTTGATAGAAATTGGGTAAACCCAGTCTATGTAATTCATAAAAAGATAAAATTACGGTAATAATAAATGAGCATGGACAATTAGTACCAACTAGAATCCAAAATGGTTGGAGGGTATGTATAGATTATAGGAAGTTGAATGCCTCAACTCGAAAAGACCATTACCCACTCCCGCTTATAGATCAGATTTTAGAAAGATTAGCTAGAAGAACCCATTATCGATGTATAGATAATTATTCATGATTTCGTCAAATACCTGTAACCCTAAAAGATTAGGAAAAAATAACTTTTACTTGCCCCTTCGGTACGTTTTCTTATAGACACATGCCTTTTAGTTTATGTAATACAACTGCAACTTTTCAAAGGTGTATGGTTAGTATTTTCTCTGATTATGTGGAAAATTTTGTTGAAGTTTTTATGCATAATTAGACAGTTTATGGTAATTCTTTTTATGAATGTTTAATTAATTTTGCTAAAGTGCTTAAGAGATGCATAGAAAAAATTTAGTATTAAATTATGAAAAATGTCATTTCATGGTAGATCAAGGACTTATACTTGGACATATAGTGTCAAATAAAGGCATAGAAGTAGATCCAGCAAAAATTCAAGTAATCAAAACGTTACCTGACCTCACTACGGTGAGAGAAATATGTTTATTTCTTGGCCATACAGGATTTTATAGATGATTTGTGAAAACTCTTCTAAAATAACACAACCTTTGTGCAAGTTTTTACAAAAATACATTCCTATTGAATTTATCAATGATTGTAAGATAGCGTTTAATAAATTAAAGGATTCTTTCAAAACCACACCTGTGATTAAATCACCAGATTGGTCGTGACCCTTAAAAATAATGTGTGATGCAAGTAACTATGCAGTTGGAGCTGATTTAGGTCAAAAAGTAGAAAAAAATCTCACCTTATATATTATGCTTCTTGGACACTAGATCCAGCCCAACATAACTATACCACTACTGAAAAGAGACTTTTAGTGGTAGTGTTTGCCTTAAAAAGTCTAGACCGTATTATCGGGATCAAAAGTAATAGTTTATTCAGATCATGCAGCATTGCGATACTTAATGACAAAACTAGAATCTAAACCAAGACTAATAAGATGGATATCACATCTACAGGAATTCAACTTTACTATAAAACAGAATAAAGAAGTCGAGAATCTAGTAGTAGATCATTTTAGCATGTTAAACAATGGAGAACTGCCTATACCATTAAGGAATGAGTTTTCTTGTGAATATTCGTGTAGTATAAAGACTGATGGCCCATGGCATACCAATATAGATTATTTTGGCCTACTATATTTCATGATTGTTTTCTTTATACAAAATCTTGTCCAAATTGCCAACAAACAGCTGGAAACTTAGGACGTAAAAATCAAATGCATTTACTTCCTATTCTTTTTTGTGAAGTATTTGATGTATTAGGTTTAGATTTCAAGGGACATTTCCACCATCAAATGGTTATATATATATATATATATATATATATATTGTACTTGTTATGGATTATGTGTCTAAGTGGGTAGAAGCAAAAACTACTAAAACTAACGATTGAAAAGTAGTGGTTAATTTCCTTGGATCAAAGATTTTTATAGTTTTTGGACGTATAAAGCACTTACTAGTGATAGAGGTTCACATTTTTGTATTCGATTAGTTATTAATCTACTTGCTAAGTAAAACGTCAAACAGAAGACATCTACAGCATACCACCCACAAACTAGTGGACAAGTTAAAACTTTAAATAGAGAAATTAAATGAATACTGAAAAAATAGTTAGTCCAACACGAAAGGATTGGACTCTTAGATTAGAAGACACGTTATATGGACATATAAAATAGCATTTAAGACACTCATCGTTATGATACTTCATAGGCTAGTATTTGAAAAACATGTCATTTACCAGTAGAAATAGAACATAAAGCCTATTGGGCAATGAAATCAAGTAACATGAATTATAATGAAGTAGGAAACCAAGGTAAGTTGAATCTTCAAGAACTAGAAGAAATTAGGAATGACGCTTATGAAAACGCCTTAATTTATAAATATAAAACCAAGGCATTTCATGAAAAAAAATTAGTTCTTAAAAATCTTCAAAGAGGAGATAAGTTTCTACTCTTTTGTTCAAGACTTAAATTATTTATTTGAAAACTCCGTTCAAGATGGATATGGCCTTTTAAGGTTGTGAATCTATAACCTCATGGCTAAAAAAAATAGAAAGCTCCAAAATAGGAAAAACATTTAAAATAAACGGTCATAGGTTACTCCTTATTATGAAGATTTTGTAGAATAGGATATGGAGATCATCAATCTCAAGACTGAGAATCAAAAACCGCAAAGTAATGAAAAGAAGATCAATGTTTACATCAAAGCGAATGAAACCGATAAGAATGAAACCATTACACTTCGGATATGTAAAAAGCTGCATGATAAGATGAAGAAATCAAAGAAGCAACAACCTGAATAGCCAAAACTTGAAGTGCAACAGCAAGCACGGAAGCAACAGGTGGAAGAAAAATTTATTGGTGAGCAACTAAAACTTCAAAATCTGGGATATCTTATTGAAATATACAAAGATGATCAAGGGAAACTCTTCCTCCATGTGATGATCAATGACATCAACTTCTGACCTCGATCTCAAGTATAATGGCTCAACATTAATTATAGTGTACTCAACTTACGTTGACTATGGATATCGACCTCAGGTCAAGGTGTATGCACTCACTACGTACTTAGCTATAGTGAATCTATTGCCAAGGAAATCCTATTTAAATGGTTTTATAACTAAACTAACTAATCTTACAAATCAATGTCATTAACTTAAATTCTTATATTAAAACTATCTTAGTTCACAACTTCACCAAAGTAATAAAATATTATGCTTTCAACCACTTTATCATCTTTATCATGTCATGTGCAATGCCTAATTAGAATATACAGATTTCTTTCAAATCCATTGTAACCCACTATCATGACAGAAAATATTCTAATGTGCAAACTAGAACTCTGCCTATCGATGCGAATAATGTAAGCTCTATATTTCTCTAATGTTTCAAATCTTTAGATTTATAACCAATTAAGTTTACTATTCGTGCAACTCTAATCAACAAATATCACTCGATATTGTATATTTTACTGTTATACCATTCATGTCTAGCTTAAAAGCTTCAATGGCCAAGATAACTTCTAAAACCTATATCAATAAACATGTTATTAAAAGGTCAATAGCATTACTCTAAGAATCAATTCAAATTCTAACCATTCCACTTTTATATTCAATTTCTACTCGTGTTCATAGCATAGAATTCATACAAAAGCATCCATTAATCCCAAAGATTAATAGACTACTCGCTCATCATTGAAACAAACATACATATAGTGGTATTATTTGAAATTAAAAATAAATCAAAATACTTCAAATAAATTAATAACATAATACCCGAATCATGACACGTGAGTCTTCAATGTCTTCTCTCCACAAATCTTCTTAATACTCAAAAGTAAATAAAAACTATGCTAAAATAGTTTAATGGTGGCTAATAGTTGATATCTTCTTAATTTACCATGTCCTAACATCTATTTATATTTCCTAATAACAATTAGAAACCTTATTTTACAATTTAACTCGAAATGGAATTCTAACTTTCAAATTTCTTCCATTCCAGCATTGTCACTTAAACCCCGACGTCGTGTGTGTTAAGCCACGACCCCAACACTATGCCGCCTCCTATATGTCTTTTCTTGCCTCAGTGCCTTCAGCACCCTGCCGTACATGCCCGGCATCATCCCTTTGGCTCCACAGCGCCACTACAACATGCAACGACACCGAGCCTCCTGCTTTGATTTTCTTCATTTGTCTTCTCTCCCATGTTGTGCCTAAGTTATCCACTATCCCTCATACTATTCATAGTGCCACCCTTGCATGCCACGACGCCAACGACCCTTAGGTGGGTTTTAGCTCTGTTTCTTCTTGTTTTTTTGTTTCCTTCATTTGCGCCTTAATTACTTGAAAATGCATCATCATTAATTAGAGCTCATTGAGAATATTTATACTAAATATACTACTAAACTAACTTTATATATAAGTCTTAAATAAACACTTATCAAATACCCCATAATTTAAGATTTTCTACGTCCCGAGCAAAAGTGTATTTTACTAAGTTTCCTAATACCTAGTTCTTATTCATTTTACATTGTTCATGGAGTATCATTTAATTCATTAAGTTTCAAGTTAATAATGCACTCAAGAGTTCTTCTTTGTAAATCTTATATTTTTTAAAACATATGTAGCTTTCACAAGGTTGAACGAGGATATCAAACGAGTAATTAAGACTAAAATACATATGTATAGGAAAATAGATAAGTATCAAGATGAAGATGTGTACAATCAATATAGAGAAGCTAGAAAACAAGCTAAAAAAGTAGTTAGTCAAGCTAAAACTAATTTCATGGAAGATCTATATACAAGGTTAGGTAATAGAGATGGCGAAATATATATAGGCTAGCCAAATTAAAAGATAAAAATAAACAAGACCTAAGTCATATAAGATGCATTAAGGACAAAATCAAAATGTTTTAACGCGCGAGAGAATATTAAGGAGAGATGGAGAAGTTACTTCGATAGTTTATTTAATGATGGCCAAGTTGATACTATAATAGATGAAAACCCACACCAAGAAAGAAATGTAAAATATACATGCAATATTAGAATTATAGAAGTTAAAGAGGCATTGAAAAGAATGAAAATAGGGAAAACATATGGCCTATATGAAATACCCATAGAGGTTTGGAAATGCTTAGGAGAAATTGGATTGACTTGGTTAACAAAACTTTTCAATAAAATTTTCAAATCAAAACGGATGCCAATGGATTGGACAATAAGCACGCTTGTGTCATTCTTCAAAAATAAATGAGACATTCAAAGTTGCTTAAACTACTGGGGAATTAAACTTATGAGTCACACTACGAGACTTTGGGAGAGGATAATTGACAATAGGCTAAGGAGAGAAACAACAATATCAGAGAACCAATTTGGTTTCATGCCTGGGAGGTCAACTATGGAGGCGATTTTCCTTATAAGACGATTGTTAGAAAAATATAGAGAAAAGAAAAAAGATCTTCATATGGTATTCGTATATTTAGAAAAAATATATGATAGGGTCCCTAGAGATGCTCTTTGGTAGGTTTTAAAAAGAAAAAAAGTGTAGGCTAGATACATAGACACTATTAAGGATATGTATGATTGAGTAGTAACGAGTATAAAGACATTTGGAGGAGCTACAAAAGAATTTTTCATTACGATAGGACTAGATCAAGGATCAGCTTTAAGCCATATCTATTTACTTTAGTTATGGATGAACTAACTAGACATATTTAATAGGATATACCATGGTGTATACTATTTGCATATGATATTGTCTTAGTGGTTGAAAGTAAAAATGGAGTGAATAGGAAATTATAACTCTTAAGGAATACATTAGAATCTAAAGGCTTTAAGTTGAGTAGGACGAAAACCGAATACATGCACTATGAGTTTGGAAACCCTGGACATCGAGATGACGGGTGTGGTAAAATTAGGGGAAATAGAAGTTCCTAAGGTAAACCACTTTAGATACCTAGGATCAATCATACAAAATGATGGTAACATTGAGAATGATGTTACACATAGAATTCAAGTTGGATGGAAGAAATGGCAGAGTGCAATAGGGGTGATTTATGATCGAAATGTTCCTACTAAGTTAAAAGGAAAATCTTATAGGACTGCAATTAGGCCAGTTATGCTTATGGAAGTGAATGTTGGGCGGTAAAGCAACAACAATTACATAAAGTGAACGCAGCGGAAATGAGGATGCTTTAGTGGATGTGTGGTAAAACTCGTAAAGATAGAATAAGAAATAAAAAGATTCAAAGACAAGTAGGAGTACCACCAATTGATACAAAAAGAGCAGTTGCGATGGTTTGGTCACCTACAAAGACGGCCTACAAATGCCCCGACTAGAAAACTTGACTCAATAGAAACTGTATAAATTCGACCAGATAGGGCAGACCAAAGTTAACATGGGATGCATTAATTAGGAGGAATTTTAATGGTTTACAAAGCTCACCATCAATCGCACTTAATCGGGTACAATGGAAAAGTTTGATCCATGTAGCCGACCCCAATTAATTTGGGACTGAGGCTATGTTGTTGTTGTTATATGTAGCTTTCACAACACATACAACTCATTTTCGAAACACCAAAGTAGATCACGACCAAAACCATCACTATTCATAAGTTTATTTCACCTCTTCGACACTCAAATAGCAAGTGTACAATCTCTTGATTTCTAATTAAGCTCAGGGATTCACAAACCATCGCAACCGAAACCATCGCCATTCAAAGACTTTAGCACTTCAAGATTCTATAGGACTTAATATAGTTGAAAAGAAAACTTAACTCAATCAAGCAACTCGCACTCGAACTAAATCTTTTATTTGAAAAGTTTTATTTTAACTTCTGCATTCTTTTCTTTATTTTTCTCTCATTTCTTTTCTTCTTCTCCTTTCATTTTTATTTTATTTTATGGTCCCTATTTCTTTTCCTATGGACTTCGTTTTCCTCCTTTTTGCAACCATCAAGTTTTTGCTCCATTTCATATAGAACTTATGGGACTCTATTATTTTTTTATATTTCTAAATCTTTTATTAACACTTCTCACTTTCACTTAATTAAGCAAGTTAACTCCAATTTTTCATTTACAATGCATATTTCTTCCCCTCTTTGCACTAAGTCTTTATTTAATCTGTATTATCAAGTAAGATTTACACTTATTCTATAATTCCTTAGAGATCTTACTTTTTCAACAAGAAGCATTCCAGGAATTTCTTGCTTTCATTTCAAGTTCATGGTTTTCCATAACTCTAGGTTTCCAATCATGAAATCATATTGTTGTTCCTACATTTCATTATTTTCTTCAAAAATTTAAAAACATACTCTTGAGTTTCATATCAATAGGATAATTATATTTTACTCATCCTCCATGAACATGCAAATGAATTACTTATTCATTACATATATATAACTTAATCTATATTAATGAAACATCCAAAATAATAAAGTAAATGAAATAGATAATACACTGCCATGCTTTCCTTTTTAATTGCTTCAAAAATAAAATCTTAACAATCATACATGCAGTGTTTATCCTTATTTCAACCCCAAAGTGTAGTGTAGTGTTGATGCTTTTAAACTTAACCAAACCTTGTCCTCAAGGTTTAAAAATAAGCCTAAATCATGAAAACACACAAACATATATAATAACACAAATTATATAAGCATAAACTAAACTAATTATAGAATTTAAACAATTAAATAGTTAATGAAATATCCCAAATTAAAATAAATGGTGTCAATGCATCTCTCATCTCCCCAGGCCTAGAGAAATCTTAAGACACTAACATCGAGACTGTGTGTCGTCGTCATCATCTGCACCATCAGTTCCATAGTAAGATATTATTAATGGACGCTTCATTCTCCTGCTCTATATCAAATCCTGATCAAACACATAAGCTAGTGTTGCTGAAAAACCAAATGACCTATCAATAAGTCTCGTCCATCTGCTCCTATCTTACCTAACTATGTCCCTTTAGTGATCGGCAAACAATAAGAAGTTATGCTACCCATTTAATTAGTCTTGCTCTCTCTTCTACATATCCTGCTCAAATCATAACACGATTGATTATTATTGTTCCCTATCCTCTTGGTATAATCTCATCATCTCGACAATCCACAGCCTCTACTGCCATGGAGTCCTATCCTCTGGTGTTGGTACTGGTGGCTATGATGGAAGAAGTGGTGGAAAGACCTCAGGACCATCCAAGTCCTGCTCTCTAATCGGTAGGTTTACAAACTTGTAGCCCATAGAGAATCCATGTTGTTATTACTCCTCCTCTTCTCTATATCCTTCATCTTCCAATTCATGTGTTGTTGTTGTTGTGTCATCCTCATGCCGTTTGGCCAACAACTCGGTCCCGTGTCTAGCTCCCTCGATTTTTTCTCTTTCCTCCTCGAAGTCTTGATAACCAAGCGGTGATTTCAGCGCATTCATGAAAGCTTCATCTATGGTTACTTGGGCCTCGATATCAAATTCTTCATCATCTTTCAAGTGCACTCATTCCCTTAAGCACAACTAATAATCAAAATAGGAAACAATAATGTTTTGTCTCTTTTTGACATGATGGACTCCCTCATATTGGTGTGGATGATTATGCCGACATCGATCTCTCCTTTCTTTATGATCTCATATAAACAAGCCGTATTTGGCTTGTTGATCTCTCCCTATTGAGTGGTAAGGTATAACGATGTAACAAGGAAATGTTGCCATATTTTATAGACTTTCCTAACACTCCCCTTCTTGATGTGCTTTTGCATATTCTCTGCTCCCATTACCCAACTGACATTTCCTTGGACAACCAATGTTCTTTATATGGCTCTAAATAGGTATAGGTTAAAAGGTTTCTCATATAGGTCTTCCGAAAAACTTGGTTCGACTCCAACTCCATTCAAGTACTCCAATCCATAGATATAATTTATTTAAGGCTCATTAAAGGGAAAAAAAAACCCTCTCATCTTCACTGGCTCATTATTCCTAGTGAACTTCGCATTGGCGTAAAACTCGTACATAATTCCACTCACTCCTTTAACTTCATTCTTTTTATAATCTTGAGTGAAATGCTTCCAATTTTCTTGCCTAATAAAGGTGTTCACTTATTTTTCATACTTGGCTATCAAGTTTATTCCTCTTTCAAATGAACTCCCTATTTTGAATATCCTCATATCTATCATTGGCCTCTCCACTAACGAAATATTTGGGTTTAAAAGGTCTAGGCTCCTCAGTGGGATATCTTAAGGTTGATGCCTCAAAATCATTTGTTCTAATTTAGCTAGCTTGTTTCCATATTCTTGGCATTCTCTTCAATTCAAGCAACAACACAACACATGTAACTAGCAATAAAGGTCCTAAAATCACCTAAAAATCACAATTCATATCACATGGAACATTTATATGCCAAATTATGTAAAAAAACATAGAATGATTCTCTATGGATAACATTACTATTCAACATTCACACAACTAGCAAATCATTATCATCAACAACCTCAAATCCATTATTCAAGCAATTTCATCAAAATTTTCCAAAATTCAAAGTATAACTAATGAAATTGTAAATCTTATGTCAATGTCAAATTAGTTTCCAGCGTAGAACACTCCTCCAAGTTTTTATCAATCTAAGCCATCTCACTTCTCTAATAAACTAAAACCATAGCTTTCTTTGAAATCAAAATCCCAAATTTTAAGCTCTAGTTTTCCACCTTGTGCATATCCATAATGCGCTAGCTTCTTTTACTTTAAATCACTAGGAACTCTCTTATGTCACTTAGAATTGATCAAACTTTGCTTTAAAGGAATGTATACTTGGTAGTTGTAGTGGGGTGTTAATGCAAGTGTGAAGAAAGTGGTGAATGATTGGAACTGACCCGTGCCTTAATAGGCACGACGTAGTGAAAGCATCAATGACTCTGTAACATGTTTCTTTGCTATCCTCAATGCCCTGCTAGCGCAGTCATTAATACCCACGGAATTGTAGCTTATTGCCACAATGTCGAGCAGCCTGCCTGCGTGTTCACACATATTATTTATTAATTCCTACTCAATGGTTCTCTGAATTTATGTATCACATACATAAGATGTCATAATCGCATGAAATCAATGTCAATATAAAAGTTTCATAAAAACGTGCCCATGATTCGCCCGTATACCTCACCTTTGCCACTTGAACTCTTTTGCTTTTTTATTCACTTTAATGAGATTGGTGAGACATTTCCATTCTGATGAATTATCACCCAGTAAATGATCTTTCCTACACATTCGACACAATTTTTCGAAAGTTAGAACTAAAATGAGTTGATTGTACTTATTTCAACTTAAAACTAACTAACTAAAATTTAAAAACCCACGGCAACCTCCTAATAGCGCTTAATTTAACGTCATTAGCCTACGCTTTATCGTGAATTTAGTCTGAGTCTAAATTGAGATACTCCAATTATAAATCAAAGATTATTATGCCATTCCCATTCGTATGTATGTACAAGCCCATATTACTAGTGTTCTAAGAATGGACTCTTAAGTATCCTAGACACATCATCATCCATGTTGTGATTCATAACCTTAAACCCGTGATGAATGTGAATCTACCCACTTTCACATGCACATTCAAGACTCTTCTTAGAGTTAGCATCAATTTGGTTATTCATGAAGATGATGCCCTCATACTCCATTCCTTGATGTATGTCCATTTAGTTAACCATCATGCCTTGGTGATTAATGGTTTGTTGCATTGCTTGCACTTATGGACCTTCTTGTCATATTTGAAGCTTTGCCATTTGATTACTCAAATTCGATAGATGTGTCATAATTGCAGCTTGCGAGTTAATCTCATATACGCCTACTAGTTTCCTTAATGTGGAATGAGTACCGGGTGCAGAGTTTTGAGACATCAGATCAAGGAGATCCAATGCTCCATCTTCATCCTTGGTTAGTAGAGAGCCACTTGCTGCGGCATCTACTAGTGTTCTCATATTGTTGTTCATCCCATAGTAGAAAATTTAGAGTTGTTCCTATTTAACGTATATGTATCCCGGGCATCTCCTTAGCATCTCTTTGAATCTTTCCAAAGCCTCGCCGAAAGACTCGGTATCTTCTTGCTTGAATTGATTAATTTCTAGCTTCCTCTCACTGAACTTCACTGAGGCAAAGAACTTATCCAGAAATCTTTCATTGTCTTTCGCCCATGAGGTCATACTCCTTGCTTTAGTCCTTCGAACAAGGATTTGACTTTTAAAACCAATGAGAATGGAAATAGTTTCATCCTAATCACTTATTTTGTAACTCCGTTAATATGCACGATGTCGCACTTCTCCAAGAAACTCTCAACATATACAATTGGATCTTCATTAACTAGCCTGTTGAACATGCTCTTTTGCTCCATGTATATCAGAGATGATCTAAGTTCAAACTCGATGGTGTTGGTTGGAAGCCTCATTACTCTGTTGTTAGCCTCCTAAACTTCTGACTTGAAATAGTCACAAAGGCATTTATATCCTCGCACTCTATCTTGCACTACTAGATCACCTACAGTTTGGTTATTCTCGTAGCCCTATTATTGGTTTCTTACTTGATCTTCAGCCATCTAGATTCCCTTTTTCTCTCCTTTGTTGGTTATGTCAATCTCAGGTCGTAAGGAAATAGTTCCTTCTTTCCCTTGCTATGCATGCACTAGTTATCCCTGGAAAAAAACACAAAAGATCAAGAGTAGAAAGTCAAACTTGAAACTTAAGCCCTTTTGTGAACTTGAAAGTAAAGTACTTAATATAAAACTTAGCAACTTTTCAAACTAACTAAATAATACTAAGTGGCTACCTATCCCTGGCAACGGTACTAAAACCTCGACCTCAACCATAAATATAAAGGCTTGATTATAGTACTAGTGTACTCAACTTACGTTAGCTATGGATATCGTCCTCAGGGAAAGGTATATGCACTCACTATGTACTTAGCTACATTGAATCTATCGATAAGGAAATCCTTTTTATATGGTTTTATAACTAAACTAACTAATCTAGCAAATCAATACAATTCGCTTAAATTCTTGTATTAAAACTATCTTAGTTCACAACTTCACCTGGGTAATGAAATATTATATTTTTCAACTACTTTATCATCTTTATCATGTTATGTGCAATGCCTAATTAGAATAGACAGATTTCTTTCAAATCCACTTTAACCCACTATCGTGATCAAAAAGATTATAATGTACAAACTAGAACTCCACCTATCAGTATGAATAATGTAAGCTCCATATTGCTTTAATGTTCCAAGTTTGTAGATTCATAATTGATTAAGTTTACCCTCCATGTCTCCCTAATCAACAACTATCACTCAATATTGTATATTTTACGATTGTATCGTTCATGTCCGACTTAAAAGCCTCAATAGCCATGATAACTTCTAAAACCTAATATCAATAAATATGTGATCAAGATGGCTATAACATTATGCTCAGAATCAAAACAAATCCTAACCATTGCACTTTAATATTCAATTTCTACTCATTTTCATAGCATAACATTCATACCATAGCATCCATTGATCCCTAAAATTAATACACTACTCAAACATTATTAAAACAAACATGCACATAATGGTATTCTTTAAAATAAGAGATGAATTGAAATACCTTAAATAAATAAATAGTACAATACCTAAATCACCACACGTGAGTCTTTAACGCCTTCTCTCCATAAATCATTATAATACTCAAAAATAAGTAAAACTTATGCTAAAATACTCTAATGGTGGCTAATAGTTTATATCTTCTTAGTTCACTACAACCTAACATCTATTTATACTTCCTAATAATAATTAGAAACCCTACTTTATAATTTAACTTAAAATAGAATTCTAACTTTCTAATTTATTCTATTCTAGCGTTGTTACTTACACCTCGACACCCTGTATGTTGAGCCACAGCACCACCACTGCGCCTCCTCCTGTATGTCTTTTCTTCCCTCAATGCCCTGAGGGCCTTCCCTTAAATCCCGAGTGTAGTCATTTATGGCTCCACGACGCCGAGCCTCCTGCTTTAATCTTCTTCACTTATCTTCTCTCCCACTTTGTACCTAGGATCTCCACACTATCCCTCATGCTCTTCATAGTGCGACCCTTGCATGCCACGGCGCCAACCACTATTATGTGGGTTTTAGCCTTATTTCTTTTCATTTTTACTCATTTCCTTCCTTTAGGCCTTAATTATCTGAAAATGTATACACACAATTAATTAGAGCTCATTTAGGGAAGTTTATACTAAATATACTACTAAACTAACCTTATATATTAGTATAAATAAACATCTATCAGTTTTCCTGGTCTTTTACTTGACACAAAGGCTAATGTGAATATCTTACCGAAATAATGGTGCAGAAAGGCCAAGTTGAGGATGGATTTTACACAACCTTTTGTTGTCAATAAAATAAATGGTGATAAGATCTTTCCACTAGGAATGTCGATGAATGTGCAAATGCAAATGGGACGGTTCAAGTATCTCACCAACTTTGAGGTGGTACCACAGATTGAAAACGATGTCGTAATATTGATGGGACTAGCTTTTTCAAGAAGGCTAGAAGTGGTCTCGATGTAGAACAATGTATAGTTATGCTTAGGATGGAAATGTTTATATTTATCTTTCGGATAGTTAAAAGATGGACAATTACGTCAATGGAGATAATTATGATGATGTTTATGAAGGGAAGAACTCCTATCATGATGATTACCCTGAAAGACATTATGCAGATGTTGAAAATGATAAAGAAGCTAACGATGTAAATAATGATGAAGAATTAGTTAATGGTTAGTTTAACTCACTCAAGCTGAACGATGAGTGATCTCATCTATCAAGTCAAGCCAATGACTATAAACAAAGCACTTTATGGGAGGCAGTCCATACTCTATCTTTACTTTCAGTTTTAGTACTATGATTAGTCATTTTTTTATATTCCCTCAAATCTTGACTATTACAATGGGGATATTTTAGGAATATAATTTCAGAATAATTTCATATAAGGGGGTTGATCGAGCCAATGTCTATCCGTATTAATATATTTAGGATAATGAGAATACTTATTTTCTCTCTCATTTTAACTTTCTTTTGGGATATTTCCAATTAAGAGGGGGATGATCGAATTGTTTTTCAGTGGAACTATATTTATCTTTTCATTATTTCAAGTAATAAGGTAGTTATTTAGTAGTATGATGTTTCCTAGCTATAAATCAAGATTTCGTTTTTGAATATTTCTTATTGAACACTGATCAATTCTACCCTAAATACAATAAATATGTGTGACAATTAATTAAATACTTGATATATTAGAAAAATAGCAGGAATAGATCGACGATTTCCCATACCAAATAACATTTGGAAATTATAGGTAAATTGGCAACAATTTACAGAATTGTAAGCGAAAAAATGACTCAGCGATTTGTTTGTGGTTTAGATTTTATACTAGAAATTGTTGACCTAGGCAGTAGACCACTGAGACCAATTTTTAGCCATTTAATTGGCAATTTGTCAGTGAATTTATATTTTTAAAAATAGAATCCCAAATCGCCAAACAATAAACCCTTACACCTATTCGGTTAATTAATATATTTTTGTGTAGATTTAACCCTTCGAAGCTTGAATTATAGCTTATTTAAGTGTATCCCACTTTTTTAAAAGTGATTCAACCCTAAAAATCTTGAATTCAAGTTCAAGTTTAGGATCAAGTTGGTGTTTCTCGAATCGACGCTTAGAAAAGGAGTCTAAGGAGCTAATAGAGAATATTACTTGAGAGATTCACTCTCAAGAAGGTAATAAATTGGTACTCTATCATCCTTATGATTTTGATGTTTTGAACAAAATTGGTTTTAATGATATTTTAATGAATGTGGTTTTGAGTTTTTATTGCACAATTGTTTTTGAAAATGGGTTTGGATACAAATTTCAATTTGAATATGGGTTTTCAAATGAGTTTGGGGGTTTCTACGAATTTTTCCAATACATACATATTTATGATAGGAATATGTCAATAAATTATTTTTAAAATACTATTTTCAACTCTTTCGAGACTCAATGATAAAAAAAATTTCAAAAATTATTTTCCTTACCTTGATAGTTTGAAGTTTTTGAATTCAGGATTTCAAGTTACCTATTTTATCGTAGTTGAGTGTTTCAATGGCTGGAAGAGGTATAGTAAGAGGTGTGAGTAGTAAGGAAGGCGAAGGGATTGGGATAGTGCAAGTAACACCCAAGATGAAATATGCAGGCCACCTAATAAATATCATACCTACCAGCATTAGTATTAGAGAACCTAAACATGGGAGGCCAGAGCTTAGAGATTAATCTCCATCGTCATTTGATGAGGAAGAATATTTTGAGAATCTAAACCCCAGTCATTTAGTGCCTTATAACCTTTCTTTGTTTGTGAGACCTAGATCTCAGATGAGGTATTTTAGTAATAAGAAGTGGGTTATAATTTCTGAGATAGGGTTCAATATTCGAATGTGAGCAAGTATGTGGATAATATTATGAGCATCATCAGAGATAGAGGATGGGAAAGTCTTCTAATGGCATGTTCGCTTCATGGTCTTAGGTCAGATCAGCCATAATGTACTAGCTAATTCGATGTTCCCTTGGCATATTAACTAGTCCACGGGACTATCTAATACCTAATACAAGTGACTAAAGTAAACCGCCATTTTTCGCGGCACTAATTAATCCCAATGCTTTCAAACATTACCAAACTACCCATCCCTCTTAAACGAAATCGTGATGGTAAGAGCAAATAAGTTTCACCGTCCTCCTCACCCTCATCAATACTCGCGACTCATCCCTAACGACCACTTTAACTACCGCAAGTACCTACCACCACTACCACCACCTACAACGTCTCTCTTCCTTCAAAGCCAATCCCCTCCTCCATAACGCGTCCAACTCCAACATATTTGGCTAGATGACCGACTGCGAGCTCAACTCCATCTCTCAAGTCCTCCAATAATGCTCCCTACCCGAAAACTTCCTCATGTTTGAACTCACAACAGCACCGTCTTTGTCAAAGAGAATGAGTACTACACTATGCAATGAGCATTGCAAGTGAAAATTCACCACGGTGGCCAGGGTTGGGACTGCAGGGGCATTTATTCTTGCATTGTTGGCTTGCTTTCTAATATGGTTCTATTCCGAAAAAAACCTAAATTTGTTAACAAAGTAGAGATGTTGTTGATAGAGTTATCGGGCACGGCGCTTTGGGATAGTCTAGAAAGGGGTAATTCCATCAACTAGAGCCATTGTAGCAGTGAAGAGGTGCAGCCACAATGGTGAACATGGGAAAGTAGAGTTCCTCTCAGAGTTATTAATAATATTTACTTAGGGGCATGTTAGTCATTTCACAAACCTCCAAAAAATTAAACCAAACTTAACACACCCAACCGAACAAATCACCCTATCAGGACTAATCACTTAACCCAAGTCACAATCCCATGTATAACTAAATCCTATATACAAGGTACTACTATATTTGTGACACGAACAAGCCATAAGAGACTACGAGGGTAGAGGAGAAAGTGGATATTCGAAAATTGTACGAAAAGGTTATGCGAATGGCCACGTTAGTAAGGAATGGGGTAAAGTAGTAGTAAAAGGGAAGAAAGTCGATATTTCACCTGCGAGGTTGAATAGATTTTTTGGTCTACCAAAAATTAGACAAAGGATGGAGGATGATTACCCGAATTTTATTTATGTCGATAAGGAATCATCTCCCTTTGAGATAATCTAAGACATATTAGAGATACCTCCGGTTAAGGGATTTGCGATTAATAATGACGGGCACCCGATATTTATTAAAACCACCTATTTTAGGATAATTTCGTTAAGAGTTGGAGTTATATTATAGATGCATATTTTTATCCAACCAAGTAACACTTTATAGTGAAGAACCCTAGAACTACTCTATTTTATCATGTAGCTATGAAGAAGGTTCATATTGATGTTGGGAATAGTATACATGATTCTATGAAGTTAGCAATGCAGACTAATAAGATTGAAGGATTATTATTCTTAATTTGGGTCACTCAACTGTGTCGGTAAGCCAGGGTAGGTTTTGATACTAAGTTCCATGTATTACCTGAGAAGACAATAAATGATGCATGAGTACAAAGAATGGAGAAAATGGTAGGATACAATGACTTGGAGGATTAACAAGAATAATTTAATGCAATAAATGGGAGAGAAGTAAAAAGCCAAAGAATAACTGAAAATAGGAGGAAGGAAAGAGAAAACGCATAGAAAGCGGTAACATTATTGGATAGAATGAATCTAGTAAGTGTTGATATGAGTTCAGCACCATTTTCGCTACAGTCTAGAACGGGATGTTTTTTCCAGACCATATTCTTTTCACTTATGTGTAGCGAAACAAAAATTCACTGAAATAATCAAACGAGTGGACTTTACAATGTTAACATCATATATCTAGAAGAATGCATGATAGTCATTTGCAAGACTCAAGGAGAACACTCGACATTCCGTCTTTCTAGTTGCAATTTCCAACTGGAACTTACAACCCAGCTGATAGTTATGTTTCATAACTTTTTGCAGGTATGGATGAAGATGATGAAGATAATGATGAATTTACTCCTAGACACCGTCATGTGTAGTTCATTTTCTCTTTTATGCAAGCAATGAATGAATGATTATATGTATTGCTCTTTATTAATTTTTTGCTTATGAATATGTTCCCTTTGCATTCCATTCATTTGAGGTTTCTTAATTTGATATTTTTTATTTAATTACATTTTTATTATTATGCATATCGATTCGTTTGTGCTTCACGAGGTATATTTGTTTTATTGAAACCCTACTTAATTTTAGAACCCTGAGGATGAGGTTTGGAATTAGGGAGGTGGTATTTTAGGTGAAGTATAGCATAGCAATAGCAAAAGCAAGGAAAGAAAACAAAGATATAATACAAGTTAAAATTTTGATCCAATACTCAAGTGACTTGATGAGATTTTTCAAATTTCTTCCGAACTCAAGTAAGTATTAATTTCATTTTTCTTTATTTTTAGTTCAGAAAATAATGAAAATGAATATATATATATATATATATATATAATAGATTTTTGAAATGAAGTGATATTTTTATTACGTAAGTGAATTCTATGATAGAATGACTAATTTTTTATATCCTTTTTTATTAACTTTACTAGTTGATGTATACACCAGATTGATTACCTTATGTTAGTCATGAGAAAGAGTACAAGATCAAAAGAATAGTGCAAGATGAACAAGACAGATTTCTAAGAATATTATGATAGAAAGACAGTTTATTAAGTATTTTTATAATATATATATATATATAGAAAGTTATTATGCGACAATCGAAAGAAGAAATAGGTTAGAAATCAATGAATTCCATAAGTTAGAAAAAATAATTTCTTCAACTTTAGTGGATAGTGAGAAATGTTAACAAGAGGTTACAAATATATAGGAGTCCTATAGATTCCATAGAAAATGGAGAAAGGAATCTATAGTAGGAAAAATGTGAGAGAGTCGGGGCAGGGACTCGAAAAAAAATCAAAAGACAATTATATAATAAAGAAATAATACTTAGGATGGAGTAGAAAAAATGGAAGATGAAAAAATGGATATTCTTAAACTCTTCAAAGAAAATATGTAGCTCAAGTGCCTGAAACTAGAGTTGAGTGAAGTATTTCTTTGTCCAACACGCTTTAAATGATGTATTCATTGGTATCTTGAAAAATTTTCTACTAATTTTGATTATGATACTATTATTAAGTATTTTCTAAAATCAAAATTAATTTGGTGTTTATAGTGTTTTGAGATTCTATACTAGTAACCATAAGCTTGATGTTTATCAATGGAGATTGAGAAAACCTATATTATGTATTAGCCTTAGTGATGAACTTTCAGCTATAAAGGGTGTTGCATTGGATGGTTGAGTTATTATTAAGGGACGTTTCATTTTTTCTAAATCATTTTATTCTATCATAACTTTCATTTACTTGTGGGTAATATGCTTCCATTTGAAAACCACTTCTATTAAAATTTCTATTCTTTAAGGTTAAGATGAATTAGGTTGAAATCAGTTTATAACGAATTAAAAGAGAGTATGATTGAGATTATTCTTTTGCTTGGGACAACAAAGTGCTGAGTTTAATGGTATTTAACAAGTCAATACTTAGACATGTTTTACAGTGTAATTTAAGATGATTTTAGATATAAATGATGATATTGCACTAGGTATTCTCTTGTTTTTGTGATTTCAAGATTTAATTATGAAAATTAAGAAATGGAATAAAAAGAGGAAGAAGAGCAAAATAGTCAACAAGAGAAAAGGTCAACAATTTCTCCAGCGATACCAAATTATATAGGAGATGCTACCTAAATTGGTAGTAGAGAGGAGCCTGTGATTTTCCAGCAAAATGAGATTTACAAAGGAATCGCTAGATGACTTGGTGGAGCACAAAGAGATATTTCTAGTGATTAACTCAATCGATGCTGAACAACATAGGATTTGCTGACAAATCATTCATGTCGGTGACAAGTTTTTTAGATAAGAACGAGGAATTTGAGTTTATCTATGACTTGCATACTTAGGGAAACAATAAATAAGACATTGGGGCTTCAAAATACAGGCCTCTATTTAGTCATTATTAGTTTTAAAGTCAATTCAATTAGGTTTTTGTTTAGATCAATGTTTATTACTTTATAGACTCTTTGGAGATTCAAGATTTATTTCATAAAGGTATTTTACGCTAATGTCTTTCAATTATTTGTTTATTGCAATGTTTATTGTTAAAATGAATGAGTAGTTTATTATTCTAACCAATACTCTTGACATTATTATAAACCGTTCATTAATTTAGTCATAATGTAGAATTTATGTGCTTAATGCTTCAAACTAGTCTCACACGTCAATCATGGTTTTAATAAGTTATTTTTACATATTACAACTGATATTTCTTTATATAAAGTGCATAGTGGCCAATATGTTTCTTAGTATGTGGTATCTAAATCTATGTATATAATTACTGATAACAATTATAGAAGTAGTAACTAAGAATAATCTATAAAGCAAAAATTATCCGAGTGGATGTTCTAGGTGATTGTCTTCTAGGTTATTTAATGACTAGCATAATTCTAGTTTTTATTTAGTTTGAATTAGGTATCATTTTTATTGAGTGTTAATGCTATCATATTTCTAGTTTATTGCATTTTATCTAATAAGTAGAGTTACAAGGGTAAGGATATGGCTTATTTTAATTGAATATAGGAAAGTCGATAGTTTGCTATAGGCTATCAACCTATAGTAATTAGAGTTTAATGATTTAGGATAATTATATAAATATAATGATTTGATTATGACTATGATTTAAAGAAAATGTTCAGATATGACAGTTTACATATCATTGTTTAAGATATATTGTTTAGATATTTAATTTATATTGATTTCTCGATTGTTTGTTTGAATTGCATTAGATTAGTTTATTGAGTTTAAATTGCGTATAGTTTAATTATTTTAATTAATTGATTGTTTCATTTTTAGATTAATAATGTTAGATTCCCATTTTAATTAGATTAGTTAAATTAAAGTAAATTAAACCCAATAAAAACTTTAGGATAGCCTTAGTTTTGAATAGATTTACAAAATCCCTATGGAGACGATATCCCATTTACCACTACAATAAATAATAGAAATATACGAAAAAATATTGTGCACGCTCGACACGTTTCACCTATACTCACTGTCCTTTTTATGACATTGGGTGCAAATCCATCGAGAAGAAAACTAGAAAAAGAGAAGATTGACGACTACCTCTGAGCTACTGGAGTGCTGCTACATCTTATATTGTAGGTTTTGATTTTTTTTTTATAAGACTTATGTATATTTCTTATATACTTTTTGGGTTGTATAATATGGGTTGTGAGATAGTTACCTGACCAGAAACATGTTAATATATGGTTATCGTTGTTTTGCTATATATATATATATATATGCATGTGATCATTGTTTCCTGATTTCCGCGGTATGTGTTTTTTTATAAATGCTTTCACTAATCTTATTAAGTGTTCCGCTAAAAATTCTTTAAGTTTCGAAATTTTAATTAACTCTAAAATGTTAAATAGTATAATAATGATGAATTCTTATTATGAAAGTAGCTAACAAGGAGATAACATTGAAAAGAATAATTAATACGTTGTTAAGTCTTATGTGGTAGAGTTTAGGGCTTAATGAAGAGATTAGGTCGGGCAGTGCCCCATAACTTGAGAAGGGGTCATCACAGCAAGCAACTATAAGAAGTAGATGAATAGATTCTAAACAAGCTACATGTGCAAAAGTCTCACCAAAATCTATTCGTTCTACCTGGTTATACCCTTGAGCTACCAAGCGAGCCTTTTTTCTGACCACCTCTCCCTGCTCATCAGACTTGTTCTTGAAAACCCACTTTGTATCAATCATATTGGCATGTTGCAGTGTTGGCACCAAGGTCCAAACATCAAGCCTCTAAAATCGGTTTACCTCTTCCTACATTGTTATGGTCTAATACTCATCCTGCAATTAGGGTTATCAATGAAACTGGGAATCCCTACGGGGATTGGGGAGTCCCCGCGACGGGGACGGCGATAGGAGATTTAAATGGTTATAAGGATGAGGATGAGATAGAAATTGGTTCCCCGCACTGGTTTAGACATGGGGATGGGGACAAAAATATCTCCATGGGAATCACCATGGAGAGTGCCCCTTAGGTATCCCAGCTGGGAAACCCCATTAGGATCTGCAATGGGTACGTCTTTAGGGGATCCCCATTTTCCATGAATAAATATATGTTGTGTTTTGTATATACGCACATAAAACATCCTGTAACATGTATTTGTATATACATTATATAAGGTTTTATATATTCCATAAAAAATATAAATATATAATAACATGCACACCAAGAAATATATTGCGGTGTATTAAAAATATAAACATATGATAATTAAACAAAATATATAGTATATATGTTTCTTAAAAAACTTATATACATACTAAGCGATAATTCTACAAGTTCCCATGTGATGAATACACTATAGCGGCAATTGATTAATCTTAGAGTACACATTACACTATTTGCACATCAACTTTAATATTATATGTATATATAGTATTAGAAAACATGTAATGATACACATAGATAAGGAGAGAGTTGATGGTGACTTAATGGTCGATAAAGACATGGCGACTTGAAGGATGGTTTTCAACTTTTTGATTTTGCATATTATAGGCAATGGTTTTGTTGAGACTTAATTACGAGTGTTATAATTTAGAACTAAGAACTTTCATTGGGTAATGATTTTGTTGAGACTTTATTACAAGTGTTAGAACTTAGAACCTTCATTGGATGAAATGTTAGTATTTTGTTATGGTTGGAACTTAGATGAATTTTGACGTATGTATTTTAGACCTTAAATTTTTTTCCTTAGTTTATTTTTATGTACAGTGTTTTTTAGGTGATATGACCATTTTTTCTCATGGGGATCTCAATAAAGATTCCCCGCGGGAACTAAATGGGGAATAATAAATCCTTGCGAGGATGAGGAATCCTCGCAAGGATTAGACGAAGATGGGGATTGGGATTTAAACTTTGAATGGGGACGGGGACCTACTCCCAATCCCCACCCTGCCCCATTGACACCCCTGCCTACAATGCATCATACACATTTTTAGGCTCTATAGTAGAAACATAACAAACGTACCTAGCTAGCCTTTTGTAGTCTAATCTCTTTGTCTCTTAGGTGACTATTCCTTCTTCTATCACCCCAACAATTTTGTCTGTTGGATTGTCTTTTTGAATTCTGATAAAGGGTTCTCGAGTAACAGTGGGTAGTTATGTTTCATTCCTTTGAGAATTTTGAGTATCATCAAGTCTAGAAGATGCTTCAAAGGTGGCTGCAATTGGGTCGCTAGAGGCGGTTGCAACTGGAACAACTCCATCATCACTCTTCTCAACTTTTAAAGCTATTTTCTTTTATGTAAAGTCATTAAATGCAACATTTATGGATTCCATAACTTTTTGGGTGCGTCGGTTAGTACTCTGTATGCCTTGTTATTTAAAGAGTATCCTAAAAAATTGCTTCACAACTCCAAGTATCGGACTTTCGCAGCACCTCCTTGACCTTCATCACAAAACATTTGCTTCCAAAGATGTGAAAATGTGCATGATTAGGATTTTTACCTTTCCATAGTTCATAATGTGTTTTGTAAGTGAATGAATGGAGATGTGTTATGTTGATGATGTAAAACGTAGTGTTCTCAGCTTCTACCCATATTTTGGTATGAAGTTATGTAGATGTGAGCATAACTCTTACCATCTCTTGCACAAGTATCTTATTTGTCTTTACAACCACCATTCCATTTCAGTTTGCTTCAAGTGTTAGCATAGCTAAAACTTGGCTTAAGTTTAAGATTGGTGTTTGGTTCAGGTGTTAGCTGGTACTTGGTCTTATCCAATCACTCAAACTCCTTCTTACGAAAAGACACACCTCCCCATAGATTTAGGTAAGTCTAACTTAAAAGGGTAAAAAGTACAACTTTACCTATCCATATCAAAAGAAGACAAAAATGGAGATGATGTGGAAGCGGCATAATAGTCCCAAAAAATCTAACCTAACACAATTTTGTATAGAGGCAAACAAAGGATTAGATAAGATATGACTTGTGTTAAGCAAGCAAATATGGAAGGATTCACTAATTCTTGAACCAAACAAGTAGCTACCCTTTCTGTCGTCAGCTTCAAGCATAAATCACTAAAATATTCAAAAGCACTTGGTTTTTCTATTAGGGATAGAACCCAAGTGAAACAAGAAAAAATTTCAACACATACCATCATATATCTTTTTCCAAATACACTTGTCACATGAGTGGACCAACAAGATTAATATGAAGTAACTCAAGAACTGTCGATGTATTGCAACAATAAACGAGTTTATGACATTATATTTTCTTTTTTTCAAGCTAATAAGATTAATGTAGTTTGATGGTAGTGAGCCTGAATTTAAGTAGTCCACAAGCAGCCTCTAGATTTGATAGCTTTCTCAAGTGCCTATTGTGAATGTGCAATAGTCTTTTGTGCTAGACTTTCATTTTATCTGCTATTGAGTTGTAACGGAACCCGCTAAGTTGTTGCAATAGTTAGCAATTATTAGATGACCTTTCTTCAATCATGATATATTCTCTTTTTATATCATACACCTTACATTTATCCTTAGTGAAGTTTACATAGAATTGTTTGTCATATAATTGACTACGGCTCAGTAAATCTCCCTTTCAGGTCTTCAATATGAAGAAATCCTTCCAAGGTTGGTGTGCCCGAAACTTTCAGTGTTCCACTTTCAACAAATTCAGCTTTGAACTCCATCTTCAAATGTTACATATCCTTCTAAGCAGGTCTGGTAGTCACTAAGAAACCCTTTATCCTCGGTCATATGTTTAGAACACCCACTATCAAAATACCAATCTGATGATGACATGGACTTTAGTGACATGAGTGCAGCATGACATACTTCCTTCTTTGGAACCTAATCTTTCTAACCGTTATGTTGTTGATGCTCGTATTCCTTATAAGCTTTATGGGTGATCTCAGCTTTCTAGGACGGATATATCCTTTGATGCCACAATAGTAGCATGACAGTATAAACATTCTTCTAGGCTGCTGGTTTGAGACATTTTATTATTGTGCATAACAAATTTCATAGGCTCAGTATGAGGAACCTTGGAAGATGATCCTTTCACGAAACCAAGACCTCTATAATCACCATATTCTTCTTTTGTTGTAGTAAGTAATCGAGCCCGGCCTCTTTTTTATTCTGCTTTTCGAGTATGTTTTCTGCTTGCCCAACTTGTTTTTGCACTTAATCAACTCCTTTTTTTTTCTTCGAGCAGATGTTCAAGTGCTTGATTATATACAACTGCTTCTTCCCACTTTATATTCATTTTGGTATAGTTTGCCTGTATTTCTACATGACTAGTATGATTAGGCAAGTCAATCAAAATCATCATAATCACTTACAACATCTCTTGGTCTTAATAAACAAATTACGTTGAGTATCTTAGATGTAGTTGCAAATGAGGGTTCGAAGGCATCGGTTGCAACCGAACTCAAGGCAGCAAAGGCAACATGATGATTCATATGATCTCCTTCACTCTCTGAATCTGAATCACTCCAGGTAGTGCTCAATGACTTGTCCTTCCTTTTGGATAGGCATTCAGCCTAGAAATAAACAAATCCTCTGTGCTCTCTTCATGTAAGCTTGCTCTTATCAATTGCCTTTGTTTCGATTATTTCCTTTATGGTATCTTCTCTTCCAATTATCATTGCGCCCTAAAATCTTTGAAATAATTTATTACACTTTTTGTTAGTAGAGCAACATCCTTCTCGAGAATAATGTACTGGGCTGCACTTTTCAGTGCAAACTCTCTATACTACTTTTCCTAATCCAAGTGCATCTCATAGGTGGTAAGTGACTACATGAGTTCTTCAAACCTCAAGTCTTTGAGACCTCGATTCTCTTGAATGGCAACAACCATTACGTTGTATTTTGTAGGGAGGGTTCTAATTGCCTTCTAAACCAACTTTTTGTTGGAATAATTATTCTTAAGTTGCTATCTTTGGTTGGCAATGTCCTCTAGTTTAGTTATGTATTCAGCCATGGTTTCCTCTTTCCCATCCTCAAAGTCTCAAACTAAGATGCTAGAAGTACAATTTTTGACTCACAAACATCTTCATTCCCTTCGAAAAAATACTTGAGAATCTATCATGCTTCTTTCGCGACTTTGCATGAGAAATGAGCTTGAGATGTTCCTAATTGACAGCACCAAAAATTTAGTTCAATCATTTGGCATTAGCTGAAAGAATTTTCTCCTCAGCTTTCATCCAAGCATCTAGATTCGTTGGTTCTTTATTGACCTCAAGTGGCATGTATCCTATTTTAATGGCTCTTCAGGCTTAAATATCAATGGACGGGATGTATCCTTCCACGCGAGCTTTCTAATATGTATAGTTTATATTAGTCAGCGATAATGGCCTCATGTTTAAGACACCATTTGGCTAGTTTGATTGGTTTCTTTGTGACATTTTGGGTAGTACGGATCTTACTTGTCTCTATAAACAAAGACTTTGTAGTGCTTGCTCTGATACCAACCGAATTAACTAAAGACGGTTACAACCAAATATAAAGGTGGTTGTAAACGAAGAAATAATAATCGATGCAAGTACTTAAAAATAAAGTAAGAAAAAAGTTAATCAAACTAAGACACCAAAGAACTTGTTATTTTAGTTTGGTCCACAACTTACAACTACGGGGCCACATCACACGTAATCTCCACTAAGCATCAAGATAACAAACTACAATACTATTCTTTTGACTCCCTCAGAGAGCTCCTCCTAGTACCTACTTACACTTCTCTCTATTAATCTTACATGCACACTACTCCTTTTGTGTGTGAGGTTCCCCTTCTTTGGAATGCCCAAGTCCCCTCAGGGTTTTACACTTAATAATGAATGAGAACAAAACAAGACACAATTACAAGGTAAATGAATCGAGTAGTGTACAGACTCCATTACTTTTACACATTCTATAGACTAATGAAGGACACATTATATTATCATATTACTTAAGATATGCCTAATCTTCATCTTTAAAGAACCATGTCCTTGCACATTAACGACGTGGTAATCATGTCTTTAGTTGGTTTTAGATAAGATCAAATCCTTAATAATTGATTTAGAGAGCATGTTGCAACCGCTCCAGGATTCTATTGCAACCATGTATCTTCATCGAACCACCCAAAGTCTATCTTCTAATTTAGGCATGTGAATCATGATTTGAGTGAGTCATTTACCACACAACCAATCTGAGCAACATGATGACAATCCAAGTGGTCGATCATGACATTAATAGAGTTTTTTATACAATTAGAAGTTTGTATTCACACATATTTCATTATATTTCCATTTAAAAGCAAATTAAAATGAGCTTTTCCAAAAAAAAAGTCTAGCTATATGCACCCCCACCATTTACTTAAGGCGACCCAACGAAAAAATAAACTTAAAAAAGTTAATTCTACTACAAAATGACCCTTACGCCCATCACAGCGATTAGTGCACCCACGCCACCCTTTTCCTCTCATTTTGAAGCAATATATACCCATGAGATTTAAATGCTACACTTACTTGATGAAGACACTCATCTAACCACACTAACTATGCAGCTATAATTCGGATGTGAGTGATAAGTGAATATTTAGACTTATATATAATATTAGTTTAGTATTATATTTAGTATAAATATCTCATAATGGCTCTAATTGATGGTATTTATGTATTTTTTGGTATATAAGGCATAAAGGAGATAAATGAGTGATTTCGTAAAGAAATAAGGCTAAAATGAACAAAACTGGGTTTGACGCATTGGTTAAGAAGGTTGACGCGGTGGGAAGGAAGGTGGATAGTGTGGGCACCGCATAGGAGACCAAGAAGAGAAGAAAAATGAGTTAGTATGGTCGATGTACTTATAGCGTCGTGGGTCATAAGGGACAGCGCGGGGCATCGAGTCTATTGAATGGAAGAAAAAGCATACAAAATGGCCAAAGCTGTCATGGCGTCGTGGTATTACACACATAGCGTTAGACCATTTATGAACAATGTCGAGACTAAAGAAAATAGAAAGTTAGAGTTCTATTTCAAGTGGAATTGTCTATTATGGTTTCTAATTATTTTCTAAAGTGTCTTAGGAATATAAATAAGTATTAGAACGTGGTAAACATATATTATCAACCATTACAATAGAGAACAACTAATTAGCATAGTTTTACTTTATTATTGAGTATTAACAAGATTTGTGGAAGATAGAATATTGAAGACTCACGTGTAGTTGTTCGGTATTATTTTCATTGATTTAATAAAAGTTATTCATTTAATCTTTCATAGCAATGAATACCATTATGTGCATGTTTGTTTCAATGAAGTGTGAGTAGTTCATTAATCTTGGGGATCAATGGATCATATGGTATGAATGCTATACTAAAGTAGTTATGAGTGGATTATAAAGTAAAAAATTGCAATGGTAAGAGTTTGCATTGATTTTGAGCATAATGCTACGAACATCTTGATTACGTGCTTGTTTATATTAGGTTTTAGAAGTTATCATGGTCAGTGAAGCTTTTAAGCTTGATATGGACGGTACAACCATAAAATATATAACATCCATAGATAGATAGTAAACATAATTGGTTATGAATCTAAATATTTGAAACTTAAAGCGATGTAGAGCTTACATTATCTACACCTTTACGATAGTAGGTTAAAGTGGATTTGAAGGAAGTATGTCTATGCTAATTAGGCATTGTACACACATAATAAAAATGAGGATGTGAGTTGGAAGTATAGTTATTTATTACCTAGGTGAAGTTGTGAACTAAGATATTCTTAATATAAGATTTTAAAAATAATTTACATTGTTTTGATAGAATAGAATAGTTTAGTTATAAAACCAATTAAAAAGAATTTCCTTAACAATAGAGTAGTTCTGACTAAGTAATACTAAGTGCAATACACATTTCCCTGATGGTGATATCCTTAATCAACTTAAGTTAGTTACACAATTACTACAATCGAGTCATTATACTTGCGGCCACGATTAAGTTTTTGGCGCCGTTGTCGAGATAGGTAGCCATTTAGACTTAGTTAGTTTGATAATTTGTTAAATTTTATTTTATGTACTTTACTTTCAAGTTTATAAAAGAAAAAAGAGAAAAAATAAAAGGTTTGCGTTGCAAGTTCGACAATCCGCACTAGATCTTTTGTGTTTCTTTTCAAGGAGAATTAGTGCATGTGTAACAAAGAAGAGAATGACTTAGTGCCTTACGATTACGAGTTCGACATAACAAACAAGGGAAAGAATAAGAAAGGAATCAAGATAGTGGAGGATCAAGCGTGAAACCAATAATTGGGTTACAGGAATAACCAACTCGAAGCTGATCTAATAGCGCGGGATAGAGTGCGAGGACAAAGAGGTCTTTGTGACTACTTCAAGCTAGGAATTCAAGAGACTTACAATGGAGTGATGGTGCTTCTAGCCAAATCACAAAGTTTGAACTGATACCATCTCTAATCAACATGGTGCATAATAGCTTGTTCAATGGGCTAGCGAATGAAGATCCAATTACACATGTAGAGAATTTCTTGGAGAAGTGAGACATCGTGCATATTATCGAAGTTATGAAGGAAGTGATCGGGATGAGACTTTTCTCATTCTCATTGGGTGGAAAAGCCAAGTCTTAGTTCCAAGTACTGAACGCAGTGAGTATAGCCTCATGTGTGGAAATCGATGAAAGATTTCTAAATGAGTTTTTCCCGAATAAAGGTCAGTGAAAGGAAACTAGAAATCAATCAATTCAAATAGGAAAATGTCGAGTTCTTAACGAGGCATGAGAGAGATTCATGGGAGTTCTGAGGAGATGTCTAGGACATGGATACGTGAAATGGGCACAACTCCAAATTTTCCATAATGGGATGAATCACAACACTAAAACACTAGTAGATGCTGCTGCAAGTGGTTCTCTACTAACCAAGGATGAGGATGGAGCATCGGATCTCCTAAATCTTGTGTCTCAGAACTCTATAGTCAATACTCGTTCCATAGTAAGGAAACCAGCAGATGTACGTATATGAGATTGATTCGCAAGCAACGATCATGGCACAACTATCCAACTTGAGCAACCAAATGGTAAAGCTTCAAATGGGACAAAAACGTCCACAAGTGTGACGAACCTTTCTTTAAATCAGGGCACCGCCCGACGTAATCCTGTAATTAAGCCATAATCTTAGCTACGTAGGACTTAACCACGTATTAATCAGCCTTTTTTATCATATTCTCCTCATTAAATGTGTTCAGGATAAGTAATACACATGTCACATTATTATTGAATTTCAGAGTTAATTAAGAAATTTAATACTTAAGAAGTTATAGTTGAAGTCTTAACAGTTATGCGAAAGCAATTATTAAAAATCTTAAGTGAATAAACCAAGAAAAAACATTACATGCATATAAATATTAAAAGGATGATAAACACTGTGATAGCCAAATCTCAAGTCGGGGAATTAACTGCTCTACTCAATATACAACCCAAAATGCGTAGAAAAGACATAAAGTAGATAATACATCAAAAGTCAAAACCTACAAAAATGGGGAGTAGAAAATCGCCAAATGCTCAGAGATAGTCGTTGATCTTTTCCTTGCTCGGCCTACTACTCGACATATCTGCACCCACTGTGATAAAAAGGACGATGAGTATAATAAGTAATAAAGTAAATCCTGGAGATTCTCATGTATATTTCCAAACATAATCAATTGGTATTTAAAAGCATAATTATAGCGAAGAAGTGCAGAAAAGGAAATATGCTAGGAAATAGCATAGTTAAACAATATGAGACTGACACAAGCTAAGTAGTAATGATTTAAGTTTGATCGGCTGTGAGTCATATCACTAAGCCTTTATTCCACTATCTCAGGGTGGATCTGTGCTTTACACCTCTATCGAAAGTCGGAGCTGAGCTCTACGACTCATAATCATCCATATCCCAATCTTCAAAGTCGGAGCTAAGCTCTATATGCAAATAAATCATCTGTACATATATACTTGCCACCTGATGCGCAAGTGTAGTGGTGAGTGTCGTCATCCCCAGTAGTCCAGTGACCCCGTGTGCTACGCATCCCAAAATTGAGCAATGGACCCTAGATTCTACCACTACTTTGTAATTTCAAGGAAGAATCGCATTAAGGATTCCAAGATAAGGTAATATGCTTCAAAGCCAACATTCAAAGAATATAAGTCCATATATATTATGATCTCATTACTCTAATCCCAATAGCATGTTATTCTCGATCACATTTTCATCAAAACAACAAGAAAGACATAGAATAAGAGAATAGATTCAATGATTTCCATAAGCAAATGATATCATGATAAAAACACTCATATAATGAGTAGAATATGAAAAAACTCATGATATCATAATATAAGGCATTTCATAGTCAAATGGACTGTAAAACAAAACATAATTGGAATGAAATGTAAATAAGAACCTCAACAAGATTACTTACAAGTCATGCAATATATTCCTAGCTTAACCAACCCACCGACACCCCAAAATATGTACCTAAATTCTTGAGACTCTTCCCCAGACTCCCGTATAGTTTAGTATGTATTAGAGTGCTTTTAGACCCTTAGTTTGGGTTTTAGGCTAAGTTAGATAGATTAAGTGTGTTTAGAAAAAGTTCACATTTTTATGTTGTCAGAGTACCCAGCGCGCTAGGTAATGTATCTAGCACACTAATGGCCTTATTAGCATGCTATGAGATTTATCTAGCGCGCTAGAGCTACTTAGCACACTAGAGAATATATCTAGCACGTTAGGAGCGGCGGCAGAATTCTGCAATCAAAATTCTAAGTTTTCTCTCAAGAATGGCCTCCTCCAAAGTGTCGGATCCCCGTTCTCCGCCGTTAGGGATCCGTAACATCCTCCTCAATCAAACATACACGAGACACTTCATATAATCCATCAATTACATCAAATTTAGAGATTTAAACATGCATTTTGTCGAAAAAACTTAATAACACTTAAAACATCAAAAATTCATAACTTTATGAAAACAAAACTAATTTTTGAAATTCTTGATAACTGAAATATTAAAAAAAATATCAAGAAATCCAAATATGCAAATAATCTTGAAAACAACATCTTTTGGACTCTAATTTTTCATAAATTCACTTTCGTGAAATGAAACCCAATTTTTGAGCAACTCTTGAAATCTAACAAATTGAGATGAAAAACTTAAACTAAAGCTTCCATTTGAACACATTTGGCACACGAGATGTTTTGAAAACTGATTACATGAAAACTCCTTTGATTTCATGTCTATAACTAATGAAATTGAAAGCATAAGTAAGTAGATGCATTACCTAGAGTTGTATTATTGCTATCTATACTTGAATTCTTTTCTTAATGATGAATTTGATCTTTTGAACCGCAACTCCAACAACAATTTACCTTAGGATTTTCTCTCTAAATGGATCTATGATTTGCATGTTCATCCCAATTATTTACATATATAGTTAGGTAGGACTGATTTATAGTCATTGATCTAAATGTTCACACTTACGTAGAGACTAATCTAATGGCTTTCATTTTGTTTCAATTCCACTAACTCATCTTTGCTAACACCAAATCATACTCCATTGGTCTCTTTATGTGTCCATATGTATCTCGAGAAACATCAAATGGCTATTGTTTTATTTACTAACTTAGGCTACATTTATTATAAATCAACTATAGCCACATCAAAATTTAACTAATTAAGCCACATTAATACATCTAATTAAATAAATGACTCGACATGTCACTCTCTACCCAGTCTTACGACTGCACGCATCTTAAGGAATGTCCCCGCTCACGTATCGACATTTATAAATAATAAGTAGATGTGACTTAGTAGTTTGCACATGTAAGATCTACTAGGAAATCATCACACAAATGTAACATATACCTTGGCCACGTGCCTTGGTCAGTGTGCGTATAACGCTTTGGGTCCAACAACATGGGTCGGTGATCCTATTTAAAGATTAAAATGTGATTAAAAGTCTTGGGTCGTGACAATAAGTGCAAGCAATACAACAATCCATTAATCACTAAGCTATGGTGGTTAATCAAATGGACATGCAGCAAGGAATGGAGCTTGAAGAGATCAACTTCATGAATAACCAGAGCTATGGAAACAACTTCAGGACGAGAGGAATGACTCTTCAAATGTTTTTGCAAGGATATAAAAAAACCTCAACTTCTCATATGGAAATCTCGATAACGCACTTAAGCTACCTCCAAGCATCGATCAACAAGTCCAACAGGGGAAGCTAAAGCAGAGTGAAGAGATGACTTCATTGAAGCCAATTAATAAACTTTTGCACGCCATGAGAAGTATGAGAAAGAGATAGAAAATGTGAAGCAAACTATGAAGAGAATGGACGATGAGAGATCATAATCCATTAAGAACCTGAGAAGATAGATTGGTTAGCTAGTCAATGCTTTGAATTCAAGGAAAGTATGGTAGTTTTCAAGAAACACTATCATAAATCTCAAGGAGGATGTTAGTGTTATTCACATGATGAGCATTACAACAACAATGAGCCAAGAAAAGAGCAAGTTATGTACAAGCTAGAAAAAATCAGTACTTTGCCTATGAGGAAGTATGAAGTGATATATGAGAATGGAATGGAAGTAAGGCAAGATGAACTAGAAGGATTTAAACAACAATGGATCAATGCCTTGAAAAATTAAAAGAAATGGAAGAACAGATGGAGAGCTAAGCAAAAGACGAAGAACCTTCTAAAAAAGCACTGAAAGGAAATAGTATCAAGGTTGTTTCGAAAAAATGGGAACCAAAACTCAAGTTCACACCGAGACTTTAACCAATCAAGATAAGCGTTCTTAGAGATATATGTTTACCATTAAGTATTGATGGGCACCGATTTAAAAATAATATGTGTGATACGGGAACTTCATTTAATGTCATGCCAATAAAGGACATATTACAAGCCTATTTGAAGATCAATTATCCCGATACAACAAATTTTCAAGTATTTGATGGTAACTTAGTACGAACAATCGGGAGAGTCTTGAATGTGCATATGAAAGTGGGTAGGTTCACGTTCATCGCGAATTTTGAGGTTATGGATCATGAGATAGACGATGATGAGACTATGATACTTGGGCGACCATTATTGAACACTGCTAATGCAGTCTTGCACACGAGGACAAAAATGATCATAATGAGTATCAAAAAGGATGATGATGCCAGAGAAGATTATCTTTGCTAAAAGGCAAGAAGTACATCCAAATGGGAGAGATGTCATTATCTCAGACCTATAATTGGAGTATCTCGGATCCAGATTCAGATTAAACGAGCGAAAAGGCATTGGGCTAATGGTGTTAAACTAAAAGCTAGCGAGGAGGCACCCAAAATTTCAAGTTTTAAAATTTCAGTCATGTAGTTATTTAGTTAGTTTATTTAAGAACAATCTAAACGTCTTAGTTCCTAACTTTCGAGAATTTGTACTAAATGTACAAGAAAGACCATTTGTCAGGTGATGATTAATCAAAATGGAAAAGTCTCAACACATGCGAAAGATTCCTGAAGCATCAAGGAGTTATAGGGATATTATATTATTATATGTTTGTGCCTCAATGTTTTTATGTTTCATATTTATTTTTAAACCTTGAGGACAAGGTTTGGTTTAAGTTTGGAAGCATCAACACTACACTATGGGAAGTGGTAAGAAATGATGAAATAAGGATAAACACTGCAGGTATGATCATTAAAATTTTATTTTTGAAGTAGTTAAAGAGGAAAACATAGTAGTGTATTTTTTTCCTATTTATTTATTATTTAAATGTTTAGGTAGTATAAATTATGTTATATATAGTAAAATGTAATGAATAAGTAGTTCATTTGCAAAGTTCATGCCTTTAATTGACGATGAGTAAGAATACAAGTATCTTGGTGATTTGAGACTCAAGAGAGTGTTATCGAGTTTTTGAAGAAAATGAGAAATGTAGCAAACAACGGTATAATTTCATGATTAGAAACCTAGAGTTAAAGAAAACCATGAACTAGAAACAAAAGCAAGAAGAATACTAGAACATTGCTTGCCAAAAAGTTAGATCTTTAATGAATTATATAATAAGTGCGAGTTTTACGTGAGTATAAAAGGAAAATAAAGACTTAGTGCTAAGAGGGAAAGAGATAAGCATGATGTTTAATGAAAAAGTTGGGGTTAAAACTTGCTTAATAAAATGAAAGAGAGAAATGATAGTAAGAGTCTTAAATAAAATAGAGAGTCTGACAAGTTCTACAGGAAAAGACCAAGAACTTGATGTTAGAAAAAGTGAGAAAAACGGAATCCATAGGAAAAGGAGTATGGACCGTGCAATTAGAAAATATAATAAGAAAAAAAAAGATAAAAATAAAGAAAAGAAAGGTGGAAGTTAGAATAAAACATTTTAAATAAAAGATTTAGCTCGAGTACAAGTAGCTTACTTGAGTTAAGTTTTGTTTTCAACTAAATTAAATCCTATGGACTCTTGAAGTACTAAAGTCTACAAAACAAGTATGATCTATGCTTATTTTTGAGTTCCTGAGCTTAATGATAAATCATGAGATTGTATACTTGCTACTTGAGTGTCGAAGTGAAACAAACTTGTGAGTAGTGATGGTTTTGGTTGTGAACTACTTTGGTCTTTCAAAAGTGTATTGTATTTGTTGTTAAGGCTACATGTTTTGAAAAGTATAAGTTTTTGCAAAGAAAAGCTCTTGAGTGGATTATTATCATTAACTTATTTGGATTAAAAGATATTATGTGAACAATGTGAAATGAAAGTGGACTTTAATAGTAGTAATAGTAGTAGTAAGAACACTTAGTAAAATATACTTTTGCTCGAGACGAGCAAAATTCTAAGTTTAGGGGTATTTGATAAGTGATTATTTAGACTTATATATAGTATTAGTTTAGTAGTATATTTAGTATAAATATCCTAGAATGAGCTTTAATTGGCGGTATTTATGTATTTTAAGGTATACAAGTTATAAATGAGATAAACGAGTGATTTCGTGAAGAAACAAGGCTAAAATGACAAAAGTGGGTTTAACGCCGTGGGAAGGAAGGTGGACAGCATGGGCACAGAGTAGGAGAGCAAGAAGAGAAGAAAAATAAGTTTGCATGGCTAGCGCAGTAATGAGGCCATGGGTCATAAGGACGGCACTGAATCTGTTGAATGGGAGTAAAAGTACACAAAGTGGTTGAAGCTGTCATAGCACCCTGGCATTATACACTCAACACTATACCAACTTATGTAAATATAAAGTTATAGTTCTATTTCGGGTGGGATTTTCTATTAGGGTTTTTAATTATTTTCTAAAGTATCTTAGGAGTATAAATAGGTATTAGAAAGTGGTAAACATATAGATTATCAACCATTATCATGGAAAGAAACTAATTAGCATAGTTTTAATTTATTCTTGAGTATTAAGAAGATTTGTGAAAAAGAAGAATTGAAGACTCACATGTGGTTGTTCGGTATTGTTTTTATTGATTTAATTAAAGTTATTTGTTTAATCTTTGATTGCAATGAATACCATTATGTGCATGGTTGTTTTAATGAAGTGCGAGTAGTTCATTAATCTTATGAATGAATGGATTTTATGGTATGACTGCTACGCTAAAGTAGTAGGAGTAGATTATGAAGTTAAAATGTGCAATGGTTAGAATTTGTATTGATTCTGAGCATAATGCTATGAACATTTTGATCACGTGTTTGTTGATATTAGGTTTTAGAAGTTATTATGACCATTGAAGCTTTAAATTCAGATATGAACGGCATGATCATAAAATATATAACATTGATAGATAATTATTGATTACGAAGGCATGGATAGTAAACTTAATTAGTTATAAATCTAAAGATTTAGAATTTAAAGCAATGTGGAGCTTACGTTATTCAGACTGATAGGTAAAGTTCTAGTTTGCACATTAGAATCTTTTCCATCACTACACAGAGGGTTGAAGTAGATTTGAAGGAAATCTGTCTATTCTAATCAGGCATTGCACACACATAATAAAGATGAAGAAGTGAGTTGAAAATCATAGTTATGTATTACCAAGTGAAGTTGTGAACTAAGATATTCTTAATATAAGAGTTTAAAAGTAATTTACGCTACAAAAAAACAGCAAATCAGAAACGGAATTAGAAACGGAAATAAGTTCCGTTTCTAAATCAGAAACGGAATTAGAAACGGAATAAGTTCCGTTTCTAAATTAAAAAGTTAGCAACGGAATTGAGACGGAAATATTCAGAGACAGATTTGAGATGGATCAGAGACGGAATTAGAGACGGAATTAGAGACGGAATTAAATTCCGTCTCTAAAAAATTGCGCCAACATTCCCACCAAAACTTTCTTTTTTTTCAACCGTTCATTATGTCTCGAGATTCGTGCATGCTTGATCTACACACCCACAACTGTCCGTCTCTCCCTAAAATCACTCAAATCTCTCTCTCTGTCTCTCAAATCTCTCTGTCTCTCAAAACCTCTCTCTGTCTCGTCTCGGACCTCTCTCTGTCTCGTCTCTCAAAACCTCTCTCTCTCAAAACCACTCTCTGTCTCGTCTCTCAAAACCTCTCTCTCTCAAAACCTCTCTCTGTCTCGTCTCTCAAAACCTCTCTCTGTCTCTCAAAACCTCTCTCTGTCTCTCTGTCGCTCAAAACCTCTCAAAACCTCTGTCTCAACAAACCTCTCCCTCACCGCTCTCTCTCTCTCAACAAACCTCTCTCCCTCACCGCTCTCACCGCTCTCTCTCACCGTCACCGCTCTCTCTCTCTCTCTCTCCGTCGCGCCGCTCTCTGCTCTCTTTCTCACCGTCACCGCACTCTCTCTCTCTCCGCTCTCTGCTCTCTCTCTCTCTCGCACCTCTATACTCTCACTCTCACCAATAGCCATGTTGTTCGTCTGAATCGATTTCGCGTACCAAACCCTAGATTTAGTCCCCTCCGATTCCGTCTTGGTTTCTAGGGTTCGTTCTAGGGTTTTTTTGATGAGGCGTGGAGTCTAAAATCGAGTTCGTGATCGATAGGGTTTTGAAGGGTCTGCGGAGATTCGGAGAAATGACGGACCAGGAACTGGAGCTCGAGCTCAACGAAGCCGGACGCGCCTCGGCGACCCCCGAGCTCGGTCGACGACTTGTTTGGGATTCTCGATGTGAGTTCTGTTTTTGGTTTCTAGGGTTTCGATTTTAGATTTTTTTTTATTGTTTGGTTTCTCGAAGATTGCATGTGAGTTTCTTGGGGTTTTGTGGTGTCTAGGGTTTGTTTTTGTGTTTTCGGTAATGGGGTTTTGGTAGAGTTTTGTTTGGTCTTGAAAGCTTCGATCTTTCGTGTTTGGTTTTGGGTTTTGGTAGATGTATTCAAATAAGAATTAGTTGAACTGGCATTCCATTCTTTAAATCTTACTCGCTACTTAAACTTATATTCAATGTATTAACTGTATGTATGTCTTATGCACTTACTTAATTGGTTTAAGTTTCCAACATGGTAGTAGTTTCATTTTCACTATATGAAAATATTCCTTAATTCCTCATGTTTACCAATCAAATCCATTTCTTGTCTTGCAATTGTTCTAACTAATTCCATCTTATAGGAATGTGTAATTAGAGCAAGTTTCCCTAGCTGATTTTACATCAATAGTATATTCCTTGCAGGTAAACCCAATAGAACATGCCAAGGAAAGATTTCTATTTAAAGGGGCACTTTAAGTCTAATTCTTTATGATTTCCACTTCAATCAGTCCATTAAAGTCCTTGATAACTCATATGTGCACTGTGCATATTTATCTCTTTTGATGGCCATCTTGACTGCCTTGTTTTATGGCTGTAGTTATTTCTCATTTCTAACTGAAATGGTCATTAAGGTGCATTCCTTGCTTGTTCTTTGCCTTGCCTTTATCATCTTTGTTCAATTGCATGTTCCTTAGTTTTGTTAAATGTATATTCGAAGGTATTGTTGAATAATTGACTTGCTAATGGCCATGTATGGCTTTAAATTCACTAAACTATGATAGAATCTTGGTTTATTTGTCTTTGCAAAACTTGGGTAATATCTGTTAATCTGTTTATTGTGATCACTGATTTTTTTTTAATGAGTTGTGTAGTTGGACTTTGATAGTGCTTCCACATGTGTGTATGGCTTTAAATTCACTAAACTATGATAGAATCTTGGTTTATTTGTCTTGTTTTTGTTTTTCTTCTTTAATTCACTTTGAATACGAAGTCCGTTAGTATCATTTTTTTACACCTATAGTTTCTAAAAAGCACTCTGCTGAATTAAGTGCCAAAGCGAATCAAATACTTTTTTTCCTTTGAAATTTTTAGTTGTAACATCTTTCTCTTACATTTTTCATTTTATTGTATTTTCATTTTCCTAAGTTTGAAAACTTGAATCGGTTAGAAACGTGTTTTATAGTGCTGCTGTCCATTTTTATGTTGAACTAAGTTTGAAAACTTGATCAGTTCGAAAAAGAACTCTGCTGAACTAAGCACTCTGTTGTTTCATGTTGTAATGCAGGTTCATTTTTTTATGGTGCTGCTAGTTTCTAAAAAGCACTCTGCTGTCCATTTTTATGAGCTCCTACTCATCTTCTTCTCTTGATTGTCTTACTACATTAAGTTGTGTAGTTGGACTTTGATATTTATGCTTAATGTTTTTTGGTAAATGCAGCACTCTAATTCTGATACTGTGGTGTATGTTGGTTGTGGAGAAAGAGGAAAATGAAATGGCAGAGGTATGTGATGTCTATGTTTCTTATGGATTTTCCTCAATTGACAAGGACATTGCCTGATGGTCGTGAGGAATCTGTTATGAAGCGAACTACACTTGTAGCTAATACTTCTAACATATGCTTACTTTGTTGGTTCATTTCCATTGCCTTATTTTTGATACTTGAATACTCTTCTTAGTATCGAAACGTTTTCTTTACTCCAGATCCTGTTTGTAAGTCTTGATTCTACTTCTCGTTGGGCTGAAGCATTGCGTGAAATCTCAGGACGTCTGGTAAGTTTCTCTCTTTGAATTTTGTGTACTTCAAATCTTTCACTAGCCTCCTTCCTGATTATGAGAAAATGGTGTGGGATCTTCAAATTTTTTTTTTTTTTTATAAAGATGGATGCGATCTGTTTTTCTCATGTCATTTTTAAGTATGTTTGTGTTCCTTTGCTAATTTTCTTGATAATATAATGTTTCTGCTTTGCTACATGTTTTGTTAGGGCAAAAAATGACTATGTTTAGAATTTCGTATTGCAATCTTGATTCGTACGTTAATTGTAATTTGTTATGAACATGCGATGAGTTGTTAATATTTCACTTTGGTTTTACCTAATCTTGGTTCTCTTGTTGCCTAAAATGAGTTGTCACTTTGTGAAGCGATCCGTATCAAAACTCATTTTTATTTTTAAAACCATAAAATGTGGATGCCTTAGCTTGAAATGAAGTTGCGCTTTCCTATTTTCTGTTATGCTCTTAAATATTGATTTCACTTGGGATTAGACTCATTCTCCATGTTAAAGTTTATCTAGGTTGATTATTCGACTACTTAGCATCTTTTTTGGAATGAATGGTGTCGTGTTTATATGTGCACCCATTATTTTGTATGCTATGTATAAATAATTTGTAGATGACAAATTCGATAGCTGTTTTCTACATCATAATTTTGAATTTTTCCTCAACCTGATTTGTCTAATTTTACTTTTCTTGATCCGTACTGATTCCCCCCTCCCATAAAATTTCATTAATTGATTACTGATGTAATGTAACATGTGAAGAACATACGTGTATTTTTCGATTGATAATTCTTTTCCCTTGGTCATGTGCGGTGGTGTTGAAGAACATTTCAAGACTTTTCGATTGATAATTCTTTTTGTGCATATTTATAGGATTGTAAGTTTTTTTTTTTTTTTTTTTTTTTTTGTGGTTGTTGAACAATAGGATTGGTGGTTTTGTGAATACTTAGAAATTTGGAGCATTTGTAATACTATACAATTTTTTTTGGATATATATCTTTTTTAATTTTTGATTTTTACATTTTTGTTCTCTCAATTGAATATTTGTTGATATATATTGTCGATGTATGAATGTCAATTTATTATATATTGGCAGGTTAAATGTGCTTGGATTGAGACCTATATATGTAAGACTTTAAAAACTAAACAAAAATGAAAATTAGAGACGGAAATAGCAACGGAATCTTTGGATTTCGTTGCTATTTCCGTCTCTAATTTTTTTTTAGATATGAATCGAAACGGATCAAATTCCGTCTCGATTAGCAACGGATCGAGACGACGAAATAATCGAAACGGAATTTATTCCGTCTCTAATCGAACGGAATTAGAGACGGAATAAATTCCGTTTCTAATCAGAAACGGAATTTATTCCGTTTCGATCCGTCTCTAAATCGAAACGGAATCCATTTTCCGTTTCGATCCAATCGGCGACGACGACGTTTTCAGAGACGGAACGCATTCCGTCTCTGTTCCGTTTCTGAATCCAATCAGAGACGGAATTTTTGCAAATCAGAAACGGAAAATTCCGTTTCTGATTTGCTTTTTTTTTGTAGTGTTACGTTGCTTTAATAGAATAGAATAGTTTAGTTATAAACAAATTAAAAAGAATTTCCTTAGTAATAGAGTAATTCTGACTAAGTAATATTAATTGTAATACATTTTTCCCTAAAGATGATATCCGTAATAAACGTAAGTTGGTCATAATATTACTACAATCGAGTCGTTATACTTACAGCCATGATCAGTTAGCTTACGCGTCTTGAGCTGTATAACATTATGCAACATATATAGGCAAGTGTGGTTAGGTGAATATTTAATAAGTAATTTAATGTAGCATTTTCCTTAACTAGTTAAGATACATCTCGCGACAACCAACTAGTGGCTAGGCTGGTACACATAAAGTGGGTTTAATCCAAATTGTTAAGATCAATGTCACATTGGGTATATAAATACAAAATAATTGGGTTATAAGTTTGGATTTTAGATATGATCTCGCATTAGCATTTTGGTGAAGCCTCCACTCCAAACTTTAAGCCTCACTCTTCCACATACTCTCCCTCCTATGTAAAATTAGACATGAAAATCTCATTCTACGATAACAAATTCTAATATTATATTAGAGAAATAAACGTGGATCCCCAATGTTTCAACCCAAGTTATTTACTAAGCAGGATATCCTCTTGGTCTTGATCAATGCCCCATTGGAGTATCTTATACGTGTCGCAAGTATAACAGCTAGCTTGTAGTAATAGTATAACCAACTTACGTTGATCACGGATATTGTCCTCAGGGAAAGTTTTTTGCACTAGTCAATCACCTATTTAACTTTGAACTATTGCTAAGGAAGTCCATTTTTATGTTTTTATCATAAACTTATCTATCTAGTAAATCAATTCAAACTTTACTTTAACTCTTATATTAAGGATATCTTTGTTCACAACTTCACCTAGGTAATTTAATACTATGTTTTTCAACCACTTTTGCATCTTAATATGTTGTGTGCAATGTAAATTAGAATAGATAGATTTTCTTCAAATCCATTTTAACTCATTGTCGTGACAGAAAAGATTCTAATTTGCAAACTAGAACTCCACCTATCGGTGTGAATAACGTAAGCTTTGCATTGCTTTAAGTCTTAAATTTTTAGGTTCATAACTAACTAAGTTACTATATGTACCTCCCTAATCAACAACTATCACTCGATATTGTGTATTTTATGGTTGTACCATTCGTGTCTGGCTTCGATGGTCTTGATAACTCCTAAAACCTAATATCATTAAACATGTAGCCAATATGTCTAAAGCATTACACTCAAAATCAATACTTATTCTAACCATTGCACTTTTATAATCACTTTTTATTCATATTCAAAGCATAGCATTCATACTATAGGATCCATTTATCCCTAAGATAAATTGACTATTCACACCTCATTGAAACACACATATCACAATTCATAATGGAAATCATGGAAAATCATAGATGAATATAAATATTACCTTCGATTAATCCAAAGAAACCAAACTTGAATTGCAAACGTGAAGTCTTCAATGTTTTCTTCAAACAAATTTATCAATACTCAAACTAAAAGTAAAACCTATGCTAAATTACTCTAATGGTGGCTAATAGTTAGTATATGGTAAGTTTACCACGTATTAATACCTATTTATACTCCCTAATAACAATTAGAAGTCCTACTTTACAATTTAACTCGAGATAAAATCTCAACTTTCTATTTTCTACGTGTTTGGCATTGTCACTAATACCCCGACATCGTATGTGTTAAGCCATGGTGCTGCCATTGCATCATCATTACATGTATTTTTTGACCTCCTGGTGCCTCGGCGATGTCACTCCCTATCCCGACGCCATCCCTGGTATGTCGTAGCGCCGTCACTGTGCCAAACCTCTAATCTTGATTTATTCATTTTCACTTTTCTCCCAAGCCATGCCCTTCCTTCCCACGATGTGCCTTTCCTTCCCACAGTTTCATCAAGTATGGTGATGACGCCAACCATGTTTTCATTTTTTTTTTGCTCCGTTTCTTCTTGTTTTTGCCCATTTTCTTCCTTTACACCTTAATTCCCTGAAAATGCAATAATACTATGAATTAGAGCTCATTTAGGGATATTTATACTAAATATAATATTAAACTAACCCGATGTATAAGTACAAATAATCACTTATCAAATACCCCCAAACTTAGGATTTTGTGCATCTCGAGCAAAGGTGTATTCTACTAACTCTCCTAACAACTAATTATCATTCAATTTACATTGTTCATGGAATATCCTTTAATTTACTAAATCTCAAGTTAATAATCCACTCAAAAGTTTTTCTTTGCAAAAACTTATAATCGTAAGACATGTAGCTTTAACAACATATATAACTTCACTTTCGAAATAACAAATTAGATCACAACCAAAAACCATCACTATTTACAAGTTTGTTTCATCTCAACACTCAAGTAGCAAGTATGCAATCTTATGATTTTTCATTAAGCTCAAGAAATCACAAATAAGTATAGATCAAATTCATCTTTGATAGACTTTAGCACTTTGAAAGTCTATAGGACTTAACATAGTTGGAATAAAAACTTAATTCAATTAGCTACTCGTACTCGAGCTAAATCTTTTATTTGAAGAGTTTTAGCTTACTCCCGTCTTCTTTTCCCTATTTTTCTTCTCTCATTTCTTTTCTTCTTCTTTTTATTTTTATTTTTACAGTCCCTGCTCCTTTTCTTATGGACTTCATTCTTCCTCACTTTTTGTAACAGTTCCATTTCCCGTAGAACTTGTGGGATTCTCTCATTTTTTTCTTTTATTTCTAAAACTCTTGTTAGCGCTTCTCACTTTCACTAAATCAAGTTAACTCCAACTTTTAATTTACAATGCGATTTCTTCCCCTCTTTGCATAAAGTCTTTATTTACATTGTATTATCAAGTAAGATTCGCATTTATTATAGAATCCTTAGAAATCTAACTTTTTCTACAAGAAGCGTTATGGTTTCTTGCTTTTGTTTCAAGTTTAAGGTCTTCCCTAACTTTAGGTTTCTAATCATGAAATCACACGGTTGTTTGCTACATTTCATTATTTCTTCTTCAAAAATTTAAAAATACTCTCTAGAGTATCATATCAACAAAATACTTGTAATCTACTCCTCCACAATTAAAGGCATGAACATGCAAATGAACCACTTATTCATTACATACTATTATATATAACCTAATCTATACTACGTAAACATTCAAATAATAAGAAAAATGAAGAATTTATACACTACTATGCTTTCTTCTTTAACTACTTTAACTTAAAATTTAAACGATCATACCTACAATGTTTATCCTTATTTCTTAGCCTATCTTACCACTTCTAATAGTGTAGCTTATTGTCGATGCCCCCAAACTTTAACTAAACCTTATCCTCAAGGTTTAAAAGTAAGCCTGCAACATGAAAACACTGAAACACATAAACATATAAAATAACACAATATATAAACATAAAATAAACATGCATATTTAAATAACTAAATAATTATAACAAAAAATCCTAAATGTAACTCCTTGATGTTGCATGACTATTGGCATAATACTTAAGGCTTATCTATTCCAATGAATTATCACCCGGTAAATGGTTTTTCCTATACATTTGACACAAAATTTTGAAAGTTAGAACTATAAAGTTTAAATTCTAATTAACTAAACTAAATAACTAACTACTTGTTGAAGATTTTACAAACCCCTGGGCTGCCTCCCAGTAGCGCTTAGTTTAATGTTATTAGTCTGACCCCTTTTTAGCTTGTTTGGCCCGATTCTAAATCGAATAGCTCCATCTGCATACCCGACTTCCATGTATCACATTCTTTATAAGGTAACCTAGATAAATAGTCTGCAACCAAATTTTCACTTCATTTCTCATCTTTGATTTTCAAGTCAAACTCTTGCAATAATAACTATAATCAACCTTAGTTTGGCATCTTTCTTTCCAAAAAGGTAGCGGATAGCTACATGATTAGTATACACGATGACTTTGGACCCCACTATGTAAGCTCGAAACTTGTCATACATAAATACCACTGCCAATAGCTTCTTTTTGAAGCAGAAAAATTATGTTATGTTTTATAAAGTGTTCTACATACGTAGTATATAGCTATCAACATTCCATCTCTTTGTTGGCCTAATACTACTCCTACTGCGTAATCAACTTCATCGCACATTATTTCAAACTGAGAATCTTAATTTGACTAATCTTAATTTGGTAAATGCTACTACTATTTCAAATGGAATATCTTTTTCCAGATTTTTAGTGGTTTTTGAAAAATCTTTAATAAACCTTCTAAACTGCCCTAAAAAACTTTTTATATCTCTAATGTTCCTTGGTAAATAAAGTCTGGCAAATTTTTGCTCTATGCTCCAATCCATGTATTCCATGTTTAAGTATCAAGTTTGTGTCTCATTTTTCAAATGGAATATCTTTTACAAAAAGTCATCTATAAATACTTCCAACAATGTGCATAATGGTTTATGGTTTTAAATGCAAATGTTTCATACGTCATTCTCTTAATCTTCTAATATTTATTCTCGATCAATGAATGGTAAAATCAATGAATGGTAAAAAGAAGTGATCCATTCTCGTAGCTTTATTTAACTTTCTATAATCAATGGAAATTCTCCAAGCACTTATTGTTCTCGTAGATAAGATTTCTCCATTCTCACTTTCAATAATAGTCATTATTTCTTTCTTTGGTACCAAATGTATTGGTGAAACCCATGAATTATTAGAAATGGTGTAGATGATTCGACATTCAACAATTTCAAGATCTCTTTCCTTATCACTTATTTCATTACTAGATTCAACCGCCTTTGAGCTTCAATTGATTGTTTATGATTTTCTTCCATTAAGATCTTATGCATGCATACCGTTAGGTTTATCCTTTTTAAGTCCTTGATTTTTCTTTTATCCAATGCTAATTTATGCTCTCTCAAAACTCAAAGTGATTTTTCTTCTTCCAACTTTGTCAACTCTGCTAAAGCAATCACAGGATATGTTGAATTTTCTCCTAAATACGCATATTTTAGGTGCTCTAGTAAAGGAATTAACTCCATTTTTGTTCAATGACTACACTTTCCACCTCTGTTTCTAATTTCTCGAAAACTTTTTGAAACTTAGGGGTCCAATTAGTGCTAAAACATTTAATGCCTCTTGAAGTTCACCCTTTGCTATATAACTTGTAGTTATGCTTTAGACTAGACATTGCTCTAACGGATCATCTGGCATATACTCATGGATTATCTCAAAAACACAATCAGAAATTACATCTCTGACTTCGATGCCCTTGCGGTACTCTCCCTCACTTGGAAATCTTGTAGATATTGAATAGGACTTCCTCGCCATTTACTCATAACCTTAACTTTCCCTCTTGAATGTCTATCAATGCTCTTATAGTTTCTAGGAAGGGTCTTCCTAAAATTAATGGTACCTCTGAATCTTCTTCCATATCCAATACTATGAAATCCATGGGAAAAATGAACTTATCCACTTTCACCAACACATCTTCAATCACTCCGTTTTGATATGACACTAATTGATCTATCAATTGCAAAGTCATATTAGTTGACTTTACTTCTCCTAATCCTAATTTCTTGAATACTGATAAGGGCATCAAAATTTATGCTTGCACCCAAATCACATAGGAGCTTATCAAACAAGTGTAATCTTATTGTGCATGGAATGGAAAAACTTCATGGATCCTTCAACTTCGGTGGCAACTTCCTTTATAGGATTGCACTGCACTCTTCGGTCAGATTCACTATTTCGTAATCTTCTAGTTGCACTTTTTCCACTATGTCCTTCAAGAACTTTGTGTAATTTGGCATCTATTCTAACGCGTCTGCAAATGGGATGGTTATGTGCAGCTTCTTAAACATTTCTACAAACTTCTTGAGTTTTCCCTGATCTTTTTGTTTCTTGAACCGTTAAGGATATGGTAAGGGTGGATTTATTAGTGGTGGATTATCGAGAAATGTGACTTTCCTTGATACCATATCTTTTTCTACCTATCTCCCCTATTTTCCTTTGAGTCGATTTCAATTATTCTGTTGGTGCTACTTCTTTTTGGGTACAGATATCATTATCCAAGTGTTCTACTTCTTTGGTTGTTGCTCATCGATTTGCTTTCTTGTTTCATTTATTTTATCTCCTAGTCGTACTGGATCATTGGTTTTCGCCACTCATTAATTGGATTGCATGTGCATTTTCCATGTAATTTCTAATATTGTTACTCAGAAACTGTTCTTCATTTTTCGTGTTCCAAGTATTGGTAAGCTGACCAATTTGTCTCTCAAGATTATTGATGGGTTGTGATCTCTCATCATCCATCCTCTTCATGGCTTGCTTCATCCTTCCATATATTTCTTCTGTTTCACATAGCGCTCCTTATTACTCATGTCTACGGCTTGTAGGTACTTCTTAATTAACTTTAATAAAGACATCTCTTCACCCTACCCCAGCTTCCCCTATTGGACTTGTTTATCGATAACCTGAGGTAACTTTAATGCATTATCAGGATTTCTGTAAGAGAAATTCAAGTTGTTGATGTTGTGTCCTTTATAAAACCATTGAGGAGCCATTCCACTTAGCTTGAAGTAGTTCCCGTAGCCTTGGTTGTTCATGAAATTGATGTTCTCATAATTCATTCCTGTTGTATGTCCATTTTGCTAACCATCATGACATGGTGATTAATGGGTTGTTGTGCTACTTGTGGACCTTAGTGTCCCATATAAAGTTTTGTCATTTGATTGCTTAGATTCGATAGTTGTGTCATAAGATCAAGGAGATCCAATGCTCCATCCTCATCTTTAGTAAGTAGAGAACCACCTGGTGCAGCATCTACTAGCGTCCTTATTCCATGGTTCATCCCATTGTAGAAAATCTGGAGTTGTGCCTATTTCATCCATCCGTGTCATGGACATCTCCTCAACGTCTCTTTGAATCTTTCCCAAGCCTCACCAAGAGACTCGGTGTGTTCTTACTTGAACTGATTAATCTCAAGTTTCCTTTCACTGATCTTCATTAGGGGAAAGAACTTGTCAAGAAATCTTTCATTGATTTCCATCCATGTGGTCATATTCCCTGCATTTAACCTTTGGAATCAGGATTTGGCTTTTTCACCTAATGAGAATGAGAAAAGTCGCATCCTGATCACCTCCTTTGTAACTTCTGTTATGTACACGATCTCGCACTTCTCCAAGAAATTCTCGATATGTGTAATTGGATCTTCATTGGATTGCCCATTGAACAAGCTATTTTGCACTACGTTTATCCGAGACAGTCTTAGTTCGAACTCGATGGTGTTGGCTAAAAGTCTCATCACTCTGTTGTAAGTCTCCCGAACTTTTGGCTTGTAGTAGTCACGAAGGCATCTCTGTCCTCGTGTTCTATCCTACACTACTAGATCACCTGTCGTTTGGCTATTCCCGTCACCCTGTTGTAGGTTTCTAGCTTGCTCCTTAGCCATCTTGATTCTTTCTTTTTTTCCTTTGTTGGTTCTTTCAATCTCTGGGTCGTAAGGCACTAAGTCTTTCTCTCCCTCGCTACACATGCACTAATTATCCCTAAAAAGAAAACACAAAAAAAATCAAGTGCAAAAAGTCAAACTTGAAACTTAAGCCTATATATTTTTTTGTTTTTATGAACTTAAAAGTAAAATACTGAAAAATAAAACTTAGCAACTTTTCAAACTAACTAAGTAATACTAATGGCTACCTATCCATTGCAACGACACCAAAAACTTGATGTGTGTTTCAAGTATAATGGCTAGCTTATAGTAATAGTGCAATCAACTTACGTTGATCACGGATATCATCCTCAGGGAAAGGTTTTTGCACTAGTTAATTACCTATTTAACTTTGAACTATTACTAAGGAAATCTATTTTATGGTTTTATACTAAACTAATCTATCTAACGAATCAATTCAAACTTTACTTTAACTATTATATTAAGAATATCTTAGTTCACAATTTCACCTAAGTAATTTAATATTATGCTTTTCAACCACTTTTACATCTTAATATGTTGTGTGCAATGTCTAATTAAAATTGACATATTTCCTTCAAATTCACTTTTAACCCACTGTCATGACGAAAAAGATTATAATGTGCAAACTAGAACTCCACCTATAAGTGTGAATAATGTAAGCTCCATATTTCCTTAAGTCATGAATCGTTGTATTCATAACTAACTAAGTTTTCTATCTGTGCCTCCCTAATCAACAACTATCGCTCGATGTTGTGTATTTTAAGGTTGTACCGTTCATATCTGCATTAAAAGCTTCATGGACATGATAAATCCTGAAACCTAATATCATTAAACATGTGGCCAATATGTCTAAAGCATTATGCTCAAAATCAATACAAATTCTAACCATTGCACTTTTTATAATCACTTTTTATTCATATTCAAATCATAGCATTTATACCATAGGATCCATTAATCCCTAAGATAAATTGACTACTCATACTTCATTGAAACACACATATCATAATTCATAATGGAAATCATGAAAAATCATAGATGAATATAAATTTTACTTTCATTTAAACCAATGAAATCAAACTTGAATTGCAAACATGAAGTCTTCAATGTTTTCTTCACATAAACTCCTTAATACTCAAACTCAAAGTAAAATATATGCTTAATTACTCTAATAGTGGCTAATAGTTGGTATATGGTAAGTTTACCATGTCCCAATACCTGTTTATACTCCCTAATAATTAACAATTAGAAACCCCACTTTACAATTTAACTCGAAATAAAACTCAAACTTTCTATTTTCTGCGTGTTTGGCACTGTCACTAATGCCCCGGCGTCATGTGTGTTATGCCACTGCAGTGCCACTGTATGTATTTATTTCGACCTCCTGATGCCTCGGCGTTGTCACTCCCTGTCCCGGTGTTGTCCCTTGTATGCCACAACGCTGCCACTGTGTCGAACCTCCAGTGTTGATTTCTTTACTTTCTCATCTCTCCCACGCCATGTCTTTCCTTCCCACGTTGTGCCTTTCCTTCCCATTGCATCACCAAGTGTAGCCACAGCGCCGACCATGTTTTCATAGGTTTTTACTCCATTTCTTCTCATTTTTTCCTATTTTTTTCCTTTATATACCTTAATTCTTTGGAAATGCAATAATACATGAATTAGAGCACACTTAGAGATTTTTATACTAAATATACTATTAAACTAACTCTATATATAAGTATAAATAATCACTTATCACCGTTCTAGTTGACTAGCTTGTTGCCCATAATTGACTAATGTCTCATTGGATTTGAGTTGTCCCAGTTGGCTAGTTCTCCTACATTCAAGTCTCAACTTAGTTATCGTCAGTTGGACTTAAGGGGAAGTGTTAAGATTAATCCCACATCGAGTATAGAAATAAAAAATAAACGAGTTATATATAGTTTTGCATTGGAGACACCATCTCGCCTTAGCGTTTTGGTGAAGCCTCCACTCCAAACCTTAAGCCCTCATTCTTCCATGCTTTCCCTCCTATATAAACTTGGACTTAGGAATTTCATCCTACGATTTCAAATTCTAATACAAATGAAAAATGTTGTCTAACTATATATATAGTTGAGAACGAGTGCAATTTAGGAGTCCATTTAGGTTTCATTTTGTAAGTAGACCTTTACGGGTCCAATGCGAAGAGTACCTTGCCCCTCTAATGTAATTTTCTTTGTTAGTAATACATCTTTTTAGAGCTTTTCTACATTTCCCTCGAAAAGACAATTTAGGTATCATTTTTTTTCCTTTTCTTATAGGTTTTGTTCAAATATTGCACAGTTTGGCTTTAGCTCAAAAATCGTATTAATATAACTACTTGGTTTTGCACGTGCTCCATAAGTGATTTACAAATATTCTATAGTCTTTAATCATTTCCTTAACAATTAAAAGGGAGAGAAAATGGCCAAAGCATATTTGGTGAGATGGACAAGGCATCACTTACCAAAAGATAAGATTGGGAGAAGTTGTGAGTTCAACTCCAATTATGAGAGAGAGAGAGAGAGTGTGTGTGTGTGTGAGTGAGAGTGGAGAAAAGGAGAGAAGAGACAGAAAATAGAGGATGATGGAGAAAAACATGAACAAATTAATTAGATATGATTTTTTTCAACTGTCAATATAATTATTTATGGTTCCAAAAAAAAGAATATAATTGTTTGCCTAGATAACTATGTACTTCACGAAATCAAAACTACATCCCCTACACCCAATAAGGTGAAAGACTTTCTCCAACAATTGGTTCAAGTAGTAAAACAATTGGTTCAAGTGGTAAGGGACTTGACTCTCTTAAGCAAAGTTTCGAGTTCAAATCTAGTTAATAAAAAAAATGGGTTGAGAGGGTCGCCCATCATATGAGGCCCGACAATGTCTGAGCGTAGATTAGTCGATGTGATTGGTGTCGGCACCTTGTTGGAAAAAAAAAAGACTTGTGTTTTTTAAATACATGTGGGTTTTTGAATTTCTCGCTAAAGTTATTTCATGAATCATTTTTTACTTCTTTTTACTAGTTACCATTATCCGAGGCCATACTTTTGACCTTCATGAGAACTGCAATGTTCTGACCAAAAAAAAAAAAAAAAAAAAAGAACTATATCTTTAAAAACAAGTATAGTGTTGTCAAAGTTTCTCTAAAAACAAATTAGCAATGATCTTGCGATGTCATCATGCAAAAAAAAAAAAAGACAAGATTTGAGGGATCATGAGTACTATAATGTTCATCTTGTTGCCATTGTTTCACGTCCTTCCAAAGCGCCAAGTACTGGATTCTTAGAAACTCGTAGGATGCTTCTCTTCTAAAAATTGAACGTTGTTAGGTGACATTATTAACGAACATATTGGTTGGATTCTGTGTAATTGCACAGTTGCACACATGCTCATAACACGCAGTAATTTCAACGACAAATCTTTACCTTTTTTTTATCTTTCTTGTTACATCTCTAAAGTCTTCAATCTAGTTAGGTCACAAACGGATAAAGAAGGTAGAGGAAATCAATTAAAGCAGGCGATGTCGGGAGTGCGTCGAAGAGAATGCTTTGGGTCCCTATTATTTAATGCATTCTCATACTAAACATACTACAAACGACACAAATCAAATACACCCATTCCACAAAGATAGAGAAATGATATAGACATCTCCGAACTCACATCAACCTAGAGAGCTATATGTGCGCAATTCAAGATAACGCACATCATATTTTATGCATTGAAAATTGGTGCATATGTATTTTGAGGCACCCACTAGTGGCTAATGAGGCCGATGGAACTTCAATGTGTAATTTAGTTGATGTCATTGTAACATTTTCTAAACAAAAATGTTATTTTGATCCGCTTTAGCACGTCATCGGTTGTAACTCATAATTATTGCATCGATGAGTACACATAAATAGACGTGCATACAAGGGACTCTCGATAATCATGTATCGAATTAATGTGTCCAAGTAAGTCAAAGTAGTAGAACTCCTGCTAAAAATGCAATTGTAAATCGGATAGTGTTAGATGGACTCAAAAAGTCCAGATTCAAACAATCAAAAAGACATAAAGACCCTTAATTTAAATTCATTATTGGTGTTTGGGGTAGAGGGTAATTAAGTATTTTACTTAGATAGATATCTTAAATTATTATTAAAAAAAAATTTTTGAGTCCCGACTCAAAGAGTCCGAACAGATTTTTTGTTGTAAATCTCGTAAGCGCACGGCCCCAAAATACGTGTCAGAATACTTGTATCCCGGGGTTTTTCCAAAAGTAGGGTTGGTTTACAATTTATTTCACAAAATAGGAAAAAAAAAATTAATTACTAAAGTAGGCAATAACGCCTTTTGAAAATGCGTTATTGGGTGTGGTTGGTTTGGTTAGCGGTGACGTAGCAACTGACGTGGCAGCGATTTGTACAGATAGCGCCTTTTGAAAATGCGTTATCCTTGTGTTCACGTCACCCTAAACGAATAGCACCTTTTGCGAAGGCGCTATTCGTTCTAGTTAAATCCACGTCAGCCTCTACGCCACTCATGCGCTGACGTGGACAAGACACATGGATAGCGCCTTTTCAAAAGGCGCTATCTTGTGTCCACGTCACCCTAAACGAAAACCCTAAACCCACGTGGACAGGACACATGGATAGTACCTTTTAAAAATGCGCTATCCATATGTCCTCGTCAGCCAAAAAAATGGACACATAGTGATAGCGAGTTCTCATTAGGAGTTATTGCTTAGATTGAGAAAAAAAAAAAAAAAAAAAAAAAAAAAGCCCTCATTTTGCTCTTATAAAGTAAACAAAAAATCTATTTGGACTCTTTGAGTCCGGACTCAAAGATTTTTTTGTTAACAATTTAAGATATCTACCTAAGTAAAAGACCTAATTACCATTTACCTCAAACACCAATAATGAATTTAAATTAAGGGTCTTTATGTCTTTTTGGTTGTTTAAGTCCGAACTTTTTGAGTCCATCTAACACTACCTTAAATTAAAGGGTAGTGCTATTTAGACTCGTGAGTCCGGACTCAATTTTTTTTTTAATTTCAAATACACCCTCGAGCAATTAATGAAACAACCATAATCACTTGTAAAATTCCTATTATACCATTTAAATATTTACAAAAAAATTAAAAACCTCCTTATGAGTTTGGACTCATGAGTCCAAATAGATTTATCGTAAATTAAAAGGGTAGTGCTAGATGGACTCAAAAAGTCCGGACTCAAACAACTAAAAAGACATAAAGACCCTTAATTCAAATTCATTATCGGTGTTTGGGGTAGAGGGTAATTAGGTCTTTTACTTAGATAGATATCTTAAATTACTAATAAAAAAATCTTTGAGTCCGGACTCAAAGAGTTTAAACAGATTTTTTGAAATTAAAATAAGTTGTACAATTGTAAATTTTTCCTTGTATCCCTCACTTAATTACTCTGCCCCCAAGAAATTCTCCCACTCTCCCACGCCATTCGTTTTTCAAACAAAGTTGAAAAATCTCTGTTCCCGTGTCAGTACCCGTCGGCCTCACCCCCAAACTCTCTCTCTCTACAACCCCCCACCACCAACCCACTCACTTTCTCTCTCTAAAACCCCCCATTTTTAATGGCCGATCGACCTCCTCTGCTTCCTCTCCACAAATGGGCATCTTCTCCTGCAACTCCGAACACTCAATCATCGCTTGCGACCCCTACAACAAGAAACAATGGAAGAAAAAGAACAATAACAAGAAGAAGAAATCACAAGTACCCATTAATGAGACTAGCCCGATCAGGAGATTTGACTACTCAGATCTCGAAGCGGGCACCGATGGGTTCTCTGCCGAGAGTTTTCTGGGTAAGGGAAGCCATGGAAGCGTCTACAGAGCAGTGCTTGAACAGGGGAGCCTTGTTGTTGCTGTGAAGAAGATGAGCAGTGGTGATGGGAATGGTGATGTTGAGATTGAGATTCTTTCCAGGATCAGGTCTCCTCTGTTTGTGAATATCTTGGGATTCAGTTTGGACTGTGGAGGTAATAAATTGATTGTGGTGGAGTTCATGGGAAATGGGTCTTTGTTTGAGTTGTTGCATTCCGAGTCCCGTCGCCCGCCGCGGTGGGCGGTGAGAGTCCGGTTGGCGGTTCAGATTGCGGAGGCGGTTGCAGTTCTGCACTCGTCGAAGCCCCCTGTGATTCATAGAGATATTAAGTCTTCCAATGTGTTGATTGATGGGAAGTTCAATGCGAGGTTGGGGGATTTTGGGTTGGCATTGAGGGGGAATGTGGAGGATGTAAGGGTTAGGGGGACGCCTCCGGCGGGGACGTTGGGGTATATCGATCCGGGGTATGTGGTGCCGGAGAATCTGAGCCCGAAAAGCGATGTTTTCAGTTTTGGGATTTTGTTGTTGGAGATCATCAGTGGGAGGAATGCCATTGATTTGAATTACAGTCCATCTTCTGTTGTTGATTGGGCTTTGCCCAAGATTAAACATGGGGAGTTCATGGAGCTTTGCGATGCTCGGATAGGTGCTCCGCCGGGGGGTGTTTCGGTGGTTAGGAAATTGGGGGTGTTAGCTGCTAGATGTGTGAGTTCAGTTGCGGAAAAGAGGCCGGCGATGGAGGAGGTAGTGGAGCGTTTGAGAGTTGTGAACAAGGCGATGTCGGAGTCGTCTTTGACTTTGGAGGAATCTTACTGGGCAAACGAGGAAAGAATCCGCGAATTCGGTTGGAGATGGAATGCTAGATGATAGCATAGAGGGTTCATTCAAGTCTCCTAGACAAGGCATTAGGAGGACATTATCTGTTAGGAATAGAAGAAGAGTGTCTAGTATTCAAACAAGGATGAATTCTATGAAAGACCAGACTAGCAGCATTGTTGGAGATAGAGTTAACCGGTCAAATTCGATTGGTTCCACATACGAAATCAAATTTGGTGGTTCCGATACTAGTTTCTTTCATGATCGGCTATGGCGGGCTAGGATGAAGAAGGGCGTGACCGTGAGAATGCCCGCTGTGAAACTCAGTAGGTCCAGATCTTTGGACAACCAAAGGGGGTATGTGTTTCAGCTAGTGAGGAAAAGTTCTAATGGTAATAGAGGATTAGATGAATTGAAGCAATCCTCTTGTAGCATTTTGTTGAACAAGGAAGTGTTCAGTTCAACTGAGAAACTGTAACTGTATATACAGTAATTTGAATTCGCAAACAAGGTGATTAATGAGGTAATTCAGGAGTTCTAGCTTTCACACTTGTCTGGTCACTTGTAACATTCAAGCTTTCCTATGTTTTGAGTTCATTTATCATTCATGTTGGCTTATATCTATATAAATAGTTGTATTTGTTATTGAAAGATTGTTGAAAGAATTCTCAATTATATTTGGCTTCAATTTTGTTGTTCTAGTGTTGCTGGGTTGGCATTTTTCATTTGTTCGTTTTATTTTAGAGCTTGTGGTATGTTTGTGAAGTGTACGTTTTAGTTGGAGGTTAGTCACCAATTATCACGTTATTCCAATATTACAGTCACAGGTAGGCAAAGTCGCAACTTTGTGATGGTTAGATGTCATTTTGAACACATTAGAATTTGCGGATCAATTTAATTTTATGAGAGTTATTGATTCTAGGTTCGATCCTTTTTTTATTAATTTTATGGAACAATTAATGATTAATGAAATTTAAGTTTTATGTTGTAGTGTTCTGCATTTTGTACGCTCTATGATTTGCATCTTGTCTAATCAAAATTACTTTTATAAAGGAAAAACATACATGACTTGTAGTTGTATATTAGTCTGAGGTCTTGCTTCCATGATGTCTTGTCCCTAAAAATTAATTATATGATAGAACTATATGTGTTCATTAATAGATTTCATTAGCTCCTCTTAAAGTTGACTACCAATAATGTGTTGATTAGCATTATATATTAGTGAATGGATATCTTATTCTAGAGGATTCAACTCTTAACAGATATGATCTTATATATTTTTCTTTTCTAAATCATGTCTATGATTTATTATTACTATTTGACTCATTGATATTCCGGCATCTTAGCTAAGTTTTCTACAAGAGCCTCTGAATTTTTAACAATCTATATATATATATATATATTGTTGTAAACTAAGTTGTAAGCCAACTAGAACGTAAGTTGGACTTGCTAGAGACTTAAGTATAGAAGACATAAACTAAGAACTATTATAACAAGTAGAGAAGAGGAGACAAGAGAGAAGAGAGCTAGAGTTGAGAAATGTAGAGATTTTCATTCCAACATTGGTGTGTGAATTACAATGGAGTTGGCACCCTTTATATAGGCCATTTGGTGATGATGATAATTGTACTTATTCAATGTGTACAAGTTATACATACACCACAAGTCATACAACACATCACAAGCAACATAGACAATACATGGAAGAGTTGGTGTACATTGGAGAGGATTACAAGTTACATGACAATACATGGATAAGTGATTATACATTGGAGTTGAATACAAGTTATGTAGAGTGTACAAGTTACATTCAATGTAGAAGTCATGCTTGATGTTACAATTCAATGTGAGAGTCATGTTTGACAATGCGATCATTCATAAGCTTGGTTAAAGGGTCATCCAATTTACAACACTCCCCCTTGGATGACACTTGCTGAGAGAATATGCCTCGTTAAAACCTGTACTAGAAAAACCCTGTGGGAAAAAATCTAGTATAGGAAAAAGAGTACAATGTTCTCGTCAATCTTGATTTGTAGTATAATATTGTTGATTGCCTCATTAAAAACCTTGCTCGGAAAACCCAATGGGACAAAACCAAAGCTAAGGAAAATAGTGCAACACATTGATACACTTTGAGAGAATATATATGCCTCATTAAAACCTTTACTAGAAAAGCCATGTAGGAAAAAATCTAGTATAAGAAAAAGAGTACATTGCTCTCATAATTTTTTTTTTATACAGAGCATAATAATAATACACATAGCTCTCATATTAATCAAGTTTGATAAAGAGTTTTAATATTGTTAGAATTGCCTCATTAAAAACCTTGCAAGGAAAACCCAGTGGGATAAAACCTTAACAAAGGGAAAAAGAGTGCAATACACTAACCAACCTTGATAAAGAGTTTTAATATTGTTAGAATTGCCTCATTAAAAACTTTGCAAGGAAAACCCAGTGGGATAAAACCTTAGCAAAGGGAAAAAGAGTGTGATACACTAACCAATAACTCATTTTGATTCTCCCCCTCATGTTCACATGGGTGAGACATCTTGTGCATTTTATTGCACATGGACATCGTTTTCTATATGAACCATTTAATGCTGAAGCATATAATTGTCACTCTTTTGTATATAATACTTGCATCAAGTAATTGATTCATAATTTGTTGCTACTGGATGATCCTTTGAACTTCGAGTTCATATTAATTTATACATGGATCATAATACAACAAATTTAATGCAATTTGATGTGTTTCAAGCAATTTCACGCAATTCCTTTTGAATTGGCTTATATCTCCCCCTAATGGTGGGAAAATTGCTTCATCAAAGTGACAATTAGCAAAACTTGCTATAAATAAATTCCCTATCGGGGATTCAAGGCATCTTATAATATGATTAATGGAGAGTTAAATCAATATAAGTCTCCTATTGATTTGCCTTGAGATAATCTCCACCGATAAAAAAACTCAGTTCGATAAAAGATGTCCGTGCGAATTTATGATATTTTCGCATTATTGATGATTATGGATAATCAAATAGATCTTTCCACATTAAGAATGTCATTTGATTTATGACGACATTCGTTTTAACGTGTCTTATATATTCCGAAGTTAAAGCGGGAATATTATACTCGAGATTAAATCATATAGATAAATTTTCTATTATTACGAGTAGACTTCTTCGAATAAGACATTAACAATGAAATTGTTGTACCCGATATTGCCTGAACATTAGCCTCCGCTAAGTTCGAATTCGAGAAATATTCACTTTTATATTATAATGTACATGCATGTAGCACGATACACAAGACATAAACTCATCGCCTATATTTAGGTCACGATTTAAACACATCTTGATGTGCTTGTTTTATCGAGCCATTTTCAATGATAAAATTCATAATATTTTGCCTTTGATTTTGAAGGCATGGTAAAGGTCACAAAAATATTCGGGTATATATATGACAATATTTAGGCAAAATAGCCTTTCATATATGACAAAAAAATGTCACAATTATGAGCGCTCCTTGTCAATAATTATTTACCCTTTGTAGTGGTGCACCACTTTTGTTCCAATTTTTTGTGGAATTGTCAATACGACCTTTACCTGATATTTTCACCTTTTCCACGTCCATAAATTTATTATTGCGATCATGATCATTATATGCAACATATGCTTCTTAATTTGAAGTGAACTAATTGACGGGAGCGATATTATATTTATAATATCTCATTATTTTACTCACTACCATGAGACAAGAAATCAATCCTTAATATTTATTGGATTGACGTGCGCACTCGATATTTGTTGCAACAATTAATCGAGGCGGGCCACGTGACCTCTTTATTGTCTCATCAGTCATATTTCCACATAGCCTCAACATAGAGGTAATTAAAATTGTGGAATTATAATTAATATTTGACTGATTAAATTTTGTAGCATGAGACTCAGCCGCTCATTTTGAGCTTTTGGAGCATTACTTTTTTTTGTATGTATATATATAACTCCATAAGGTGAAAATATATATAAAGTGAAATATTCACTTTTCAAATCTCTAAAGAGAAATTGGTGAATGATTGTGTATAACACACAGTTTTGCATATATGCTTTATTCACAAATTGTAGTATCTAATTGCCATGACAAGTAATTCTTGTCGGTAATATAGTAAGGCAACAAATTCAACTATGGTTGAATAATATTTTCAAAATAAATTTAATATAAAATAGTTTTCCCCTTTTTATGTAAAAACATAACATATGATTAAATATATGTTCACAACTTGATTCATTAATAAACAAAATGTACTATTCGTATGAGTTGGTGGGACAACCTCCAGGTTGGGTGGCAAGACATAGTCTCCTTAATACCATGCCTCCTCGAACGGGATAACCCGTCTCCCTTTCAATGTTTAGCTTTACCGGGGACAAGGCTTACCCACTATCAACTCAAACTTATAGCATTATTTGTATTATAAAATCAAGAATAGAACAATAACTAATCGTTTGTAGTTTTAAGAGAAAACTATATGTCACACATTGACTTTTGATTTCTGATGTAGAAGATCGTACAAGACGCAACTACAGAGCATACTTTCGCAATCGGTGACGTTATAATGCATGGTATATGAATAAAATATGCACATAGAAGTGATGCATGTAATAAAAGGAAGCAACCATGATTATATAGAAATAAATTGAACTTATTTAAATAATAAAAGTTATACCTTCCTAGCTTTGTCTCCTTAACAAGCCTTCTTGAACTTCAAGATCTCCTTAATGCTAGAGCAAGCTCGTGCTGATAACGTGTTGTAAACTAAGTTGTAAGCCAACTAGAACGTAAGTTGGACTTGCTAGAGACTTAAGTATAGAAGACATAAACTAAGAACTACTATAACAAGTAGAGAAGAGGAGACAAGAGAGAAGAGAGCTAGAGTTGAGAAATGTAGAGATTTTCATTCCAACATTGGTGTGTGAATTACAATGGAGTTGGCACCCTTTATATAGGCCATTTGGTGATGATGATAATTGTACTTATTCAATGTGTACAAGTTATACATACACCACAAGTCATACAACACATCACAAGCAACATAGACAATACATGGAAGAGTTGGTGTACATTGGAGAGGATTACAAGTTACATGACAATACATGGATAAGTGATTATACATTGGAGTTGAATACAAGTTATGTAGAGTGTACAAGTTACATTCAATGTAGAAGTCATGCTTGATGTTACAATTCAATGTGAGAGTCATGTTTGACAATGTGATCATTCATAAGCTTGGTTAAAGGGTCATCCAATTTACAACATATATAACATATATCATATATATAAAAACACGAATAACAAATTTTTGAGTGGTAATGAAATTTACTTCTTTGCCCATATATATCTACGCTACCTATTCAACGTCTTGAACACTACCTCTTCAAATCGATCAACAACTCAACTGATCAACGACTCTCCGTCCTCTTCAAATCATTCATTCTCTGCTTTCCTTCATCGACTCATTCGTTGTTTTCCTTTGCTCTTCGATTCAAAGGTAATTTAATCCACCTTTCTTTTCGAATTCTTTTTTTTTTTTCGGAGAGGTTCGATTCAAATGATAGTTAATCATCTGGTCTATATGATTCAATTTGATTCATGATTTTTGAAAGAAATTTGGGTCTAATCCACCCTTGATTCAATGTTGAATTTAACATAAAAAACCCTCTTTCATTTGGTCTATATGGTTCAATTTGATTCATGGTTTTTGAAACAATACATTTGAAGCTAATATGATCAACCTCTTTCATTGTATGGTTTTTAAAATTCATGGGATACATATATATTTGACTATTTGTAGCGAGTGATTTCCTGAAGACAATAAGCCAAAACTGAATTGGGCTTTAAGGTCTTGAATACTAGGTATTTGTTGAAATGCCAAAATAATCTCCATCTTCTTCATTTATATAAGAAATATATAGATGTTTGATTTGTCAGTCTTTTTACAAGTTGGAATTAAAAAATTGCATCTTTTATATTAGCATACTTGGAAAAAAAAAAAAGGACATGAAGTAATTTGAATCTTTGTTTGTTGAACTTGTTATGTTGTTGGCGACGAACTAATCTCTTGGTTCATTAATTCCTACACAGATGAATGTAAAGTTTTTGTGCATATTTGAGATAAATGAAAGCCTCCAATAAAAGCATGTAGGAGATGGAAAGTAAGCAATGAAATTCTTGTGTCTTTTTATCTATATCGAACTTGCGGTCGATATTTTTAAATTTTTTTGCTAAATTATGTCTTTTATGTCTTGTTGAACAAGCTCTTCGAAGTAATCTTTGTGATACATAATTCATGATGCATAATTCTTTTGAGAGGTCACAACCACAATACATGCACAACCACAATACATGCTAATCTTATTATAACTTGGAACTGAAATTGAACTAAAAATACAAACGGTCTCCAAATTATATTTTCAATACTTGTGTTTTATCATATTATAATTTGATATCGAGGAGCAAAGCCTATTGCATTTGCTCGATTATGAAACATTATGATGTATGTTCGATACTCTCGTATGCATACACTATTTGATTGCAGTTTTCAACCGATCAGTTAATTTCCATATGTGCAGAAATATCATCTTAATTCATAGTTAAGATGAAATAATGGACCATCTTAGTTTTACAATTATGCGTGTCTACCATCTTAATTTTACAATTATGACTGGCACGTTCTTCTGTAGTTTTATGTTTCAGTTAATTTCCTCAAAGTAAGTCTCGACAATAAAGCGAATAAAGGAATAATAAAATAAGAATAATATGTAACATCAATTGAAGTATAATGAGAGAGCCCCTTATTGAGGCAATTGTCATCCCTATTTCTATTTTTTCTAGATTATTCTCGAGGTATCCTAGGATTTGCCCCCGCCAATTTTGGACTCGAGAAATGTAGGACTACAATAATTTGCAAGAGTTTTAAAGATTTTCCATTCCTAGAGCTCTCATCCATCTTTCCACCTGATTTATATTTTGAAAATGTGTTTGTAAACAATTCTTCTTAGTAATCCGACTTCGAAAAACTCATGATAAATCCTTTTTAATAGGTAATATGAACTTGAACTTGTAATTTGCTCTTTATATATACCTACTTTCATTTGGTGAAGTTTTAAAGATCTAATTAAGTTTTAATGAATTTAAGTTTTAAGGGTCTAATTAAGGTAAAGTTACACATAAGAAGTTCAATCCTCCAATGGGTGGCTTAAACTACATACATTTGGTGGCTGCAGTTATAACTTAACATCAAAAAATTGAAAGAGTTTCTTCTAGACTGAGTTAACTCATAAACAATAACTTCATAATCTTTTGTTTTGATAAGAAGCCAACTTAATTATATACATCATACTTGACTCCAAGATGAGTCAACCCCCAACATTTCCTTTGACATCTGCCTCAATATTAATTCATCTAATTAGATATGCTTTGGCATAACTCTCTAATCTTTCCTTCTTGCTTTCCACTTTATTCATCAAACAAGTCCAATTTGTAAAGTTGGTCATCTTTCAAATTTTAGGCTATTGTTTCTTTTTTATTTTCTAGAACAAATAACTAAACACTATAAAAATTAACAAGACATATTTGTGAGTTGATCAAAAGTCTATTGTACAGTTATATTTTTTTTTCAAAAGAAGATATTTGCGAGTTGTGTGCTAATCTATTGAAAGACTAGGGAGGACTAACAGCCAAAAGTCATTAACCTCAGAGCTAAATATTGATGTATAATTCTATTTTCTTTTCAAAAAAGATAATATTTAGATGAGCGGTTCATGTCGTCAATATATATCATGTAATGTTTAACAATGTTTATAATATATGTGTCCACAATTGTGAAGTCAATTTTGTCACATCTTTTGCTTTGATATTTACTTCCTATGGATCTTTTTTTCTTTCTATTTTTTTCCTTGTTAAATGATGCTTCTTGAATTGCATTTTTACTTATTACACATTCAAATTATGTACGTTTGGATTTTATATTACGTAGTTTGTTCAAACTCATACATATTATTTAAATTTAAATTTTATATTTAGTTGCATATTAATTAACATTATTTATTTTTTTAATTACTACTCTAATGTTTGTTTCATTGCAATCTTATCTAAAAACTCATTAAGTATAACTATTTTACCTTACATTAGCAAGTTACCATAGTTAAAAACTTATGAGTTATTAACAATAGTGAATACGTTGTAAGAAAATCAATAAATACTAATCGTAAGGAGGTGGATAGTTTGAAACGCAAATTTGCAATGGAGGAAGAAAAAGAAATGAAGCGGGCTCGCCAAAGACAACTAAGGAGTGAAAAGAAAGAGTTGAATGATCACAGTATGGATTTGAAACTTCACAAAATATTCTATAAGATATTGAGTAGGGTAAATGCTATGAAGCAAAATGAAATATTTTAATTAATAATTTATAAATTAAGTTGCCTTTATTTCTTTTTAATGTATAGGTCCCCAGAATGCAAAAACACGTTATGTCGTTATGGGTTTTAAGCACGTTGCAAGTTCAGCATATGTGTTACCATTTGTAAACTCTTGTCGGAATTGTAGTGCGGAGAGGTTTTTCATGAATCTAATAGTTTTTGTTGTTCAAACGGTCAAGTAACCCTCGTTCCTAATGTTGTCCCTGAAGAAATGTTCGACCTATTCACTTCAAACACTGAAGAGACACGTGAGTTTTTTATGTACATCCGTACTTATAACACCAATTTTGGTTGTACATTTTTTGTGTAAAGTGCGAGAGAGAGAGTATGCCAAAAGTAATATGGGTGTATATACATTTAGAGTGCAGGGCGAAATTCATCATTTTATAAATAATTTACTTCCTTACAAGGATCATCCTTCTTTTTTGCAACTGTACTTTTATGATATTGATCGTGAAGTGCAAAACCGAATGCATTGCTCTGATAGGATGAAAGAGAGAATTTTGGCAAGGTTAATTAGTATGCTTGCGAAAAACCCATATGCAAGTTTTTTCCGCACTATACAAAATAAAGAAGATTTAGAAGATCATGTTGTTCAATTAGTTTCAAATGTTAGTCGTCTCTACTTATTGTTTTTCATGTTTTCTATTAATTGTAGTGGTTCTTTTCAATTTTGGTTGATTAACTAGAAATTAATTCCTACGAGCGAAGCGAGCTGGTCAATCATGTGTGGCACGTCCTGAAACTAGTGTATATATATATATGTATACAAAAATGCTCGAATGACCCGCCAAGACACCCCGTCAAAGCCCCCAGGTGACGTGGACATATCGTGGGATGGTTTGGGAGTGAGACCCATACGTCCACATCACCAGCCAGGACACCCGGGTGCTTTGACAGAGTGTCCTGCTGGGTCATTCTAGCATTATTGATATATATATATATATATAAAGGAATTGTTTTCGTGAGAAGGTCTCACGACATCACACTTTGCTTTTGAAAAGCTCTTTTAACATGACACGTAATATGATGATGTTATAATTAAGATTTATAACAAAAAAATAAAAACACAAGTTATTGATCTTTCTCGCACTTAAATGAGAGGTGTGATGGTAAAACACAAAATAAGATTTTGACTATGATATGGTGACGTCATTAATTAAAGTATAATTTCTATTTTAGTTTTTTTTGCTATTTTTTAAGTTATTTTTTAAATTGTTATACAAATATGATTTTTTGATTTTTAAGTTTTTGTTCATAATTTTTAATTTTCATTTTTTTCTTTCTTTTTTGCTATTTTTTTGTTATGTTTTTAATTGTTATACAAATATGATTTTTGGTTTTTAAATCTTAATTTTTTAATTTTGGTTTTTTTTTTGCTATTTTTCAAGTTACATTTTTAATTGTTATACAAATAGGGTTTTGGTTTTTAAATTTTAATTTTCTATTTTTTATTTTTTTTGCTATTTTTTAGCTTACGTTTTAAATTGCTATACAAATAGGATTTTTGGTTTTTAAATTTTAAATTTTTAAATTTTTGTTTTTTTTTTTACAATTTTTTAGGTTATGTTTTTAATTGTTATTCAAATACGGTTTTTGGTTTTAAAATTTAATTTTCTAATTTTTTTTTCTATTTTTTAGGTTACATTTTTAATTGTTATACAAATAAGATTTTTGGTTTTTACATTTTTTTGGAATTTTATATTTATTAGATATTACATGATATATTATATTATTTAAAAATAAATTAAGCTATACATATTTTTTAGGTTATGTTTTTAATTGTTATACGAATAGGATTTTTGGTTTTTTTTTTTTTTCATAATCATTTATATGAGAAGCTCTCACAACGTACCATATGACATGATGATATCATAACTGATTGGGTGGCCTAATGGTATGGTATTAGATTTAGGAGTAAATGGTCATGGGTTCAAATCCGGCTATTTCTATGTAATATTGTTAATATTTAACGTTTTATGTAGATTTAAAAATATGCATAGTATTTGCAAGTTTTTTTTTTTATTAATTGTTGAGGGACCTAAATGGAGCAACTTTGAGTTCATATCAGAGATTACATAATAGTTATTTTTACATTTTTTTCAATTTTTTTATATAAAATTTTGATACTTAGTCTTCTCCGCACGCAAAGTGCGAGATGCCGACTAGTTAATTAATAATGTGTTTTATTGCTAAAGTATTTAGCGACAAAAAATTGATGCTTAATTTGTTACTGTGTGCATCATTGTAGTATTTTGTTATTATTATTAAAGAAAGATAAAGATAGTGTTAGCAGTAAAACTGTTGCAAAGAGACTTAATTAATCATTTATATATTTGACAAAAGAATTTATTTATATAGTAATTAAGAATCTAGTTGGTAAGAAAATATTGCTAAATTAATGTTGAGATTTATGTACTATTGAATTTTATAATAGAAATATATATAGCATCTTTAGCTAGTGAGATGGGTGAGGCATCACTTATCGAGAGGTAAGGTTGAGATCGATTGTGAGTTAGACTCATGAGTTTAAGTTCATGCCTTTTGTGATTGCTTTTGTTTCTTTAATGTTAAAACTAAACATTGTTAAATGTGCAACACTTGGAACATCTCTGTTAAGGAAACTAAATATTGTATCTAGCAATTAAGGAAACTAAATATTGTATCTAGCAGTTAAGGAAATTAGTATCTCGTGTATTTCGTAAGTTCGTTTTGTGGTTATACTTTCCTTTTGTATTCTAGACCTGTATATATAGGTTACCATGTACACAAGTTCTTCACACAATAAATTTATTCTATTTATAAATTATCATGGTATTAGAGCCCTAATCGTGGGTCTTTTCTCTCTGTTTTTCTGTCTCGTCTGCTGCGTCGCCTCGGTAGGTGCGCCTATACTACACCTGCATCACTGTCCTTGCTTTTCTGTGTGAACTATAGTTCATGTTTGTACGTTTCGTCTGACGTGTCGCCCGCACCACCACGTGTCTTCCGTCTGATCGCCTACTGCTGTTGCTGCCCAACCTGTCCACGTCGCCACCTATCCAGCCCCGCTAGCTTGTTGTTGTGCGTTTGCCGCTGCCTAACGCATAGCCACACCGCCTGCACACAACACAATTACCACCAGCTCTGCTGCAGCCTACAGCCTTGGTCAGCCGTTGTCGTCGCGTGCACGCCTCGTCGCCGCTGGCACCCTACTCTGTGCATTCCGCTACTCACTTCCCGACCCTTTTGTCGCCATTGCACACCGCTCCTACGTCGCTATCGATCTTTTGCACACTGCCGCCACACACTGCTCCGACGCCGCCACCTGCACACTAGACGTCACATCGCCTGCTGCACGCCGCTGCTCTGTACGCCCAACCGTCTTTGTTTCGCTGCCGATCAGCGTGAAACTCATCTGCCCGCCAGAACACCGAACTAGCCAGCCGCCAATCTGACAGGTTCACTATTCAATGGAGAAAAGTGAAGTCTCACTGCCTATCTCTATGATTCCTGATGGTACAAACTACTCACTTTGATCCCAGCGGATTAAAAGTTTTCTAATTGGACGAAACCTTTGGCGAATCGTTACGGGAGACAACCCCAAACCAGAAAAGGATGACACAAAGACAAAAGTCAAATTTCTTGATCGACTTGACGACTGGGACAGTAAGAATCATCAGATCATCACCTGATTTTGTAACACATCCACTCCCTCTATTCATATTCAGTTTGTTGATTTTGGGAAAACTAAAGAAATTTGAGATTTTCTTTCAGTTAGATACAAAACCTCTGGTTTGGCACAATATTATCAATTGTTCATCACTTTGAACAGTTTGAAACAAGAAGTTGGTCAGTCAATCAATGAATTTTTAGCATTCATCTAACCAATATGGAACCAATTACAACAATCCGAAATTTGCAAAGACCCCCCTTCATCTCATCTAAATTCTTTGGCTCTTCGCCTTGAATATGAATCAGTCCGTGCGGCCCTCCTGCATCGTGATCCATTACCCTCTTTTGACGTAGCAGTGAAAGAAATGTTGTTTGAAGAAACTCGGCTTGGATTGGTCAACTCTGCTTCTTCATCAGAAGTGGCCATCGCAACTACTCAATTATGGTCTGAATCCGTCCCCCACCTTTGTAAGAACTGCGGAAGAATGGGCCATTTGTTTGTTACTTGTCCTACAATTGAGTGTCAATACTGTCATGAACGTGGTCACATAATGCAGAACTGCCCAAATAAACGATCCCGTCCCAAAGGCACACCTAAGTCTGTATCTGTCTCTAACACTGGTTCTTCTGTTGTTGCTGCTATCTTCGATGGGTCACATTCCTCTCCAGATGTTTTCTATGAGTGATGTGGAAGCAATCATCAAATAGGTGATACCTCCCCAACCCACTGCCCTATCTCAACCTCAGGTAACCATTGGTTCTTTGATTCTAGTGTTGTAATTATATGTCTGTTACCTATTCAGGAACCGTGTCCAACCACAGTTTGAATCTCCCCGACACCCATTATGTTCCTGACCTCACTCTGAACTTAATTTATTTCACGTCACTTCATATGTATGTTGTCAAATAGATATCTGCTGCAGTTTTCCACCCCTCAGTCTATTAGTGGCACCTCCGTCTTGGTCGTATATCAGCCAGTAAACTCCGTACTCTTGTTTCCAATGGGTCATTGGGTATTTCTAAATTCGAGTCTTTTGATTGTGTGCATTGTCAATTGGCAAAATAACCCGCTTCTTCTTTCTATCTTAGCGAGTCCATCAATAATACTCCATTTGGATTAGTTCATTCTGATGTTTGGGGAATGGTTATCACTATTTTGTATTGTTCATTTATGATTATTCAAGGTTTACCTGGATATATTTTCTAAAGCATCGATCCGAAATACCTCAAACTTACATTGATTTTGCTAACATGATCAAGACTCAATTTGCATGTACAATCAAAATTCTTCATACTGACAATGCTTTAGAATACCGTGATTCTGTCATTCTTCAGCTTTTTAAACTACAAAGTACCATTGTTCAACATTCCTGCCCATACACCTCTAAACAAAATGGTCGAGCTGAAAGGAAACATCGACATATCCTAGACTTTGTACGTCCTCAACTTCTCTCTGCATCCTATCCTGAAAAGTTTTGGGGTGAAGCTGCTTTAAATTATGTCCCCACCATTAATCGACTTCCCACACTAGTGTTAAAGAACATCTCTCATTTTGAACGATTATATGGTACACCACCAGACCATTCTAATCTTCGGGTTTTTGGTTGTGCATGTTTTGTTCTTTTTAACCCCCTTGAGCATATAAAACTTGAACCGCGTGCTTGTCTGAGTTGTTTTCTCGGGTATGGAATTGAATATAAGGGCTATAGGTGTTGGGATCCTCTTTCTCAAAGATTACGCATCTCTAAACATGTTACTTTTTGGGAAAATACCATGTTCTCTACCCTATCCAAGTTCGACAGTTCCTTATCGTGTACTCAACCGTTTTTCACTAACTCGTCTATCGAGCTTTTTCTATCTCCTGTTGCAGGTACTCTAGATGAGCTCAATCATCGTGATCCCATTCCAGCAACCATCATCGATAAATTTGCCCCCTCTAATACTCATGTTCCTACTCATGTTCCCCCTCGTCATTCTAAACGGGTAACTAAACCCCTTGTTACCTTAAAGATTATCATTATTTCTCTGCTGTTTTTTCTTTATACGGGCCATCCTCCTATCGAAATGCTAGTTCTGACCTCCTTTGGCAGCAAGCAATGTTAGAAGAACTATATGCATTAGAGAAGACTCATACTTGAGACTTAGCGGATCTACCCTCTGGTAAGACTCCAATCGGATGCAAATGGATGTATAAGATAAAAAATCGCTCTAATGGCTCTATTGAGCGGTATAAGGCTCGTATGGTCACTAAAGGCTACACACAGGAATACGACATTGACTATGAAGAGACGTTTGCTCCTTTATCCCACTTGACCCATGTTCGAAGTTTGCTTCCTGTAGTAGCTGTCCGATATTGGCCTTTGTCCCAAATGGATGTTAAAAATGTTTTTCTAAATGGTGATCTTGCCAAAGAAGTTTATATGTGCCCACCCCCTAGATACTCCCATTCTCCAAAGCAAGTTTTCCTCCTCCGTCATGCATTATATGGCCTTAAACAAGCTCCCTGTGCCTGGTTTGCTAAGTTTAGTTTCACTATTACACAGTCCGAGCTTTCAGTCGAGTCCTTACGATTTTGCCTTGTTTACTCGACGAACTGACAAGGGCATGGTTCTTCTCCGGCTTTATGTTGATGACATGATCATCACCGGGGATGTCTCCACTGGGATTTCTGACTTACAACAATATTTCAAAAGTCACTTTAAGATGAAGGACTTAGGTAACTTGAGCTACTTTCTTGGTCTTAAAGGTACCTCTACTCCTAATGTATACTATCTTTCATAAATGAAATATGTCTCTGATTTGATATCTCGCTCAGTGATTACTGATACTATTGTTGCATCCACTCCATTGGACACGAATGTCAAGCTGACTCCATCAGATGGTACACTTCTTTCCGATCCTACCCTATATTGCCAGCTTGTAGGTAGTTTGGTTTATCTCACTGTCAGTCGTCCAAACATTGTTTATGTTGTTTATGTCATTAATCAGTTCATGTCAGCTCCTCGTACTGCTCACTTCACAACTGTTCTCTGCATCCTTCGATATGTGAAAGGCACCCTGTTTCATGGTCTCCACTTCTTTGTCAACTCTCCATTGTATTATCTGGTTACTCAGATGCAGATTGGGCTGGTGATCCTACCGAACGAAGTTCTACTACTGGTTATTATTTCTTCTTAGGCAACTCATTAATATCTGGCGAAGTAAGAAACAAACAGTCACATCTCGCTCTAGCACAGAATCTGAGTATCGAGCTATTGTTGATGCTACTTCTAAACTACTTTGGATTCGTTGGTTACTTGAAGATATGAGGGTTACACATGCTTCTGCTACCATTCTGCATTGTGACAATTAAAGTGTAATCCAAATTGCACACAATGATGTTTTTCATGAGAGAACAAAACATATTGAGAATGATTGTCACTTCGTCCGTCGACACCTAGTTTGGGGTACTCTTAAGCTTTCTTTTGTTTCATCCTCCAATTAGACGGTTGATATCTTCACTAAAGCTCATCTTCCGGGTCGCTTTCATATTTTGGTTGACAAACTCAAGTTGATTTCTACTAACCCATCTTGAGTTTGAGGGAAGGTGTTAAGGAAACTAAATATTGTATCTAGCAATTAAGGAAACTAAATATTGTATCTAGCAGTTAAGGAAATTAGTAACTCGTGTATTTCATAGGTTCCTTTTGTAGTTGTACTTTCCTTTTGTATACTAGACCTGTGTGTGCATATAGGTTACCATGTATACAAGTTCTTCACATAATAAATTTATTCTATTCAGAAATTATCAATCTCCAATGGCAAATGTGGATTGATGTCTCGTTAGTAACATGGAGAGGATATCTATCCTAAGTGGCTTGAATTAAAATTGAAGTTCAAAAGTGTTCTCCAATGGTGAATGTGGATTGCACTTTCTAGTTCAAGATTTTCTTATTTTCTATATGTTTTGAAGAGAATTGTTGACTTACTATGGATTGCACTGTTTAGAAATATACATTTAAAATAGACAATGTTTATCTATATCGGCTTGACATTTAAGATGGACATTCCATTTGAGAGGTTTTTTTCACCCCAATATCTATTAATCCTAGGTGGCACATATTGACATCCAATCCATATTCCAATGGAAATGCTCTTAGGCTGCTCTTTTTTGTGTTTTTTTTTAAAACACAATTTTACTGCTTCATTCTCAAATTTTCAACATAGTAATATCAAATGAGCTCAAATTGCATTATTTATCAATTTAGAATGGTTGTTCACTTACACTAGCTAACTTTTCATTTATTTTTATTTTTAACTTTATGGTAACTCAACCTTTTTCAACCCTCATTGCTTCAGTTTCGATTGTAGTTATATGGGAGTGAGATAGGCTTCCCAACCTTATAACACATGATAAACCAAAGAATATGATTTCGCTATACCACGATTTAACCAACAACCGCTACCTTTGTTGAAGATATGACAATGACTTGTTACCCTTGTACCACACCCCTTCGGCCCAACGACCAATAAGACAAAATTTTGGAGTTAAATTAATTGCTTTCTCACATCACATCATGGCATTGAAAAGAAAATCAAAGTCAAGGTTTTTTTTCATAGAGAATATGAAGAATGATGAAAGACTTGAGAAAGCCATTGAAGCAAGTGGTTAATGAAGTGTTGCAACAATTCAAACTGTGTCTTCTTCAAGTATGAATTAATGTATGGTGGGAGTTACTTATAGTTTGAGCTGGAAAAACATCTCGTTGAGTTATATAAAGATCAATTGAAAATGAATTTTATTTTCTTTTCTTTTTTTTTTTTTTGGGAGGGGGTAGACATTGAAGAGAACTTTCGAGTCTTTCACATTCAAGTGAAGATATATAGTATATATTCAGTGGTATTAGAATGTGAAGCCATCAAAGCTCCAATGTAGACTTCGCTATGATTTATTGATAAGCATGGGAAGTGGTTAAAGCAGATGTAATGCAAGTAATGGGGGGGATTTTATTATGGAGGAGCCATTCATGCTTGACAAAGACACTTATATACTATTTTTTCAAATTACATTCGCAAGGTAAAATATGGTTTAAATTAGTAAAATAAGTTTGGTTTTCTTTTTATTCGTTAACTAATGTACTGTGACTTTTGAAAACACGTCAACAATGGTAAAAATATCACATTGCCATGTGGTAACATGAATGGCACATACAGACAAAGTTTACACGAATGGCTCATTCTCCGAATGCGCCATTCATGTTATACTTATGGAACATTCCACATGGACGTCACGTGGATTGTTCTATTATAGATACACGAATGACGCATTTGGAGAATGCGCTATTTGTGTTATACCTATGGATCAATTCACGTAGATGTCCACGTGGACACCATTGGGTTGACATGAATGGTGCATTCATATGGACGCCACTTGGACTAATCCTTAACATGAATGGCACATGCTCCGAATGTGCTATTTGTATTATGTTCATCTAGCCCGTGATTTATCCATCATCACGAACCAGGGAGTCATTGAGAACGCAGGGAATATATTCCCTGTGTTCTTAAGAATATGGGCTAGGGGTGGGTGTGTAGCTTGTTGGTCAGAGGGTTAAATGAAGTAGGTGAGTTATTTAATGGGGTTGTTTGATGGATGTATTTAGAAGGAAAAGAGAAAGAGAAGGGGGACGGTGATAAGAGAGAGTGAGAAATGGAAAGGAACTCTACAGTAAGGGTGGAAGTGTGAGTGTAGAGGGGTCGATAGAGAGAAGGAGAGAAACACTTGGGACACAATAATTGCAATATGAGATCTTGAGAGAGAGTTCGGTTAGTCCTTGGATGGGGGAAGGGAGTAGGCAAGCGTGCGCGAGAGAGAGAGAGAGAGAGAGAGAGAGAGAGAGAGAGAGAGAGTTAGGTTTAAATGGTTGGGTTGTGAGATAGTTGGGTCGGTTGGGTTTGAAGAGTTGAGTTGCGAAAGAGTTGGGTTAGTTGGGTTGTGAAGTTAAGTTGTAAGAGTTGGGTTAGGTGAGAGGAGGATGGGATATTGAAGGGTTGAGTTTAGGGTTTAGGGTTAGGATTTTTTATGTTGAAGAGGTTGCTAAAATGTTAGGATTTTTTTATTTAAAGAATAGTGTTGTAGTTATTAATTTTCAATTAAATAAAAGCTAACTTTTTTTTGCCAGAGAATATTAAATTGAAGATAAAAATGAGAGGAAAATAGTAAGTACAAAAATTTATTTATTTAATTTTTATTATTTTTAACTTGGTTTTTTTATTGCTAAGTAGTTTTTTCATAAAAAAAAGTGGTGAAAACTTAACTTCTATGTCCAACTCTTTTTGCAATTTAATGATTAGTTTGTTATTATAGATCTTATGTCAATAATGGATTGATTTAATAAAGCTTTTCTTCATTCAATATTTAAGTTAGTAAATTTAGTTGTTTTACTTGATTTAAGAAAATATTAGAAAACAATTGGAGGATGTACACAAATTTATTTATTTAATTTTTATTATTTTTGACTTGCTTTTTTATTGTTAGGTAGTTTTTTCTTATAAAAAAAAGTGGTTAAACCTTAACTCTATGTCCAGCTCCTTTTGCGATTTAATGATTAGTTTGTTGTTATAGATCTTATGTCAATAATGTATTGATTTAATAAAGCTTTTTCTTCATTCAATATTTAAGTTAGTAAATTTAGTTGTTTTACTTGATTTAAGAAAATATTAGAAACAAATTGGAGGATGTACACAAATTTATTGACTAAAAGATGTTTTAGAATATATTTTTTAAAGGAAATTTATGCTTTAATTAAACTGGAGGAATGATAATCAAATTGAAAATCATAACGAGTATTAACTTTATATATTTAGTTATGATAATTGAAAAAGGAAAAAAAACCTTGAATAAGTACAATTAATATTGATGAGAAATAATATATATATATATATTAGTCTTTAGGAAGAAATTAGTATGAGACTAACAAATTAATTCAACTATAGTTAAACTTCTTAAACTTGTCCATCTACTACCTAGGCCAATCAAAATGTTACCTTTTAACACAAATCATCTAGAAAAACTAAGACTTGAAAAATGGACTCTACATTAATAACTTTCTACGACGTTATTTGTTGTCATAAGAAGCCACAAAGTGAAATACATGTTCCTTTTCAATTAATTTAGTAGTACTCATTATTTAGGATGTAAATATGAGTTATTAATTGGTACTTCATGTAGACGAATGAGTATGCTCTGTAGTTGCGCTATCAAGGCGATCCTCTACATCAAAAAGTTCAATTGCGCTTGAAGTCCACAATTCGACCAACATTTTTGCTTGATATATATGCAATCATATTACATTATCAACGAGGCAAGGAGGTAGAAAAATATAATGGCATTCATGTTGAGTCTTCAAGTTTTCATATGTTTTTCAACTTGATCTTGATTTGATGAAATACATGCTCCGTTTTAATTAATTTAGTGGTTCTCATTGTTTAGGATGTAAGTATGAGTTATTAATTGGTACTTCATGCAGACAAATGAATATGCTCTGTAGTTGCGCTATTAAGGAAATCATCTACATCAGAAAGTTTGATTGTACTTTAAATTCCCAATTTGATCAAGTTTTTTGGCTTGATATATATGTAATCCTTTTACATCATCATTGTCCAATAAATTATGTAGGCCACGGAGAAATTGTAAATGGTTTGAATGGCATCGCATATAATGCACCCATCAGCTTTACTGATGCTTAAGTTCGAGACAAGTAGATTAGAATTGATAGATCACATGTGTAACGCGTTCAATATCTCATATAGGGTGACTCTAGTTAGGATAACTTATCATCACGTGATAATCCCACCGAGTGGTTCGCAATATTTCTGTAATGGCCCAAAATCTCTAACTGTGTTTAATTCCTTAAACAGGATCAATGACCTGTAGTGTGGGACCCACACTGTGATATGTCCACTGACCGAGGCAAGGACTGAGGTATATTGTATATTTTTTATGATGTATGCCTAGTGTATTGTATATGTGTAAACTATTAAGTTAATGTATACGGGTATAAAAGTATCGAGACGAGTGGGGACATACCTCGAGTTGCGTGTCGACGTGGGACCGAGATAGCGGCTTATAGGATAAGCTTAATTAATTTGAGTTAAATATGAATTTATTAAGTGGCTTTAATGTGGTCACATTTAAAAAAAATAAAGTGCCTAAAGTTGTGAAATAAAACAATAAGCACATGATGTGCATCGAGACATGTGTTAACCCATCAAGAAGTCAATGAGTCAAATTGTTGAGTCACTTAAGTATGACTTGAGGGATAAGTATGACAAGGTGGTCCACTAGTTAAGCCTTGAGATATGTGTGCACACATGAATCAAGGGCTAAAGTCTAAACATATCTATATAGTCAAATTAGCCTTATAAGTCAACAATTTTTAATTTCATATCTTCATCAAAATCGTTGGCAAGGAAAAGAAGAGGAATAAGAGAACTTGCTGGAGTGATTTTTGGTGGAGGAGATGAGAGATTCATTGAAGCTTTGGTGAAGAAAAAGAAGTTATTCAAGCTAGGTAACTTCTCCACTCCATTAAGTTATGAATTCATGAAATTTGATGTTGTTGCTTTTTTGTATTGGGTTGGGTGTTAAAGGCCTCTTGTAGTGTGTATGAGGGTCTCTAAGACAATAACAAGGCCAATGTGTAGCAAAAACCCATAATTCGAAATGTAAAATTCTGGTTCAGTTGCACATAGCACGCAAGGTAGATAATCCAGTGCGTTACTATTAATTAGGGCACTAGATATGTGAATTAGCACCCTAATGTTCAAATTAGTAGGCTAATGTCGAAAACTAGCAAGATTAGCGCACTAAAGACTTAAGGTGGCGCGCTAATTGTCCCTGATAGCTCGAAAATCAGCAATTTCCAAAAATGGTTTAAACAATATAAAAGGGTTTAAAACTCTAAGTAATGGTCCAAACTCACTATAAAACTTATCAAACAACTCCAAGGAACTAAGGGGGATCTTGAGAGTTTCGGAACACATTTCAGAGTGTCGAGAGATCATATAGGCTAGGACAAGCGTTATGAATTGTAAGTAAAGCTGTGAAGATTCTATATTTCATTTTATTGACTCTTATTGTTTTATAGTCTATTTGTAGGCATTGCTACTCGTAATCTCACATCATGTGGTTCTCGTATCTATTCATGTTTGAATATTGTTGACATGATGCCTTGCGAAATGTTTCATTGATTCAAATTTCTACTTTTGATGATATTCTTGATAGATAGTTGATGAAAAACAAGCTATTAGGATAAGTTAGAATGGATTAGACTTGCATTCTATTTCCTTGGGCTTTGTAGCTTAACTAGTTTTGAAATCCTAAAGCCTTGGAATTATTAATCTTTGAAATTAAAGTAGGGATTATCTAGTGTTCATTGCACGAGAGATGCGCGGTTCACGGGGACATGGGTCTACCGGGGTTCTGATACTCACCACTGCACTTGCGCGGCACACACGACATGGGACTCGGGGTGGTCGACAAGAATGAGATAGATGATTTGTATGCGTAGAGCGCAGCTCCGCTATTTGTATGGAATATGTTGAGCGCAGCTCCATATATTAGTGGGAAAGGTTAGGTTATAGTTTCTCAATGCCAACCGGACGTAGATCGTCTCGACTTAGCCTGTGTCGGTTTATATATTTTTAACTGTGGTATTTACTTGCATTACTTGATTCAGCAATCGTTTGCTACTTTATGTTTTTAAATACCAGTCTTATATTTTGGAAATGTGGCATACAATTATCCAGTTATTCAGTTATTACTTAAATATTACTATACTCACTATCTAGTTTGTGATAGTGGGTGTAGGTCCGTTGAGCAGCAGCAGACCGGGAAAGAGAAGATCGACGACTTTCTTTGAGCATTTTGGTGATTCTCCTATCTCATTTTGTATGACTCGATTTTTGCTGTATTGTTACTGTTTATGTTTTTACTGTACAATTTTGGGTTGTATAGTGGGTTGAGTGCATAGTTTCCCATTTTTTAGACTCATATATCATACTGTGTTATTACCTTTATGATATATATATGCATGTGATGTTGTGTTTCTCGATTTTCCACACTTAAGATTTTGAATAATAAGAGTTTCTACATAATATTTAAAATACATAATAATATTAAAATGATAAAAGGTTTTAATTAACTTTGAATCTAATAATATATTGAACACGTGTATTGAAAAATAAAGGGACAAAAGATTGACTAATACGTAATTAAGTCTCACGTGGTTTTTCTTAAGGCTTGATTACGGGATTAGGCCAGGCGGTGCCCTGTTTAGAAGGAGGTCATCACAGTTAGTATCAAAGAATAGGTTTAGGGAACTATATGGTTTAAGGCAATAAAATACAAACCTAAGTTATGGAAACCAGATGACATTTGTCTAGAAATCAGTAGTTGGGAAGTGAGTGAAAGTGAAATGGGGGATTTCTTATATTTACTTGTTAATTGCTATATGTATATATATATATACTTATGCGTTGTGTCACGTAGAAGTTGATTCACATTCACTATCCATTGTAGACCTCGATGGCTAATACGTGATAAGGAGGAGATATAAAGCCTAGTGGCAGTCAGCCTCCTACTATTGCGGAGGATTTACAGAGGCTGTATGACCTAGTGACAGCTCAGAGCCAGCAGTTGACAAATTTCATCGCTTTGATGATAGTCCGATTTGCTCCACCAGCATCGACATCGACTCTTAACGACTACTACACTGACTGTACATCTGCTAGCACCTCATACTATGGATTTAGCAACGCCGATGGTGCATACTATTCCTGCGGTGACCGCACCAGTAGTAGAGACAGTTGAGGTAGTACCATCTCCTACGCCCGCATCTCCCAGCTCATCAATGGAAGTTCAACTTGTGAAGTTCATTAGACTCAAACCAGCTTACTTGATGGTGTATGAGATTTTCAGAAGATTGAGAAATGGATTATTTCTCAAAAGAAGATTCATAGGATACTAAAGATCAAGGATAAACTTCGGGCATAGATCTCATCATATACTCTCGAAAGGGACACCGCCGTATGGTGGCGTATGACAATGGCTACTCATGAAAAGTTTGAGACATGGGATTCTTTTAATCAGTAGTTCTATCAGCAGTATTTTTCGCCTTCGGTAATGAAGAGATTAAGGAGAGAGTTCATGGACTTGAGACAGGGACTAGAGGAGCTTGTGATGCAGTACATGGACATATATGATTATCTGCAACTGTTTGTTCGAGACTTTGTGAGAAATGAGTTCGAGGACGTGTACCGTTTCGGTGATGGACTAAGGCCAGATATTAGGTATTAGATTGTTAGTTCAGGCGCAAAGACACTCACCGAGATCTACGAGCGATCCTTAGCACCTGAGACATTATTTGGGCAGAGTCGCTGATTGCAGAGCACCGGGTCCAGTTTTGTCAGTAGAGCAGGCCATGGAGTATAAGAGGAGGAGACATAGGGGTAAGGGCGCAAGGACAGCCATTCACCCACTAGTTGTGCCTCATATATCTTCCATTGCCCTAGCATAGAGCATTGTAGGCAAACTTCCCTTGCCACCTCCTGTAAGGCCAACATTGCCACCTCATTGAGGGTATGATTTCCATTTGCGGTAGAGATTTATATACATTATTTGATTCTGAATCTACCATATCTTTCATTGTTGGTCACATGGTAGACATCCTAGGGTTGAAACCTATTAGGCTTAACGTACATTTGGTTCTGAGTATTGTAGCTAGGGATAGGGTTTACCCTAATAGCTTTGTTGAGGGATGTCTGGTCGAGATAGATGGGTAGAGTTACCTACAGATTTTAGAGTCCTTGAGTTTTTAAAGTTTGACGTGATTTTAGGGATGGACTGGTTAGCAACATACCATGCTCATATCGACTGTTTCAGTAAGACAGTGATATTTGAGATCCCAGGCCATCTGGCGTTCACCTATAGAGGTAGTTTAGCGAGGACAATAGGTACAAAGGTCGACCTGCCACTAGTGAGGAGATGGAAGCATTAATCTCGCTATACACTATACCAGAGAGTCAGGGACTTAGGCTGGAGGACATACAGGTGGTTAGAGAGTTTCCCGATGTATTTCCAAAGATTTACTTAGTTTACCATCGTCGCGAGAGATTGATTTTATTATTGAGTTGGTACCGGATACTAAATCAATTTCCATACCACCGTACGGGATGGCACCACGAAAGTTAAAGGAGTTGAAGACTCAGCTCCAGGATTTGGGATAAAAGGGTTTCATCACACCTTCTATGTCGCCATGGGGCACCCGTCATTTTTGTGAAGAAGAAGGATGGTACTTTGATACTTTCTATCGACCACAGACAATTGAAAAAAGTCACCATTAGGAACAAATATCCACTCCCGAGGATTGATGATTTATTTGATCAGCTGATAGGAGAACATTTTTTCTCCAAGATAGACTTGAGATCAAGGTATTATCAGCTTAGCATCAGGGATGAGGATAGGTCCATAACGGCTTTTAGCACTAGATATAGGCATTTTCAGTTCACAGTCATGCTATTTGGGCTGACCAATACTCCAACAGTGTTTATGGATCTGATTGATAAGACTTTAGACCATTTCTTGACCAGTCGTGATAGTCTTCATCGATGATATATTGATATACTTGAAGACGATGGAGGATCACAAGCAGCATCTCAAAGAGACATCGCAGGCTTTGAGAGAGCATAGACTATACACCAAATTCAATAAATGTCAATTCTGGCTCTCAAAGTTCGAGTTTCTATTACATGTTATCAAGCAACAGGGATAATAGTGGATCAAATCAAGATTCAGACAATTATGGATTAGCCAGCACTGGCTTCAGTGATTGAGATCGGGAGTTTTCTGGGCTTCGTCGGGTATTATCACCGATTTGTGAAAGATTTCTCAAAAATCGCTTCACCACTTATGAGGTTGACCTAGAAAGATGTTAGATTTGAATGGTCTTGTGAGGAGACATTCGCTCAATTGAAGAGATTATTGATTGATGCACTAATGTTAGTATTACCAGAGGTTGGACATAGATTTTATTGTATACTAATGTTTCTCATTGAGGTTTGGGATGTGTGTTGATGTAGGGTGTTAGTAGAGTAGCTTATGCATCCAAACAGTTGAAGGTACATGAGAAGAATTATCCGATGCACAATTTAGAGCTGATAGCAGTAGTGTTTGCACTAAAGATATTGAGACATTACTTGTATGGAGAGAAATTTACACTTTGTACTGATTATAAGAGTCTGAAGTATCTCTTCACACATAAGGATCTGAATATGAGACGATGCAAATGGTTAGAGTTTCTCAAGGATCACGACTTTTCTTTAGAGTATCATTCGGGAAAAGCGAACGTAGTCACAGATCCATTGAGATGATACCTGTTGGGGGTGTGGAGATTCCTACTGAAACTCGAGTTGAGATTTGCACTCAGATGAGAGTACGGACTGTGTCTACACAAAGGGTGTCAGAGGGTCAAAGGACCGACAGGTTGTACTCAAGGTTTAGTGAGTTAGCGCATAGTGTAGATTGTGTTGATTGGATGAAGACGTCTGAACAGTGTTTGAGATTCAGGGGAAAACTATGGATACCGTCAATACTAGAGCTAAGAGAGGAGATTCTTCAGGTGTCACACCGTTCCAGATTCACCATTCATCCAGGTAAGACCAAAATGTACCACAACATGAAGAGCCATTTTTGGTGTCCTGGGATGAAGGCAGATGTGTATAAGTTTATCAAGAACTATGAGATTTGTCAGCAAGTAAAGGCTGAACATCGTAGACCTGGAGGATTGTTACAGCGTCTTCCCATTCCACGATGGAAGGGGGAGGACATTGCTATGGATTTTGTAAGAGGATTGCTGAAAACTACCTGGAGACATGATTCCATCTAGGTTATTGTTGATAAATTGATGAATTTTGCTCATTTTCTACCAATGATCGCGCATTACATGCTTAATCAGTTAAGTATATTGTCCGAGAGAGAGATTATTAAGCTGTATGGGGTACCAATGATTATTACGTCAGACATAGATGTTATGTATACGTCCAGGATGTGGCGGAGTATGCATGAGTAGTATGGTACGCGCCTGCAGTTTAATACGACTTTTCGTCCTCGGGCTGATGGAAAGACTGAGAGATTGATTCAGGTTCTTGAGGATATGTTACGGGCTTGTGTTTTAGAGTTTGGTGGATCATGGGATAAGTACCTATCATTGTGTGAGTATGCATATAACACCAGTTATCAGGCTAGTATTGAGATGGCGCCTTTTGAGGCTTTATATGGTAGACCATGTCGATCCCCATTGTGTTGGGCTGAACCAGAGGATCGGGAGACCGTGGGGCCTGAGATTGTTGTTGATCACATGGAGAAGGTATGATTGATTCGTCAAAAACTCAAAGAAGCCCAGGATAGACAGCGAAAATATGCGTACAAATATCCCGGTGATCTCACGTACACCGATGGATCCTATGTATATGTAAAGGTTTCCCCTCGGAAGGTTCCTCAGAGGTTTGGAGTGAAAGGTAAACTTGCGCCGAGACTTATCGGACCATTCAAGATTAAGAAACTAGTCGATAAGGTTGCGTATTAGCTTGAGTTACCCCTATAGATGTCAGGAGTTCATTCAACCTTTCATATCACCATGCTTCAATTAGCTGAGTCGAGAGCAGGTGATCGTCCGACTGTAGATTTAAGTCAGATTGACCTAAGTGAGGATATTTCATATGAGGAACAGCCTGTGAAGATTTTAGATCGATTGGTACAGAACTTGAGAGCAAGTCTATTCCAAAAGTACTCGTCAAGTGGCAGTTTCACGATGATACGTAACTCACTTGGGAACTGGAGGACTATATGCGAGATAGGTTTCCATACCTATTCGAGTCAGGTATCAATCCTAATTCAAATTTTAGATTTTAAAGATGAAATTTTCATTAGTTGGGAACAATTGTAAAGGCCCAAAATCTCTAACTGGGTTTAATTCTTTAAACATGATCAATGACCCGTAGTATGGGACGTAGTGATATGTCCACTGACCGAGGCAAAGGCCGAGGTATATTGTATATTTGTTGTGATGTATGTCTAGTATATTGTATATGTGTAGAATATTAAGTCAATTTATACGGGTATATAGGTATTGAGACGAGCAAGGACGTACCTCGAGTTGTGTGTCAACGTAGGACCAAAGTAGTGGCTTATCGGGTAAGCTTGATTAATTTGAGTTAAATATGAATTCATAAGTGGCTTTAATGTGGTCACATTTGAGTAAAAAGTGTCTATAGTTGTGAAATAAAAAATAATCACATGATGTGCATCGAGACATGTGTTAACCCATCAAGAGGTCAAGGAGTCAAATTGTTGAGTCACTTAAGTATGACTTGAGGGACAAATGTGACAAGATGGTCCACCAGTTGAGCCTCGAGATACGTGTGCACATATGAATCAAGGGTTAAAACTTAAACATATCTATATAATCAAATGAGCCTTATAAGTCAACAATTGCTCATTTCTTATATTCATCAAAATCGTAGGCAAGGAAGATGAGAGGAAGAAGAGAACTTGTTGGAATGATTTTTGGTCGAGGAGAGGAGAGATTCATTGAAGCTTTGGTGAAGAAGACGAAGTTTTTCAAGCTAGGAGACTTCTCCACTCCATTAAGTTATGAATTCATGAAATTGGATGTTGTCATTACTGTTTTGTGCTGGGTTGGGTGTTAGGGACCTCTTGTAGTGTGTATTAGGGTCTCTAAGACAATAACAAGGCATATGTGTAGCAAAAACCCAGAATTCGAAATGTAGAATTATGTGTTCTGCTGCACATGGCGCGCTAGGTAGATAATCTAGCGCTAATATTAATTAGCGCACTAGATATGTGAAGTAGCTCACTTATGTCGAAAAATAGCGCTCTAATTGTCCCTGACGGTTCAAAAATCAGCAATTTTCAAAAATGGTTTAAACACTATACAAGGGTTTAAAACTCTAAGTAATGGTCCAAACTCACTCTAAAACTTATCAAACAACTCTAGGGAGCTAAGGGAAGATCTCGGGAGTGTGGGAACGCATTTCGGAGTGTCGAGAGATCAAATTGGCTAGGACAAGCATTGTGAATTGTAAGTAGAGTTGTGAAAATTCTATATCTCTTTTTATTGACTCTTATTGTTTTATAGTCTATTTGTAGACATTGCTACTCGTAATCTCACATCATGTTGTTATTGTGTCTATTCATGTTGAATATTGTTGACATGATGCCTTGCAAAATGTTTCATTGATTCAAATTTCTGCTCTTAATGATATTCTTGATAGATAGTTTATGAAAAGCATGCTATTGGGGTAAGTTGGAATGGATTAGACTTGTATTCTATTTCCTTGGGCTTTGTTGCTTAACTAGTTTTGAGATCCTAGAGCCCTGGAATTAGTGATCCTTGAAATTAAAGTAGGGATTATCTAGTGTCCATTGCACGAGATATGCGCGGTTCACGATGACATGAGTCTACCAGGGTTCCGACACTCACCACTACACTTACGCAGCACACGAGACATGGGATTCGAGGTGGTCGACAAGAATGAGATAGATGATTTGTATGCATAGAGCGCAGCTCCACTATTTTTATGGAATATGTTGAGCGCAGGTCCATATAGTAGTGGGAATGATTAGGTGATAGTTTCTCACCGCCGACCAGACGTTGATCATCTCGACTTAGCATGTGCCAGTTTATACATTTTTAAATGTGGTATTTACTTACATTACTTAATTCTACAATCGTTTGCTATTTTATGCTTTTAAATACCAGTCCTATATTTTGGAAATGTGGCATACAATTCTCCAATTATTACTTAAATATTACTATACTCATCATTTAGTTTTTGACAGTGGGTGTACGTCCGTCGAGCAGCAGCAGAACGGGAAAGGAGTAGATCGACGACTTTCTTTGAGCATTTTGGTGATTCTCCTATCTCATTTTTGTATGACTCGGTTTTTGTTGTATTATTATTGTTTATATTTTTACTGTACAATTTTGGGTTGTATAGTGGGTTCGAGTGCATAGTTTCCCATTTTTGAGACTCATATATCATAAATACCATGTTATTACCTTTATGACATATATACATGCATGTGATGTTGTGTTTCCTAGTTTTCCACACCTAGGATTTTGAATGATAAGAGTTTCCGCATAATCTTTAAAATACATAATAATATTAAAATGATAAAAAGTTTTAATTAACTCGGAATCTAATAATATATTGAACACGTGTATTAAAGAATAAAGGGACGAAAGGCTAACTAATACGTAATTAAGTCTTACGTGGTTCGACTTAAGGCTTGATTGTATGATTAGGCCAGGCGGTGCCCTGTTTAGAAGGAGGGGCCGTCATAATTTCATCCCCGTATTGTTGCAAGACGCGACGCACTTCAACTTGATGTGTTCAACAATGGCCAATCTACTATTAACTGCAAGGGTAAATATTTATTTAACATTTGAGGCAATTAACTCTTTTCGAAATTCTACAGTTCATTCACTACTAGTAAATGAATATGTCGACAAGTCAAGCATTAGATCGATGATAGAAAAACTACATATGCAATCACCGCAAGATGATATCACGCAAGATGAATTTGTTAGTCCAATAGATGATGGTATTAATGCCTCTAATGAAGATGACCCCAACGACGACGGTGACAATGACATGGACGGGGACGTATGCCTCGAGGATCCTGGACCATCTATCGATTGGGAAAACTTAAATGTTGTTACGGATGACCCAAGCTATGAACCTCCTGCTACGGAAAATGTGCAAGATGATAAGCAACTTGTTATAAATGAAGAGAACTTCATAGAGGAAGCAAATGATGATGAAGTTTACCAACCGTTGCCAAAGTATAATGAAATCGACTAGGAAGTGGCTAACTCAACTGCGACCCAACATTCTCATCAACAAACTAGATGGGGACATGTCTAATTTTTAGTTAGAAATAGGAACGCGCTTTGACAATAAAAAAACTTACAAAATGCCATCAAAGTGTGGCATGTTAACAAACATCGTCAATAGCATGTGATGGAGTCGACTACAACTCTATAGGCGATCAAGCACAGGAGTTCACAAGATGGGTGCATGTGGTGTCTCCATGCTTGTTTGTGAAAGAAAACACAATTATGGGATATCACACAATTAGACGAGCCGCACAACTGAATAAATCCCGATGTAGAACGCGGTCATGCCAAACTTGACGCCAACATGCTTACGCGAAACATCTAAAGCATTGTCCAGATAGATCAAGCAATAGCTATCAAGGCATTAGTACAAATAATCAAAGAAAAATATAGATACAAAGCAAGCTGCAAGAGAGTGTGGGATGCCAAAAAAAGGTAGTTGCAAATGCATTTGGAGATTGGAACGCGTCATACACTAGATTGCCAAGATAGTTGGTTACTGTGAAGAATAAAATTTCAGGGATAAAAATCAAGGGGTCACTTAGACAGTGGGTTGCTAATAAGATAAGAACAAAGAATCCTCAATTTCGTCATGTTTTTTTTTTTTTTTTGCATTTGAAGCATCAATCGAAGCTTTCAAGTATTGCGAGCCTCTTCTAAATTGACATGACTTTTTGGTATGACAAATATAGTGGTAAACTATGATTGCCATCTCTGTTGATGGTAATGGACACATACTACTAGTTGTATTTGCCATTACAGAAACAAAATCTACAAATTCGTAGGGATGGTTTTTGAGGATGTTGCACAAGCACATGACGGATAAAGATGGTATTTGCCTTATTTCTGATCGTCACCCTAACATTTTGGAGACGGTCAACACACCGACCAATGATTTTTGTCTCCTAAAAGGATACCACTGTTATTGCCTGCAACACTTGGTCAGTAATTTCAACACCCATTTCAAAAGTGAGCCCTTGAAAAACCTCCTTTCTCGAGCTATTGCTCAACATCAAGAACGAGAATCTAATACGTGCATGGAATGTTTTGCATACTTATCATCATAAACTCCTTAATGTGTGCAATATGTGAATGTCATACCCAAATAACTATAGACTCAGTCGCATGATAGAGGCATGTGGTACGGATGGATGACTTCTAATGGTGTTGTTATTTATGAAATGCAAGTTTCATTCGTTTTTTGACGAGTTAGTTATCGCTGACCTAATATTACTTGCACAAAATTATTTTTCAATTGTAAAGTGTTTTAACAGTGTATTGAAGGGGGCACAATTCTTGCCAATAATAGTGATGGCTAAAATGATTTACTACTGATTGGTGACATACCACGATCGACGTAGACAGAATATCAATAAAGTAATCTTTAACAGCCTCTCCCACACAAAATATGTCACGAATAAACTCACACATTATGAACAATATGCAAAGAGGCATCAAGTCAATTTAATAAATCGCAACACAAGTGAGTTTGAGGTGTTGACTGGACGACATGGAGATCACGTGCATAAAGGCAACAATACCCAAGTCGTCATCCTGAAGGACCAAGTGTGTAGTTGCAATAAATGGAAATCTTTTGGTTTCCTTTGCCCACATATGTTAGCTGCATGTGCCCTTATTCGAGTGAACTACTCGTAATTCATTGAGCCATACTACAGGATGGATGTGTACGCGCAATATTACTTCTCTAATTTCAAAGCCATATCAGATGAGAAGTATTGGCCTATTTTTGCAACGAAGATCCTACCAGATCCAAGGTGCTGGCGTGGCCGAGGTAAACCCAAAGGAACGCAAAGACAAAACAAGATGGATCTTCCAAATGTTTCGAGGGCCTTGCAATGTAGCATATGTCATCAAGAAAGACATAAATGAACAACATGTCCTAATAGAGACCATGCTCGAGTCCCTAATAGGAAGAACAGATGTGGAATTTGTCGGGCAAAGGATCATAACAAAAAAAAACTATCCAACTAGAGCTCAACCTTCCAATCCAAACCAATAGTCAATTTTGTGTTTTGTTTGTAATTGGCATGAGGTGATAATTTGATTACATTGCTATTTTTAAGTATCCTGAAATGTTACGTCATGAAATTTTTAGGTATTCGTTAATGTTTTAACCTATATTAATGATTTATTGGGACTTCCCAAACACCACCACTAATTTTCTTAAATCACTCCATTGTAGTTTAAAGACCAATGGATTCAAGACCATTAGATCATTCACTTTTACATCTTCAATTTACGCACAGATCCTCGCAAGCATGGAGGGGTCAGGTAAAATTTTAAGATGTATACATCCAATGTTTATGCACAAACTTATAATACATATATATTTCCACTAAAATATCTTCAATTATAAGGTATACGAAACAATGCGCGTGCGGTGAATACGAGGTGTCATTGATTGAATAGTGCAGTACCATTCCCGAATGATCTCATATCTACGTTTCAGTGGGTTTTATGGGATTTTACGCATATCATTTTTCCGCCTTGATTGGGATTCGATTATTTCATTTGTTGAGAGATGGTGCCCATAGCCACATACATTCCACATGCAATGTGGCAAGTGCACAATTACACTCCAAGATGTGAAAGTACAGCTCAGCTTACCTATCGAATGCATGATAGTGACAAGAACCACCAATACTGACTATGTTGAGGTGTGTGAGAAGCTACTTGGTGGAGTTCTTGTTGGAGATGACATTATTGGAAATCGACTTAAATATAATGTACCAGCTATATAGGACGACAGCGATGAGGAAACAATGCAATGTTATGTTCGATCGTACATACTACAACTTATTGGTGGTTGTCTATTCGCCGACAAGTCAAACCGATTTGTACATTTAATGTTTCTACCGTTGCTCGAGGGTCTTCAAATAGCTGGATAGTATAGTTAGGGAAGTGCGTGTTTGGTTTATTTGTACAGGGAGTTGTGTCGTGGATCTCGCTCATGTGCGCAGAGGTTGCAGGCGCGCTAATTCTTATACAACTATGGGCATGGGATAGGTTTCCATTTATAGCATACAAGGCGTCTAGGTGTTTCTAGATTTTAGCCTCGAACAGTGGATGAAGAATACACGCCTATCGATGCTCCATTGGGACATGGGTAATAAAAGTATTTTCGTAATTTCGATAATATTAAGTCAATTTTATTTTGAACTAATTTATTGTTCTGCATACAAATGGATCGATGCATTTTCGGTTGCTTAGAGTGCAACACACGTCTTATCAGCTTATCGTGATACATTTGACTTGCAGAAGGAGGATGTCATGGTATGGCAACCTTATCATGATGTCATCAGGTCTCTTCCCGAATACTATACTGAAGGTCACAACAGTTGGCTATCGACGTGTCCTCTAATTTGTTTCCACATAGTTGAGTGGCATCGACCAAAAAAGGCAATAAGACAATTCAGAATGATACAGGTAGTGCCACCAAATTGTGATTACGACGCCAGACCACACCGCATCAAATTGCGAGGAAACACTCAACAAAATTAAGTGGTTTATCATGCAAACTTTATACAGATGCAGAAAGATCATGGTGATACCATAGTCACAATGGAATAAGAAGGATGACACGATTTAGAAGACTACATGACATGGTATCGATCAATAACCAGACGATTCATTGGACACGACGGGGCTCTACGTGACATTTGGTAAGCTTGAAACTATTATTTTGTTTTCCTCACGAATTAAATCTTAAATTGCATGTATTAACCCCTAATTTTTATTATATAAGTGTAACTTGGTACATCGACTGCAACGAGTGTTCATTAAGGATGGGTACGAGCAAGGTCTTGTTGTGTTTGATGAAGGCATTAAAATCTTAGATGAAGATGGACCACAAAGGTCTACTCTGTGAAATGATGAAAATGTTGTTGAACCGAAAATACACGATGAGACATTTGAACAAGAAGATGAAGAAGAGGACCGGGGTCGATCAAATATAGGGGAGAGAAGAAGAATAACACCAATAGAGAATGTAGGTGATAGCAGCAGACGTCCTCATCCACCACGTCCATCTCGTCCAGCAGAGACTTATGCTTAGAGTAGCAGACGTTCTCCTCCACCACATCCATCTCATTCGAGGCGAGAAAAATAGAGACTATTGGTGAGAGTAGCCGACGTTGATCCTCACCACGTCCTACTTCTTATGGGTACATTCCTACATTGTCCCCAATGCAACCAGAAACTCATATGTTTGTACATGGGTTTCGACCATGAATCTTCCTCCTTACCATTTTGATCCTTATGCACCCAGGCCGTTGTCTTCATATATGGACCATGGAATGCCTAGACATTTAATGTCTAATTCATTACCTCAATACATGTCGAGTCCATTTACTCCACCATGTTATAACTATAGTATGCTTATTCATGAACCTATTAAGCATGTTGTGACGGCCTCAGTTTCCCATAAACTGGGTCGCGCTCGGCCTAGACTTACGTGGACCCCCAAGTCAATCCTCGCGACATCAACGCAGCCTAGTAAGCCTTCCTAACCTATTTTCATTACAAGGTAGTGAAATTTAACATTTATAGTGAGTTATTCAAATTCATAACTTATCAAAGGTTATGCGGAAACAATTTCAACTTAACAAAATCTAAACAACTCTAAACCAATCAGTCAAGACATCTTAGAGTGTGAAAACCCAACATAATACAATCAACATTTATAATAAACAGAGGAGAAAGAAATCATATCATATACATGTCCCAAAGTATCTCACAAACCCATATACCCTATGTTATCAAAACAATATATATAAGTAATACAAAGCCTACAAAAGTAGGAGAGGGAAAGTCGCTCCAAAGTCCTCACAATAGATCTTCTAGTACTGGCCCCTTTCCCTTACTCGACTGCGGATCCGCATTCAGTCAAATACAAGAATGACGATCCTAGGTAAATAACGCCAGCAGGATACTAAATAGCATTTTGAAATGAATAAATTAGTCTATATTCATGCAGATAGAAAGAAATATATAAGGACGCGTGAATAAATAAAAAACTATAAATAAATCAAAAGCAATCGATACATGAGTATCCAAGAATGAAAATAGAGAGGCACAAGTAGTCCTGACCAATAGGTCGTTGAGTCTTGGCAAACCATCAAGACTCGGGTTCTAGGACTTGGTACACTCACAAGCCCTAAACCCATGAGATAGTGAAACTTCCTAGAACAACCACGCTAAGAACTCACACCCCGTCAAAAACCAGTATCCAGTGCAGTGCATCCCGATGTCATGAATCTGGTATATTACCTCAGCTAGCCACTCCTTCCAAGGATCACCGTTGACTTACTTGCCCTCAGACAACTCAATCAGAATGGAATTCCAAGGACATATGTCAAAGCAATGAACGACAATATTCAATAGCTTAAAATGAAATGACTGTGCATTTCCTAGTTGGTTTACTTACCTTCAAGCTACGCGAAAACACACTCTCGCGGTTCCCACAAGCCTCCAAACCAATCACTGATACTCGACACTAGTCCGCTAGGTCCTTGATACCATTTTGAAGTAGTTTAAACATGTTATAGATTATTGAGTTTGGTTTACTTATTATTTTAGGTATATACTAATTTGATATCAGTTGGGCTTTAAGCGAACTCAAAACTTAATTGAAACATTCTTAAACTGATTGAGTAAACTCAAAAACTTAGAGCATACTTAATACTATTAAGCAAACTCGAAACTACTTTGAGCAAGCTTAAAACTTATCACTGTCGTGCTACTATTGAACATGCTCAAAATCCGACTTAAGCAAGCTCAAATTGCAGAACTAGATTAGTCTTTGCTTTACCTTTCAAATTCACCTAAAACTTCATTAAATCTCAAATAAGTCTTTAGAACTGACTTAAACATGTCCATAACAGTCCCAACACGCTTAAACCAACATTTTCTCACATTGTACACAATAGGCTTAAACCCATGCAATGAATACTAAATTTTTATTCAATGGTATTACTATTGATCTTCTTCCTCACTCAACTACTAACTCCAAACACAACATAAATCTCAATCCCAACAAGGTGTTTCCTACCATTCAAGTCCACTTTCAAAAAAATGCATCAACATAACGAAAAATCTTAGTTCCAACTATGAAATCCGTAGTAAATAAGGGTTGATCTTATCCCTTTCAAGTACAAACAATTAAGAAATAGCAAGCTAAGAAGGCTTGAGTTAAAGGTGTAGAGATTTAGGGAAGAACATACCGAAAGCTTTGACGGGGTTGTTTCCTAAGCTCTAGTTTAATTAGCCTCTATGAGTTCCACCAAAGCAGATCCATGCTCCCTAGTATTAACTTCTCTTTGATCTTGAGGAACTTTAAATATTTTCACACCAAAACCATCGATTCTCACTTTCCACCTTTCTTTCCTTTTCTTGCCTCACGTTTTCTCTCTTTCTCTTAGTGTTCAAGTGGGAACCAAAAAGAAGTGACAACAAATAGGAAACTTGGGGCTTAAGTTTCTATTGTATGGTCCATAATGCTCCAACACATCCCACTCTAAAATGTGGCTAGGAAATTTGGGGGTTTTTCCAAAAGTAATGGGGTTTTACAATTTATTTCACAAAATAGGGTGGTGTACTTTGAAATCACAAAAATAACCAATAGCGCCTTTTGAAAAGGCGCTATCTATACAAAGTCCCGCCACGTCACCCGCCACCTCACCGCCACCTCACCACCTTCTAATAACGCCTTTTCAAAAGACGTTATTGGTTAATTTTGAAGAGGCGTTATCCGTGTAACCCGGTCCATGTGGTCATCCTACGTGGACATCGGCCGACCGAATAGCGCTTATGGGTTGTACGGGTTATCCGCCTCGCAATACGTGCAAACGTCATGCACGTATCCCGTCAACGTGGTCATCCTACGTGGACATCGGTCGACCGATGTCCACGTATGGGTGACCACGGGTTGTCCGCCTCACAATACGTAAACGTCATGCACGTATCCCCGTACAACCAATAGGCGTTATTCGGTCGGCCGATGTCCACGTAGGATGACCACGTGGACCGGGTTACGTGGAAAGCGCGTATTACGAGGCGGACAACCCGTACAACCCATAGGCGCTATTCGTTCGATCGATGTCCACGTAGGATGACCACGTGGACCGGATTACACGGATAACTCCTTTTGAAAAGGCGATATCCGTGTAACCAGGTCCACGTGGACGGCCTTACACAGATAGCGCATTTTCAAAAGGCGCTATCTGTGTAAGGGCAGTCCTACGTGGACCATCCACGTTAGCAACAAAATTCACCCACTTTGATAGCGCCTTTTGAAAAGGCGTTATTGCCTATTCTGGGAAAAAAAAACACCACCCTATTTTTCGAATTTAAACTAAAAACATTAGTACTTTTGTAAAACAATTCAGGAAATTTGTCCATACTTCCATACTTTGTGACATGGAAAAATCACTAAGGAAATTAGACAAATTAGATTAATTCATTAGTGAGTTGACTTAAGCTAATTAATTTCTCAACATTCTTACTAGGCTATATTGTCTAATTAGGTAAATTTCATACTTAATAAATAATGAGACTTCATAACCTTAGACTATTGATTAATAAGTAGACTTTGCATTAGCCTAAATTTCCTTAATACATGCATCTACCCCTAACCCGTGTGTTGCACGCATATCGAAGCGAGGCTCACTCGTAACAATCACTAATAAAAATAATTAAAATTGTGCAAAAATTGATATGGATATGTAATACACGTATCACAGAAAGATAAAATACCTCGTTGTCGACTCCCGGGTGATCAAGTGTGCCACGTCATGATAGGTCCAGGTCACAGTCCTAAAAGGCCACGTGGCATAGGTTAAAGTTTTAGGGTCATTACACATGCTGCCACCTCATGTTCCTTTCAACCAACCACATTCAAGTAGTCAGTATTTTAGAACGGTTCAGCCTCCTATCTTTGGTAGTTTTAGTACTAGAGGTGAGTCGAGTGAACCAGAGGAAGAAGATCAATCGACTCAACGAAATTCAATACAAAACCAACAACCTCAACAAACTCAACCAGATGTACAAACACAACATCCAACTTGACATAGAGTACATCCGGTTTGCCTCGCGAAGCAGCAACGTCAACGTAACCATCGATAGACCTGTAAGAGTTTTTTTATGTCTTGGCAATTTTTTTTTAAAAAAATTATATCTTAGGTGAATGAAATTGTAAAGTTTATTTTTCATAGAATAAACTTATTTTTCAAAAGTTCCTTATTGTTTTAATTTTTAAATTCTAGACAAAGAAATAACGTGGTTTTGGCCTACAAAATATTTTCATCTTCATATCTCTTCTAATGATTATGAGATAGAAGTAAGACAAGACTTTAAAGGGTGCATAAAGTGTTTTTGATCTGTAGATGTACCATGTAGAGTTTTATTGATGAGTGAGGCCAGTGAAGGCAAGATAGGTGGTGGGTGCGATTGGCTAGCTTGACAAGGTATTCATCCTCATTACTACTTCGTTTAAGAAAAAATTATTTGAGATCTTCATTTTTCTATCGACTAGTTATGCTAATGAATTTTCTTTTTTAAATTATTAAGTCAATAACCAAGAAACATGGGGTTACATGAGTTTCGGATTAAAGCAATAAAAGGATTTTAGTTTTTATTCCACCTCTATCTCGGTGTTCCCAATTTGTATAGGATGCATGAGGTTTGCATGGGTTTATAATTGCAATTGGTATGCAAGTCGTCAATATCTACCTCGAGATACGTGTGTGACGTTTGTATGGGTTGCATGGGTTGTCTACCTCTAGATATATGCATGACATTTGCATGGTTTACAATGGGTTTGCATGAGTTGTCCACTTCAAGATATGTGTGACGTTTGCATGATTTGCAGTGGGTTTGCATGGGTTAACCACCTCGAGATATGTGCATATCGTTTGCATAGTTTGCAGTAAGTTTGCATGGGTTGTCCACCTCGAGATATGTGTGTTACGTTTGCATGGATTGCCTCGAGATATGTGTGTGACGTTTGCATGGTTTGCATGAGTTTGCATGGGTTGAACAAATAACTCCTTATCAAAAGAAGTAATTCATAAAATTGTTAGGTTGAACAAATAGCTCCTTATCAAAAGAAGTAACTCATGCACTTAGTATTTTGTATGAATAACTCATTCTCAAAAGAAGTAATTCTTACAAAGTTGGAAAGTGTGTGAATTACTTATTCTCTAAAGGAGCAATTCTTACAAAGTTGAAAAGCATACCAATTGCTCTCCACGTCATCGCCACATCATCACCAATAACGCCTTATGAAAAAGAGATATACATTAGTTTTGTAATTTAAAAAAAAACCCATATTTGATAAAAATAAATGAATAAATAATCCCACGTTACTTTTTGAAATACCCCTATTTTTTCACAAGACAAAAGACGCTTATATAAGTCATCAAATTCTTCATTTAACATGTTTTATTTTTTACCTATTGTCCTTGTGATAAGTCCTCACAAGATTTATTTCAATGTACTTGGACTGGGAAACATTTGGCATATTAGAGTCGATGAAGCTCGGTTAGCCTTTGTGAAATGGAGAAATTTTGTATAGGATTCTTATGGCGAATGAAGATGGATATTGCAATTAAAACTTAAAAAAAAGGGTTCAAAACTTTAGGCCCTATTTGATTTGATTGCAAGGAAAATGTTCCATAGAAAAAAAAAAAAAAAAAAACTTTTTATTAAGAAAGTTTTCATAAGCAAATATTCATACAAAAATCTCTGCATGTGTTTAATTGCACACACAAAGATTTTTTTTTCCCTCAAAACTCACCAGCAACAAAATTTGAAATAAACGAAGAAAACATATATATTAGATATATTATTTTCGTATTTAAAATATAAATTTAATATAAGTCTTAATATGGAAACTCATTTTTCAAAAAAAAAAAAAAAACTCAATTTGCCCACCTATTAAGGTGGGTAAATATACAAGTCTTAATATGAAAAATTGATAATCGTGAGAAAATATTCCATGAGAAAACTTTAACTATTAAATACAAAAAAATGTCATTTTCCTACAAAATTTATCATTTTCTTTGAAATATTTTCCTTTTCAGTCCTATCAAACAATGCCTTAGTGGAGTTTGCTAAAAGTATATAATAGGGTCAATCAAAAATTCGTTGATGTTACTAATACCTTCATTATTTCAATCTTCAAATAAATTGACCTTGAACGCCAGTATATTGAAATCAAGCTGGAGAAACAAAATTTCCGCCTCCACCCAATATCAATTGAGATGCTTGATACCAACTATTGCCTTGGTGCAATATGAACAAAAGAAAATAAGATAACGTGTGTTTCCTACGTTATAGTCTAGTTAAAAGTAATCCTCGACACCGCAATATAAATGAAAAAAATAAGATGCTCAACAAAATCTTTTAAATCGATAAAAATCTCAAAGAGATTGGATGGATAAAGATAGGCATTTGGTGAAGAGCTAGATGTTGATCGACTTCATTAAAGCTCTAGATGACATGCTTTCAAAATTCTTTAAATCAATGTTCAAGTTTTAGTAAGTACACTTATATACTAGTAAATTTCTTCATATTCAATAGCTCAATTTTCTAATTAAGTCGTCTTTGGATGTGTCCGATTAAATTCCATTAGGCTTCTAAATGATTCTTTTGAGAAGCCTTAGTACCATAAAAGTAATCAAGGTATAAGAGTGATTGTTTAACCTTAAGAAGATAAAAACGTAACTATCAAAACAAAAAAGAAAGATAAGAAAAAACCCAATAGATAGACTATAGAGAAAAAAAAAGTGCTAATTGGGTTCTTTCTAGCCTTCTTTGCAGAATAGACTTGGAAAGTGTTGTTGACACACATTTCGTTGAGATGCACTTTTATTAGGCAGTCATGGTATAATTGGTCTGCATTCTCAAATTGAAAGCTGCTCAAGCTCCCACAAGGACTTGCAGAACAGAATACTGACAAGCACCTGGTGAGGAGTAAGGAAGATGTTATTTCCAAGTTCCGACGACAGATTTTATTAAAGAAGGCGCCTTTGCATCACGGAATCAACATGGATAGAGTACTGCTGATGCATTGTACTGCCGCGAGACTATGCAGATATACTTTTGGAAGCGATTTCGAATACATTCTCAGAGAGCCCGTTAGCTGACAGTATCATCTCAAGCTGTGCCTGCAGTTAAGTTTGAGCGAATATAAAGATCCGTCAACCGATTGAGACACCCAACTCGAGGAAACATTGTGAAGCACAATAAGAAACTAATGAAAAGCACTGCTAGACAATAAGTCACGAAGGGACGCAAAGAACTAGAATGAGTAAACCATGTAATGATGTACCTTTGCTAATGACTGTCTAGTTTCATCAAATCGCCTCCACCTTGAAAAGGCGGAAACAATGCGAGAGGCAACCTGCATTTCACCGTGAAGGACATGAAAACACGGATTTATAACAAGAAGTATGGCAACGGTCATGTAATGATTAATTATAAAATGTGTTAGACTAAGCATGCTCACCTGTGGATTAATTCTGTCTAATTGCACCACAATCTCACCCAAGAACTTGTATCCTGATCCATCCTTTGCATGGAAGTTCACAGGCGAACCACAGAATCCTCCAATAAGCGAATAAACCTGACACACAAGATCGATTTCGTACCAAATGAGAAATTCTTTTCATAAAAAGGACTTCCACTATCAAAAAAATACTGGCTTAAAAGATTCAATCACCTTGTTCGGATTGCGCATATCAAAGGCGGGATGATTGATTAAGCTTTTGACATTCTCAACATTTCCTGGAATATCTGACATAGCTTGAAGAGCAAACCATTTATTCACGACCTGGAATTAAGGCCAAGAACCAATCATAAGCATTCCATGGGAATTTAGTATTGTCACATTCCCACCATAGCCACAATGGTCAACACCCTGATCCAGAGGGAAACTCGAAACCATAATTTGAAGAGACCAACAATCATTTTTATTTTTTTTTGGTTTTGACCGACGAATCGACGATCAATTTACACTCATCACATCCATTCAACATCAAAGAGAAATCAAGCACAAAACTTCATCTCAAGTCATATGTCTCTCACAGTAACAAAGTTTTGACTGTAGCTGTCAAGGCCTAGTTCATTCAACTAAACCAATAGAAAAAACATTTAAAACGACTAATCAAGCACGACATAATGTAAAAAGTAATAACGAACTCAACAGCTTTTGCTATAATGCAATTGTACTAGTATTCAAGTGAGGATTATGATTATTTATTTAGGCCTACACGCAAGCTTAATCATGGAAAGATTTCTACAAGAAATTGACAAAATATTTAATCTTCCTGAAAGTTGATACAAGTTTTACAAAAGCACTGATGCAATACAATTTCCCCATTTATAAATCAGACTCTAACGAGTCTAACCTTTTGTTGAAAGAGAGAAAAGTTTATCCTATGTCAAGTTAAAAAACTGATTGTGGGAAAATCAGATACTGTGACAAAGTTATTCAGATTAGAACAAAAGATGCATCCACCATGTTTATATGGTCATAATTATAACATGACATGATCATGTCGATTTAAGGATTTGCAAACTGGGATCAAGTAAATCACAACTTTAGCTATTCGTCCAGGATAAACACCAAAACCTCTCTCAACCAAAAGATGGAAAACATTAACTTAAGGTTCTAAGCCTCCCACGGTGCCACCCACTACAAGAGACTAAACCATTATCCTACCTGTCAAGAGATTTGAAAATGTTATTCATTCTTGAATCAGAGCTTCAGGAAAAGTGAAATGAAATGAAATGCATTCATGTCTCCAACCCATGTTTAATACTGATCTGACAACCACCACTAAATAGAAGCAATGACCTTAAAAGATGGGACAATTTAAGACCTACATCCAGATTTCGATGAAAAATCAGCTTCAGATTTCTGACTCTCTTATAACACAGTTAGTCTAAACTCTAATCACAGCCACAGGTAGTTTGAAGCGGTACGTAAACACAAAAATAAATAAATAAATAAATAAATAAATAAAATTGATTCCAAAGTCCAAACACAACATATTAGCTTATTCTTGACATTCAGTTATTTATCTGTTTCAAAATACTTACAGTAATAATGCCATAAAGGAAAAAGTTTAAAGAGATTTCACCGACTAGAGTACATCACAAGTTATAAGCTACATGTGACATGTTCAATAGATTGCGCCATCAATACTTGAAAGAAATATTAAAGACATAACTATCTGTAGACAGCATTTTATTATTTATTTTATTTATATTTTTATCATGAAAGGAGACATTGCTTAAACGAAAAAATGTTTTACATGTGATATATAAAAGCTCAGGTAAGGTCCGAAATTCAGCTTATTACACTAAGACAAGCATATTTCATAAACATTATTTATCTGTGTCAACAGCCTAGCATTGAATCTTGAAATTGAAACTAATAAGAGTTCAAACAAGCCTTCGAAATTGTAACTGGACTCCAAAAAGATAAAGAAATAAGAAACAATAAATAACAAAATAGAAACAACTAGGTTAAGGTCTTGGCAGTCAAGGAACAACCAAATTTCTAAATTCTGCCTTCAATCAAACAGAAAGCAACAAAACCACTAACAGCATCAAAGCGTCCAAAAAGTTGAAAGTTATGTAGAAACTAAAGCAAATATATTGCAGTCCATATATGAAATAAATATGGCTTATTGGTCAGCAAACAAATTTATAATAGAAGTGTTAAGTTGGTTTTAGGAGTTCAGAGAAAAAAAAAATTACTAACCAAGAAGTCATTTTGCCATTTAGCGTAGAAGTCACTAAGGGCCTCATCACGGGTTTTTCCAGGGTTCTGGGCTATAGCAGCAAGAGCTGCGAACTGATCAGTCATATTTGCAGCAGATTTGTACTCATGTAGTGCAAGTTTGGTGATCTCTGCATCTTCAAGAGAAGCAAGATATGCTACACGATGAAAAGTAGAGTATCAACCCACATATATGGTAGCATAAAGATCTAACATCTGCAAAAAATTGAATCCAAGAGATCCTTTACCAAGAGCAATATTCTTTAGAGCACGCCTAGCCATGCTAGGATGGTTGAAGTCATAAGTCTCTGAGCTTCTGTTGCTCTCAACCTGGTAGGATACATGAACAATTGCTCAAACTACAAATATATTTGAATAGGTAGAAACACAACAAAAGATTCGCCATAGCTTAAAGCTGCTCCTACGAAATTTACCAATCTCAAAAATTCAGACTTGAGTTCAGAAGCAAGATATTTCTTTATGAAAGACCGAACTGCATGAACAGCATCAGGATCTGCAACCTCCATAATGTCCATGATCTCCCCTTCCCCGGGCAACGTAATTGCCTTTGCAATGAATTCCTACCAAATTGAAAAAAGGAAAAAATGTAATGAGGAGCAGATTGAGCAGTTGGTAATCATATGCAATACATGTAAAAACAAAATAGTAGATGACATCACGATAGGAAGCCTTACTTTATCCAAGCTGGTGTCACCAAGTATGCTTCTGACACCTTGCACAAACTTTGGATTCAAATTCAATGGCTTGTTTTGCTGCAAATCAGACACTAAGCTAAGCATCAATTTCCTGGCTAATACTTGCCCTGCTTCCCATCTGCAGTATAGAATTAAGCATTAAAAACATATACTGTAAACACATAATCCATCTCCCCTTTGTAGTTCAGAAAAATCTTGAATGTCATACCGGTTGAACTCATCTGAATCATGAGCAAGTAGGAAATACAGATCATCGTCAGTGAGGTCAGAGTCAAGCCGGATAGGAGCACTGTAACCCCGCAATATTGATGGCACTGGCCGCTGAGATATATTAGAGAATACAAATTCTTCCTCCTTCTGCATGGCACAAACAAATGTTCAGGTTGTTTGAGAATGAGACATAGCTAGGTCGTATTTTATAAAGCAAGTTCTTCAAACAGTTTGGCACATGGATTAGCTAAAGCACAGAAAGTTATCAAAACATCATGCAAAATTTTTTAAAGAATTATGCTGAAAAGGTTTGTCATGTCTTTAACAATGGAGTGGAGAAAGATGGAACCGGGAAACATAACTGACCTTCTTAAATTGAAGAACGGTTGAGTAGATCGGATGGTCATGAGTAGAAATAGACTCAAGAGTTCCATCGTGGTAGATAGAGGTGATTGGCATGTCCTTCCCTTTAGAATCAATAAGACCAACAGCCACAGGTATAAGCATTGGCTCCTTCACTGGCTGGCCAGGTGATGGCAGAACCTCTTGGCTAAATCAAGGTCATCCACATGCAAGTCAGATAATTTATATAACCCCAATAACAAAATAGAAATTTTGCAAATGATGTTTTTCCATCTCCACCTGAACTTCAAGGAAAAAGTCTTGGTTTCAGCATTATAGGATGAAGTAACCTTCACAAGAGGAGTGCCTGCTTGAGAGTACCTGCAATTTCTTGATTCAGCACTAAAATAATTATCGGATATTTCCAGAAAGGTGGGATTGTAATTACCATAATAAGAAATTATGGAAGTTCGCATCATTTGCATCCCGCATCGCAGCAAAGAAGTCTTCACAGGTGACAGCTTGCCCATCATGCCTCTTGAAATAAAGATCCATTCCCTGGAGCAAATCAAAGATAAATCAAGCAACTTGACCCAGCTGACTAGTACGATTCATTAAATATCATCAATAAATCCGAGAAGAACTAAGGAGCGATCCTATTTCCTTTTTTTTTTTCGGTGTACATCCTATTTCCTTTTCGACACACACATATAGGTTTTATGTATCAAGAGGAATAGCCAGTCATTTCATTTAAAACTTTGGAAGACATAAGCAGTCACCTTTCTAAATCCCTCACTCCCTAGCAAGGTTTTGTACATCCTCACAACTTCAGCTCCCTGCATATCAGAAACAAATCTGTGGATGGATAAATACTCATGGGCGAACCAAAAATATAAAGAGGAAGAACTGAGATTCGAAGAAAGGATGTCAAGACCTTCTCGTACACCTACAATCAAAAGGGAATAAAGAAATGTTAGATACTTGCAAGATGAAAGAAAACAGCCAAGAAAAGGAATATAATAAAAAATAAAAAAATCCTCAACAGAGAAACCAAGCAGGAGATGTGAAGCTTACAGTCACTGCAAAATGAATTCAGCGGGACCAGACATCGGACGTGTTAATAAAAAAAAGTCCGTCAATATCATCACATTTTACAAAATTAAATAATAAAATCAGTTCAGAATGGATAAAATTTACATATATTCAATAATTTAAAACAGAAGATAATCTCTTACCTGTATAGAAATTGTCCATCTGTGTGACAAAAAAATTATAACGTCATTACGATGCATACATGATGTTAAGAAAGCTTGAAAGAACTTACTGACTGGAGAGAATATTCACGAACCTTTATATAAGAATGTGGCCTTACAGGATGAGCCATAGGACCAGCATCCTAAAAATTCATGTGTCAGAAATTGAAGACATGATATGGAAACATAAATCAAGTATGATGCATATCAAATGCAGAAAACTAAATGATTACATTGTAATGCGTATCAAGGTAAGAAATTCCAACAAACAGTATGCTCATTTGAAATGTTACTGCCTTAAACATAAGAAACTTCTATAACTAGATCATTTCAGAAAACAAAATACATGAAGCGCCAACCATGTGGGTGACCCAGTGGTTAGGTATGGGGCTATGGGTGGAAGAGGCTTGCGGGTCGATTTTCACTGGGAGTAAGTTTCTTTCTTATAAAAAAAAAAACAAAATACATGAAGCTTTATTTCCTTGCCTACCAAAATAACCATCGTAACTATGATTAAAGATTCCTTGCAAACTCAAAATAAATATCCAGAGAAACAGAAATAATTGAGAAGAAGAACAATGAAGCCTCCATCCCAAATTAGTTGGGGTCGTCAACATGGACCCAATGTTGTTGCTCAGCTTAATTTAATGCAGTAAATAATTGAAGCATAAAGCCAACAACAAAGCTTCAATTCCAACTTAGTTGAGGTCGGCTACATGGATCAAAGCCAATAAAAATAATAAAATAAAGGAGACAGCGGACATAAGATAGAAATCAACAAATACATATATCAGCAAGGCTGAGAAAGCAACCTGTGGAAACTGATAGTTGCGGAGCCTTGAAACATCTGCAATTCGCTTAACTGTGCGGCTGCCCATATCAGAAGAGAATTCCTACCAATTATAAAAGCTATATAAATTCAAAAGCAAAGCTACAAGGGCTCAAACCATAAAGACAAAATATGTATCTAAAAATGTTAAGAGCACTGACACATGAAATACCTGGTCTCGGAAGACAGTAAGGCCTTCCTTTAGGCTCAGCTGGAACCAGTCACGACATGTTACCCTGACACAAGTTTTATTCACCACTAATGAATCTTTGAAAAGGCTCAATGTAAGCTATTTAATGAGAGATTGTTATATGCCAGGTAATTGTTTGGTCCATGGAAGTTTAATTTTTTTGTTTGGTTCAACTTCAAACTTCCTTGGGAAGTTGCATAATTTAAAAATAATTAAGTATGCAATAGACAAAAATACCCATCAAAGTAGAGAGAGAGAGACATGAGAGAGTGGGCTTAAGGAGGGGCAATTGGGTCATAACTCCCAACTTCCCCCAAGGAAGATAATTCCCTCACCCCTCCTAAGGGAATTAACTCCCCTATGTGGGGGAAGTTGGGGGTCGACTTCCATGAAAATAGCATATCGTTCAATGTTCAGATGTAAACATGATGTTTAAAACAATAGTCAGAAATGAGAACAGAATCAGAACAAAATATTAGAATAAATTCAGGAACTTCCATAAAAGTAGGAGAAACAAGAATTCCAACCTGTTTCCAGTCCAATTGTGGAAGTACTGCAAAATTTTAAAAGTCAGGGAGCACAGGTTAGTACATAAAAGATTCATCATTAATGACTAAGCAATTTACCCCATACAATCAGCGTGCTTTATCATGTTTAAGAACCAACCTCATGACCAATAACGCCCAATATTGCAGCATAGTCAGCATCAGTAGCAGTTTCAGGAGATGCCAATACAAGCTTTGAATTAAATATCTGTCAAAAAAAAAGGTGATCATCTAGGAAAAACCATAGATCCACCAAACCAGGAAAAAACACTCCTAAAAACAATTCAAGGAGGAAAAAATGAAAGAAAGCATACATTCAGACTCTTGTTTTCCATGGCTCCCCTGGAAGTGAATAAGAAAATACAGATGAATTAGTACTGAAACGAACATGCCATAGACAAACATATCTGCTGACCACATTAACAAAGAGAAGTAAGAGGGTATAACAGAGTAAGAAGACAGAGTGATGTGATAAAATAATCTTTAACTTGAACAGGAAAAGAAACAGAACTACATACTGAATGCGGAAATATACGAGGAAAAGAGGCCTACATGTTAAAATCTGGCACAGCAACAATGTTGAAAAGATCAAGATCATACTCTAGACCAAATACCTGTTTGCATAGCACAGAGGCAACAGAACAAGCTTTAAAATCTAGATAAACATAGATTAAGAGCCACCAAAAAGACCTAATTATGAAAAAAACTCACATCTTCATCCCACTTCATAGCTGCCTTAAGTGAATACATGGCATGTACAGTCTTAGGGAGATCTTCTGCTGGAGTCCAGATACTAAGAGACACCTTCCTGCCTGAGCGAGTAATAAAATTGTCATCTCTACTCACCAACTTCCCAGCAACTAACGCAAACAAGTAGCAAGGTTTCTTGAATGGATCTTCCCAAAGAGCATAGTGTCTACCACCCTGATATTGAGTGAAAGGTTTAAACCAATGGAACATATTAGCATGAAGCAAATTAACCTCTAGAAATTGGTTATAATTATTTAAGTGTACCTCGAGATCTCCTTGTTCTATGAGATTCCCGTTAGATAATAATACTGGATACAAGGACTTGTCTGCTTCAACGCGACAAATGTACTTTGCCATGACATCAGGCCGATCCTGTAAAACAATAATTTGACTTGAAGTGAAAGCGCTACTGATGCATAATGACATCACCAGTTCAATAGCAACAAAAAAGCAACACCTGATAATATGTGATTTTACGAAAACCCTCCGCTTCGCACTGCGTACAGAAGTTACCAGATGACTTGTAAAGCCCCTGCAATGTCAGAAGAAGCATCGTAAATGCAAAGAATGTATGCACATGATAGAAGCGATATAAATATTATATTCAAGAACACAAATTTAACCTCCAATGATGTGTTATTCTGGGGATAAATCTCCGTAACAATTTCCAAAGAGAATGCAACACTCGGAGGTGATACAATTGTAAGATGTTGTGCATCCAAGTGGAAATCTTCTTTCTGAAAAAGAAATAGATGACAGTCGCTTTAATTATAAAGAGCAAAACGAAAACAAAAAAAAAAATATCAAGGATGTCTGTAGTTCAGGATTTGTAAGCAGTTCCTAGTTTTCTATCACACAAAAATCAAAAACAAGGAATTTGCATCTGGTAACAAGATCCAAAATATAAAATGAACTATAAATGTGGAAAACTAGGAAAGACACCCTAAACCCTAACTTCAAAAGAAAAATTAATAGTTTTCCAAGTTCACCACTCTTTCAAGGCAAACTTTGAAGGCAAAACACGAAAAAGAAAAATTACAAACCTTGAACTAAAAGCAGCCAGGGTATCGAGCCGAATAAAAATATTGAAACCTAGGATGTTTTTAAGAAAATATAAGCACATTGGCATCTAGTAACCTTTATAGAATAAGACAATCCTATTCTTTCCAAATTCATTAGACCAAAAATCACTTAAAGATGACAGTATGTAGATCACAAAAAACAATTTGTAAGATATCATCTTTTTTAGGCTTTATGTCAAATTAAGGCTAAGGAACAGCATCCTTAAAAAAAAAGGCTAAGGAACGGCAATATCACTTTTAACAGAAACAGCTCTGCCTGAATTCGTCTATCATAGTACACCTAAATAGTTTCTATCACCCATCGACCACAAATACTTTGATCATTGTCATGCCATTTACAAGCTTCAGTTTACACAAACACATACTTCACGTCACTGACAGCAAACAGATAGTGACTTAAACAGGTTTTATTTTTTTTTATTTTTATTTTATTTTTTTTTAAAGAAAGAATCCACAACTTGCCTCCACTAACGCTTGAACCCCAACCTCTTACACAACCATACCATACCAGCGAGCTACCCACGTGGTTGGTAAAGTGCCTTAACAAGCAAACTTAGAAGCTTCTACATGTCCAATCCATTCCAATCTCCATCATGTACTACAATTGTATTTAATCCATCATGAAACAATATACTATCGTCCAGTTTTTTTCATCCTTCATGGACAACTTTGCTAGTATATTTCTCACTCAGTTCCAAATGTTTCATATATTTTGAAACAAAAGACGCATGCAGACAAGTTATCATAGAATAAAAAATAATATTTTATAAACAATGAATATGAAATTTGAAGCAAATCCCACCTTTAACTCCTTCCCATTGACTTTGACGGACAAAAGCTTTAGATCTTTTCCATCCAGCACAAGAGGGTTGGAGATGCCTAATACCAAGGGAAAGTTAGCACAAAACTTAGCACAGTTATAAAGAAAAACCCCCCAAGAACTTAATATTTTTCATTAAGGAAATAATCCGCTAATACAGCCCATATTAAATAAGTATTTATCATCAGTAAACATCAAGCACATGAAAATAGGTTACCTTCAACTCTGGGGTAAACAGATATGTCAGAGCAAACAATCGTATTTTCCTCCCCTAGTGAGAAGTTCAAACTCACCTAAAGTGGAAGTTCAAATAAGAACATAAAAATAGTGTGAAAAAAGTTAGCTTTTTTAATTACTCACCATATAATGCAAACTATTAGTACTCCAGAACAAATCAATACTTGTTCAACATTAATCGAATGGTCCATACAGCATAACATGGACAATCATCAACTTATTATAACTCTTTAAGAGGATCTTCTTTCACTATAAATAAATAGATATGCTACATAAATACATTTTAAGAAACACCTGAAAAACTTGAAAATATTTTTCAATACCGAATCAAAGTAGTAATCAGGCATCTTATAATCCTTCAAGAAGATCTCCTTTGGGGTATCCATTTTCGGTTCTTCAGACTTAGCCGGTAGAGGTGTTGTTGCAACAAAACAAGTTGTCCTCCTACTGGTTTGCTTTACTCCCTAAGAACAAATATGAAAAATTTATAGCCATTAAACCAACAAATTTGTACATAATTTTTTCAACCATCAACAGAAGAGTTGTGATAAAAATGAAGGCAAGAGATGTGACAAAGTATAGTACTGCATTCTCTAATCAAGAAAAGGAATGCATAAAACCATTGACGAATATAGTTCACAGTTTATCTTTAACAATAAAAAATGTGATCGGTTCTTCAAAACACTTAAAAGTTAAAAAGAATTTCACAGCAGCATAGCCTCAATCCCAAATTAGTTGGGGTCGGCTAAATGGATCAAATTAATTTCACCCAAATCAAGCAGAGTTTAACTTAGGCAAGCTTACAGATGATGATTTATAAAGAAATGGGATCCTCTGGTAACTGGCCTGCAAAACCAGCACAAGAAATAGATAAGTTCTATGAAAGTTTTAAAATTTACGATGTCAAATAAAGCAAGACATAATAAATAAATAAAAAACATTCTATAAAGCATTAAGAATTTTACAGAAAACATAATCAACCTGTGAAGCAGCGTATAACTGCCTTCCTCGTAAATTATTTCCTAGGTGCTGCAAGGAACTAGCAGAATGAGTCACTCGAGTCTGCAACAAGTTAAAAAATATTCAAATCAAAGTAAGTGAAAAAAAAAATACAAATTGGACACAATCGGCACCAATAACATGAAAGGACAAAAAAAAATAATAAGTGGCATAAAAAAATGCAACGATCTACTTCCTCAACTATAAACATGAAAGGTGCATTAAGCTGAATTAAATTAACACATAACAGCTTGATAACAGCTTGTTTACATACAATTAAAATGCATCAACCACCTTGCAATTGAACAACAAAAGCAAGTGAATACTTCGTTAATTTCAGTCCAAAAAAAAAAAATCAGCATCAGATTGACACAAATAAGGATTTGCACGCTAGTCAAAAATCACAATATGACCTCCAAACACAAATTCAGTCATCAAATTATCACTTCTTTAATTAGTTTATGGGAAACCAAAACAAAAGAATGATCTCCACAAAGAATAACCAGCATTGCAGAAGTTACCCAGTAACAAATGATTTCATTATCAACTGGCACGTGAGACAAAATTAAGCTACACACAACTATAGAAATGATCGATTAATGCAAGTTCAACAACATCTAAAGTTTAAATCCTTCACATTTTCTATAAGTACTGAACAGAAAGAGAATATCTGCCGGCTTAAATGTTGCACATGTGCCCAAAAGTAATCATTTACAACCTTATCACCAACCGAAAACAAACCATAAAACTAACAACACAAGAAGGAACAAAAGAGCAACAAGTAGAAATTAATAGATTGGGCGGGAGAATCACAGGAGAAGAGTAGACTAATCCCCAAAAACTCGTCTTCGCAAAACTCGAACCTCTGTAAGGCAGAATCAACCGAGCCATTCCAATCAGTTATTCTTGTTTAATTGGTTTAAGAACCCAAACTGATTCACACAACAAAAACTATAAAAGGGTGAAATTTAGCGGAAATGAAGAACACCCAGATTGAGAAAAACTCTCAAACCCCCACCAAAGGGGGTGAGATTCAGTGAAAATGAAGACCACCCAGATTGTGAAGACCACTCAAAACCCCATTAAAGGGGGTGATATTCAGTTAAAATGAAGAACACCCAGATTGAGAAAAACCCTCAAAAACCCATTGAAGGAGGTGAGATTCAGTGAAATGAAGAACACCCAGATTGTGAAAAACCCTCAAAACCCCATCAAAGGGGGTTATACTCAATTAAAATGAAGAACACCCAGATTGAGAAAAATCCTCAAAACCCCATTAAAAGATGAGATTAAGAGTAAATGAAGAACACCCAGATGAGGAAAACACTCAAAATTCAAAACCTAGAACGTAATCCAGAAAATCCAATCAAAACACACTCGCGGAGTCTCCTTATAAAGACATGGTGCGGATAATTCAATTTTCTGGACCAGAATTTATCAACCAAAATGAGCCCATAAAATATTACCAAATACCTCGCAAAATACAAGTCCAATTAATTGAACTTGAAATCAAGCACATTAAGCTTTTCAGATTAAATCCCATTTCACCTTTCAAGTTTTCTTTGATGTAGAAGAGATCAGGGAGCAGAAATAGTGACGATCCCTGGTCAGCCTACGAAGAATTATGAAGTTGTTTAGATATAATAAAATATCAATCGATTATCTCGCAAAATTTGGGATAGACGAGAATGACGCCCTCAAACAACAGATTTTTTTTAAGTCCGTTCGTTATACATCGAGATTTGTATGTAATAAACTTTAGTTTGTGTCGAACGGAACCGGAGTGCATATGGAATTTATATGTTATTTTGAGTTTTGTTATTTTATTTTTCAGAAAATGTTATTACGATTTTCGAGTTGCAGCATTGCAACATCCGTCTTTGTTTTTGGGTCAACCACGCACGTTTGATGATGGCAATTTTGAAAGGGCTTTGCTAAACAAACACACACATTTTTAATTATCTGACCAAATTACCCTCTCTTTTCACACGCACACAACCTCCCTCACCTACGTCGTGACTACAGGGGCAGTTACCTTCCACCGACCTCTCTTCAATTTTGAAACAGAGAAAGAGGGAGAGGTACGGGCAACAAAGTCGATGAGGCAGTGGTTGAGGAAGGTTGTATGTATGTGAGAGGCGAAGGTAATTATAATTTGGTCAATTATAATTTGGTCAAACAATAAAAAAAAAAATTTAGTGTGCGTTGTTTTTGTGTGATGTGTGTTAAGGCATTGAGGAAGGGTGCGTGTGTTTAGCAAGGCCCTTTAGAAAAGGGTGTGACTAAAAAATCCCACTTTTTTTCAATCTAGCGACTCTAGCCCTATGTAGAATGACTTAACCGCCCCCAAACAAAACCATATTTTCCTCTCCCTACCTCCCCTCACGACATGCATTGTAATTATGACTCAAACTGCTAGTAGCGGATTTGTCCGTAATCAGGGTCATCGACCTATGACTTAGCCCGAGAGCAGGTACGCAGTTCAACACTCGGCACGAAAACTGAGAAATATATTATTTTTTATTGATGGATGCCTAGTGTATTGCATGTGTGTACTTTATACCTGGAGTTTTATTTAGTTCAATTATTCGTTAATTCAGGTGTAAGCAGAGGCACGCCTCAAAATGCATGCAGCATGGGACCGGGCTAAAGAACTATATGGTGAGCTTAAGTTTGGTTATTAAACCACTAAATCAAATATACAACATATTATCATTTGATTTAATATAAATCAATTACAAGGCTTAAAGTTTAAATAAAAATACTACATGTACAAATGCATATGCCTCGAGATGTGTGCCGAAGTCAAGCACCGGATGCTAGATAGTCGAGAGTTGGTGGAACCACAAATGTGTCGATTATGTAACTAGTTACACTAACCATATGTATAAAAGTACCTAAGTTAAATTAATTGAATCAATTAATTATGTAATGCCTATAGTTAGATGGAAAAATTAATGCATCATAGATTTGCCTCGAGATTTGCACTAGAACATAATCTTAGGAGATTTGAGTTGGGAGTTGGTGTCAGTAAGATGGAAGTTAGTAGAGTAGGAGTTAACAAGAGCCATAGGATCAATCTTGAGATGAGCATACACACACTTGATGTGAGGCCAAAATTAAAGCCATCCAACACGCTATAAAAAAGGGACACTTAAGCATTCCACCTTTGTTTGCATGTTCATGCAACAAAAATCAGAGTTGAACCTATCTTAATTTCTGAAAAAAATTGATTTAAAAGTGAGCAAATCATCAACCAAGGGAGACTCAAAGACTAGATGATTAAGCATGGAGCCTTAGGTAACCAATTCCCACTTGATGCTTTCAATTTTAGCTAATTTATGTATGTAATTAAAGGGCTTTTGAACTCGAGCAATAGGGAGATCTTTTTAGTTGTTTTTGATCAATTAGACATTGCATTTGAGTTTCTCAAATCAATTTTCGAAAATTGTAAAGTTCGGCCAAATTAGGGCATTTTGCATGAAATTGAAATTGAGAAATATGATCTATAAAATGATTTGGTTTTAGAAGACAAATGGGATATTTAGATTTCTTGTGTTTTTCCACTCAATCTACTGTATTTGGTTTTTAGTTTTGGGTAAGAAATAAATTTGTTATCAATTTTTCAAGTTCATGAAGTTGTTAAACAAAACTGGAAATTTTGCATGTTGTTGCTATGAATCAGTCTATGTAATCTAGTTATAACTTCCTCATTTTAAATTGAAATTGACTCATGATGGTGGCATTTGAAAGCTAACTCAAAGAGAAACAACTTTTGTCTACTAAAAGATTTTGAAATTTGAATGTTTTCATATCTAAAAATCTTTTACAATTTTGGTGATGAATCTGAAATTTCTAAGTTCACAATTTTGATAATGTCATGATATTTTAAGCATAACTCCCTCATTTCTTATTGGATTAAGCTCATATTTAGTATGCCTTTTTATAGGATATGTTTGTAGGCTTCGGTAAAAAAGATTCATGATTTTTGAAGCTATAATTTAGGATAAATGAATTCTTCTAAGTTGCGAGTAGCAATATAAATTTTTTTTTAGTCATAGTGGTAAAATTTCATATCTCCCTCGTTTTTTTTTTTTATCAAAATAGCTCAAACCTTAGAGTTTTAGAAAGCTAAGAAATATCCCTAAAACTTCTATTTAGACTATAATGCTTAATTTAAACTTTTTGGTAATTGAAATCAACTCACAAGTTATTGCACAAAAATTATTTTTATTTAATAAAGTAGATTTTAACATAAACAAAGTATTAAGGAGGCTGATTGTGAAAAATTGAAATTTAAAACCACTTAACTAACCTAAAACAAGTTAAATTAAATTTGTAAGGACACCTCAGGAGCTTAGAGAGCATTTATGGGGTGTGGAACTTGAATTTGGAGTGGTCGAGAACCGGTATAGGCTAGGAATTTGTGTGCATTTGAGGTAAGTAAACCTGTTAAAGCACTTCTCTCCATTTCATTTCCAATTTAGTATTGAAACACAATCACAGTCACGACCCATCTGACTAAGTCTTAATTTAACCTAATTACCCTAATAGACACCTAAATCGTACATTTAACTTTAAACCTCAGCATGACTCTTAATCCAAGCCTTAAACTGTTACAAATCTAAATCTAAATCACTATATAAACCTCAGCTCTCGGCTTGTTTAATTGGAGAAAATTAGGAAATTATACGAAATGTTTTTTCGTATTTTTATAATAATTTTAGCAGCACCTCCTTTAATTATGGACTGCCGACACCCAAAACCTAATAGGCAGCAGAATGGGAAGAGGCCTAAAAGGACTCATAACTCCTCAGAGTTCACATTATGATATCAAATTTAAATTATACACTGAACTACATGCTTATAAACCTTAATTACAAGTCTCGACTTCAAATTGAAATTAAAATTGTTTCTCAGCCTCGAATAATACAAAAACTAAATCATTTAGGTCTTAAACCAACCCAATTCATGAACTTCTCAAGTTGTTTCTCAGGTGATTCACGTCCTACACTCACCTTGAAACCCAAAATAAAATAAAATAAACAATAATTACATGTAAAAAGAAAAGAGCTCCTCGGCAACAGTTTTTTTAGCTTCAAATTTCCCTTTCGTTCCTTCTTAGCCTCAGAACTTGACAAAGCCATTTCGAGAACACCAAATGAAAGTGTGCAAAAGATAAACAATGTTAGATAAGTAAACATCTAACTTGCTTCGTACACCTGGTAATAACAAGATATATATAAATGAAATAACACAAAACAAGAATCAAAGAAATAACTTAAGCAACGTGAACCCTTCTTGATGAATCACAATCCTAAATTCAATTCATAGGAAAAATAAAATTTCGATTTGATTACAACTCACCTTGATCGATGCACACACTATAGCAGTCACGACTCTTCTTTGATCGAGAGATATAACGAATCAAAGAGATGAGAGGGAGAAATGACAGTGAGATGAAAAACAAGAAGGCGAGAGAGATGAAGGACAGTGATGAAACGAAGAACAGGGAACACCACAGCGAAAAACGATGAGCAAAACAAAAGAGAACGATGGACACATGAGTTTAATTTCATGATTATCTTGTATTTTACCCCTCACTTATTATCCTTTGTCATGCAAACCAATGCCCCTCATGATCATTTGCCCTTTTTTATTTACAGGGGTGTATTCAATTGAGATTTTAATAGACTTTTGATTACTTTTATTGACTAAAAAAGTTTAGGGGTATTCAATTAAAACTTTTAGAGAGTCTCTAAAAGTAAGGTGTGAACTTTTATAGACTTTTAAAAAGTCTCTAAAAGTTTTGGGGTATTCAATTTAAACTTTTAGAGAGTTCATAAAAGTAAGGTGTATTTAATTTTTTAGTGACTTTTATAGATTGGTTACAAATCTTGACTTTTGTAGACTTTTTGTATAAAAATACACATAAAGAAGTCTTCAACTTCTCTTTACCTCAACCCAGAAACTTTTAGAGACTTAATTTTTGTTGGTTACATTTTTCAATAAGGACTTCATTGTTCACAAGATGACTTTTTCTTATCAATGGTTTTTATCAACTTCTCCAATCACTCCACAACTCTTGGATTTCATTGCTTACCCATTATACTCTCATAATGTTGATGAAAATGGATTGATGTCATTATTAACAAAATCTCATTCTTGCATCACTATACATTTTTTATAGTTTTTTTTTTGACAAATAAGTTTTGTTTATTTAGTGTATTATTATAATCTCAAAAAGTGTAGTATATATTATTATTTTTGAAGAAAATAATTGTATAATTTTTTTAAAATGCAAGAAGTGCATTTTTTTTAGAATTTAAACTATCATTATTAAGGAAAAAATATATTTTTTTTTGCTTAAGTCAAACAAAGAAATAAAGTGCAAAATTTTTGCACTAATATTTTCAATTATCTTTTCTCAAAAAAATATATTTCCAATAATCCTACCACTAAAGGATGATTTATTTACCTGTTTATTATGTTGATATTTATTTACTTATTTGTTATGCTACTACCTTGAGAGTAATTCATTAATATGTCTATATGTTTTTTTTATTAAAATACAACAATACTTTTAAAAATATTAGTAATAGTTATTAAGAAAAAAAATATAATTATTTATTTTTTTATAATAAAGTGCAAAATATTTGTTTCATTTTAAAAATCACAATAATCTATTAGTATCATCAAAATCATGTTTAAGAAGTTCACAAAAGTCACTAAAAATCTTAAATGTTGATAAAAGTCATCATAACCAAATCTACATAAAAGTTTATCAAAATCTTTCAAAGTCTACCAAAATCTATAAAACTTCATAAAAGTCATTCACTTATAAAAGTACCCAAAAGTCTATTAAAATCTCAATTGAATACACCCCTGTTAATTTCATGATTATCTTTTATTTTCAAGTCCAAATTATACCCCAAAAAATACTTTAATTTTTGCTAAAAATTGAAAAAATACCAACTCACTTCGAAACACTCGGACAAACGCATTTAAACCATAATCAGACCATATTTCACAAGGAATAGAGTATAATACATACATTAGGCATACAACAAATAAAAATATAATATTACTTTATGATCTCTGGTCCGTCACATGTGGGTCCCACCTCGAATACCTAAAACTCAAATCAAATAAAAAAATATTTAATTATTCATTTAATCCAGTTTAGGAAATTTTCGAATTTCAGTCACTTGGACTATTTTTGTTGCTTTCTCTTATTCCAAATGCTATCACTTGTGTGTGTGTTTTCCTATTTAAGTTTATTAGATTCGTTTAATCATTTTATGACTTAATGAATGTCATTCCTTAAATTGATCTCGTTTTACGTTAGATTCCTTTAACGTGGTTGATTTTCGAGCTACATAACTTCCTTTACAAATAACATGCTATGATTTGTTTATTTCCTATTTGTGTTTGTACACCTCCATGCCAATACACTTGTGATGAAGTACTTGTGTTTATGTAATCTACAACTCCAACTTATTTTCAAGTACGTTTAGGATAATCCACCACCCTAAGTTCCTTATTATATGAGATGTGCGACTCACGGGGTTAGATTCCATGAGGATCCCGACACTTCACACAGCTAATGTTTTTTTGTCTTATGATTAGCAAGACTCACGGGGTTAGATTCCTTGGAGATTTCGACACTCCACACAGCTGATGTTACTAGTGTAGCATACGAGGTTAGATTCCTTGAGGATGTTGGCTAACCGGACCTAGATTGCGTGACTTCTCAATTTGTTGTCCTTTGTGGCAGCTTAGTGACTACTTGCATACTTTCCTTTTAGCTTTTCTTTATCATAGCTATTGTATGTTTTCAATTACCGTTCTTTGTATATTTTGAAAATATATATAAGTGGCTTAAGGATTCACTTTTACTTACTCTACTCACCATCTAATTTGTGACAGTATGTGTAAATACTTCGAGTAGTAGGCCGGGCAAGGAGAAGATCAATGTTTATCTCTGACCTACTGACATACTTCTATTCAAGATTTTATAAGTTTTTGTTTATATTGTGTGTATCTACTTACTTTATGTCTTTCATACACTTTTGGGTCGTATATTTGGGTTGAGCAATAGTTCCACGACCTGACACATATTTATTACACGGTTCATCACCATTTTGTTATATATACACGTGATCATTGTTTCTTGGTTTTCATAGTTATGACTTATTTTATGTTTCTTTCACTAAACTGTTAAGACTTTCACTGAATTTGATAAACTACTAAAAAATTTTAATTATCTCTAAAAACCACGAACATCAAGATATGAATAATAATTAACCTGAGAACAAATAATGAGGTAAATAAGATAAAAGACTAATTAACACGTTGTTAAGTCTTATGTGAAGTGATTTAGGCCTTAATAATGAGATTAGGCCGACGATGTCCTAAATTAGGGAAGAGATCGTCACATGCAATGGGTCGAGATCGTCACATGCAATGGGTCTCGATCGTGTAAAATCGAGACCAATTGAATGGGTCTCGATACCACAAGACTGAGAATGAACATCAGGACTCGACAAGAAAGAATTAGGAATAGGTCTCAGTCTTGTGATGCTTAATCATCTAATTTTTATGAAAAAATAACGTTTTTGTCATGGAATTTTTTTGTATACCCTCTTCATAGTTTTAGGTTAACAAATTCGACACTTATTGGTATATGTGTAACTACCCCAAATATTTTGTTTCTGAGTGGTGATGTATATTACCTATATATACTCATATACACAATTAATTTAAATTTTATTGTCTTTAATGAGAGTGAAATGCTTTCTCGAGATGCGTGCGCATTTTGAGTATATGGGTAAATCAAGACGTAGCGAAACTTAAGTTGACTCATAACAAAATCTGAGTTCATTTTATTTAAATGTGAGAACTTATTCAATTTATGAATTTGCATAAGTTCAAAGAAAATAAATAAACTAAGTGACCTAAGTGGTTGAAACCACTTATCACACTTTTTACTTGTACCAAACGATATAAAGAACAAGTATAAAGAACAAGTAATTAAGGAAGGAAGACAATTAAGAAAACAACTAAGGAAATGCAAAGAACAAAAGACAGAAGGCAATAGAGAAGTGAAGAGAATACAATGTTGTATTTTCGCTTGAGGATTTCAATATATGGGAGGTCTCTATTTAGAGTAGAGATTGCCTCAAGTATTCATGCCACATGTCAGCATGTATGACACATGTTATAAGTTTTTAACCACCTCATCACACTTTCTTACAACTCATACTATCTTCCAGATTTGATGATATCATAGTCACTAAAAAGGAAATAAAACTCATACCACCTCACCTTCTCTCTTACACCTCCTTACATTCTCTTACACCGCCTCATCACATATCTTACACCATCCTTACAACTCATATAAACTTCCACATTTACTGATGTCATCAATACAAAAAACCGAAATAAACATATCTCATGCTTTTAATGACATCACCCACACAATAAAATAAACTCTTACACAAAATATCATCATAATAAAACACACACTCACCATGAATGCCAAAAAGTTATGGGGTTTTTATTTGAGACATAGGCATTAAAAACATGTATGTTAATTACCATCCTTTAATCGGCGAGGTATCCATGTTGGTATTCCCGTATTCGAGCTCAACATTATCTAAAAGTACATTGCGCATATCTTCATCAGGTTCATTCTGGAATCTAAAGGCAAGTGGTTCTTCAAATTTTTAAAAATCTTGTGGAAGATCGTACGGTGCTATATGGCCTAACCTTATGATTCTTCCTTCATCAGTGAACATATATTTTGTATATGGTTCGGCTGAGGATGTAGAACTTTCCTGGGAATTATCATAATGTTTTATCTCCTTAAGATGGTTGATGAGACACTACATTGCCATTCTATTTTTCTCAACTAGAATAATGAGACTATTATATCCTTCCATGTATGCTGTAGAAAATAGTCCCATAAACCCTTCATGGAAATGTTGGTGGATTATAAAGAAAGATCGTATTACACCCAAAGGATAGTCTTTTCCCGGAAGAATTATATTATAAAAAGTCTTTCTCCAATCTACAAAAGGTGCAAACTACTCAAGTAGATTCCAAAAAAAAGTAGATTGATTATCCGGATTTTGGAGATGAGTGAAAACTATGGATGGTTCAAGGATAACAACTATAGGGTGTTGGACTGATAGACACTAAAGGTACCAAATAATGAGATCCATATTTCATAAGGATTGGTGATTAAGGCTATTAAGGAATTGAGTATCTTATTTGAAATTCCCTATATGTGTCTTTAGAGGGGGCTGCATTAATCCTATAAACTCATGGATAAATTGGAATAGTTTCATCCAGGCCAAGGTTTTGACATGTTGGGTCATTTCTATAGAAAATGGGCTCGACTGGAAATTTTTTTGGTATTGGGTTGGAAAGGTCTAGAATTGGGTGGAAGTTTCTATCATATGGATAAATGGAATAGTTTGTATCTAGGTGATGAAGTTAACAAGGCTTTTTTCTTTCCCAAATAAAAAGTCTGCATAGATATTGGTTTTTCCTTTGATGTGCCTAAGTTGGAAATCATAATTACTAAAGCATTCCTTAAGCCTGAGAAGCGGAAGGTTTTGTATAGTTTTGTTTTTGAAATCCATTACCTTGGGAAAACTAACGTTATCTATCTAGATTTCGAACAAATGGGGTTGGAGGTAGAAATCAAATTTCTGAATTCCGGATTTGACTGCCAAGATATTTTTGAAAATGGTGTGGTAGTGCAACTTAGAAGAATTGAAAGCTCTGCTAGTATGTCCACAATAACTCTGTTCTCCCTTATCCTCTTCAAGGAGAATTGCTCCCTAATAATAATCTGAAGTGTCTGTCTACAAAATTCTTTTTCCAATTGTGGGGATGGCCAGTGGAAAAGGTTGTCTAGTCAATTCTTTTAGTTTTCTGATTGCTCTGGTATATAAAAGTCCCCATTCTGAAGAGTCTTTCTTTAACATATTTGAGAGAGGGGTAGTCCACTTGCCATCATGGAGATAAATTTCCTTAAGAAATTGACTATCCCTAGGAACTTCTAGATTTGCTTGGTTGACAATCTTTCATCAGGAAATCTCTCTATTTCATGTGCGATATGTGATCCAAGGACATATTTTCCACTAAAAAATTGAAGTCTGATGAACTCGATTTCCTATTGCATTAGAATACTCTTCTTTTAAGACAGAATGATCCCGTATCGCTCTGTGATGTCAAAGAATTGATGAAGTGATTTCTTATGTTCTTCTTTATCTAAAGAAAAAGATAAGAGTGTCATCAATATAAATTAGTATAAAATGAAACAAAGGCTGGTAGATCTGCGTGATGGCCTTTAAAAAGATAGATGGAGCAATTTTCAGACCAAAAGGCATGCCTATTCACTGATATTAAGCATTGGGAATACAGAACGCTGTCTTTGATCTATCATATAGATGAATTCCAAGTTGCCAAAATCCTGCTTTAATATCAGATTTACTAAAAACATGTGCTCCCTAGAGGAGAGTTATCTAGATGTCGATCTTTGGTATAGGGAACTTGTAGTAATCAATGTCAGTCTCTTTTTACCTCTCTTTACTTCAGATCTCTTCTCAACATAAAATGCTTGGCACGCCAAATTCGACATCATTGATTCGATCAACCATTGTTGTACTAGTTGTTGACATTCATCTCGAGCAAGCTTTATATCAGACGACTGCATTCCTGGGTAAATTTCTTTAGTGGGGTTGATATTTTCGTTCTTCTTAAAAGGAAGTCAAAAAAAAAATTATCGATTTCTCTACAATGGGTGTGGATGATCAAAGGTAGCTTGCAATTCTGCACGAACTTTTTGCAGCCATTCATGAAACGTCTATGAAGAAGGTTCTTCATGCTGGAGTTGAAAGAACTTATGAACCGTGGAGAATGATTTGTATTGAGATTTATGCCCGATGCCATCGAATGTTGAGACTCTGTACTTGTAAGTAAACATCCATGCCTATTTGAATGTCTTTGTCTAGTAGATCCGAGTCAATGACCTTCGTCCAAACCAGACAATCTAAAAAAAACTTGATACAAATCTTTCTTTTTGTGATTAGTCTCTTTTTAAAAACATGATCATTTGCAGCTTTGAAAAATTAGTGATGTTCTTTCCATGCTAGAGGGGGCTAGGATCTTATGAATCATGATGGTTTTAGATGCTCCTATATCAATATATGAACCACAAGGATTGGAACATCATATTTATTAGGGGTGATGTGAATGGACACATAAGGTGTTGTTACAGTTGATTATACTTAATTTAATGCTTGTATCATCATAAAAGAGTCATCAGAGGATTTGTCTTCTTCACTAAAAGAGTCTGAGGCTAAAGAATCAATTTGCACTACAAATAATGTGTCTGTGGAAGGTCCATCTTCTTTAGAGAAGATAGACTCAAGATCATCATCTGAATGAAGTGAGTATTGGTCTTGGATCTGCTGCCTCATGTTTTGTGATCTTTTTGATATTTTAGGACATTGTTTGAAAAAATGTCTTTTCTTTTTACAAATAAAGCATATATCTCCTTTTTGGTGAGACGTCTTTTTTTTCTTGAAGTATTTCACTGAGGAATTCTTCTTTGACTTTCGATTCCAAAATTTGTTCTCTTTTTTGAACTTTCTGGATTTTTCTTCTTCTCGAACGAAAAATCTACCACTACATTGACACTCCGTTTTCTTGCATCCTATATTAAGGAATGGCTTTTTGCATGTAAGAGAGAGAATCTTTTGATTTTTTTGAATTCTATAAAGAATTCGTGTTGCTCACAAATCTTGTCTAGTGCCAAAAGTGACATACCGTATATTTCTCTGAGTGATGTCTAGCTAATATCTTTTCTTTGCAATAATCTGTTGATCTTTGGCTAGAACTGCTTCAGAAGGGAAATGATATAAACATATTTGAGATCAGGATTATCCATTCCCTTTAGCTAATGGAATCAAATGGACATTTCATTATAATTCTAAATGTTGTTCTTTGAAATATTTTCTTTTCAAAGAACAACATTTGAAATCATAGTATTCTTGGTTGAGCCTTGCATTTTCAAAAGAGAGATCTCCAACAAACTCTTTATAATATATGTATAATAAAATCTAGAATAGAATTATGCATCAATGCTCTGATCTGATATTCTCGAAGTTCCATAAAATAATCTCTAAGTCGACTGATAGTCTGATAAATAAATTCTTTATAAATCTCTTACAATGACTTCCTTATCATTTGCTATTATGTTTTTAGCCATGAGAGAAATTCATCGAATCAGGTTCTCTAATTAGTAGGGGTAAATCATCAATAGTGAAATTTTCTCATCCAGTTTTACGCTAAAAGTTTAATCTTACTTCTGGCATGAAAGTCATATCTTCAGTATCTATGGGGTTTGCATACACACCTAATGTTTCTCTTGCTTCTGCTATATAAATGTTATGTAGGGTTGTAATGTCGGCATATTGGTCATCATCGATTAATTTGGAATGATCATCTTAGTATCTGCTTCTTCTGTGCTTTCATCAGGGGTAATGTAACTTGGGTGAAGGTGAACTGGTTCGATTTGGGAGATTTTGGAATTTTTATGATGTTAGCTTATGTTATATGGCTTGATTCTCCCTATTAGGATGACTCTTTCTGTAAAGGTTGGCATAAGTGGACTTGAATGTAATAGATGTTTTCCTTTGTGGTTGGTGGGGTTTTGATGAGGAGAAGATTAAAGGATGTTAGTGGTGACGTAGATGAAATTGGTGTTTTGGGCGGTTCAAATGGATGAGTAGAATATTTGGGATGGACTAACTACAATGATTTAGGAGCCACCATGTCCTGTTCTAGTCGATGTAGCTTTCCTTCAAGCCCTACAATTCTTGTTCTTTTTCAAAGAATTCGAGACCTAGTTGTCTCTTTTCAAGGAGAGACTGGAGAATATATTCGATTCTGTCAATTTTTTCCTACATGACCTAGTGATAGCTGTCTGTGGTTTATCGTTAGGCTAAAATCTTGTTTGCCATCTCCTTTATCAGTTATGCCAATGCTCCTATTTGATCATGTAGTGAACAAAAAGATCGGTTTTGTACTAATACATTTTTGGACTGCTAGTTTAGCACCTCCTCTTCGACTGATAATGGTGGAACATGTTAGGGCATGTGCCTTAGGTCAATCTACAAATATTGTTTATTTTATAATCTTAGTTAATAAAATAGAAGTTTTCATTTGATGTTTTATTATAAGTGATTGCATGTTTACCTTATAGTAAGATCCATGAGTATTTGTTGAAATATCCTAAATGTCCCTAGTCGGTCATTATACTGGAAACTATAATGAATTAAGACTAATGTAAATCTTGATTAATGTTCATGTGATAATCATGCGTATAAGGATACAAATCGAGATCATGAGTATTTGTTAGGGAACAAGGTACTGGACCGACCCGCAATGAGAACATCGTATGGATTAAGTCATAGGTGTTACTAATGATAGGTATATCATTTAGCCATTCGACTTGAAATTACCATAGACTTCAATATTAAGAGCATGGTAATTTGATACAATCAAACATTTTATTTAATCAGACGATTATAACGATTGTGATTGGTTACCATGTGAATAATATGTAAAGGTTTGTAATCAAGATAGAATTTGTCACTCTCATATAGAGAAGATATCAGTGGATCCCTCAATATGATAGAGTAACAATGGCCAAATCCATGTGAATTGATATGATCAATGTACTTGGATGTTTTTAGTTTACCTAAAGATCGAGACTAGTACGATTAAACATCAAGGGTGACTTTCCATGCCTTATGTTTAATCGAAGGATATCGCATGACAAAAGGATATGATATATTATTCATTAGGTTGTATCGATTTCTATATTCATGCTACTTGGGTAGTCATAATGCCTTGCTAGATACCGCTTATGACTTGTGTACCAAAATAGTTTTAGTTCACTGCCAATGTCTCATGAACCTATTGGGTCACACACAATGAATGACTTTTTCAATTTCAATTGGTCTAGGGTAATGAATTTTATATGATAAAACTCATGACATAAAAAACCCTTACAATTTGTTATATGATAACTTATTAATATTGGCATATATATAATTTGTTTAAACTGCTTAAATACAATAGTTGTATTATGAATAAGATTTTAATTGAGGACTTATCTACACATATAAATAGAGGTTGAAACCCTAAAACGTAATAAGATATTCGTTTTTTCCATTTTCGAGTTCTCTGGATTTTGGGATAGAAAGAAAAAAGTTTTCTATCTCTATTGAGGCTAATACTCCAAATTGTTGTCACCATTAGTGTGTGGATTTCTAATAGAGGACGGACACTTGAACGTCTTGGAGATCGAACAATCAGAGAAGAAAATCACATAATAAGGTATGATTTTACTTTTATAGATCTAGTTTAATGAAACTAGTTTTAGATCAATTGTTTTTAAATATCCCGCTGCGTATAAACTCCAAAACCCAATAGTGGTATTAGAGCCTTAGGCTCAGTTCTATTAAACTTTTGTATGTTTCTTTAATGTATATATAATAGTATATATAATATATGTGTGAAAACATGATCTCGATTAATGAATATATATGATGTGCATATAGGTAATGTGATAATTACTATTAAGAATTGTTTTAAAGCATCTTGTTAATTAATGTATTTGATACATACGCATGATTTGATTCAATGATAGAATTCATGTTTAGAATATTTCGATTAACATATGTTTTAATATTGAACGATGCGAATTTTGTATGTTCACATTGTAGAAGTCGTGTTTAGCTTAATGTGGTTCTTATGTTAAATACAGTATGTCTCCATGATATAAATTATGATTAGGTTAATATGATTAATTTAATATGATTCTGGTGTTGAATGCATGATTAATATTTCATTTTCTAATTGAATTACTTGTTTCGTATGAATAAGAATCGAAATTGGTTTTGATTATATATCTCATATGGTTATCTATTAGTATATTCCTATTAGATATGAGATAAACTTGTAATCGGATAAAAATTATAAATCCTATAAGATAGGTGAGATAGAGAACAAATTCTAATTGGATAAGGACTCAAAGTATCTTAAATTCTAATTGGATTAGGATAAATATTAATTTAGAAGTGGGCCTGAGTTAATTAAAATATTTCAATTAATATTTTTTAGGAATTAAAATAAAGGGCAGTTTTAGTCAATTGGATTGACTAAAATAATGAAAAGTTTTAGGCGTTTTCGATTTTCAAAACTGGAATTTGTTGTCTTACAAAAATGGGGGCGCCGCCCCTATACATTCGTCCGCATGACCAGTTAGCGGAACCTTCGATAACTGTTCGTAGCGCAAGGAAATTCGTATGATAGTTAATATTAATAAAATTTCTTAACTTGTTTAGTGATTGTACATCTATTGTAATATTTGATATTTACCTAGTTTAAATTATGATCACTAAAACAAATAAAAAATCCCTTTTTCAAATTTTAAGTCAAGTGCCATCCATTTTCTAACACTTGTCAAGGCTTTTATCACATTATCCGCAAAGAGTATTGTGTTATCTTGGTGAGGCAAGTTGAGTAACGATTACTCTACTATTTGAAATGGTTAGAACGATTTTAGGCTTTAGACACTAGATGAGATAAAACATACTAAGATATAAGATGTTATAATCTCATAAAAACGACTAAAAGTTACATATGATGTAATTGGTAATTGGTACCTACCTAAATAAACTAATTCAAAGTGTCATGCCTTAGCTGTCTTAGAATTATGTGAAACATGGATTTTAGTCCCTTAAATTAACATAGCATTTTTAAGAGGGTTGTTAATTTAGTGGGAGACTATTCCTCTATACTAAAATGAATTTTTGCATAATCTTTGTTGTAAATCTATGACATCTTTAAATCACACTAATCCCTTGTCACTGGGATCCATCGTTGAGAAGGATAAGTTGTCTGGGACAAACTTTCTTGATTAGTTTAGAAACTTGAGAATTGTTCTTAAGCATTAACGCAAGTTGTATGTTTTGGATGATCCTATTCCTGAGGAACTACTAGCCAATGCTTTAAAAGCCGTAAAGGATGCACATACGAAATATGTCAACGACTCAACTAATGTTGCATACATTATGTTTGCAACCATGGTTCCTAAACTTCAAAAGGATATGGAACACATGGAAGCTTACAACATGGCTACAATGCTGAATGAAAAAGTTCTAATAGCAAGCTAGGCAAGAAAAGTTTGAGATCGTCAAGAAGCTTAATTCTTGCAAAATGGCTGAGGGTGCATCAGTTCATCCTCATGTTCTGAAAATGAAAAAGTATATTGACCATCTTGACAAACTCGATTTCCCATAAACCAAGAGTTGGCTACAAATTTAATCATGAATTTATTGCCTTATAGTTATTCACAATTTATGATGAACTATAACATGAATAACATGGAGAAGTCTATCTCAGAGTTGCATTCGATGCTTAAAACTGTTGAGCATATTGACCATCTTGACAAACTTGATTTCCCATAAACCAAGAGTTGGCTACAAATTTAATCATGAATTTATTGCCTTATAGTTATTCACAATTTATGATGAACTATAACATGAATAACATGGAGAAGTCTATCTCAGAGTTGCATTCGATGCTTAAAACTGTTGAGCAGAATGTTTAGAAACCCAGTGCTAATGTGTTAATGGTTCATAAAGCAAAGAGTTTGAAGAAAAAGGGCAAAGGCAAAGCTAAAGTTGCTAAGGCTATTGTGACTGTTACAAAGCCTGTGGAATAAGTCAAGCCTAAGGTTGCTTCTACTTCACTATCCCAGAAAGAAAAGGAAAAAGAAGGAAATTGTTATTTCTGCCATGCAATTGAACATTGGTTAAAAAATTGCAATCTCTATCTTGAAGACCTAAAGAAAAAGAAGAGTAGTGCGACTACTGCTTCCGGTATTTACGTTATTGAAGTTAACTTGTCCACTAGTGATTCCTGGGTATTGTATATTGGATATGGATCTCATATTTGTATTAATGTATAGGGTCTTGCCAAAAGTAGAAAACTAAAGAAAGGAGAAGTCATTATACGAGTTGGAAATGGAGCAAAGATTGTTGCGTTGGCTGTCGGATGCTATGAGTTAATTTTACCTAATAGACTTATATTAGTTTTAAATAATTATTATTACGTCCCTGCCTTGAGCATAAACATCATTTTAGTTTCATGTTTGGATTTGGATGTTTTTAATTTCATTATTGCGAATAATAAATACTCTGTTTCTCGTAAAGACATTTTCTATACTAATGCTGATTTGTGTGATGGTCTATATATTCTAAACATGAAAAGGTCTATAGGTACTCATATTCTTAATGTAAACACAAAGAGATTCAAGCAAAGTTATTTGAATTAAACCTATCTTTGACATTGTCATTTTGGCCACATAAATGAGAAACGCATTTCTAAACTCCATACATATGGACTTTTAGATTCATTTGATTTTGAATCATATGAAACACGTGTATCTTGTTTACTAGGAAAGATGACAAAAAGTCCATTTACTGGACACAGTGAAAGAACAAGTGATTTATTGAGTTTAATACATACTGATGTGTGCAGTCCTATAAACATAATGGCTAGATATGGTTATCAGTACTTATTACATTCACTGATGATTTCAGCAGATATGGTTACGTGTATCTCGTAAAAGATAAAGGTGAGTCTTTTGAAATGTTTCAAACATTTCAGAATGAAGTGCAAAATCAACTTGGTAAAACTATTAAAGTACTTCAATTAGATCGAGGTGGTGAATATTTGAGCCAAGGGTTTGATGATCATCTTATAAACTACGTGATTGTCTCACTGTTAACTCCTCAGCGACTCCATAATGGAATGGTGTTTTCGAGAGGAGAAATCAGACTTTCTTGGATATGGTTCCATTTATGATGAGTCATGCAGATCTTCCTATTTCCTTTGGGTTTATGCCTTAGAAACTACTGCGTTTAAACTGAATCGTATTCCTTTTAAAGCGGTTGATAAAAAACACCATATGTGATGTGGTTTGAGAAAAACTAAGTTTGTCTTTCCTTAACATTTAGGTCTGTGTGGTTTTCGTATGATGATAAATCTCAAAAAAACTATTAGCTAAATCTACCAAGTGTGTATTTGTTGGTTATCCTAAAGAAAATAGAAGATATTTCTTTTATAATCCCATTGAGAATAAAATGTTTGTTGCTCAAAATGATGTCTTTATAGAAAAGGAGTTTATTTCAAAAGACAACAATGGGAATAAAGTAAGTCTTGAAGAAGTTCAAGAACTACAAATAAACACTTAACTGCTAGTAGGATATCAACAAAGTCTTAAACTAATTGAACCTATACAGGTATCACAAGGTCGCGTAGGTATGATAGGGTAAGACATTAGCCTGAGAGATTTATATTTCTTATTACTGATAGTAATGAGCTGTTGATTTATGGATAAAAATGAGTCTACTACTTATCGGGAGGTTGTGTCTAGCCCTGATGCAGATAAATGACTTAGAGCCATGAATTCTGAGATGCAATCCATGTATGATATCCAAGTTTGGAACTTGGTTAATTTACCTAAAGGTGGTAAGACCATAGGATGCAAATGCATTTTCAAAAAGGAAACTGAAATAAATGACAATATGCATACTTATAAAGCACGACTAGTAGCAAATGGTTTTAGATAGGCTCAAGGTGTTGATTATGATGACACATTTTTCTCTTGTAGACATGCTTAAATGCATTAGAACTATAATTTCCGTAACTGTATATTATGACTATAAGATATGGCAAATAGATGTCAAAACAAATTTTCTAAATGGAAAGTTACTTCATGACGTTTATATGATACAAACTAAAGAGTTTGTTCATCCTGAGTATTCTAGGAAGGTGTACGAGCTTCAAAGATCCATTTATGGATTAAAGCAAGCTTTGCAGAGTTGGAATCTATGTTTTGATGAAGCAATTAAGGAGTTTGGTTTCATTAAAAATGAAGATGAGCCTTGTGTATTCAAGAAGGTCAGTGGGAGCGTGGTTGTTTTCTTGGTACTGTATGTTGATGATATATTACTCATTGGAAATGACATCCCAACCTTATAGAGTGTCAAGTCTTGGTTAGGGAAATGTTTCTAAATTAAAGACTTAGAAGATGCAACCTACATAATTGGGAATAATATTTATAGGGATATATCTTAAAGGCTGAAGGGTCTAAGTAGAATGCTTATATTGATAATTTACTGAATAGGTTTAGTATGCAAGACTCTAAAAAAGGGTCAGTGCCAATGTCTCATAGTATAAGTCTCAACAAGATTCAATGTCTTAAGACTAATGATGAGTGAGAATGCATGAATACGATTCCATATGCACCAGCTATTGGATCTATTATGTAAGCCATGTAATACACTCGACCTGATGTATCATATGCTTTGAGCGCAATAAACATATATCAGTCTGATCCCGGTAAGATTCACCGGATAGTAGTAACAAACATTCTTAAGTACTTGAGAAGGACTAAAGAAGTGTTATTCGTCTATGAAAGTTTGGAAAACGAGTTTGTTGTAAATGGTTACATAGATGCTAGTTTTCAAACTGATATAGATGACTTTAGATCGCCGTCTGGACATGTGTTTGCTTTTAATGGAGCTGCAGTGAGCTGGAAAAGTTCTAAGTAAGACACTGTGGAAAATCCTATAACAAAAGCTGAGTATATTGTAGTGTCTGAAGCAGTTAAAGATGCAGTTTGGATCAAAAGTTCATCTCTGAACTTGATATGGTTCTAAGTATAACTAACCTCATTTGTTTGTATTGCGACAACAACGTGGCGATAACACAAGCTAAGGAACTAAGATCACATCACTAATCCAAACATATTCTTAAATGTTTTCATTTCATTCGAGAAATCATTGAGAGAGGAGATGTGAAGATTTGCAGAGTTCTTATAGAAGACAATGTTGCAGATCTTTTGACGAAAGCTCTTCCACAAGAAAAATATCATGGTCATGTTTGGTCATTAAGTATTAGATACATGAATGATTGTCCCTAGTGTAATTAAGAGATGTTGGGGCATGTGCCCTAGGTTAATCCACAAACATTTTTTACCTAATAACTTTAGTTAATAAAATTATGATTTTCATTTGCTGTTTTATTATAAGTGATTGCATGTTTACCTTATAGTAAGACTCACGAGTATTTGTTGAAATATCCTAAATGTCCTTAGTCAGTAATTATACTGAGAACTATAATGAATTAAGACTCGTGTGAATCTTGATTTATGGTCATGTGATGATCATGCGTATAAGGATACGAATCGAGATCATGAGTATTATGGAACAAGGTACTGGACCGACCAGCTATGAGAACACCCCATTGATTAAGTCATAGGTGTTACTAATGATAGGTATATCATTTAGTCATTCGACTTGAGAATGCCATCGACTTCAATATTAGTAGCATGTTAATTTGACACAATCAAACGTTGTATTTAACCAGACAATTATAAAGATTGTGATTAGTTACCATGTGAATAATATGTGAAGGTGTATAATCAAAATATAATTTTTCAATCTCGTATAGAGAGATATTAGTGGATCCTTCAATATGATAGACTGATAATGGCCAAGTCCATGTGAATTGATATGATCAATGCCACTTGGATGTTTTTAGTTTACCTAAAGATCAAGACTAGAACGATTGAACATTAAGGGTGATTTTCCAAGCCTTATGTTTGATCAAAGGATATATCGCATGACAAAAGTATATGACATATGTTATTCATCAGGTTGTATCAATATTGATATTCATGCTACTTGAGTAGTCATAATGCCTTCCTAGAGAACGCTCCTGACTTGTGTACCAAAATAGTTTTGGTTCAGTGCAAATGTCGTATAAACCTATTGGATCGCACACAAAGAATAACTTTCGCATTTTCAATTGGTTAAGAGTAATGGATTTATATGATAAAATTCATGGCATAAAAAACCCTTACGATTTATTATATTATAAGTTATTAATAGGGCGTATGTGTAATTTACTTAAACTGCCTAGTACAATAGTTGTATTATGAATAGGAATTTAAGTGAGAGCTTATCTATATATATAAATAGAGGTTGAAACCCTAAAACAAAATAAGATTTTCATTTTTGCTATTTTCGAGTTCTTTGGATTTTGGGAGAGAAAGAAAAACGTTTTTTTATCTCTCTTGGGGCTAGCACTCCAAATTGCGGTCATAATTCATGTGTGAATTTCTGATAGAGGACGGGCACTTAAACATCTTTAAGATCAAACAATCAAAGAAGGAAATCACGGATTAAGGTAAGGTTTTACTTTTGTAGATCTAGTTTAATGGAACTTATTATTTATTCTATTAGGGTTTTTCAAGCTTTTTTTTGAATTTTTTGCTGTGTATGAACTCTAAAACCTTACAGAACAGACCCGTTTGCATTGAAAAATGTTTGACGGAATATAGGCTTGGAATGGGATGAAAGTTGCCTCTTGTTCTTCGGTTTCCATCTGTAGTGGAGGAGATTTATCTTTATAAGCAGATGCCATCATATAACAAGATTGTGCCACATTAACATCATAGTTACCACCATCATTAGTATCGTCATCATCATCATCATAGTCATCATTATCATCATGATCACCATCGCACGAACAATCACCGTCGCACATTTCTGGAGCATAATACCATATGAAATGTCCATTGATTCTAGCATAGAAGATTGGTCATTCTGTATCATCCAAAGAATGGAGAGGAGTAGATTATTTGGAATGGGCATATACGAGTTCAATGGTTAATGCCATTTAAGAAGGAAAACATATGAGGAGTTGATGGAATGGCGGGGTCCCTGAGGCTTTGTGAAAGTGATTTTGACTTGCCCGTCTTTTTGTTGTTGAAGTAAGAGAGAAGCTATAGATACAAGTGGTTTTTGCAAGGCTTGAGCTCTTTCATAGTTTGTAAACTAATGTTCTGGGATAAACTTTAAAAGTTCATTTTTTACCATATGCTTACCATCACACGAACAATCACTGTTGCATATTTCTGGAGCATAATACCATATGAAATGTCCATTGATTCTAGCATAGAAGATTGGTCATTCTGTCTCATCCAAAGAATGGAGAGGTGTAGATTATTTGGAATGGACATATACGAGTTCAATGGTTAATGCCATTTAAGAAGGAAAAGCAGATGAGGAGTTGATGGAATGGCGGGGTCCCTGAGGCTTTGTGAAAGTGATTTTGACTTGCCCGTCTTTTTGTTGTTGAAGTAAGAGAGAAGCTATAGATACAAGTGGTTTTTGCAAGGCTTGAGCTCTTTCATAGTTTGTAAACTAATGTTCTGGGATAAACTTTAAAAGTTCATTTTTTACCATATGCTTCAGTATTTGCATCATCATCTGAACTTGATATTAGTCCATAAAAGCCATGATGGCTTCATTGCTTTTGCTGAGAATTCTCAAATTAATCGCATGGTATTGTAGTCTGTGGATCATCTGGTGATGTAGAGTGGCAGTAACATCTATGAGTTTTTGTTCTACACCAACAATCTGTACCTAAACTTGGAATCATTTTGGTAGATTCGGGTCGAGAAGACTGACCGAAGAATTTAGACAGATTGTAAAGATCATAGAGCCGTCATTAAGGGTGAAAATTGCACTAGCAATAAGTTCATGCTCGTACTAAAGGAGATTGGTGTCTAAGAGCGCGACTTCGGTAAATAGCGGTATGGCATCTCTATTATGAGTTGTTAAGATGAACCTCCCAGGTCCTAGGTAGAGGTGAGTGTAGCCGAGTTTTTGCCATTGTGCTATAAACTCATGCAAAATCTCCAAGTTGTGTAAATGAGAGCGCGTATGTGCCTTTTGAAAGATTATTTCTTGGTGAACATTCAATATTGGCTTAACTAAGGTAGGAAAGTTTCAGGGACTTCTGGAATATGGGTTATCTCATTAAGTTGACCTATTTTGTTTGATGCATGTTTGATGGTGGAGTTAGGTAATGTGGGTATAAAAAGGGAAGATGTAATTTTAACAACATTGGGGTCATGGGAAGATGAGGGTCGGGAAAACACATCTAAAATAGAGGACTTCTGGCTAAATAGAGAGCCCGATTTGATGAATCTCTCTCATGGCTAATCACACAACAATAAACGACAAGGAAGTCATAAGAAAACATTTATTCAAAACTTATTTATCGGACTATCAGCCGACTCAGATATTATTTTATAGAGCTTCAAGAATATTTGATCAAAACACGGATGCATAATTCTATTCCAGATTTTGTTGGGCATATATTACGAGAGTTCATTGGAAATCTCTCTTTTGAAGATGCAAGGCTCAAGTAAGAATACTATGATTAAATGTTGTTCTTTGGAAAGAAAAACATTTGGAGAATCATTATAATGAAATGTCCATCGGATCCCACAAGTTAAAGGGAATGGATAATCCTGATCTCAAATATGTTTATATCACTTCCTTTTTAAAGTAGCTCCAGTTAGAGATCAATCGATTATTGTAGAGAAAAGATATTTGCCACACATCACTCGGAGAAATATACTAGATGACACTTTAGGCGCTGGACAAGATTTGTAAGCAGCATGAATTCTTTATATAATTCAACAAAAATTAGAATATTCTCTCTCCTACATGCAAAAAGTCATTCCTTAATATAGAATGCAAGAAGACGGAGAGTCAATGTAGTGGTGGATCTCTTTTCGAGAAGAAGAAGAAATCCAACAAAATAAAAAAAGACAACAAATTTTGGAATATAAAGTGAAAAAAAGAATTTCTAGTGAAATACTTCAAGAAAACGAAAACGTTCTATAAGAAAAGAGATAGATGCTTCATTTAGGGAAATAAAAGACATTTTTTCGAACAATGTCTTGAAAAATAAAAAACATCACATAACATGATGTAACAGATCCAAAACCAATCCCCACTTCATTCTAGTGGTGATCTTGAGTCTATTTTCTCTGAAAAAGATAAACCTTCCACAAACACATTATTTGCAGTGCAAATTGATTCTTCAGCCTTATACTCCTCTAGTTAAGAAGATGAATCCTCTAATGACTCTTTATGATGATATAAGCATAAAATCAAGTACAATCAACTGTATCAACACCTTATGTGTCCATTCACATCACCCGTGATAAATATGATGTCCCAATCCTGATGGTTGCACATATGGATACATGAGCATATAGAACAATCATGAATCCTCAGATCCTACCCCCTCAAGCATGGAAAGAACATTACCAATTTTTTATAGTTGCAAATGATCAAGTTTTTTCGTTGAAATTGATTATAAAAAAGTTTGGTATCAAACTCTTTCTAGATTGTTTGGTTTGGATCTCCTAGATAAGGACATTCTGATAGGTGAGGATGTTTACTTACAAGCACATATTCTCAAAATCCTCCTCGGTGGCATCGGGCATAAAGCTCATTACAAATCATTCTCCAAGGTTCATAGGTGCTTTCAACTCTAGCCTAAGAACCTCATTCAGAGTCGTTTCATGAATGGTTGCAAAAATCTTGTGCGCAATCTCATGCTACCTTTGAACATCCATACCCATTATGGAAGAATCTAGAATTTTTCATCTGACTCCCTTTTAAGAAGAATGAAGATATCAACCTTATCAAAGCAATTCACCCATGAATGCATCCATTTAATCCAAAGCTTGCTCGAGAAGAATGTCAACAATTAATATAATAAGGGCTGATCGAATCAATGACATCAAGTTGGTCGTGTTAAGAATTTTATGTTTAGAAGAGATTTGAAGTTAAGAGAGGTAAAAAAAGACTTTTCATTAATTACAAGCCTTTAAATTTATTCCTTATAGACAACAAGTTCCCTTTGCCAAAGATCGACATCCAAATAGCTCTCATCTGGGGAGCACATATTTTCAGCAAATTTGATCTTAAAGCAGGATTTTGGAAACTTGGAATTCATCTAGAGGATAGATTAAAGACATCTTTCTATATTCCCAATGCTTAATGTTAGTGGATAGTCATGCCTTTTGGTATGAAGATTGCTCCATCTATCTTTTAAAAGGCCATCATCCAGATTTACTAACCTTTGCTTCACTCTATACTGATTTATATTGATGACATTCTTATATTTTCTTCAAATGAAGAAGAACATAAGAAATTACTTCATCAACGTTTTGACATTACAAAGCGATATGGGATCATGTTGTCTGAAAAAAAGAGTATTCTGATACAGCGAAAAATTGAGTTCCTCGAACTTAAATTTTTCTAATGGAAATATGTCCCTAGATCACATATCGCACATGAACTAGAGAGATTTCATGATGAAAGATTGTCAACCAATCAAATCTAACAGTTCCCAAAGATAGTCAATTTCTTAAGGAAATTCATATCCAAGGCGACATAGCCCCTATCTCAAATATGTTAAAGAAAGACTTTTCAAAATGGGGACCTTCATAGATTAGAGCAGTTAGAAAACTAAAAGAATTAACTAGACAACCTATTCCATTGACCATCCCCATAATTGAAATTTTTTTTTTGCAGATAGATGCTCTAGATTATTATTAGGGAGCGATTCTTCTTGAAGAAGATAAAGGAGAACAAAGTTACTATGGATATGCTAGCGGAGCTTTCAGTCCAGCTGAGTTGCACTACTGCACCATTTTCAAAGGGATTTTTGCGGACAAATTCGGAATTCAAAAGTTTGATTTCTACCTCTGACCTCATTTGCTCGAAGTCTAGATGGATAACTCTAGTTTTCCCTAGGTAATGGATTCCAAAAACAAAACTATACTAGATCCCCAGCTAATCAGGCTTAAGGAATGGTTTTGGTAATTATGATATCAAAGTTAAGCACATCAATGGAAAAACCAATATCTTGGCAGACTTTTTATCTAAGAAGAAAAAAGCCTTGTTAACCTCATCACCCAGATACAAACTATTCTACTTATTTATATGATAGAACCTTCCACCAATTCTCAACCCTTTCAACCCAATATAGAAAAATTTCCCATCGTGTCCATTTTTTATAAAAACGTCCCAACATGTCAAAACCTTGGCCCGAATGAAACTATTCCAATTTCTCCATGAGTTTATAGGATCAATGCAGTCCCCTCCATAGACACACATAGGGATTTTCAAACAAACTCAATTCCTTAATATATCCTTGATCACCAATCCATACGAAATACATATCTCATAATTTTGGTACCTTTGGTGTCTATCTATCTAACACCTTATAACTATTATCCTTGAACCATCCCTAGCTTTCACCCATCTCAAAAACCCAGATAATCAATTCACTCTTTTTTGGAATCCACTTGAATGGTTTGCACCTCTTATAGATTCGAGAAAGACCTTTATAATATAATCCTTTTAGGAAAAGACTACTCTTTTGGAGTAATCTGATATGTCTTTATATTCCACCAACCTTTCTATAATGGGTTTATGAGACTATTTTCTACAGTATATATGGAAGAATATAATAGTCTCATTATACTAGTTAAGAAAATAGAATGACAATGCAGTGTCTTATCAACTATCTTAAAGAGATGAACCATTATGATGATTCCTAGGAAAGTTCTACATTCTCAGCTGGACCATATATAAAATATTCGTTCTCTGATGAAGAGAGAATCATAGGGTTAGAACATATTACACTGTATGATCTTCCCTAGGATTTTCAACAATTTGAAGAATCGCTTGCCTTCATATTAGAGAATGAACCCGATGAAGATATGCGCAATGTACTTTTAGATGATGTTGAGCTTGAATATGGGAATATCGATATGGATCATTCGCCGATGAGAGGATGGTAATCAACATAAAAGTTTGTAATGCCCGTGTCTCAAATAAAAACCCTATAGCTTTTTGGCATTTAGGGTGAGTGTGTATTTTATTATGATGATGATTTTTGTATAAAAGTTTTTTTATTATGTGGGTGATGTCATCAAAAGCATAAGATATGTTTATTTCGTTTGTTTGTATTGATGACGTCGACAAATGTGGAAGTTTATATGATATATAAGGAGGGTGTAAGAGATGTGATGAAGCGGTGTAAGAGAATGTAAGAAGGTGTAAGAGAGATGGTAAGGTGGTATGAGTTTTGTTTCATATTCAGTGACTATGATGTCATCAAATCTGGTAGATAGTATGAGTTGTAAGAAAGTGTGATAAGGTGGTTAAAAACTTATAATATGTGTCTTACATGCCGACATGTGGCATGAATACTTGAGGCACTCTCTACTATAAATAGAGACCTCCCGTGTATTGAAATCCTTAAGTAGAAATACAACATTGTATTCTTTTCACTTCTCTCTTGCCTTTTTCCTTTTGTTCTTTGCATTTCCTTAGTTGTTTTTCTTAATTGTCTTCCTTCTTTAATTAATTGTTCTTTATATCATTTGGTATCAGAACCAAATGATAAACCACTTAATGATGTGTATAAAATTAATTTGGCTAAGTTCTATCTTAATATTGGAACCACATGATTGACCTTTAGATCTCAAATGTGTCAAATACTAGAATGGGCTAGTTGACATCAAGGTTTGCATGTGATGAGCAAACACCTACCTTAGACAAACCTAGGAATCTAAACAAGAGGTTGATTTAATAGCAAGGACTCCATAACCTTAATTATTTTTATGTGTATGTGTATATATATAATTGTTTAAAGTACGTGCTTCGCACGATTAGGCCAGCTCGCTTTGCACATGCGGGAATTTAATTAAAAATAAAAAAGTTTGATATATAGAAAGAGGAACAAAATAATTTTCCATTAAAATAATCACTACTTTCTTTGAAAAAAATCATTATATAATAAATAATTTAAGATAATGAATTAGCTCAAACAACATTATTTTAAGAAAAAATAATGAAAAATGTCACTTTAATTGTGCAAAGTTTTACTAGTTGAGGGTGAAGTACTTGTAATATTGGGAAAGATTGAGAAACTGCAAAAATTAATTATATTTAGTAAATTCCAACTTCTAGAAAACAAAGTGAATCCATTAACTTTCACCAAACAAACATTAATTTATTGCCATGAAATAAATAAATAAATAAACTCTTTAAAACAAAAGTTTACTTATTAACCAAAAAGAAAAAAAATGGTTAAGAGGAAACATTTCATGTACCTGCATGTTGAGCATGTGGAAGGCCTGAAAATTATGTTCCAGATCCCTATTTGAAGCATGAGGATCAAAGTTCCCCAAATAAAGTCGAGACATAATGTGTGCCCAAATTTAACCTAATAAAGACAAATAAAAAAATAGTATGCTTGAATTGATATAATTAGTTGAACAAAATATTAATCAAGATCCTAATTGATATATGATGATTAGCGAGAGATTTGCAAAATCAAGAATCGAAGGGTAAAATTGTAATTCAAATTGATGGTTGAAAGATGGATTATTCGTGCTTATTAAGTATATATAATGTGTTTCATTTGCAAATCAAGAGCAAACAACACAAAATCTCAAAACTATGAATTGAAACTTGAGGAGCAACAATGGGTTGCTGGAATCGATTAATCTCGAGAACAAAGAGATGAATAATTTGATGGATGGTGTTAAATCATACATACTTTTGGTACATACATTTGATACACTATGGTGTAGATTTCATTGCGATATGTGTTGCACGTATCCCAATGAAATCTAAATCATTGTGTATCAAATGAATGTACCCAAAGTATGCAAAAAAATCATTTTCCTGATTTGATATTACAAATTCAAGGAAAATCAAGCTGAGTCATGAATCAAAACTTAGGCAATCAAATCCTTACTTTCTTTGTTCAAATAAGAAGTGTTGGGGCTTTCAAATCAAAACTAGTTATGAAAGTATTGATAGTTACTTTTTCACTAAATTCATGGGTTCTTTAACATCAAAAGCAGATTTAGGATGAGATGGATTCTCAAAGGGGTTTTTACATTCATGAAAGCCAAGTTTTTATTAATCGACGATGTTTGTGGGTAATTGTTGTTGTTTGCTGGTGTTTGGACCCACTTGAGTCATGGATAGGGAGGTACTGGGCTATGGAGACGACCGGGAGATGATTGGTGGCACATTTAAAGTTATGGGATTAGAGGATTTCGGGCAGCCCCAACTGAGTAGCAGGTCATGCACTAATTTAATAAGGTTCAAACACATTTAATATGATTCAAATGCACACTAGGGGTCTAAGAACTTAGTATCGGGAGTCGGGTGCATGTTATGAGGTATGTGTGAGTCATTTTAGAGTCTTTTTGGTGGCATTTTGTAGTGTTTCAGTTAAGTAAACTAGTAGGAGCATCAACAGTAGTTCTCATCATTTATTGGTTACTATTCTTGACGCGCGCCGAACACGTCAATAAAGTAAAGTTTCCTAAACCAACTATTTTGTAGAATAGTGACAAAGGGTCGATCCCACAGAGATTGATTGTCTTTCTTAGGTTAAAACAACAAAAAAGGAAAATTGGGGTTTTAAAATAAATATTAATTTAACTAACTAATTTAACTAAATTAAATAAATAAATTAACTAAACTAATTTCTAAAATAATTAATTAATAATTAATTAACACCTAAATAACGCCTAAATAACACCTAAATCTCCAGTTCCACAAATCAAAATCAAGATTCAATAGCAATCATGGTCTTCAATCTTTCCCAAAAAGTTATTAATTTAAATTCTCCTAAATTAGCTATAGAAAATCGACATCCCCCAGAAATTCCTAGTTCCCCTAATCTCGGTAGCCAGGACGTCTGCCACTAACTATTTTCCTAATTAATGTATAACCCTAGATTACTAATTAATTCCTATTCTAATAATACCTAAGTTCCTAATATATAAAAATACTCCAAATTGGTTTCGGATACTTATTTTAGGGGTTAGGTACGTGACTCGTGCGTCGAGGAGCATCGTAGGGGTGTTTTGGCTTGAAAATCCGACTCTGCCACGTGTCTGCACGTGATTGGCTGTATTTTAACGCCGCGCCGACGCGTCGCGTCGCGATTTACACCGCCGCGCTCGCTTTCATCGCTGATTTGTCGCCGCTCCATTCTATGGAAATCCGCGCTTTCTATTTTATGTTGCTGACTCAGCGCCACGCAGCGTAGTGTGATTGGCTGGACCACGTCAACGAGCTGCGCTGGACGAATGGATGATCGCCACGTGGCGCACTGCTGGAGCGGAGAGAATCGCGCGACTCGCGCGAAAATCTGGGAGTGTGTGCTGTCTCGCATCTCGAGGCTGATCGATGGAACCTGAAATGTGGAGAAATAAGGCGGTGTTGCTTCTCTGATGATGTGGCACGCTGTGATTGGCTGGAACACCCTGTCCGCTATTCAACCCACCGCGCAACGCGTATTTTGAGGCAAATTGTCCGGCATCCGATCACTGCAAGTAAATACTCCATTTTGGGTATTTTCCGCCACGAATTCAACCGCACACTCCGTCTCACCTAAAAATGACTGAAAAATATAATTAAATATATATTTTAAATACTTTTAATAATTAAATATACTAAAATAGACTATTAAATACCTATAAATACCGACTTATCAAATACCCTCAAACTTAGGACTTTGCACGTCTCGAGCAAAGGTGTAAATGACAACACAACTAAACTAGACTCCTAATATAATGATGCACTGACTCAACTAATCCTATACCCAACCCAAATTCATGGAATTCCTTTGGTTTACATAGTCACCAAATTAACAAGTAAGTTAGAAAATTTCAGAGTTTTGATATGTCGAGCCTCGCAACCCAAACACAATTAAGATCTCACTTTCAAAACATAGAATCGGTCAATACAAAGGCCGTCAACTAATCACAAATTTTATTAGTCTATACATTCAAGCACGCAAGTTCAAAATATTACTTGATATAATGAAAGTACTCGAACTAAATCTTTTATTTGAGGAGTTTTACGACTTCCGCCTTTAATCATTTTTTTCATTTTTATTTTATTTTATTCTCCAATTTTTATTTTTTTTTCAATTTAATACGGTCCCTGCTCCATTTCCTGCGGACCGCTTTTCTCACTTTTTCCCACCACAAGTTTCCCTGCTCCCTTTTTTGTGGAAACTTGTAGGAAACTTTACATTAAGAAAACTCCTGTTAGTACTTCTCACTTTCACTATAATCAAGCAAATCTACCAAATATGGATCAAAATAATATAACTTGCACAAATTAGACCTTCTACTCATTTTCGTTATCTAGCACTAAGTTTAACCATCATCTAAGTCTCTAATCATGAAATCATAAAAATGCTGAGCTACGAACTTGATTGAGTGTTTCTCCTAATTTTCTCTAAGTTTCAAGTTAAAAAGGCAACTGTAATTTACTCATCCACAACCAAAGGCATGAACAAAGTTCGGGTGACTCTAAAATAAATAAAACATACTAAATATATACACGAAAGTGTATCAATTCCTGATGAAATGAGAATGGAATATGAATAGACAAGAAATGAAAGAAATGATATAAAACACCACTGTTACCTTCCAATATCCACATATAACCGCATAAAAAAAAATTAAACGATCTCACTTGCGGTCTTTCACAAAAGAATCCATTCAAAACAATCCACAATCCCTAAAACACCCCCAAACTTATTCTGAACCTTGTCCTCAAGTTTCAAAACAAGTCAAGGCATCCATATGACAAAAAGAAAAAGATAGTGGTGAAGAAAGACATGGATAAGAAATGATACAAATGCATGCATAACAAAAAGTCTCTAAATACTAGTGAACGCGCAAAACCTCTTATGTGTGGGTGACTAAAGAAACTATGAAATAACAATCATAAGAAGAGCAAGAACTAGTAAGCATAGGAGTTAACTAAAAAGATTCCAATCAAGTCTTGCGAGCCCGAAGTCTTTCAACTAAGGGTGAAATCAACAAGAAGATGGAATGAAGTTTAGGGTTTTGGGTCTACTCAAAAACCTGCCACAAATGCGGCGACTTAAGTTAGGTATGTCCAACCAAGTCTCAAAACACCTAAAATCCTAAAAACATGTTAAGTCCTTAAAAATAATGCTCAAATTATGTTAACAATGTAATCCAAAGTCAAACCTACAAAATTCAGTGCTCCAACCCTCTATCACCTGTAAAAATAAAGAGACCAAATTAGAGTGGTAATAATAATAATAATAATAATAATAATAATAATAATAATAATAATAATAATAATAATAATAATAATAATAATAAAACTAAAACTAAAATAAAACTAAAATAAATGCAAGAAATAAATAAAATAAAAGAAAAATAAAGTTGTGTTGCCTCCCAACGAGCCGCCTTTCTTTTAAGTCTTTGGCTAGACTTAGCATGGTTGATCACATAATGCCCTCTCCTTTAGAGATGTCAACAACGAATGGTGCATCTACGTGTTTGGGCAATGAAGCATGCATGCCCTCTTTCAGATTTAGGAGCTCATCCGGGACTTCCAACATGAATGAATCTATCGTATCAGGATCGTCCAACACAAAAGTGTCGGCAGTGTAGAAGATATGCAAACGCTCCCTTACTTCCACCCCCTTATAAGATGTACCAAATGTGCATGGGAGGGTGGGCGGTTGCACCAACACCAGAAGTTGGTCTTCCTCGCTCTCTATATGCGGCTTCTCCGACATGTCTGAATTGACATCGATTTCCATCTCATCTTCTCCCTCATTTAAGGCAATGACAATCTCTGGCTCAATTTGAAAGACGTCACATTCTTTGGATGTTTCAATCAAATAGTCTTCCATCTGTGTAACGTCATGCACCTCAAAATTTGTCAATGTATCAACTCTCACATCCTCCTCTGAGTTAAAAGTTGGTTGTGTACTACACAACTCCGCTTCATCAATTTTTCTTTGATGACTGGCAATATATTGATCTAAGTCAGTTACCAAGTCCTTCGATCCTGGACAACTAAAATCAAGTTGTCGTATGTTATGACTAGCTCGTCGAAGGTCTTGCGCACTTTCTCTCATTTGATATATCATTTGCATCACCATATCTTCCAAGGAGAGACTTTGATGAAACTGTTGATTTCCTTCATGTTGAGGAACCTATGGGTGTGACATGAATCCAGAGAAGTCAGGTTGTGGCGATGCATAGTTAGAATTGTGATAATTCTCGTACAATGGATGATATGGACAATTGTGTGCGGAATGAGAATACTCTCCACAAACTTCGCAAACCTCGACCTGTTGCACAAAAGAACTCATGTTAAAATATTGATATCTATTATGTGACATACCTACCTCATTCACATTATAATAATGTGAGTTTTCGTATCGACCATAATTATGGGGGTAGAAGGAGTCCATCGCGGGGTTGACTTGCACTTCATCAGAGGAGAGGAGATGTTCCATCATCGAGATTAGTCGGTCAAGTTTCTGGTCGGTGGAACTTGACATATTGCCTGCATACATGTTAAGAGCAAGAGACTAGACAGACAAAATAAAATAAAAAAAATAAAAATAAAAATAAAAAATAAAAATAAAAATAATAATAAACCAAAGAAAGAAAATACCAATCCCCGGCAACGGTGCCAAAAATTGACGCGCGCCGAATACGTCAATAAAGTAAATTTTCCTAAACCAACTATTTTGTAGAATAGTGGCAAAGGATCGATCCCACAGAGACTGATTGTCTTTCTTAGGTTAAAACAACAAAAAAGGAAAATTGGGGTTTTAAAATAAATATTAATTTAACTAAATTAAATAAATAAATTAACTAAACTAATTTCTAAAATAATTAATTAATAATCAATTAACACCTAAATAACGCCTAAATAACACCTATATCTCCAGTTCCACAAATCAGAATCAAGATTCAATAGTAATCATGGTCTTCAATCTTTCCCAAAAAGTTATTAATTTAAATTCTCCTAAATTAGCTATAGAAAATTGACATCCGCCATAAATTCTTAGTTCCCCTAATCTCGATAGCTAGGACGTCCGCCACTAACTATTTCCCTAATTAATGTATAACCCTAGACTTCCGCCAATCAGGTTTAACACACTAACCGCAGTAATATGGATCTATGGGACCACTAATCCTAGATAACCGGATCGCGTCCGCTCCCGATTTAACCTAGATTCAATTGTTGCACATTCAAACACCGAAAGGGTTTTACGGCAAACGGGTGAATAGTTGTTACTTTATTAGTCTAAAAGCACAATTATACGGATACTAATATTCCAAATAACTATAGATTGTCAATCTAAAAGCATGCATTGGTCACATAAATACCATAGATCTAAATCATAATCATTAAATCAACAACAATGAAATAGGAGAAATTAAATTAAATTAAATAATAAAATATAAGATCTCACATAATATGCTTTGAATCCATGATCCCGACTTGCTTCCCCTTCGACTTAGGCAAGAAATTGATTACCCGGACATCATCTTCAAAAATCTATACTAAAAACTAATCTAAAATTATACTAATTAATTCCTATTCTAATAATACCTAGGTTCCTAATATATAAAAATACTCCAAATTGGTCTCGTATACTTATTTTAGGGGTTAGGTACGTGACTCGTGCGTCGAGGAGCACCGTAGGGGTGTTTTTGACTTGAAAAATCGACTCTGCCACGTGTCTGCACGTGATTGGCTGTATTTTAACACCGCGCTGACGTGTCGCGCTATGATAGGCTGCCGCCTGCTGTCATCGCTGATTTGTCGCCGCTCCATTCTATAGAAATCCGCGCTTTCTATTTTGTGTTGGTGACTCAGCGCCACGTCAACGAGCTGCGCTGGACGAATGGATGATCGCCACGTGGTGCACTGCTGGAGCGGAGAGAATCGCGCGACTCGCGCGATAATCTGGGAGTGTGTCCTGTCTCGCATCTCGAGGCCGATCGATGGAACCTGAAACGTGGAGAAATAAGGCGGTGTTGCTTCTCTGATGACGTGGCACGCTGTGATTGGCTGGAACACCCTGTCCGCTATTCAACCCACCGCGCAACGCGTATTTCGAGGCAAATTGTCCGGCATCCGATCACTGCAAGTAAATACTCAATTTTGGTTAATTTTCCGCCACGAATTCAACCGCACACTCCGTTTCACCTAAAAATGACTGAAAAATATAATTAAATATATATTTTAAATACTTTTAATAATTAAATATACTAAAATAGACTATTAAATACCTATAAATACCGACTTATTAAATACCCTCAAACTTAGGACTTTGCACGTCTCGAGCAAAGGTGTAAATGACAACACAACTAAACTAGACTCCTAATATAATGATGCACTGACTCAACTAATCCTATACCCAACCTAAATTCATGGAATTCCTTTGGTTTACATAGTCACCAAATTAACAAGTAACTTAGAAAATTTCAGAGTTTTGATATGTCGAGCCTCGCAACCCAAACACAATTAAGATCTCACTTTCAAAACATAGAATCGGTCAATACAAAGGCAAATAACTAATCACAAATTTTATTAGTCTATACATTCCAAAGACGCAAGTTCAAAATATTACTTGATATATTGAAAGTACTCGAACTAAATCTTTTATTTGAGGAGTTTTACGACTTCCGCCTTTAATCATTTTTTTCATTTTTAATTTATTTTATTCTCCAATTTTTATTTTTTTTCAATTTAATACGGTCCCTGCTCCATTTCCTGCGGACCGCTTTTCTCACTTTTTCCCACCACAAGTTTCCCTGCTCCCTTTTTTGTGGAAACTTGTAGGAAACTCTACATTAAGAAAACTCCTGTTAGTACTTCTCACTTTCACTATAATCAAGCAAATCTACCAAATATGGGTCAAAATAATATAACTTGCACAAATTAGACCTTCTACTCATTTTCGTTATCTAGCACTAGGTTTAACCATCATCTAAGTCTCTAATCATGAAATCATAAAAATGCTGAGCTATTGATTGAGTGTTTCTCCTAATTTTCTCTAAGTTTCAAGTTAAAAAGGCAACTGTAATTTACTCATCCACAACCAAAGGCATGAACAAAGTTCGGGTGACTCTAAAATAAATAAAACATACTAAATATATACATGAAAGTGTATCAATTCCTGATGAAATGAGAATGGAATATGAATAGACAAGTAATATTCCTCATTTTTGTAAAATATTTGTAAAATATTTTGGATATTTTGGGTTGAGCGATTCACTTATGATATATATAAATATTCCTCATTTTTGTTACCTTATATGCATGCGATCATGTTTACTGACTTTCCACACTTACAATTGTCTCAACTCACGTGTTACTTATCTTAAATTGCTTATTTATTTAATTATTTGCATTGCAATAGTAATTAAGACTTGCGAATCTATTGGGGCATGTGCCCTAGGCCAATTTTATGAACATTGTCATTTTGGTTAATAAAATAAATGATCTCATTTACTGTTCATTATTATAATTGGTTTGCATGTTTACATTATAATATGACCCATGGATGTTTATTTAAACATCATAAATGTCTTTAGTCGATCATTATACTGGGAGCTATAATGAATTAAGACTAGTGTGTGTCTTCATTGATGGTCATGTGATGATCATAAGTATAAAAATACGAATCAAGATAATGAGTACCTATTAAGGAGCAAGGTACTGGACTGACTCCCTATGATAACACCACATGGATTAAGTCATAGGTGTTACTCATGATAGGCATATCATTTAATCCTTTGACTTGATATTACATTCCAGAGACTTCAACATTAGGATTCTAATTTTCTTGACACAATCAAATATTATCTTTAACATGATGATTATAAAAGTTGTGATTGGTTATTACGTAAATAAAGTGTGAAGATGTGTAATTGAGATAGAATTTGTTTCTCTCATTTAAAGAGATATGTTAGTGAAGCCCTTAATATGATAGACTAAAAATGGCCAAGTCCAAGTGGATTGATATGAACAATGTCACTTAGATATTTTTAGTCTACTTAGACATTGAGACTAGTACGATTGAACATTAATGGTGAATTTTTTGTGCCTTATGTTTAATCAAAGGATATCGTACGACAAATAGATATGATATACATTATCGATTAGGTTATATCAATTTTGATCTTCATGCAACTTGGGTAGTCATAATGCCTTGCTAGAGACTGCTTATGACTCGTGTACCAAAATAGTTTAGGTTCACTGCCAACGTTGCATGAACTTACAGGGTCACACACAAAGAATGATTTTATAGGATTATAAATGACTTAGAACAATGAATTTTTCATTATAAAATCCGTAACATAAAAGGTTCTTATGATGTGTCATATTAATATCACTTTAAATAAGGGTATAGTGGTAATTCACTTACCTGGCTTTATACAAGGGTTGTATAAATAGGCGTATTAAGTGAGTTCACATAAAAGAAGAAATTAGGACTGGAATTTGTTAAGTCTATAATTATGCATTAGTTAGGCTAGTATTTTACATAATTTCTGACTCTAACTCTTTATTTTATGGTGACAAACTCTCACTTTTGTTTATTTTAAGTTTTGAGACTCGATGTGTGATAAGTCGGTAATTATATAATTTTAGTAGTATATTTTAATATATTTAGTATGGGAAAGTCTTTAAAATATATATATCTAATAATACTTAATTCTCATTTTCAGGTTATAAGGAGTGCGCAGCTGAAATTAGGTCAAAAAATGATGTAAAATGCAAAAAATGTGTTGCACAGATCCCAAAGCAGTTATGCGAGGCTCATAGGGTTGATGTGACATGGGAACATGTGATTGGATGTGTGATAATGTGGCGTTGCTTGATTGATTGAGTGATGTGTTCTATGGTGTGTTTGTATGGCTCATGCAAAAGTGGTGAAGTAATGCTCCTATGCGGTAGTGTACAAGATACCTAATGTGCACCCTTGAATAACTCTCTCAAATTCATTTCAAGATACATGCTGAAAAGTTCATGAAGATCAAGTGAATCAGATCAGTCAACTCACCCAATGGAGTCAAGAATGTGTTACGTATAAGTGGTTGAACAAAGACCACAAGTTTGTCATCAAGATGCGTGCAGATGAAGATGATAAAGTGCAAATAAATAGGAATTAAAAGGAGAATTTAAAGAGCATGGGATTTGATCCTACTCTTTACTAAGTCGTTCTAGAGAGCCTTATCCAACTAGGCTATATTGCCTTGTTGGACTGAAACTGCAACTATATTAAGAGAAGGGAAAACAAAATAAAGGGATATGTAAGGAGTGGGGATCGAATTCGAGTCCCTATCCAGCATGATAGAAGCGCTTACAAACTCGGCTACTTGACTGCTTATGCATCCAAATAATAGAAATTATATATATACTAAGAACGACGACTTTGACCAAGAATAAAAAGATCAACCTGAAGACCAAGCTTATTAAGAAACCAAGCTATTCTAGTCTATCTAGAATACTCCTGAGAGCGATTCTGAAAATCAGAGATAAGTTTAAATAGAAGCATAGGCCTCCTAATTGGCTCTTCTTTTGACCTCTCTATTGCTTTACTTTTATTGTATTTGATATTTTCAAGATAATGTCCGGCTAAGCACTCTTTCCCTAGGTTAGAGGTGAAGTAAGTCCTAAATCTTCGTTGATAATATGACTTGTAAGATTTTTTATTTAAAATTTAAGTTATTTCAATTCTTTCTATTTTATTTGTTGACATTTTCATGATTATGGTGCAAGCTTAGGGTATGTAATATGGCCATTGCATGATTTTATGTAGAAGACCAATAGTTAGTCAAGACAATCATATCCATAATTGTACGGTTGGACTAATAGAAATGACAATCACTCACCCTTTTGCCGTTAAAACCTTTCAGTTTTTGAGTGTGCAAAAAATAAGTCTAAGTTAAACTGGAAGAGACGTGATCTGGTTATTTAAGATTAATATTCCCATAGATCTTTATGTGGTTAATGTGTTAAACTTTATTGGCGGGATGTCTAAGGTTATGTGTTGACTAGGGAAGTAGTTAGTGGTGGATGTCCTAGCTATCGAGATTAGGAGAATTAGGGATTTCTGACGGATGCCAATTTCCTACAGCTAATCTAGGAGAAATTGAATAATCTTTTAGGAAAGATTGAAAACCATGAAATGCTATTGAATCTGGACTTGGACTTGTAGGATCGTAGACCTAAGCATTTTCTCTCATTGAATTCATTATTGCAAACTTTGGTTTCATGTAGTTTTAATTAATTGTTTTCTTAAAATCTCTAAAAACCCTAGAATTTCATTTTTCCGATGCGGTTAGAGATGTCTCAGTTACGGCGAGTATGGAGGATAGACTCTCGGTTCAAGAGACACTGATGGCTGAGGTATTACGGCTACTACTCGAGCAGACCGCAAAGATCGAGGCACTCATTTCGCCTAGGGAGCCGATGAGTCATGTGAATCAGTATCGGCGGGGACCGCCGTTATTCCAAAGGGTACCCTGCACACCGCCTGGGGGTAGCGGCAGAGGCACCTACAGAGATAGCTACCACAGTTGTTGTTCTTTTGGAGTCGAGATAGCTACCATAGTTGTTGTTCTTTTGGAGACGTCGACTCTTACGCCTCCACACTCGACGATGGACCGGGTTACTGCCACCCCCGCTGCTGATACCAGAGGTGAAGTTATTGAGGGAGTTGATAACCATTTTGGGTTATTTATTGACACGCTCGACACGTGACCAAATCTTAGCGCTGTTGTCGAGGACTTATTCCTTTATTTTGAGTTTATTTATTTATCTATCTAGTTCCTGTCTCCAGCATATGTTTGTAGGTAAATCCTTAGTAGCCTCTTACTCCTATAATTATGGTCAATTTTAAGAGTCACACTATCATAGTGTGAATGGGTTAGGTATGTCAACTTATGGACATAATTTTTCTAATTGGTCTTCTAATTTGGATCAAGTCGAAGTTTATGGATAGTGTGGTGATTCTACTCATTCCACCAATGCTTGCCCTTACAATTACGAGTATGGAAATTATCGTGAGGGGAGCTATGTATCGCCACTACCATACTTCTACAAGTTCATGCCAAGTTCACAGGTTCCTCAACAAGAGGGACATTCTCTTGAAGAAATGTTGAAAGACAATCCCAATTAATAAATAGTTCCATCAAGACAATCTACGCCATAAAAAAAATGGAACAAAATCGGTAAGGGATGAATTCAAGTTCTCAAAACATGAGAATTCTAATTAGTCAAATTAATGCTATCCTTGATAATTTAATTAAAGAAAAAAGTTCCTCGAGCCTATACATTGTGATCAAGAAGAGGATGCGAGTGCGATTACATTGAGAAGTGTTGAGGAGGACGAGTATTTGACTAAATTGAAGGATGAACTTGAAGTTTTACCATTGGAGCCGAACGTTATAATTGCAGATTTTCATGAAGAAGAAGTCGAGATGAAAATTGAAGTCATTTTGAAAAGGCCATATGAACCATATGAAGAGAGCAAGGAAGGTCAACCTTTGGTGTTGATGAATCTACCTCCTGCTTCACGCATATTTGTGAAATTTGAATCTAGGAAGGAATAAAAGGGCAGTTGGAAATTTTATGTTGTGTTAACAATTGTGCATTAGACTGTCAATACTATATGGAGTTTGATAAGTGTTTAATTACACTTTATATAAGGTTAGTTTAGTAATCTATTTAGTATAACTATCCCAAAATAAGCTCTAATTGATGATATTTATGTATTTTCAGGCATACAAGGTATAAAGGAGATAAATGAGTGATATCATGATGAAATGTAGAGAAAAAGCACAAATACACATTTGACACCTGTGGGAGGAAAACATAAGGCGTGGGAATAGAGTGCAAGACTTGGAGAAGGTTTAAAGACCAAGAAATATATTAAAGACTAATAGAGTATGAATTGGTGTTAGTTAGGTAGAGTTAATGGAATTATGTCAAAATGCAGGCCATTAGATTAGTCTCGAGAAACATGTGTATATAAAGATCAATTGTTATTAATCAACCTTATCTTTATATATAAGATTGGATAGATCAACTCATGGAATCCATTTCATTTCCATAACTTAGAAGCTAAGGAAGTTGGAGAAGAAGAAGTCAGAGGAATTGATGAGTGTTTTGGCTGAAAAACTTAGGGAGATCAAGGAGAGTTGGAGCTCAAACAAAAGTGTCATCTAGGTACACATCTCTTTATTTCAAGTTGAAACCAGTTCTAGTTTTTAGTAGTTTTCAGAGGCTAGATGGTTAAGTATTTGCAATTGGCTTATATATATTTGGATTCCTCATTTTAAGCTGATAATCTAGCTATTAAGAAGTTCTTAATTTAGTTTTGAAATAAAAAAGATATGAATTTTTGAAATTGTAAGACCAAAATTGAAATTCTGCATGTTGTATTATGAATCAGCCTATGTAATCAGGTCATAACTTGCCCATTTTAAATTGAAATGAACCCAATCATGTCGCATTTGAAAGCTAATTCAAAGTGGAACAACTCTATCCTACTGGAACTTTGTAATTCAAATGTTTTCATTTTCAAAAGTGCTATACTAATAGGTGATTGAATGCATTACAAGATTTTTGAAAGTAAAATCTTAAAAGGCATAACTCCCAAATTACTTATCCAAAAGAGTTAATCTTTTGGTATGTAGTTATTTGATATGTTTGAGAAAAAATTACAAATTTTGAAACTATAGATTGAGAGGAATAAATTTTCTAAATCAGTGGGTCGGATTAGGTTTCAATTTGAGCTGCTTTTGGTATAATTAGGATATCGTTTTTGTTTTAAATCAAAATTTTGCAAACCAAACCTTTTCGAAAAACTAAGATAGACACCAAAAACTTTGTATTGAGGGAAGATTTTGAGATCTAGACAATTTCATGCCTATAATTGCGGTGCAATACATGACAAAAATCTCAATGTTATTTAGTCTTAAGGGGTTGTTTTGGGTTAAAGGCTCCTAAATTTATTTAACCTGACCTAAATCCAATTTATTCAGATTAATTTGATATCAGGAACCTAGGGAAGAGTCTCAAGAGTTCAGATATGAGATTTGGGGTATTGGGAGGCCGGTAAAGCTAGTACTTTACATTGCTTGATGTGAGTATACTAGTTGATTATTTTATTTGCATTTCATATACACTTTGTGCTTGTTTGTTGTAGTCTATATTGACTATATCCAGCATTGTGCTCTCATATCACGAACTTATTTGACATTGCTCATTTGTTGAACTTAACTTTCATGATATTATGATGAATTGAATTCCTTTGAATCTATCTATGTGCTTTATGTGATTTCTTACTGCTTCACAATGAAAATAGTGTAAATAGCATGCTATTAGGAATTGTGAGTTTGTGAATGACTTTATGGACTAGTATTCTTTGGGAATTGTGCTTTGGAGCATAACCAAGCCTTGGAATCCTCAACGATTCAATTTCTTGGAATTATTAAGTAGTTGTAGAATCTAGAGTCCATTGCACTTTGATAGAGTTGATCGACACATGGGGTTAGAGTCCCTAGGAATGTTGGCACTCGCTACTATGACGCGACACATGGGGTTAGAGTCCTCAGGGTTGTCAATACACAAAGGTTAAAGCCCCTTGTGACAATGGGGTTAGAGTCCTTAGTGATATTAGACTATGTAATGTCACGCACGTCCTTTAGTGACCTTAAAGGCTTCAATGACACATATTATGGCTGATTGGATCTAGATCATAACTATTTAACCTCGTATCAGTTTCACTTGCTTAATCGTGGTATTTCTTGGAATACTTCTTGTACTAGTATTTCCTTATTTCATTATTCTTTTAAATACCATTTAGTGTTTAGGAAATGTAAATGAATATGTCAATAGGGATTACTGTTACTTTTTGTACCCACCTTCCTTTTTATGGCATTGGGTGCAGAGTCATCGACGAGCAGGCCCGACAAAGAGAAGATCAAACCAACAACGTATTTCTGCATCGACTTTTTTAGGTTTTGATATTTTATGTATTTTATAGTTATGTCTTTTGCTACATTTTGGGGTTGTAAATTGGGTTGAGTGTTTAGTTCCCTGACTAATGATGACCATCACATTATTGATATTTTCCAGTTTATTATATATGCATGTGACCATTGTTTCTTGGTTTTTTCACACTTAGGATTTATTTATGTTGCTTCTACATAATCTGTTAAAACTTTCGCAAAACCTTATAACTCTTAAAAAGTCTTAATTACTTTGAAATCTTGTAATATGTTGACAGGTGTATTAGTTATCCTAAATGCGTATATCAAGGATTATAGGACAAAAGGCTGACTAATACGTGATTAAGTCCTACGTGGCTAGGACTTGGACTTAATTATAGGATTAGGTAGAGCGGTGCCCTAAATTAGTGAAGGGGTTGCCACTATTGGTATCAGAGACAAGTTCTTGATAATACATCATACATTTGAATAAGACACAAACCTTAGATGTGGAAACCAGATGGTCATTGCCTAGAAACCATTGGTTGGGAAGTGGGTGAAAGTGAGATTGGGATTTTTTATATGTTCATGTTAGTTTCTATATGTATATATATGCGTTATCTACGTAGCTATTTGTGTCATGAGCATCGTCAACTTGCAAAGCACGACGGTAGGTTGATGCAAGATCGGCGATTGCGGCAGCTCCAATGGTGCAGACTCTTCCAATCGTGATTGCACCAGTAGTAAAGATAGCTATTGTTGTATTGTCCCCCATGACCACATCTTCCAGCACATCAATTGAGGTCCAGCTTGTAAGGACTTCATCAGACTAAAGCCAGTCTACTTTAATGGAGTAAGGTACTTTGAGAAGATTGAGAAGTGAGTACTATCTCAGGAGAAGCTTTATAGGATATTGAAAATTGAGGATGTGTACCATTTCGGTGATGGAATAAGGCTCGATATTGAATATAGTGTTGTCAGTACAAGCGCCAAGATACTTGGTGAGATATACGAACGCGCTCTGTCACACGAGTTCTCATTGAGGGTATAATTTCAATTTATGGTAGAGATTCATATGTGTTATTTGATTCTAGATCTATCATATCTTTTATTGCTAGTCGCATGTTAGGCATCCTAAGACTGACACCCATTAGGCTTAAAGTACATTTGATCCTTAATAACACAGATAGAGATAAGGTTTACCCTAATAGCTTAGTTGAGAGATGCCTAGTTGAGATAGATGGAGCAAAGTTGCTTGCAGAACTTAGGGTTTTCAAGGTATTAGAGTTTGACGCATTATTAGGGATGGATTGGCTAGCAGCGTATCATGCTCATATTAGCTGTTTCAATAAAGTAGTGATATTTGAGATCCCAGGACATTTAATATTTACCTATAGAGTCAGTACACAGGAATTAAGAGGCACGAGAGGATCACGAGCAACTCCTCAGAGACATGTTGCAGACTTTGAGTGAGCACCAATTGTATGCCAGATTCTGTAAGTATGAATTTTGGCTTTCAAAGGTTCAATGTTTGGGGCACGTAGTGGGAGCAGCAGGGATTACAATGAATTTGATAAAAAACCAGGCAATTATGGATTAGTCGGCACCGACGTAAGTGATAGAGATCAGGAGTCTTCTAGGTTTGGTAGGGTACTACCTCTAATTTGTGAAGGATTTCTCAAAAATCACATTACCGATTACCAGATTGAAACAGAAGGACATCACTTTTTAGTGGATAGAGGCTTGTGAGCATGCGTTTAATAAGTTGAAGAGATTGTTGACTACTACACCAGTGTTAGTATTGCTAGAGGCTAGACAAGGATTCTTGGTGTACACAAATGTTTCTCATATGGGTATAAGTTACGTGTTGATGTAAGGAAGTGGTACGGTAGCTTACGCCTCATGACAGTTGAACGTTCATGAGAAAAACTACCCCACACATGATTTGGAGTTGGAAATAGTAATTTTTGGCACTAACGATTTGGAGACATCACTTGTATGGAGAGAGACTCACACTCTTTACTAATCATAAGAGTCTAAAGTATCTTTTCATACAAAATGAGTTGAGCATGAGACATCGTAGATGGTTAGAGTTTCTGAAGGACTACGACTTTTCTTTAAAATACCATCCAGGAAAAGCCAACATAGTCGCTGATGCATTGGTATGAGACTGACTAGTGGTGCCGAGGTTGTGAGGTGTCGTATGATGCTTGAGTATGGTTTACTTTAGGTAGCAGTGATAGTGAGTCAGGTAGAGGTTCATACCAATACTCAAGTGATGACTTGTGCACAATGAGTGTCAAAGTGTTTTTTAGATACAATGAGTTAGCATATAATATAGAGTGCACAGACTGGGTTGAGACTTCGATTAGTGTATGAGATATAGTGGAAAATTGTGGATACCTGAGGTGCGAAAGCTGAAAGATGAGACTTTTTAGGAGTCACACCATTCCTGATTCAAAGTTCATCTAAGCAGGACCAAAATATAGTATGACACGAGGAGACATTTTTGGTGGCTTGGGATGAAGGTGGATGTGTTTGAGTTCATCAGGAACTGTAGGACTTGTCAGCAAGTAAAGGCTAAGCATCGCCAACCTAAAAGGTTGCTACAACCTCTTCCCATCCTATGCTGGAAGTGGGAGGACAACTCGATGGATTTTGTAAGGGGATTGCTGAAGACCGCCAAGAGGCATGATTCTATCTAGGTGATCGTTAATAGATTGACAAAGTCTACACGGAGTACCATTGACTATAACAATTGACATGGATGCTATGCATACGTCTAGGATGTGGTATGGTATCCAGGAGCAGTATGGTACGTGCCTACAGTTCAACACGACTTTTTATCCTCGGACTAATGGGCAGACTGAAAGATTGATTCAGGTCCTTGAGGATAGTACACGCTTGTGTGTTGGAGTTTAGTGGATTTTGGGAGGAGTACATATCATTTTATGCATTTGCTAACAACAACAATTATCAGACCAATATTAAAATGGCGCATTTTAAGGCTTTGTATGGCAGACTGTCTCACTTGCCATCTTGTTGGGTTGAGCTAGAGGATCGAGAGATTGTTGGGTTTGAGATTCTTGTTGACCATACAGAGAAGGTCAAACTCGTCCGTCAAAGATTCAAGGTGCACAAGATAGATAGAAAAAATATGCAGACAAGTATCACTGTGATCTTACGTACTCCGAGGGAGCCTATGTCTATTTAAAGGTTTTCCCTCGGAAGGGTCTTCAAAGATTTGGGGTGAAAGGCTAGCTTGCATCGAGATTTATCAGACCATTCATGACTAAGAGATCGGTCAGGAAAGTCGTGTATGAGCTTGAGCTGTATCCACAGATGTAAGGGATTCATCAAGTCTTTCATATATCGATACTTGAATTAGCTGAATCGAGAGCAGTTGTTCAGTCGACTGTGAACTTGAGTCATATAGACCTGAGGCGATGATATTACTTATTAGGGGCAACCTATTCAGATCCTGGATCAGTGAGTACAATAGTCGATGAACAAGTCTATCCTAAAGGTTCTCATGAAGTGGCAGTTCAATGATGATATGAAATTCGCTTGGGAAGAGGAAGACTATATGTTGGACATGTTTCCATAGCTTTTTGAGTCAGGTATTAATCCTAACCTAAATCTTCACTTCGAGGATGAAATCTCCATTAGTTGGGAAGATTTTTTACAACCCAAATTTCTAATCTTGTTTATTATCTATAATTAGGATTATTGACTCATAATGGGGGACCCGCACCGTGATACGTACACTGATCGAGGCGAGATGGTTGAGGTATATGTTAGATTTGTTGTGGTGTGTGCTTAGTGTATTGTATGTGTGTAGACTAATAAGTCACTCCTACTTATGCATAAGTGTCGCGATGTAAGTAGGGATGTACCTCGAGATGCATGTCGATGTGAGACTGGGGTAGAGAGTGATGAGGTAAATTGGTTTAAGCTTAATGTAGCTTAAATAGTAGAATTAATGTTGCTATAAGTGATTTTATATTAAATGTAACCTAAGTTAGCAAGATAAAATAATAGACATATGATGTTCCTTAAGATACTTAAGGACATATCAAGAGGCTAATAAAGTATGGATTGGTTAGGTAAAGTTAATGGAGAGTTAGTGGAATTGTATCAAGATGTAGGCCATTATATTAGTTTCGAGATACATGTGTACATAAAAATCAATGGTTATTAATCAACCTTATCTTTATATATAAGATAGGATAGATTAACCCATGCAACTCATTTCATTTCATAACTTAGAAGCTAAAGAAGTTGGAGAAGAAGAAATTAGAGGAATTGATGAGGGTTTTGGTTAAAAAACTTAGAGAGATAAAAGGGTAGATGGTTAAGTATTTGCAATTGGTCTATATATTTGGATCCCTTATTTCAAGATGAGAATCTAGCTATTAAGAAGTTCTTAATTTTGTTTCGAAATAAAGAATATGAATTTTTGAAATTGTAAGACCAAAATTGAGATTCTGCATGTTGTATTATGTACCAACCTATGTAATTTGATCATAACTTGCTCATTTTAAATCAAAATAAACCTAATTAGGTGGCATTTGAAAGCTGACTCAAAGAGGAACAACTTTCTCATACTAAAAACTTTGTAATTGGAATGCTTTTATGTCCAAAAGTGCTCTACATATAGGTAATTAAATGCATTACGAGATTTTTGAAACTAAAATTTTAAATGGCATAACTCCCAAATTACTTATCCAAATGAGTTGATGTCTAAATATGTTGTTATTTGGTATGTTAGCTGCCTTATGAAAAAAACCATGAATTTTGAAACTATAAATTGGGATAAATAAATTTTCTAAGTTTGCGGGACGGATTAGGTTCCAATTTGAGCTATTTTTGGTAGAATTGTGATATCTATTTCATTTTAAATCGGAATTTTGCTAACTAAACCTTTTTGGAAAGCTAAGATAGAGACCAAAAACTTTGTACAAAGGGAAGATTTTGAGATTTGGACAATTTAATGCCTAAAACTCCGCTGCAATACATAACTAAAATTTTAATTTTGTTTAGTCTTAAGGGGTTGTTTTGGGTCAAATGTTTAAACTCATTTGACCTAACCTACACTCAATTTATTTATAATTTGATATCAGGAACCTAGGGAAGAGTCTCAAGGGTTCAGATAAAAGGTTTGGTGTGAGGTTAGAGTCCCTAAAGATATAACGCGACACACGGGGTTAGAGTCCTTAGGGTCGCGATACACCAAGGTTAGAGTCCCTAGTGACATTGGGGTTTGAGTCCCTAATGATATTACATTGTGCAATGTCATGCACATCTTTTAGTGGCCTTAAAGGCTTCAATGATGCATGTCACGACCGACTGGATCTTGATCATAAGTATTGAGCCTCATGTCAATTTCACTTGCATATTCGTGGTATTTCTTAACATATTTGTGGTACTAGTCTTTTTTTTATTAAACTTATGCTTTTAAATACCATTTAGTATTTTGGATATGTGAATGAATATGTTTACAGGGTTTACTTTTGCTTTTTATACTTACCGTCCTGTTTATGATGGTAGGTGCAGAGCCGTTGATGAGCAGGCCAAGCAAAGAGAAGATCAACGACTTCCTCTAAGCTAGCTGCGAACTTCTATACCAACATTTTATAGGTTTATATATTTTGTGTACTTTACACTTATGTCTTTTGCTACATTTTAGGGTTGTATATTGGGTCGAGTGTTTAGTTCCCTGACTTATAGTGACCATCACACTATTTATATTCCCCACTCTATTAAATATATACATGCGATCGTTGTTTCCTAGTTTCCACACTTAGGATTTATTTATATTGTTTCCACATAATTTATTAAACTCTTAAAAAGCTTTAATTACTCTAAAATCTAGTAATATGTTGACATGTGTATTGCTTATCATGAATGCATATATCGATGAGCATATGATAGAAAGCCTGACTAATACGTAGTTAAGTCCTACGAGGCTAGGACTTGGACTTAATTATGAGATTAGGTCAGGTGGTGCCCTGGAATTGGGGAAGGGGCCGTCACAAAAACATATAAAAAGGTTGAAGTTGTGGCAACGCTGTGGCTTAACACACACAACATACGTCACTTATTGACAATGTCGAGACATAAAAAATAAAAAGCTTAGAATCCTAGTTAAGTTGGAATTATTAATTAGGGTTTCAAATTGTATTCTTAGGAGTATAAATAAGTATTAAATCATGAGAAACATATAAATTACCACCAATTATGATAGAATAACATAGAGTAGAATAGTTTACATTGTTTTAAGTATTAAGAAGAGTCTTGGAGGAGAAGACATTGAAGAATTCTGTTGTGGTTATTCGATTTTATTTCCTTGATTTAATTGAAGTTATTTCATTTAATCTTTAATTGCAATGAATACCATGAAGTGTATGTTGATTTCAATGATGAGTGAGTAGCTTGTTTATCTTAGGGATCAATAGATCCTATGGTATGAATGCTATACTAAAGGAGGTATAAATGAATTATAATGATGAAAAGTACAAATGTTAGAATTTGTATTGATTCTATACATAATGCTATGAACATCTTGATCACGTGTTTGTTGATTAGAGGTTTTAGAAGTTACCATGGCCATTTGAGCTTTAAAGCCGGATATGGATAATACAACCGTAAAATAATATCGATAGATAGTTATTGATTATGGAGGAACATATAGTAAACTTAAGTTGTTATGAATCTAAAGATTTTGAACTTGATGATATCTGGAACTTACAACATTCACACTGATAGGTGGAGTTCTAGTTTGCAAATTAGGATCTTTTCCAACACGATAGTGAGTTGAAGTGAATCTTAAGGAAATATGCCTATTCTAATTGAACATTTCACAAACATAATGAAGACGAAGGAAATGAGATATGAAAGCATAGTAATTCATTACTTAGGTGAAGTTGTGAACTAAGAGTCTTCTTAATATAAGAGTACAAGTTATTTTACATCGTTTTATAGAGTAGAGTAGTTTAGTTAAAACCAACTAAAAATAGATCTTCTTAGCAATATAGTGAATTTAACTAAGTGAATCGTGTCTATATAAACCTTTCCTTGAAGACGATATCCACAATCAACATTAGTTGATAACATTATTACTACAATTGAGCCGTTATACTTGCAGTTTCACGATCAGAGACTTATTTTTTAGAAATCCAAGATGAACTCAAAACTTAGAAGGAGGGCATGCCTATTTCATTGCCTAAGGCTACGGTGATTCCATTTGTTCGTGATCTCTCTAAGTTAGTGGGTGATATGTGATCTTTCAGGCCAAGTTGTTAGGGCATGTGCCTTAGGTCAATCTACAAACATTGTTTATCTTATACTTTTAGTTAATAAAATAAAAGTTTTCATTTGCTATTTTATTATAAGTGATTGCATATTTACCTTATGATAAGATCCATAGGTATTTGTTGAAATATTCTAAATTTCCCTAATCGGTCATTCTACTGAGAATTATAATGAATTAAGACTAGTGTGAATCTTGATTGATGGTCATGTGATGATTATGTGTATAGGGATGCGAATCGAGATCGTGAGTACTATTTAGGGAATAAGGTACTGGACCGACCTGCTATGAGAACACCACATGGATTAAGTCATAGGTGTTACTAATGATATGCATATCATTTAATCCTTCAACTTGATTACTATAGACTTCAATATTAGGAGCATGGTAATTTGACATAATCGAACGTTGTCTTTAATCGGATGGTTATAAGGAATGTGATTGGTTACTGTGAGAATAATGTATGTATGTAATCAAGACAAAATTCTCCCCTTTCGTATAAAGAGAGATATCAGTGGATCCCTTGATATGTTAGATTTTTAAATGGCCAAGTACAAGTGAATTGATGTGATCAATATTACTTGGAAGTTTTTAGTGTACCTAAAGATCGAGACTAGTACGATTGAACATTAAGGGTGACTTTCCATGCCTTATGTTTCGCACGACAATAAAACACGATATATGTTATTCATTATGTTGTATCGATTTTTGATATTCATGCTACTTGGGTAGTTATAATGCATTGCTAGAGATCACTTATGACTTGTGCATCAAAATGATTTTTGTTCATCACTACATCGCATGAATCCATTGGGTCGCACACAAATAATGGCTTTGTGCAATTTCAATTGGTCTAGAGTCATGAATTTTATATGATAAAATTCATGACATAAAAGCCCTTACGATTTGTTATATGATAACTTATTAATAGGGGCATATATGTAATTTGCTTGAACTACATAAATACAATAGTTGTGTTACGAATATGTTTTTTAAGTGGGCATGTCTTACACATATAAATAAAGGTTTAAACCATAAAATGAAAGATGATTTCGTTTTGCTATTTTCCAGTTTTCTGAATTTTAGGAGAGAAAGAAAAATGTTTTCTATCACTCTTGAGGCTAGCACTCCAAATTGTTGTCACCATTCATGTGTGGATTTGCGATAGAGGATGCGCAATTGAACTTCTTAGAGATTGAACAATCAGAGAAGGAAATCACATATTAAGGTACGATTTACTTTTGTAGATCTAGTTTAATAGACCTTATTTCTTTCCTGTAGGAGTTTTTCAAATATTATTTTAAATGTTTCGTTGCGTATGAACCCCAAAGCCTAACACAAGTCTAGTCAATGACTTAAAATAAAGGCTCTTGTTGGGAAGCAACCTAACCTTATTTATTTATTTTCATAAAATTTTTCCACTTTAGTCTAGTTTAGTTCCATTTAGTATAGCCTAGTTTAGTTTACTTTATTTCAGTTATTCAACCATTTTAGCTAATCCCTAAACTCCATTTATTAATTTTTGCAGGTTAAGGAAATTCTTGAAATGAAGGAAGGAAAGAGTACCATATGTTGGAGTTAGGTTTGAATTTCAATTAAATTTTAATTAACATGATTTGAGTTGTTATTTTTGAAGGAAACTAATTACTTGCTAAGACTTATTCGTTTTGAGACTTGTTTGGAAATAAAAAACTAACTTAAATTGCTGCATTAGTGGTAAGTCTTTAAGTAGAACCCGAAACATTAGATTTGATTTTCACTATTTTGTTGATTTTACCCCTTAGCTGAGAAATTTCGGGCTTGCAAAATTTAGTTGAAACTTTTTTAAGTCAATTCATCGATTCATCAGTTTTTACTCTAATCATGTTATTGTTTCAAGTTTTTTAGGAGAAAGTTCAAAATTGTTTCAAAAACTTCAAAAATTAGACGATTCATTAGCGATGCCAAATTAACTATAAATTGCTGGAAAAATTGGTAACAGACTGCAAAAATATGAGAATTGATGCAAAATGAATCATTAGCGATGTGAGATTACTCACGAATCGCTAGAAAAATCGATAAACCACTGAGACCAATTTTTTAAAATTTTCCAACAAATCCATAGAGATTTAGGAAATGACCTATACTCGCTACTTAAATCGGCGAGGCATTGAAATGTGATTTTTCCGCTTTTCTCATCGATGCCTCTGCGAGTCCTTATTTAGTCAAAATCATTAGCTAAATTTTTATGTTTTCTAAATCTCAAGGCAACAAACACAAAACTCAAAACAAATTCTCTTCTATCACTATAAACATTATTTCCACATATACATAATAAATATATAGTTTTTTAGAGCCTAAACCTGGAATTGAGTGTGTAGATCAATTGGCGCATGAAATTAGAGTTTGAAACATTTGTATGAGATATATTACTTTGAAGACTTACTTCTATGACAATAATTACTCAACCAAACTTAATTTGGTTTTAAGACTTTGATTTTTGGAAATAGAGTTTTCATGACTATTTAAGAAGTTTTTCAAAACTTTTGAACTTAGTGATTCTTGAGTTAGAAAATATCTAGAGATTATGGATAAAAAGTCTTGATGATTTTATTTTAATGAATAGGTGTTGAGATGATTTTTACGAATGTTGGACTATGTTGATTTATTAATGGAGACTTTTGTCAAAAGTTGGGATTTGTAAGTTATTATTGATTGCAAACTATTTTTTGATGATTGTAAGATTGTCGACAATAAGTTATGGATTTTTTCGTAATTGAATTCCAATAATTTGATGGATGAATCACATGGTAATGTTTTCTTGACTACTTGAACAATTTGAAGTTGATTTCTTTACTCACATTACACACATAAGCATCACAAATAATTTCATACCATCAAAAATACCTATGAAATTTATATAGTTTCTCTAGTAGTTTAGGTTTTAGAGAGTTTTTGTCATTGCTATCCTGCGATTATACATTAGATTGTGTTATCCATTACTATATTGTGTTATTTCTATGTTTTATATGAGGTATTGTTTTACTCTTGACTCTTAGTTGAATCTCAAGGACAAGGTTCGTGTTAAGTTTGATGGACGGTATGGTTTGAAAAAGATTATGGTTTGTGGTAAGATGGTTGTGTTACTCTATTATATTCTTTTCTTATCTATCTGTCATTATTGCATTACTATAATTTCATGCATGCATTTTGTTTCATTTTGTTCATGCATTTATCTATTGTCAAATTTTTCTTTTTTTTAGGAATGTTTTATGCATTTAGATTGCATTTTAGGATCATTTTATAGCATATAAAGTATTACCCGATGATAACTAATATAGTGGTGGACAATTGAAGCTAAATGTAAATAAATGTTATCATTGAGATACAATACCTTAGGTAGAGTTCATTTTGATTAAATTTCTACAGAATCCAAAACGGGTTTGCATACCAATTCAATACTGAATTTCAGTTCTAGACAAGTTTGGGGGAAGTAGGCAATGCTTGTAAAAAAAGAATAAAAATAATATATAAACATAATTGGAAAGAATAGTTGTTTAACTATAGCGAAAGTGAGAAGTGCTAACATGAGCTTTTCAAAAGAAAAATAAAGAGTCCCACAGGCTCCATAGGAAAACGATCAGGGAACCTACTGGTGGGAAAAAGATGAAAAAAATATTCCAATAAAAAGCAGTATCCAAAGGAAAATGGAGCAGGGAAACAGATGGAATAAAAGAAAAAAATATATGAAGAATAAAAGAGTAGTTAAGTACAGTTTCCTTTTCAACATTTCAATTCTTGAATACATCTTGTTTATTGATATCTTATTGACTCCCGATTATTTGCGGACTATGTTAGGGGAGATTGGTTATATAAGTTATATTTGTGGAGTCTTTAGTATTCAATGCTCTATTCAGAGATTTAATCTTGACTTTGCTTAAATATTCTTGTATTGATTTGGTGAATCTAAAGATTAGAAGATACCACTAGTCATTATCTAGCTTTAGGATCATTTGATTTGCATTGATTAGTAAAATCATATAAGATAGTTTACTTTCTTATGTACTATGAATTTTTAAGGTTGCATTATTAGGAGTCAAGTTGCATTAGTATGTCTTATATTTCATTTGCTCGGGACATGCAAAGTCCTAAGTTTAGGGGTATTTGATAAGTCGATAATGATATACTTTTAGTAGTATATTTTAATATATTTAGTTTGGGAAATTAATTCTCTAAAATATATATCTAATAATACTTACTTCTCATTTTCAAGTTATATGAAGTGTGCGATTAAAATCAGGGAAACAAATGGTGTAAAATGCATATATAATAGTCCTATATAGGATTTCCTAAAAAACTTGTTGCACAGATCTCGAGGCGGTGATGCGAGGCCCACAGGCCGATTTGACGTGATGGTTATGTGACAACATGTGATTGTACATGTAATGATGTGGCGTTGCTTGATTGGTGGAGTGATGTGTTCTATGGTGTGTTTGCATGACCTATGCAAAGGTAGTGAAGTAATAATCCTAAGTGGCAGTGTGCAAGATAGTTAATGTGCATCCACGAATAATTCTCTCATATTACCCTCAAGATACTTGCTAAAAAGTTGATGAAGATTAAGTGAATCAAATCAGTCAGCTCACCCAGTGGAGTCAAACCTGTGTCACGTAGTGGTTGAACAAAGACCACAAGTTGTCATCGCGATGCGTGTAGATGAGGACGATAAAGTGCAAATAAATAGAAATTAAGAGGGGAATTTGTAGAGCATGGGATTTGATCTTGCTGCCCTGTTGGATTGAAACTTCAACTATATTATACATTAAGCCATAAGAGAAGAAAAATGAGAAAATAAAAGGATGTGCATGGAGTGGAAATCTAATTCGAGTCCCTACTCAGTTCGACAGAAGCTCTTACAAGCCCAGCTACTTGATCACTTGTGCATCCAAACATCAGAAATTATATATATATATATATATCAAGACCAACAAATTTGATTAAGAATAAAAGACCAACCCAAAGTCCAAGCTTATCAAGAAATCAAGCTATTTTAGTTTATCTAGAATACTTCAGAGAGCATTCCGAAAATTGGAGAAAAAGTATAAATAGAAGCATATGCCTCCTAATTGGCTCTTCTCTCGACCTCTCTATCTCTTTTCTTTTATTATTTTTTATGTTCTTTAAGATAATGTTTGGCTAAGCACTCTTTCCTTAGGTCAGAGGTGAAGCAATTCCTAAATCTTGGTTAATAGGATGACTTGTGAGATATTTTATTTATAATTTAAGTTATTTCAATTCTTTCTATTTTATTTGTTGTCATTTTCATTATTATGGTGCAAGTTTAGGGTATGTATTGTGGCCATTGCATGCTTTTAGGTGGAAGACTAATAGTTAATCAGGACAATCGTATTTGTAATTGTACGGTTAGGATATAAGTGACAATCACTCACTCATTTGTCGTCAAAACCTTTTGGATCTTGAGTGTGCGACAAATAAACTTAAGTTAAACGGGAAGCATACGCGATTTGGTTATTTAAGATTAGTATTCCGACGAATCTTTATGCGGTTAATGCGTTAAACTTTATTGGCGGATGTCTAGGGTTATGTGTTGACTAAGAAAGTAGTTAGTAGCAGTGTCCTAGCTATCAAGATTAGGAGAATTAGAGATTTCTGGCGGATGTTGATTTTCTATAGCTAATCTAGGAGAAATTGAATTAATAATCTTTTAAGAAATATCAAAGACCATGACATGCTATTGAATATTGATTTGGACTTGTGGGACCGCATACCTAGGCTTTTTCTCATTGAATTCATTCTTGCAAACTTTGATTTTTAGTAGTTTTAATTAATTGTTTTCTTAAAATCTCTAAAAATCCCAGAATTCCCTTTTTTATATAACTCAGAGTAAACCTAAGTCCTTGAGGTTTGACACCTTTTCTTATAGCTTGCACAAACTATTGATGGAATCGATAACCATTTTGGGTTATTTAATGGCACGCTCGACATTTCATCAATGTACGAATATGGAGTGAAACTTGGATCTTGTAATGATCAAGGAGAATGACTAGTATTGGCAAAACTTTGGCGAAGTCCATTTTGACACAACTTCAGTGTTTCTGGCATAACTTTCTCATTTCAAATCCAAATGACTTGTTGTTTCTTCCATTGGAAAGTAGACTCAAAGATGAACATTTTCATCTCTAGGCTAAGTCTGATTTGGCCTCTAAGTACCTCAAAATTGCGTTGCAAGTTGATGTAGATTTCTTTGCCGCCACTGCCATCGTTCATCACCAAAACGCCTCCCACGACATGAAAATAGGCTGAGAGCAATCAAAAAGGCGTCACGACTCATACCATCAATTCATAATGGTGGAGTCTCTCGCGACGTAGATCGTGCATTTTGATTCTCTTGTATTTTTTAAATTTTTTAGTTGAGAGCGAATTTTAAGGGTTTCATATAAAGAAGTAACTCGTGTTTTTTAGTTTTTTCATCCTTTGTTTACAAAAGAACTTGAAGAATTTGGGGTTTTCCATTATCATGTCCAACAAAACTCTATTAATTTAGACCAGAGGTAGATCAAACAACTCTTTTGGCATCAAACCTTTTGTGACCTAATTTAATTTAATTTAATTGCTTTTCTTTGATGTTCTATTCTCTTTGGTATTGCTGGTTAAACTTTGATTCATTCTAAAAGGACTTTGCATGTTCTAGGTGGAAACCTATTGCTATTGAGTGTACGCATCTGTACTTGTGCAAGAAGACTCATATAAGTGTCGATTGACCATACTGATTAATTTGACCTTTTCAAGACCAATCAAGCACCTTAAGGAACTAGGTTAAATCGGATGCACTAGTGATCCAATTGTCTTGGTTTACTATTTTCATAAAACCCATTGCAGTCATCTTTTTAAACCTAAGGCGAGTGAGTCTAGGGTTATACGCTTGACTAGAAGAGCAGTTAACGGGTGCGCCTTAGCTATCGTTTAGAGGAAAATGAAGAACTGGGTGCTCGTTTAGTTCTGTAGCTACTTTAGAATACCTTTGGATTGGATACTTTACATAGATCGATGACCATAGAGTTTGAATATGCTGATTGAGGAAGTTTGAGATACCGAAGGTCTAACTTACTTTTCTTTGATTGATTTCTTTATAAAGTGTTTTAATTCTCTATTTTTTGGTGAACTCTTGAAAACAATATTCTCAATTCCCTTTATTCACTTTCTTATTTTCTAGCCTAAGTTGGGAACCCTTGGTTTTCGTTGATCAACCCCATGCTTGCCACTATTGCAGTATTTGCAACACATTTGGTAATCTCATCAGGATTATATGTTGACGCATTTAACATGACAAGTCAATAATTAGACATGTTTTGTAGTGTAATTTATGTTGCTTTTAGATATAAATGATGATATTACATAAGGTATTCTCTTGTTTTTGTGATTTTAGGATTTAATTAGGAAAAATGAAGAAAAAGAAGAAAAAGAGGAATAAAAGCAAAATAGTCAGCTAGTGAACAATACCAGCGATACAAGATTACACATGAATCGCTATCTAAATCGGCAACCAATAAAAGTCAGCAATTTCACAGTGAATTGAGGAAATACACAGGAATCGCTGGATGAATCGGTGGAGCACAAAAAGCTATTTCCCGTGATTAACTCATTGATTTTTGAACAAATTGGACTCGTTGAGGAATTGTTGAGGTCAACGAAGAGTTTTTTAGATAAGAACGAGGAATTTGAGTTTATGGATGATATGTATACTTATGAAAACTATAAATAAGACCCGAGGGCTTCGAATTTACTCTTCCTAAGACCTATATTAACATTTATTAGTTTTAAAGTCTTTTCAATTAGGTTTTAGTTTAGTTTATTGTTCATTACTTTGAAGACTTTTAAGAGATTCAAGAGAGGTATTTTACATTAATTTCTTTTATTTATTTATTTATTGTAATGTTTATTACTAGTATGTGTGGGTATTTTACTATTCTAAATAATACTTTGGACATGATTGTAAACCGTTCATTAGTTTAGTCATAACATAAAGTTTTAGGTGCTTAATGCATTAAACCAATCACACACGTCGATCAGGGTTTCAATAAGTTGTTTAGTGTGTTACAATTAATGATTCTTTGTATTGAGTGCATAGTGTCTAATATAATTCTTAATATAGATTATCTAAATCTATGTCTATGATTATTGACAATAATAATAGAAGTAGTAACTAGGATTAATCTATAGGGCATAAAATTACCCAAGTGGATGTTATTGGTAATTGTGTTCTAAGTTATTTAATGACTAGCATAATTCTGGTTTTTATTTAGTTTGGATTAGGAAGACTTTTATTGAGTGTTAACGATATCGTATTTTATTTTATTGCGTTTTATCCAATAAGTAAAGTTACAATGATGAGGATATGACTTATTTCCATTGAATATAGAAAATTTGATGATTTGCTAAAGGCTATCAACCTATTGTGATTAGAGTTTAATGATTTAAGATCATTATATAAATATAACGATTTGATTATGATTATGCTTTAATGAAAATGTCAAGACATGACGGTTTACATATCATTGTCTAAGATATATTGTTTAGATATTTAATTTATATTAACTTATTGATAGTTTGTTTGAAATGCATTATATTAGTTTATTGAATTTAAATTGCTTATAATTTAATTATTTTAATTTATTGATTCTTTTGTTTTTAGATTGATAGTGTTTAATTCCCATTTTAATTAGATTAGTTAAATTAAAGTAAATTAAATCTAATAAAACTTTAGGGTAGCCTTAATTCTGAAGAGATTTGTAAGATCCATATGGAAACAATATCTTATCTACTACTACTACAAATAATAGAAAAATAAGAAAAACTATTGTGCACACAAGACATGTGTTACGACAAGCGTCAAATTTTAGCGCCGTTGTTGGGGACCAAGTCCTTTTTACTTAGGTTTTTCTTCTTCCTTTTTTGTGCATCACCTTTATGCCTTAAGTCTTCTTAGATCGAAGTCCACTAGATCTCCACTCTCTTTTTATCCGGAGATCGAAAAGACTTTCTATCGGCACTCGAATGAAACAATACAGAGGAAACAATCCACAAAAGTCCAACCGAGCGACGGAAATCCTCTCCAATGGAAAACCATGATGGACTTCCACTAATTGAGAGGTGGAAGGAACACCAAGATGCTCATCTTCTACATTTAGGAGCACATGACGCGCCACATGCTCTAGTGGCACAATAAAGGCTTGTCGTACCTTAATTTCAACCATTCAATCAACTAATGGTTGATCACGCTCTACAAAAGGCATAAGCACAACCTTGGACACATGATCAAGCCGACGATCGCATTACCATAGGGATGGCGAATGATGAGATATCGGATCTCCTTGCTCATCAACCACACTACATCACATTCCTAATTTATAGGAGCAATTTTAAACTCAAATTCAATTTTATAAACCTTTTTCCCGTCTTCCATGAAGTGGATCGTGAGGATCCAGTTACATTCATTAAAGATTTCCACTATAAACGTATGACAATGATTCCCCTTTGAGTCAACGAAAGCGAAATCAAACTTTCTACTTTTCCTTTTTGCTTTAAGGATAAAGCCCATGATCGACTCTTCTACCTCCCCCTTTGGTTCCATCACAAATTGGAATAATAAGACTTCTGCATTCTTGAAAGAACACTTCCCTAAATCTCGATCTTCCCAACTCATTGGGGAGATATGCAATATCAAGATGAAACGAGGCAAATATGATGATAAGGATATGACTTATTTCCATTGAATATAGAAAAGTTAATAATTTGCTAAAAGCTATCAATCTATTGTGATTAGAGTTTAATGATTTAGGATCATTATATAATTATGATGATTTGATTATGACTATGCTTTAATGAAAATGTCCAAGATATGATGGTTTACATATCATTGTCTAAGATATATTGTTTAGATATTTAATTTATATTGACTTATTGATAGTTTGTTTGAGTTGCATTAGATTAGTTTATTGAATTTAAATTGCTTATAGTTCAATTATTTTAATTAATTAATTTTTTTTTTAGACCGATAGTGTTTGATTCTCGTTTTTAATTAGATTAGTTAAATTAAAGTGAATTAAATCCAATAAAACTTTGGGGCAGCCTTAATTCTGAAGAGATTTGCAAAATCCTTATGAAAACAATAATATGAAAATATTAGAAACTATTGTGCAGGCTGGACACGTGTAAGCTTTTGGCACTGTTGCCGGGGATTTTTAAAATAATCTCTTGGAAACCTTCTTGTTGAATGTCATAATATGGATGAGACGAGGAAGAAATAACTTTTAGGAAAACTGATAGGAATGTCATGGCTTATGAATCTATTTATATAACTTTTACAACATATTTTCCCAAATTCGAATTGAAGCTTGGATTCATAAATTCTTTACCATGTTTCTATGGTGAAGATAATGAAGATGCTCAAAAGTTTGTTAGGGAGTTTGTATACAAAGTAAGCACGTTGAAACCTAAGGATATATAAATAGATTATATCAAATTAAAAGCTTTCCCTTCTGTGGTTAAAGACCAAACTTTAATTAATTATTTTACCTCTCTCAAAATTTCATAACCAATTGGTCAGAGATGTTACAAATTTTTCTTTATCTATATGTCCTAGTAAGACAAACTCATTTATATGGAAAAAATGCTAGGATGGAAATTGGAGAAACTTTTGATGAATTTTGGGATAGGTATCAAATATTGATTTCATTATGTCCAATGCATGGATTTACAAAAAAACTTTAAGAAAATATTTTTATGAAGGATTAAATCACTTAGGACTAAGATTCTTAGACATGGTATATGCAGGGTCTTTGCTCGACACAACACCAACTTTAGCAAGAAAAGCTATAAATAAAATAGCTAAACAATCTAAGCAATATGGTGAGAAGAGTGAATTAATCAAGAAGAATCTAAGTGAAATGAATAGAAGGACATATTAGACATCAAACGATAAAATGTATGAGCTAAAAGCCATGGTTGAACTATTACTAAAGGATAGATCAAGCAAAGTAAAACCTTGTATTTTCTGTAATGAAATAAGTCATTCTAATGATGAATGCCTTTTAAGACAACATACCAAAATAGAAAAAAATAATGCTATAATGAGCCAATATGATGGATTTGTTAATCCCACTTATAACTTTAATAGTTATACAAATTACTCAAAACCAAATGTAGGTAATTGTATTAATAACGAGGGTTATCAAAGGTATAAAACATCGAATAATTTAGAAAGAAAAAAGATAAAATAATTCAAACATTACAAAATGATATGACCGAGTTGAAAAACCAATTGAGTTAGACGATAACACAAATGAGTGAATTTGTAAGTCATTGAAAATTACCATCTCAACCTTATTCTATTTTATACAAAAAACCACCAGCCATAACATTAAGAAGTGGTAAGCAAATGGATGAAGCTAAAATACCAGACCAATTAGTTTCTAGAAAAGAAATGGAAGCATAATTAGAGAAAGAAATTGAAGTTATAAGTAATAGGATTCCGGACGAAAAAGGGTGATGAACTTAATAAAGATGAACAAATTAATATAAAACCACCATTCCCTCATCGTTTGGAAGATAATACAAATGCAAAAAAATTGAAGGAATAAAAATAAATCTCTGATACATTAAAGAAAATAGTAGTTAATATACCTCTATCTGAAGTTATTCAAAATGCACCTAAGTATTAAAAAATTATAAAAGATTTATGCACTAATAAGATTAAGACTAATGAAAAGGTGAGTTTAGGAGAACAAGTATCATCACTAATTCAAAAGAAATTACCTCCTAAATATTCAACTTTGAAATATTTTTCGTTCCATGTACAATTAAAAATATAGGAATTTCGAAAGCATTGTATGATCCAAGAGCCTCTATACATGTTGTGCCTTTATCTATTTATTTACAAATGATGGATGTACATTTAGAAGAAACTGGTATTATTGTACAATTAGTAGATAGATCCACTATTAAATCGGTAGGGTTACTAGAAGATGTATTGGTTAGGGTTAATGATTTAGTCTTCCCTGCAAATGTTTGTGTTTTAGACACAAAAGAAGATAATTTCAATAATATAACTTCTCTAATTTTAAGAACATTTTTTTAAAAAGCAAAATCAAATATTGATGTTTCAAATGGAACATTAACAATGGAAATAGAGGATGATACAATGAATTTTAATATATATGATGCAATGAAATACCAATGGGTGTCTATCCCTAATGCACAACAGATATGATAGATCTATTAACAAACAAGTTTTTTAGAAAAGATAAAACAGATAAATTGGAATTGGTAATAGAAGATTTAGAACAAGATGATGATAAAGATGAGAAAACAAAAGAGATAATAAGTACTTTGAAATCATACAATGAACTACCAAAACTTACTTATTACCTAAATTTATCTAGATCTCATTCAAAACTTTTACCTTCTACAGTTAAAGCCCCATAATTAGATCTAAAAACTTTATCAGATCATTTAAAATATGTTTATTTAGGGGACTATAATAATTTATCAATGATAATTTCTAATAAACTGATAAGTTTAGAAGAAGATAGATTAATAAATGTATTGAAAGAATTTAATGTAGTAGTAGGATGGATCATAGCTGATATTATAGGAATAAGTCTAGCTACGTGTATGCATAAGATAAAGCTAGAAACTGACACAAAAGCGTAGATTGAACCTGCCTACCATGGACATAGTAAAAGCTGAAATATTAAAATTATTAGATGCAGGTATTATATTTCCAATATTTGATAGCAATTGGGTAAGCTCAGTCTAAGTAATTCCTAAAAAGACATGAATTGTAGTAATAATAAATGAGCATGGACAATTAGCACCAACTAGAATCCAAAACGGCTCGAGCATATGTATAGACTATAGGAAGTTGAATGCCTGAACTAGGAAGGACCATTATCCACTCCCATTTTTAGATCATTTGTTAAAAAGATTTGCTAGAAAAAGTCATTACTATTGTCTAGATGGTTATTCAAGATTTCATTAAATGTTTGTATCCCTAAAGATCAAGAAAAAACCAACTGTTACTTACCCCTTTGGTACATATGGTTTTAGATGTATGCCTTTTGGTTTATGTAATGCTCCTGCTACTTTTTATAGATGTATGATTAGTATTTTCTCTAATTATGTGAAATTTCTTTATTGAAGTCTTCATGGATGATTTTTACTATTTATGGTAATTCTTTCAATGGATGTTTAGTGAAATTAACTAAAGTGCTTAAGAGATGCATATAAAAGTATTTAGTATTAAATTATGAAAAATGTCATTTCATGATAGATCAAGGAATTATATTAGGATATATAATTTCACATAAAGGAATAGAGGTAGATCCAGCAAAAACTCAAGTAATCGAAACGTCACCTTACCCCTCTACGGTGAGAGAAATACGTTCATTTCTTGGCCATGTAGGATTTTATAGATGATTTGTGAAATATTTTCTTAATAACACAAACTCTATGCAAAATTTTACAAAAGACGTTCCTTTTGAATTTGCTAATGATTGCAAGATATCATTTAATAAATTAAAGGATTCTTTAACAACCACACCTAGAGGTGGGAAAACCGCGGTTTGGTGGTGAAAATCATCAAACCGCCACTAAATCGAAGGTTCATAATTTGGCCGTTTTGCAAACCACCACCAAATCGCGAACCCTCTAAACCACAACCAAACCAACCATGTTTTGCACAGTTTGGTTGGTTTGGTTTCATTGTTTTTTTGCGACACATTTTCGGCAAAAAAGTCACACATTCCATACAATCCCATCTATAAAATATATGTTCATATATGACCATCCACAAAAAATACAATAATACACATGAACTCAATCAAAATTATGAGTCTAAGATCATTTTGAAAGTTACAAGAAAAGGCTTCAACTTTATTTCAATACATTCCAAGTTTAGGGGTGATTTTTGTTGTTTGGTGAATAGCAGTTTTTTGTAAATGAAAACCACCAACAAACCATGAAATTGTGGTTTTCAAGTTTTTTAAACCGCCCCCAAATCGCAAGTTAAAAAAACCAGACCAAACCATGCAGTTTGCAAGGTTTGAGCAATTTGTGTGGTTTTGTGGAGACCAATGCCCACCCCTAACCACACCTATAATTAAATCACAATATTGGTCGTTACGTATGAAATAATGTGTGATGCAAAATGCGATTGGAGTTGTTTTAGGTCCAAAAGTAGGAAAAGCTTCTCATGATATATATTATGCTTTTAGGACAGTAGATCCAGCCCAAAAGAACCATACCACTATTGAAAAAGAACTTTTAGCGGTAGAGTTTGCCTTAAAAAATCTTAGACCTTATTTATTAGGAACAAAAGTAAAAATTTATTCAGGTCATGCAACATTGTGATATTTAATGACAAAACAAGATGTTAAACCAAAACTAATAATATGGATATTACTTCTATAGGAACTTAACCTTACTATAAAAGATAAAAACGAAGCCAAAAATCTAGTAGCATATTATTTTAGTAGGTTAAAAAATGAGGAACCACCAATACCACTAAGGGATGAGTTTTCAGATGAACATTTGTATTGTATAAAAGGCTGATAGCCCATGGTATGCCGATATAGTTAATAATCTTACCACCAATAGGTTATCACCTTATTTTACGGAGCTCAAAAGAATAAAATTAAAAAAGACTCTAAACATTATTTATGGGATGATCCTTATTTATGGAAATCTTGTACCAACAAAATAATTAGGAGATGTATACCATAGTTGAAAGTACAATCGATCATATTTCATTGCCATACTTATGCTTATGGAGGGCATTTTGGTCCATGTAGAACTGCTTCTAAAATTTTAGATTCTGAACTTTTTTGGCCCTCTCTATTTCATGATTGTTTTCTTTATACAAAATCTTATCCAAATCACCTATGAACTGGAAACTTAGAACGTAGAAATCAAATGCCTTTACTTCCTATTCTTTTTTGTGAAATGTTTGATGTATGTGGTATAGATTTGATAGGACCTTTCCACCATCGAATGGTTATGTTTATATTTTACTTACTGTATACTATGTATCGAAATGGATAGAAGCAAAAGCTATTAAAACTAATGATTTAAAAATAGTGGTTAATTTCCTTAGATCAAAGATTTTTATAGTTTTTATAGCACCTAGAGCACTTATTAGTGATAGAGGTTCATATTTTTGTAATCGATTAGTTGCTAATCTACTTGCTATGTACAATGTCATACATAGGATATCTATTGCATATTACCCACAAACTAGTGGACAAGCTGAAACTTTAAATAGAGAAATTAAGTTAATACTAGAAAAGAACAATTAGTCCAACACATAGGATTGGAGTCTTATATTAGAAGACACATTATGGGAATAAAGAATAGCATTTAAGACGCCTATGACTCTTTATAGATTAGTATTTGAAAAAACATGTCATTTACCAGTAGAACTAGAACATAAAGCCTATTGGGCAATAAAAACATGTAACATGAGTTATAATGAAGAAAGAAACCAACATTAGTTGAGTCTTCAAGAATTAGAATAACTTAGGAATGCCACTTATGAAAATGCATCAATTTCTAAAGATAAAATCAAAACATTTCATGATAAGAAATTAGTTCCTAAAAATTTTCAAGTAGGAGACAAAGTTCTACTTTTTTGTAAGACTTAAATTATTTCCTGAAAGACTCCGTTCTAGATGGATATGACCTTTATGGTTATGAAATTATTGCCTTATGGTACAATAGAAATAGAAAGCTTTGAAATAGGAAAAATGCTTAAAGTAAACGGTCATAGGTTAAAACCTTATTATGAAAATCTTATTGAACAAGATATGGAAATCATCAACCCTATGCCTAAGAAACAAAGTCCGCAAAGTAGTGAAAAGTAGTTCAATGTTTAAATCAACGCGAGTGAAACCATTAAAGATGAAACAATCAAACTCTGGATGTATAAAATGTCGTGCAATAAGAAGAAGAAATTAAAGAAGCAGCAACCTGAAAAGCCATAACCTAAAGTAGCATAGAAGCAATCTGCGGAAGAAGAATTTACTGACGAGCAACTAAAACTTCAATATCTAGGATATTTGATTGAACTTTACAAAGATGATCCAGGAAACTTTTCCTCCACATGTTGATTAATAAATTCAATTTTTATGGCATTCTACTTAACATAGGAGCTAATATGAATATCTTACCAAAAAAATGGTGCATAAAGGCCAAGTTGAAGACTGATTTTCTACCACCTTTGGTTCTCAATAAAGAAAATGGTGATAAGATCTTTCCACTAGAAATGTCGATGAATGTGCCATAGTAGGTGGGATAGTTCATGTATCTTATAAACTTTTTGGTAGTACCACAGATTGAAAAAGGATAACGTGATATTGATGGGATAAACTTTTCTCAATAAGGCTGGAACAGTTCTCGATGTAGAAAAATGTATAGTTACGCTTAAGATGGGAAATGATTATATGCGTTTTCAGGTTTATTAAGAGATTGATGATTACATCAATGGCGATAATTATGATGATGGATATGAAGGGGAGGATTACAACTATGATGATTACCTTGAAGAGGACAACTACTATGAATTTGGAAGACCTATCGAAAGACGTTATGCAGATGCAGAGAATGATAAAAAAGCAAAGATATCAAGAATGATGAAGAACCTATTAATGTTTAGTTTGCCTCGCTCAAGTTGAATGACTAGTGAACTCATCAATCAAGTCGAGCCAACGACAGTAAACGAAAGTGCTCTATGGGAGGCAACCCATACTATATCTTTACTTTATATTTTAGCATTAAGATTAGTTAGTTGTTTTTATACTCCCTTAACTTTTGACTCTTATAATGAGGATATTTTAGGAATATAATTTTGAAATAACTTAATATAAGTGGGTTAATTGATCCAATGTCTTTCCGTATTAGTAGATTTAAGATAATTAGAATATTTAATTTCTTTCTCCTTTAACTTTCTTTTGGGATATTTCTAATTGAGAGGGGGATGATCGAGTTGTCTTTCAATTGAACTATATTTTTCTTTAATAATAGTAGTTTGTTAGCGTAGTATAATGTTTCCTAGTTATAAATCAGAATTTTATTTTAGAATATTTTATGTTGATTACTGATCAATCTTACCTTGAATATGAGTAATATGTGTGAAAATTAGTCAAATATTTGATGTATTAAAAAAATAGTAGAAATTGGTCAGCGATTTCCAAACGATACCAAATAACAATAGGAATCGCTTGGAAAATCGACAGTAGTTTGCATAATTTTTAGTGTAAAAATGGGTCAACAATTTGTCATCGATTCAAATTTATACTCGGAATCGCTGAGCAAGTCGGTGGACCACCGAGACCAATTTTCAGTGATTTAGCTGTCGAATAGTCAGCAAATCCACTTAAACTTTTATTCGTTGAGCATGAATCGATATTTTTAAGAACAAAACCCCAAATCACCAAACCATTAACCTTTTCACATCTAAGACCCTTGCACCAATTCAATTGTTAATCAATTTTTTTTTTCTGGATTCAACCTTTCGAAGCTTGAATTATAGCTTATTTAAGCGTATCCCACCTTGTTTTGGAGTGATTCAACCTTAGAAATTTCGAAATCAAGTTCATACAACCAAGTTTGAGCTTAGGTGGGTGTTTTTTGAATTGAAGCTTGGACAAGGAGTCTGAGGAGCTAATGGAGCATATTACTTGAGGGATTCACTTTCAAGAAGGTAATAAATAAATACTCTAGCGTTCTTTCGATTTCAATGTTTTGAAAAAATAATCAATTTTTGATGATATTGTCCATAAATGTGGTTTATTAATTTTTATTGCAAAATTGTTTTTGAAAAATGAGTTAGATACAGATTTTCAATTTGGGTATGGGTTTTCAAATGAGTTTAGGGGTTTTATGAATTTTTTCAATCTATACATAATTATGATAGGAATATGTCGATGAAATTATTTTAGACGTACTATTTTCAATTCTTTCGAGATTGAATGATAAAACCATTTCACAAACCTGTTTTCTATATCTTGATAGTTTGAAATTTTCAAATACAAGATTTCAATTTACCTATTTCATCAAAGTTGAGTATTTTTATGGTGGGAGGAGGTAGAAGACGAGGTAGAAGTAGTAATCAAAATAAAAGGAAGGGTAGTGCAAAAAAAATCAGAGCAGAAGTATACAGGCTGCCTAATGAATATTATACCTATCAAGATTAATCTTAGAGAACCTAGACCATGGAGGGCTGAGCTTAGAGAAAAATCTCCATTTTCATCTGATGAGGAAGAATATTTTGAGAATCCAGACCCTAATCAATTAGTGTATGATGATCTTTTGTTGTTTACGAGATGTAGAGCTCAGAGTAGGTACTATAATGATAAGAATAGGGTAATAATTCCTGAGAGGGGGTTCATTATTTGGAATGTGAGCAAGTATGAGGAAACGTTTGTGAGCATCATCAAATATGAAGGATAGAAGAACCTTTTGAGAGACTATGAGGGTAGAGAAAAAATAGAGGGTGTTGAAAAATCGAGTGTCAATTTTATGCGAATGGGCATGTTAGTAATGAATGAGATAAAGTAGTAGTGCAAGAGAAGAAAATCGATATTTCGCCCAAGAGATCAAATGGATTTTTCGGTCTACCCCCAAATAAATAAAAGGCGGAGGAGGACTACTCGAATGTCATTTATGTCTATGAGGAACCCTAGAGTTACTTTACTTTACCTTATAGTATTGGAGATACTTCCGAGAAAGGGATTTGTGCTTGATAGTGAAGGACACTCAAAGTTTATTAAAATCACCAATTTTATGAAAATCACAAAGTGTCATATTTATATTATAGATGCATGTTTTAATCTAACTAGGAAGTACTTTGAAGTCAAGAACCTTAAAACTGCTTTACTTTACCTTATAATAATGAAGAAGGGTTATATCAATATTGGGAATATTATATACAATTCTATGAAGTCTGCAATGAAGACTATGAAGATTGAAGGACTACTGTTCCCAATTTTGATCACTTAATTGTGTAGGCAAGTAGGGGCGGGTTTTGATACTAAGTTTGATGTATTGCCCAAGAAGATAATAAATGATGCAAGAGTGTAAAGAATAAAGAAAGTGGTAGGATACAATGACTTGGAAGATGAAAGAGAATCATTTTATGCGATAAATATGAAAGAAGCAAGAAAGCAGAGCAACAAAGAAAATAGAAGGAAAACAAAAGAAAAAATAGAAAATGATAAGATTTATGGCTTAAGTGAATGTGCCAAGTGTTGGTACTAGTTCGACACCCTTTTTGTCACATCTTAGGACGAGAGAATATTTTTGGACAATAGTTTCTTCACTTATATGTAGTCAAATCAAAATTCATCGAAATGAAGACATGATAGTTGCAAACGAGTGGACTTTACAACGTTATCATTCTATGTTGAAGAGAAGGCATGACAGTCGTTTACAACATGCGTGGAGGTGTGTCGATATTCCATTTTTGCATTTGCAATTTTCAACTGGGACTTACAACGCAACTGATAGTTATATTTCACAGCTTTTTATGGGAATGTATGAAGATGATGAAGATAATGATGAGTTTTCTTCTAGACACCACCCTGTGTAGTTTATTTACTTTTGTATGAAATGAATGAATGAATAATTGTATTTCTCTTGCTTTAGTTTTTGCTTATAAATGAAATATATTCCCTTTACATTCCATCCATTTGAAGTTTGAAGAATTGCATAATTGTCTATTTCATTACATTTTTAGGACACATCAATTCGTTTATGCTTTACGAGGTATATTTGTTTTGTTGAAAGCCCAACTTAATTTCTCAACCTTGAGGATAAGGTTTGGAATGAGTTTGAGGGTATTTTAGGTAAAGCATAACAAGCATAACAAATAAAGGAAGGAAAGAAAAGAAAGGTAGATGATCAGTTCATAATTGATCCAAATTCTTCAAAATTTCTTCCGAATTCAAGTAAGTATGAATTTCATTTTATTTTATTTTTAGTTAAGATTATAATATAATGGAATGAATATATAATAGATTTTGAATGGAAATGATATTTTTATTACCCAAGTCAATTCTATGATAGAAGAAAATAATTTTATACTCTTTTTGATAAACTTTACTAGTTGATGTATGCACTAGATTACCTTGTATTAGTTATGAGAATGGGTAGAAGATTGAAACAATAGTGCAATATGAATAAGATAGATTTCTAAGAATCTTATGATACAAAGGCTATTGATTAAGTATTTTTATAATATATATATAAAGTTATTATGCCACAATTGAAAGAAGAACTGACATAGAAACAAATGAATTTTATAATTTATAAAGAATACTTTCTTCAACTTTAGTGACAGTGAGAAGTGCCAATAAGAGTTACAAATATATAGAGTCTTAAAGATTCCACAAGAAATGGAGCATGGAATCTACAGTGGGAAAGATGTGAGAATATACATAAGAAATGATGCAAGGACTCAAAAGTTAGAAGTAAAAAAAATAGAAAATAAATAAGAAAAAGAAAAAAATTAGGATAAAGTAGGAAAAATGTGTTGGGGCATGTGCCCTAGGTCAATCCATTAACTGTCTTTATGAATACTTTTAGTTAATAAAATAGAGGATTTCATTTGTTGTTTATTATAATTAATTTGCATGTTTACATTATAATAAGATCCATGGGTATTTACAGAAATATCCTAAATGTCCCTAGTCGATCATTATACTGAGAACTATAATGGATTAAGACTAGTGTGAGTCTTGATTGATGATCATATGATGATTATACGTATAGGGATACGAATCAAGATCACGAGTACTTGTTAGAGAACAAAGTACTGGACCGACCTGCCATGAGAACATCACATGGATTAAGTCATAGTTGTTTCTCATGATAGGTATATTTTTCAGTCCTCTGACTTGAGATTACCAGAGACTTCAACATTAGGAACACAATGATTTGACACAATCAAACATTGTCTTTAACCGACGATTATAAAGGTTGTGATTGGTTAACTGTGTGAGCAATGTGATGAAGTTATGTAATCAAGATAGAATTTGTCCATTTCATATAAAGAGAGATATCCAGTAGAACCCTCGATGTGTTAGACTGTTAAAAGGCCTAGTCTAAGTGAATTGATATTGATCAAAGTCACTTGGATGTTTCCACTCTACCTAGAGATCGAGACTAGTACGATTAAACATGTTGGATGACAATTCCATGCTTTATGTTTGAACAAAAGGATATCATGTGACAAAAGGATGTTATATACACTATTAATTAGGTTGTATCGATTTGATATTCGTACAACTTGGGTAGTCATAATGTCATGCTAGAGGCCGCTTATGACTTGTATACCAAAATGTGTTTTGGTATACTGCCAACGTTGTATGAGCCTATTAGGTCGCACACTAAGAATGGTTTTGCGAGATTTTAAGATGGTTCGAAAAATGAATTTTATATGATAAAATTCATGACGAAAAACGTCCTTGTGGTGTATTACACTTATACTTCTTTAAGTAGGGGTATATGTGTAATTTACTTAACCGTCTATATACAAGGGTTGTATAAATAGACGCTTTAAGTTAGAATATACGTACGAAAGATCAAAAGGTCGAAACTCTATTTTCGTAAACTACTTAAGGTTTTTGGTATGCTCTGGATCGTTTTGGAGAGAAACAAAAAGATTTGATATTCTCTTGAAGCTAGCACTTCGAATCTCGGCCACCGTTCGTGTGTGGACCACTGGTATAGGGCGTTCGTCGTTGGCAACGCCTTAGAGATCGGTCAACCTTCAGAAAGATATATTGTGACTGAGGTATGATTAAGTTTTTCATGGTTTAAACATTTTTAATGGAATTAGATTCAGATTCTGTTGGGGTTTTTGTCAAAATTGTTTTGTAATTTCCTCTGCGCATGAACCCCAAAATACAACAGTGGTATCAGAGCCATCGAGTTCGATTCCATTAAATTCGTTGCATGTTTTCTTCTGATATATACATGATATATGATTGAAATCATGTTAATAGTTGATGTATATGTGACATACATAAGTTTTCTTTGAGATTTATTACCATGTTTTGTGTATATGATACATATATTCGTGATTTAATTGAAATCAGTTTCGTACATGCTTGTAACCATGTTAGGTTAATTCAAATAATTTTAATGAATTGAATTTCGTGTTCTGTGATCCATGACACCATTAGGTTTGATTGGGATAATAGTTCATGATTCAATTACATGTTTGTGATTATTTGGATGAGGACCGAAATTGCAAATAAATAATTTTCGAAATTATTTATTTATCTTGTTATATCTATTTTGTTATGAAGTTTCTATTTGATAAAGATAGATAACAAATTAGAATATGAGATAAATATCAAGAATCTTATTATTGGTGATATACTAGGATTCAAATATCTTAAATCCTAATTGGATTAGGATAAGATGATTAGTTAGATGTGGGCCCTGGGGTTAATTAAAATGTTTTAATTGACTTAATTTCAATAAATTAAGGGGTTAATTTATGATAATAAAATCAGCGAAAATTATGATTTTCTATAGCGAATTTTAATTTTCGGAATTGAGATTCGTCTTCTAAAAAAAATAAAAAAATTTCCAAATTGTTTAGTGATTGAACAAATCAATAAAATATATGATATTTTATTGTTTACATAAAATCACTAAAACTGAATAAAATCCCTTTATTAAATTTTAAGTCTCGTGCCATCCATTTTAAACACTTGTCAAGGCCTCGATCACACTAATATAGTTTCAGCCATAGTTGGGTGTATTGTGTTATCTTGGTGAGACAAGTTGGGTAAGAGTTACCTTAATGTTTAAAATGATCCGACTTAATAAAGCCATCAAAATAGTTTTGAGCTTAAGGCAAATGATGAGATAAAAACATGCTAAGACATAAGATGTCCCATATCTCATAAAAGGATCTAAAAATTACATAAGATATAATTGGTAACTGTTACCTCCTAAATAATCTAGTGCTGTGTTTCATGCCATAGCTGTCACAAAATTAGGTGAAATATGGATTTTAGTCCCCTAAATAAACAATATGTTTTAGGAGGGTTGTTAATTTAGTGAGAGTCTATTCCTCTATACTAAAATAAACTTTGCATAATCTTTATTGTAGATCAATGGCCTCTTCAAGTAACAATAATCCCTTGTCACTGCGATCCATCATTGAGAAGGATAGGCTATCTGGGACTAACTTTCTTGACTGGTTCAGAAACTTGAGAATTGTTCTTAAGCATGAACGCAAATTGTATGTCCTGGATGCTCCAATCCCTGAGGACCCACCCGCCAATGCTACGAAAGCTGTGAATGATGCGCATAATAAGCATGTCAATGATTCTACTGATGTTGCATGTATTATGCTGACAACTATGGTTCCTGAACTTCAGAAGGACATGGAACTAATGGAAGCCTACGACATGTCTATAACGCTGAAGGAAATGTTCCAACAACAAGCTAGGCAAGAAAGGTTCGAGACAGTCAAAAACCTACATTCTTGCAAGATGACTGAGGGTGCATCAGTTAGTCCTCATGTTCTGAAGATGGTTGACCAGCTTGATAGAATCGAATTTCCCATAAGCCAAGAGTTGGCTAAGGATTTGATCCTGAATTCATTACCAGAAAGTTACTCACAATTTGTGATGAACTACAATATGAATAATATGGAGAAATCAATTTCAGAGTTGCATTTGATGCTCAAATCTGCTGAACAAAATATCAAGAAACCCTATAGTAATATGTTGATGGTCTAAAAGGGAAAGGGAATGAAGAAGAAAGGCAAAGGCAAGGCTGTTGCTGCACCTGTCCGCAGAGCCTATGGAACAAGTCAAGACCCGGCCTGTTCCTGCTTCAACACACCCAAAAGAAAAGGAAGAAAATTGTCATTTCTGTAATCAAACCTATCTTTGTCATTGTCGTCTCGGGCACATAAATGAGAAACGCATAACGAAGCTCCATAAAGATGGACTTCTAGACTCATTTGATTTAGAAACATATGAAACGTGCGTATCTTGTTTACTGGGCAAGATGACTAAAAGTCCCTTTACCGGATACAGTGAAAGGGCAAGTGATTTATTGGTTCTAATACATACTGATGTATGCGGTCCTATAAACACAATGGATAGAGGAGGTTATCAGTACTTCATTACATTTACGATGATTTCAAAGAGATATGGTTATGTATATCTTATGAAACATAAAGCTGAATCATTTGAGATGTTTCCAAAGTTTCAAAATGAAGTGCATAATCAACTTGGTAAAACTATCAAAACACTTCGATCAGATCGAGGTGGTGAATATTTAAGCCAAGAATTTGATGATCATCTTAGAAATTGTGGGATTGTCTCCCAATCGACTCCACCAGCAACTCCACAATGAAATGGAGTTTCTGAAAGGAGAAATCTAACCTTATTAGATATGGTTCGATCTATGATGAGTCATGCAGATCTTCCATTATCCTTTTGGGGTTATGCATTACAAACTGCAGCTTTCACTCTAAATCGAGTTCCTTCTAAAGCGGTTGATAAAATACCATATGAGATATGGTACGGGAAGAGACCTAGTTTGTCTTTCCTTAAGATTTGGGGTTGTGAGGCTTACGTAAAATGACAAGTCTCACAAAAACTAGCACTTAAATCTGACAAGTGTTTATTTGTGGGGTATCCTAAGGAAACAAAAGGATATTACTTTTATAATCCTGCTGAAAACAAAGTGTTTGTTGCTCGGTATGGTGCCTTTATGGAAAAACAGTTTATTTCAATAGACACTATTGGGAGATAAATAAATCTTGAAGAAGTTCAAGAATCACAGATAAACACCGAACCGCTACTGAAAGTTCAACAACGTTTCAAACCAGTTGAATCTCCACAAGTGACACAAGGCCCACGTAAATCTAGTAGGGTAAGACATGAGCCAGAGAGATTTGGATTTCTTATTACTGATAGTCGTGATGTGTTAATTATAGATCAAAATGATCCCACCACTTATCAGGAGGCTATGTCTGGACCAGACTCAGATAAATGGCTAAGTGCCATGAATCCCGAGATGCAATCCATGTATGATAACCAAGTTTGGTACTTGGTTGATTTACCTGAAGGTGGTAAGACCATTGGATGTAAAGGGGTTTTCAAGAATAAAACTGACATGGATGGCAATGTGCACTTTTAAAGCAAGACTTGTAGCAAAAGGTTTCAGGCAGACTCAAGGTGTTGATTATGATGAAACTTTTTCACCAGTAGCTATGCTTAAATCCATAAGAATTTTAATTGCCATAGCTGCATATTATGACTATGAGATATGGCAAATGGATGTAAAAACAACATTTCTTAATGTAAAGCTGCTTGAGGATGTGTATATGACACAACCTGAAGGTTTTGTACATCCTGAGAATTCTAGGAAGGTATGCAAGCTTCAAAGATCCATTTATGGATTAAAGCAAGCTTCTCGGAGTTGGAATCTTCATTTTGATGAAGCGATTAAGGATTTTGGTCTTATTAAGAATGAAGATGAGCCTTGTGTATACAAGAAGGTCAGTGGGAGTGTAGTTGTTTTTCTGGTACTGTATGTTGATGATATATTTCTCATTGGAAATGACATCCCAACATTGCAAAATGTCAAGTCTTGGTTAGGGAAGTGTTTCTCAATGAAAGACTAAGGAGATGGAGCCTATATCCTAGGGATTAGGATATATAGGGATAGATCTAAGAGGCTAATCTGTCTAAGTAAGAGTGCTTACATAGACAAGGTGCTGAATAGGTTCAGTTCGCAAGACTCTAAAGAGGATTGTTGCTAATGTCTCATGGCATAAGTCTCAGCAAGACTCAATGTCCTAAGACAAATGATGAACGAAAGTGTATGAATAAGATTCCATATGCATTAGCTATTGGATCTATCATGTATGCCATGCTATGCACTCGACCTGATGTATCATATGCTTTGAGCACTACAAGCAGATATCAGTCAGATCCTGGTGAGAGACACTAGATAGCAGTAAAGAACATCCTTAAATATTTAAGAAGGACTAAGGAAATGTTCTTGGTCTATGGAGGTTTTGAAAATGATCTAGTTGTAAATGGTTACACAGATGCAAGTTTTCAAGCTGATATAGATGATTTTAGATCGCGATCTGGATATGTGTTCACTTTGAATGGGGGTGCGATGAAGTGGAAAAGTTCAAAGCAAGAGATCGTGGCGGTTCTACAATGAAGTTCTGAGTATATTGCGAATCCGATGCAAAGAAAGGAGGCGATTTGGATCAAAAGTTCGATTCGAACTAGGTGTGGTTCCAAATATTGCTAACCTTGTTTGTTTGTATTGTGACAATAACGGGGCAATAGCACAGGCCAAGGAACCTAGATCACACCACATATCCAAACATATACTCTGGCGTTTTCATCTCATCAGAGAAGTTATTGAGAGGAGAGACGTAAAGATTTGCAGAGTACCTACTAAATAAAATGTTGTGGATCCATTGACAAAAGCTCTTCCACAAGCAAAACATGATGGTCATGTTAGATCATTAGGCATTAGATGCATGTATGATTGGCCCTAGTGCAAGTGGGAGATGTTGGGGCATGTGCCCTAGGTCAATCCATTAATTGTCGTTATGAATACTTTTAGTTAATAAAATAGAGGATTTCATTTGCTGTTTATTATAATTAATTTGCATGTTTACATTATAATAAGATCCATGGGTATTTACAAAAATATCCTAAATGTCCCTAGTCGATCATTATACTGGGAACTATAATGAATTAAGACTAGTGTGAGTCTTGATTGATGATCATATGATGATTATATGTATAGGGATACGAATCAAGATCACGAGTACTTGTTAGGGAACAAAGTACTGGACCGACCCGCCATTAGAACATCGCATGGATTAAGTCATAGTTGTTTCTCATGATAGGTATATTTTTCAGTCCTCTGACTTGAGATTACCAGAGACTTCACCATTAGGAACATAATGATTTGACACATCAAACGTTGTCTTTAACCAGACGATTATAAAAGTTGTGATTGGTTACTGTGTGAGCAATGTGATGAAGTTGTGTAATCAAGATAGAATTTGTCCCTTTCATATAAAGAGAGATATCCAGTGGATCCCTCGATGTGTTAGACTGTTAAAAGGCCTAGTCTAAGTGAATTGATATTGATCAAAGTCACTTGGATGTTTTCAGTCTACCTAGAGATAGAGACTAGTACGATTAAACATGTTGGATGACAATTCCATGTCTTATGTTTGAACAAAAAGATATCGTGTGACAAAAGGATATTATATACACTATTAATTAGGTTGTATCGATTTGATATTCGTACAACTTGGGTAGTCATAATGTCTTGCTAGAGGCCGCTTATGACTTGTATACCAAAATGTGTTTGGTACACTGCCAACGTTGTATGAGCCTATTGGGTCGCACACTAAGAATGGTTTTGCGAGATTTTAAGATGGTTCAGAAAAAAGAATTTTATATGATAAAATTCATGACGAAACGTCCTTTTGGTGTATTACACTTATAATTCTTTAAGTAGGGGTATATGTGTAATTTACTTAATCGTCTATATACAAGGGTTGTATTAATAGACGCTTTAAGTTAGAATACACGTACGAAAGATCAAAAGAACGAAACTCTATTTTCGTTTTAGAAACGACTTAGGGTTTTTGGTATGCTCTGGATCGTTTTGGGGAGAAACAAAAAGATTTGGTATTCTTTTTAAGCTAGCACTTCGAATCTCGGTAGCCGTTCGTGTGTGGACTACTGGTAGAGGGCGTTCGTTGTTGGCAGCGCCTTAGAGATCGATCAACCTTCAGAAAGGTATATTGCGACTGTGGTATGATTAAGTTTTTCATGGTTTAAGCGTTTTTAATGGAATTAGATTCGGATCCTATTGGGGTTTTTGTCAAAATTGTTTTGTAATTTCCGCTTGCATAAGAACCCCAAAACCCAACAAAATGAAAGATGAAAAAAAAAAAGATGTTCTTAAACTATTCAAAGAAAAGACTTAGTTCAAGTGCTTGAAGCAAGGGTTGAGTGAACCATTTCTTAGTCTAAGACATTTTAAATGATATATTCATTGGTATTTTGGCAAAATTCCTTTTCATTTTGATTATGTTATTATCATAAAATATTTTCTAAAATTAAAAGTAATCTAGTGGTTTTTGTGTTTTTGAGATTCTATACTAGTCATCATAAGCTTGATGATTGTCAATGGAGATTGAGAAAACCTATATTGTGTGCTGGCCTTGGTATTGATTGAACTTTAAGGAATCCTATCCCTATTAGATAATCCAAGACGCATTGGAGATACTTCCGAGAACGTTATTTGCACTTGATAGTGAAAGAAACTCGAAGTTTATTGAAACTGCCAATTTTAGGAAAATTACAAAAAGTTGGAGTTATATTATAGATACACGTTTAAATCCAACCGGACAACACTTTGAAGTAAAGAACCCTATAACTACTTTACTTTACCATATAGTGATGAAGAAGGGTTATATTGATATTAGGAAGATTATACACGATTCTATGAAGTTTATAATGAAGACTACAAAGAACGAAGGACTACCATTCCCAATTTTGATCGCTCAATTATGTAGGTATGCAGGGGTAGGTTTCGATACTGAGTTCGATACATTACCCAAGAAGACGATAAGTGATGCGAAAGTATTAAAAATGAAGAAAGTGATAGGATAGAATGAGTCGAAGGATGAAATTGAATAATTTTATGTGATAAGTGTGAGAGAAGCAAGAAAGCAGAGCAACAAAGAAAATAAAAGAAAAACAAAAGAAGACGCATGGAAAGCAGCAAGATTGATGGCTCAAGTGAATGTGACAAGTGTTGGTACGAGTTCGACACTATCTTCGCCACAGTTTAGGATATGAGGATTTTCTCGAACTATTTTTCTTCACTTATGTGTGACCAAACAAAAACTCATCGAAATGAAGAAATGATAGCAACAAAGGAGTGGAGTTTACAATGTTATCATTCTATATCTGAGAGAAGGCATGACAGTCGTTTGCAAGAGTTGAGGAGAAGCGTCAATATTTCATCTTTGCAGTTGCAATTCCTAATTGAGACTACAACCCAACTGATAGTTATGTTTCACAACCTTCTGCAGGAATGGATAAAGATGATGAAGATAACGATGAATTTACTTATAGAGACTACTATGTGTTGTTTATTTTCTTTTGTATAAAATGAAAGAATGAATGATTAAATGTATTTCTCTTACTTAAGTTTTTGCTTATGAATGAAATATGTTCTCTTTGCAGTCTATTCATATGAAGCTTGTAGAATTACATATTTCTCTATTTCATTACATTTTTATTATACATCGATTCATTTATACTTCACAAGGAATATTTGTTTTGTTGAAAACCTAACTTAATTTTACAACTTTGAGGACAAGGTTTGGATTGAGTTTTGGATTATTTTAGATAAAACATAACAAGCATAACAAAGAAAGCAAGAAAGAAAATAAAGGTAAAAGAAAAGTTCGGAATTGATGCAAAGTTTAAAATTTTGATATGATATTCAAGTGAGTTGATGAAAATTTTCAAATTTCTTTCTAATTCAAGTAAGTATGAATTTCATTTTACTTTATTTTTATTTAGGAATATAATATAATTGAATGTATATACAATAGGATTTTGAATGGAAGTGATATTTTTATTATGCAAGTGAATTCTATGATAGAAGGAATCAATTTTTGATAACCTTGTGGATTAACTTTACTATTTGTTGTATGTTCTGGATGCCTTGTGTTAGTCATGAGAATAGGTAGAAGATCCAAACAATATTACAAGATGAACAAGACAAGAGAAAACGCATCCATAACATACAACAAATAGTAAAATTAATCCACAAGGTTATTAATTAAGTATTTATATAGCATATATATAAAGGTATTATGCCACAATTGAAAGAAGAAATGAGTTAGACACTAATGAATTTTATAAGTTAGAAATAATAATTTCTTTAACTTTAATGGATAGTGAGAGGTGCTAACTAGAGTTAACAAATGTATAGAGTCCTATAGATTCCTTAGAAAATGGATTAGGGAATCTATAATAGAAAAAGTGAGAATGTCCACAGGAAATGGAACAGGAACTCAAAAGTCAAATGAAGAAATATATATAATAAAAAAAATAATTAGGATGTAGTGAAAAAGTGAGAGAAGAAAAAAAAGGAGGATGTTCTTAAATTCTTCAAAGAAAGATTTAGCTCGAGTGCTTACAACTAGGGTTGAGTGAAGTATTTCTTAATATAACATGTTTTAAATGATATATTCATTGATATCTTGGCAAAATTCATATTGATTTTGACTGTGGTGCTATTATAAAGTATTTTCTAAAAGTTATGATTAATCTAGTAGTTTTGTGTTTTAATATTCTATACTAGTCATTTTAAGTTTGATGCTTGTCAGTGGAGATTGAGAAAACCTATATTGTGTATTGGCCTTGGTAATGAACTTTAAATTCCAAGGGGTATTACATTAGGTGGTTGAACTGTCATTAAGGGATGGTTCATTTTGTTTAAATCATTCTATTCTATCATAGCTTCTATTTACTTGTGGGTGATACATTTTTATTTGAAGACCACTTCTATTTAAAAATTTCTATTATTTAAAGTTAAAATGAATTAGATTGAAATTCATAAATAAAAAAGAAAAAGAATATGATTGGGTGTATTCCTTTGCTCGGGATAGTATAATGCTGAGTTTGGGGGGTATTTGACTAGTCAATAATTAGAAATATTTTATAGTGTAATCTAGGTTGATTTTAGATATAAATGATGATATTATACTACGTATTCTCTTGTTTTTTTATTTTAGGATTTAATTAGGAAAAATGAAGAAATAGAAGAAAAAAGAAGAAGAGCAAAATGGTCAATTGGTGAACAATGTCATCGATTAGCCAACAATACAAGATTACACATAAATCATTGTCTAAATCGACAACAAAAAAAAGCCAACAACTTCACGGTGAATTGAGAAATACACTAGAATCGCTAGATAAATCGGTGGAGCATAGAGAACTATTTCGAGTGATTAACTCAGCGATTTGTAAAAAAAAATGGATTCGTTGAGGAATCGTTAAGGTCGATGAAGAGTTTTTAGATAAGAACAAGGAATTTGAGTTTATCTATGATATATATACTTAGGGTAACTATAAATAAGACCTGAGGGCTTTGAAATTACTCTCTTTTTGAGCCCTCTATTAGCCTTTATTAGTTTTAAAGACTTTTCAATTAGGTTTTAGTTTAGTTTATTGTTCATTACTTTTAGAGACTCTTTGGTGATTCAAGAGAAGTATTTTACATTAATGTCTTTTATTTATTTATTACAATGTCTATTATAAATACATGTGAGTAGTTTATTATTTTAAACAAAACTCTGGACATGATTGTAAACCATTCATTAATTTAGTCATAACATGAAATTTAGGTGCTTAATGCTTTAAACCAATCACACACGTCAAGTATGATTTCAATAAGTTGTTTTTGCATATTACAACTAATGATTCTTTGTATTAAGTGCAGAGTGGCTAATATATTTTTTAGTCTGGAATATCTAAATCTATGTGTTTGATTATGAAACCAATTATGGAAGTAGTAACTAAGATTAATCTACAGGGTAGAAAATTACCCGAGTAGATATTCTAGGTGATTGTGTTATAAGTTATTTAATGACTAGTATAATTTTGATTTTCATTTAGTTTGGATTAGGTATGAATTTTATTGATTGTTAATGGTATCTTATTTCTATTTTATTGCGTTTTATCCAATAAATAGAGTTACAATGATAAGGATATGACTTATTTTCATTGAATATAGAAAGTCGATAATTTGCTAAAGTATCCACCTATTGTGATTAGAGTTTAATGATTTAGGAATATAAATATGATGATTTGGTTTTGACTATACTTTAATGAAAATGTCTAGATATGACAGTTTACATATCATTGTCTAAGATATATTTTTTAGATATTTAATTTATATTAACTTATTGATAGTTTGTTTGAATTGCATTAAATTACTTTATTAAATTTAAGTTTCTATAGCTTAATTATTTTAATTAATTGTTTGTTTTGTTTTAAGATTGATAGTGTTTGATTCCTATTTTAATGATAGAGATTTAAGATCTCCTAGCTCATCTACCACATCACATCTCATTCCCAACTCGTAAGTGCAATTTCAAGCTCAAATTCGATTTTATAAGCCGTTTTCCCGTCTTCCAAGGAATGGATCACGAGGATCCAATGACCTTCATTAAAGATTTCCACTCTAAGTGTAAGACAATGACTCCCCCTTGAGTCAATGAAGGTGAAGTCAAACTTTTTGCTTTTCCTTTCTGCTTTAAGGATAAAACCAAGACTGGCTCTTCTACCTCCTCTTGGTTCCATCACAAATTGGAATGATAAGACTTATGCATTTGTGAAAGAACTTTTCCCTAAATCTTGATCTTTCCAACTCACTAGGGAGATATGCAGTATCAAGATAAAACATGGCGAATCCTTTAGCGATTATTGGGGGTGATACAAACGCTTACTTGCGAAATGTCCCTAACATGGCCAAAGTCACCTCTCTCTTGTTCGTTTCATCTATATGGGACATACATCCCTTGAGAAATGAATAGTTGACAATTCTTGCAGTGGTGATTATAGATGTAATACAACTCGAGAGATGTTTGATTTGTACGAGTCTATGTCAAGTCAATCAAGTCAATACATTGACGACGAAGAGGAGGGACCTTAACGAAATCTTCTCGATGGAGTAGGGTCAAATCAAGCCAATAGCAAGCTTGACAAACTCACTAATCTCGTGGAGTGATTCCTTACCTCCATAAAAGCTCAAGTTAAAGATTGCGATTTTCGCTCTGCCACCGACCATTCCACTGATTCTTGTCCCACCTTGCTACGGGATGAACAAGCAAATATTATATGCGCCTGATTTCAAGGACCACCTCTGAATCAATATGACAATAGATTCAGTAACACTTATAATCATGCCATCAAAAGACTCTATCAGATTTATTGACTTTAGAACGAGAACTATCTCCAATATGTTCTAAAGGGACAACCTCCTCCTCAACAATCCCAATCTGCCCAGAATTCGGGGACTTTAGAAAAGATGGTGAGAACAATGGTCGCTAGTCAAGACGGACTCTTTAAAGACTTAGTCCAATTTCAAATTGATTCTTCCGCGATGACATGTGTCGGGCGTGTACAATGATTTCCCCTCTTATATTATATTTTAATTATTTTGTAGCAGTGACAAGTGAGAATCGTCTCCACAAGGATTTATCAAACCACTCTAAGAAAAATAACTTTTAAAGCTTTTTATTATTTTTATTTTGTAATAATAATTAAATTAACTAATAACCAACTATATTATCTTAATTAACTAACACAATCCTGATTCACAATCAATCAAATAGATTAAATTCAATAATAAAGGAACATCTAAACAAATATCCAGAACTATGAAACTTAGACCTTTTTTGCATTCCAAACATGTAAATCCAATTCATATATAGTCATGAGCATACTTCATAAAGCATGATAAATCATTAAACTTTAAGTATAAGTAAGTAAACATCCTTTAGCCAACTATTTATTCTTCTTATACTGGTGGAAAAGTCATGTTCTAATTCTATTGAGCTATAACCCATTTATTTACACAAATATATTAACTTCATGCAATAGAATCGCATTAAATTTTATAAGAACTTCAAACTACAAAATCTAAAATCTTTAGAAAGCCATTTTAATACTAGATTTAGATCTCAAACTCACTTAGGATATTTAAACGGTGTTGACCTATCAAGCAATCTTAGTAACTACTTCAAATAGATAATGAAACTAAATATCAAATACACATTCTAGACTATGCATATAATACTCAAATCCATGATTAAAATGAATAGATATTAATCTATTAAATCAGTGAGTTAAATAATACAATTAAGTTTAAAACATTAAGCACACATTCATCCTATCATGACTACATTGCAAAACATATCTAGTTCATGTTTGGACTTTACTTTATTTATATCAAACAAAATACTCACTCATTATCATAAATAACATTGCAATAATATAAATAAAAGACATAATTAAAAATAACTTTGAATTAAAATACTTGAATCTGCAAAATAATAGACAATGTATGTAAAATATAGACTATGACTCTAAGAATAACCAAGGCTTCTAGGGTTTCAAAGTACGATTAAAGGCAATTAATTTCATAACCTCAAGTTAGTATTTATAGTATTCTAAGTAGTAAACATCCCAAAACAACTCAAACAAATCGTAGTTATCTAAAATTCTCGTAATCTAACTTAGTGATTCACAACGATTTAGGTTTAATAGGAATTGTAGGGAAAACCTTGATTTTTCTAAGCTCACTGGTCCTATTTTGTTTCCACTGATTAACCCAATGATTTAGTGTCTTCTAAGAATTGCTGGTTCATTTCTAGTTCTTCTTTGCTTCCTTGGTGATAATTCTTTATATACTTCTTCCACTTGATTAATTTCTTCATACTATTCTATTTTTCCATCATTTCTTCATATTCTCCATTTATTATTTGAATATCAAAAAACAAGAGATAATATAGTCTTTTTTTATCTAAATTCATCCTAAAATGAACTATAAAACGTGTATAATTATTGACTTATCAAATGCCGCTAAACTCGGCACTTTACCATCTCGAGCAAAGGAATACTCTCAATTATATTCTCTTATCCTCAATTGCTTTAATTTCATAATTATTTATTGTTTTCTTAAATTAAAATGATCTTAAAACTAAAACATATTACCTTCATAAAAATAAGAATCATGATAGAATAGAAAGAATTGAAGAACATCCCCTTTATTTGACATTTCAACCTCCTAATTTTGCAACATGCCCCAGTAATTTAAAGTTAAACTAATCGCCAAGGTTAACACTACATAGGCTTTCTCAATCTCCACTAACAAGCATCAAGCTTACGATAACTAATATAGAATCTCCAAATATAAAAGTCACTTAATCAATGTCATTTTCAAACAATACTTAAAATATTACCACAATTAAAGTCGATACAAACTTTTATTCACTAATAATCATCATTTCATATTCATATGTTGGAATAAAAAGATATTCTTCACTTAACTTAGCAATAAGCACTGAAGCTAAATCTTTTTATTTGAGATCTTTTATAAACTTCGTTCCATTTTCTTATATATCTATTTCTTTCTTCTTCTTCATATAAACTCATTTTATTCTTTATATTGTATTCCTACGGTTCCCTGCTCTCTTTCCTTTAGAATCTATAGTTCTCTTTACTTTTTCTCATTAAAAACTCTTATTAGCTCTTCTTACTTTCATCATAGTCAAGGAAGGATTCTTTCCAACTAAGTAAAGTTTATTGGCTACCTCCCTATTTTTTCCTCAATTGTGGCATAAACTTTTAATACATACAACAACAACAACAACAACATAGCCTCAGTCCCAAATTAACTAGGGTCGGCTACATGGATCAAACTTTTCCATTGTGCTCGATTAAGTGCAATTGATGGTCAACCTATCGCAACCCTCCTCCATTTCCCAAGAATGGAAAATGAGCTTGGGGCCTCCCTCCCTCATGTTTCGGGTATGAAAAATGAGTTTAGGACCTCCCTTACCCATTTTTCAGTATAAAAAAATGGGCGTCAGAGTCCTCCTCCTTTATCCGGACTTGGGACCGGCTATGTAGCACACATAGTGTACAACATAGGTGGAGTTAAAACTTTTAATACATATATATATGAAAATTTGATTAATAGTCTTTGTATAACAAGATTCTTATAACTTTGTCTTGTTCATCTTGCACTTTCATTTCGATCTTCTACACATTGTAATGTCTAACACAAAGTAATCAATCCCTTTTACAATCCTCTAGTGTATACACAATCTAAGTTAAGTCAAATAGGGTCTAGGAATTCCTTTCCACCATAAAATCTCTATTTTCATGGGTAATAATAATATATCATTTCCATTCAAATTATAGTCATATACATAACTAAATACAGTAAATGAAATGGGAAAATATTACCTGTATTGTGGAAATTTTTGAAAAATTCACAATGTTCAACTAGAAACTACCTATTTTTTCTTCCATATTTCGCTTCTTCATATTTCACTTTACCTAATACCATCAAACTCATTCCAAACCTTGTCCTCAAGAGTTAAAAATTAAGTCGGGTATTCCAACAAAAATAAAAATACCTTGTGAAGCGTAAACAAATAAATTAAATAATTAAATAACATAAGAATGAATTGAATAACTATAGACAATTTAAACATTTTCAAGTATCATTGAATTGATTTGAACCGAACACATCAAACTAAATCATTGTATCAAATTGTTAATCATACCAAAGCAAATGTATCAAATTGTAAACATATACCACATCAATCAAATCATAGTGTTACAAACATAGACTTACATGAATAACATGAAGGAAAAGATAACACAAAGGAGAATAAAAATCTAAGAACTATCATCTAGACATTGCATCATCACTATAATCCTCACGATCAGGCAGTTGGGACTGGTAGCTCTTCCCAGATCATAGAGGGTGTATTCTACTCCTTCCAGTAGGTTATCTTTAGTAAAGACTCTTTATGTAGGCATCCTCGGCTAGAGTGATGGAATGTAAATGTTAGCTCCCCTACTTTAAGTCCTCTTGGTCCTGTGTCGCTCTGATTCATAGATGCTTCGGGCACTCTCGCATTATTTTTGTAACGTGAGCTCTTATTGTCTCAGATTCCTCATTTGATTATGCAAGATTATCTACATTATGACCATTTCTACACCCTCTGCATTAACGCTAGTTAAGTCCTCTGCAGATAGCTCAATTGTCTGATTTGTCTGCTCATGGTATGCGACATTTTGAGTTTCCTCTAAATTTCTCGGGTTATCAATCCATACTCTTCTTCTCTTTGTGGTCTTTCTCATTGTGTGACATTTCTCTCTCATTCGTCCTCTGGGTCGACATATCCTGGTACCTTATTGCTTTTCTTAATGACATCGTAGTGATGGTCTTATCCTATATTACATCAAATTCTACTCCTCTTATCGAAACTCGGTCTTACTTACAAAACTCGGTAATCATCAAGGGAAAAGGTAGTCCTTCATTTTTCTTATTGGTCGTGGCGTTCCTAATCGATTCATAAATTATTTTGCCAACATTAATGTACATGATTCCTTGTACTATGTGGTATAAAAGAGTCGCCTTATAGCTCACTATGTCATAGTGCTGTAAATTAGGCTATAGGCTTGCACTAAAAAAAGCTCCAGGTTTTAGTTGCTTTCCAGAATGTTTTGGCTTTTATATGTTTTAGGTACCCATCTGAATCAAAATGGAAACCATCTACCAGAATAGCTTTTAAACCATTCGTAATGGTCTCATGGAGAAATATGTGTCTACATATGTATTCAGGTTTAGGGTATTCCTTATTTTGTCTCAAATGAGATTTCGGTAAACTATAATGCCGGTTTATTCTCTTAGGTGAGTACTCCACTGGTCTTCCTCTGACAATGGCTATTTTTTTTATTCTCATTTCCGTGCCCATTTGCATATAATTCTCTAACTAATATGGCACATTCCTTTTCAATTGTAGATCATACATCTTGATCAGCGTAGTAATCCCTAGTCAACAATCTCTAGTTCCATTACCTAATTATATTTAGGATCCTAGGCTCATACTTAATTTCATTTTCGATGTTGAGACCCTTCTTCGGTATAATCTTTCGGTTCTTACTAATGTCGATCTCCATCCTAGCAATGGGCCAATGACTTTGGCCTTTATAAAGTTATATGCATGGAAAGAAATGGTGGGTATTTCCTCAATCTCTCTCCCCCTAAATCATATTTAAAACTTGAGGGTGGAGAAGACTCTCTAAGTACTCTAGTTCAGAGGTTACTTATTGAAACCCATGTTGGCTTAATAGGTTTGGGTAAAGCTTTAGATTTTTGTTTCGATTTTTCTACATTTGTGCCTTTCCCTTCTCATCTGGAGAGCTTCTACATTTACCTCATTCGGCCATTGTTTAATATTTCAAAAACTACAAGCTCAAAAACTTAATAAATCTATAAATGATAGAAACAATGTTGTTGGAAATAATTCGGTAAAATTCAAAACTTTATTTTAAAAGGAGAAATCTATTTGGAAAGCTAGTTTGAAATTCATCGTAAATTTAAATAGTCTTGGCATCAAAGTGATAAATAAAATATAAATTTGAAATAAGTTTTCTAAATATTATAAAGCAATTTATTGACAATTCGTAAGTCTTTGCAAAATCATTGCAACTTAAATTAAAATAAAATCATAATTAAACCCCAAACTCATTTCAAACTCGCATTTGTAAACCATTTGTAAATATGCGTAATTATAGTAAAAATTTCGAAATTTTTGAATTTGTAAACCAATTATCAATGTGATCACTCTTTCTATTCTATTGGAATTGATAAAACTATTTGTTCAAGCCAATTGAAAAAATTCCAATAAATTAATTTTGAAAATATTAAAAAATTCGCGAAAATCCCTCGAATAAAAAATTTGATGATGTAAAGAGCTAGGGTGAATATAATTACCTTCTTGAGAGTGAATAGCTCAAGATTGAAGCACTTGAACTCTTCTAGACCTTCCCTCCAAGCTCTAGGTTGAAAACTCTTAAAACCTTAGATTGGCTCAAAACCCCCAAAATTAAGATTTTTGGTTTGAATAAGACTAGGTTGAGGTGAGACTAGGTTGAAGGGGTGCAATGGTTTGCAAGTGTGAATGGCATGAAATGTGTAGTGATTTGGGGTTTTTGGTTTTAAAAACCAAAAATTGTGCCCAACGATTCCTGTTTAAGCGGAATAACTGGGAATCGCTGAACGAATCATGAATTCTTAAGTTGGCGAAAAATGTTATGACCTGCAGATTTAGCCAACGATTCCTATGTAGGTGGAATCGCTGGGGATTGTCAAACTCCAAATTTACGTTGATTTTCTTATGCACTGCTATCGATATAGCCAACGATTCCTAGTTTTAATTTGAATCGTCGGGAATTGCATAGGCCTATTTTACTGTTTTTTCAATTGATCTTATAATAAACTTATTCATTGACGCGCGCCGAACACGTCAATAATATTTTAAAAAATACCTAAACCAACTATTTGCAGAATAGTGGCAAAGGGTCGATCCCATAGGGACTGGTAATCTTTCTAAAGTTTAAAAAATAACAAAAAAGGAAATCGGGGTTTGATAGAGAATGATTTAATTATCTAATCATAAAATAATTAAAGCAAAGGAGATAAAATTGAAAATAAAATATTTAATAAAAATACCTAGGTCAAGACATACAAGTTCGGTTCGGTAAAAGATTGGATTTGGTATTCGATTTATGTAAAATATGCAAATCAAAATATCCTAGTGTAGCTATAGACCCGGTGACGCACGCGGTTCCTCGCATTTCCTAATCTCGATAGCCAAGGTACGGCGGTGATTACTTCCCTAATCAAACACATAACCACAATTCAAGTGAATTGGGTTTAATGCATTGATCGCAATGGGCTTTGTGAAGGCACTACACCTAGACAACCGGATCACTCGTGTGTCCGATTTAGCCTAGATTTCTAAGGTATTCAACCGGTCCCAAAAGGGTCTAATCAATCGGTATGGTAAAATGCCACTAGTGTGGTCTTATTGCACAAGTACGGATGCTTACGACTCACTGACAAATAAATCAAAGTTTAAACAAGTGTTTAACTTTGATTGTTCAAACAATACCAAAGAAAATAAAATAATAATGAAAAGACTGAAATTAAAATATATAAATCTCACAAATCCATTGATATGCGCAGTCGAACCTCCCTCGCAGTCTTGCCTAGGTTAGAGGTTTTAGCCTCGTATAGTTGAAGAACACCAAAAGAAAAAGAAAAATAAAGAATAAAGAATGGGAGAGAAAAGAAGAGTCCGGACGAAAAAGGCCAGAGAGAAAAATAAAACCCCCCCCAGAGAGAGAGAGCGTCCTCGACTTCCATAAATTCGGTTCTTTTTCTTTCCTTTTTCTTGTGCTTCCTCATTTCTTTCCATCTCTCCGTTGCTATCTTTCTATATCTCTTCAATATCTATATATATCTATATGTATCTATAATAATATATTATATATTAAAATATTTGCTAACAAAACTAAAAATAGAAACTTGCTAACTTCTCTCCTTGAATCATGCAACCAAGCACGCATGTGACTAACTGTTCGCCACATCATCACTCTTGTGCCTCGCGTGTGGGCCCCACCAAATTGTCTTCGAGATACGTGTTAGCGCGATTTTCGGTGTAAAACGGTTCCAGATATATGAATACTCGATTTTGCGTAGTTTTTCGCCCCGCGCACTCCAATAACCCTGAAAATAATAAATAAATGTATTTAGACTAGTATTTTGGTGACTTTACAATAAAAATATATAAATAATCTATATAAAATATTACATAATTAACGACTCAACAAATACCCCCAAACTTAGGACTTTGCACGTCCCGAGCAAAGGTGTAAATGATAAACACGCAAATAAACTAGACTCATAATATAGATATGTACATACTCAATTAATCTTATACCCGATTCAAAATTCATGGAGTTCCTTTGGTTTGCATAGTTGCCAAGTTAACAAGCCACTTAAAAAATTTCGGAGTTAAGATATGTCAAGAACCCCAACCCAAACACAATTTATATCACACTTTAAAGACATAGACTCGGTCAAGACAAATGTCATCAACTACTCGTGGGTTTTCTTTGTCTACACATTCAAGCATGCAAGTTTACAGTCTCACTTGATCTAGTTTTAAGCACTCGAGCTAAATCTTTTTATTTGAGGAGTTTCCATACTCTTCCGCCTTTATCCATTTTATATGTATACTCTATATTTTTTTTTCTTCTCCAATTTTTTTTTCTTACCACAAGTTTCCTTGCTCCATTTCCTATGGAATCTATATGACTCTCTATATATTTGTAAACCCTCGTTAACACTTCTCACTATCGACTAAAGTTGAAGAAAATATTCTTTCTAACTTATAGAAATTCACCGGTTTCAAACACATTTCTTCTTTTAATTGTGGCATAATAGCTTTATATATTTATATATACGATGAAAATATTTAATTAATAGCTTTTGTATTATAAGACTCTTAGAAATCTGTCTTGTTCATTTTGCACTATTGTTTCAATTTTCTACCCAATCTTATGACTAACACATGACATTTAATTTGGTGTATACATCAACTAGTAAAATTAATCAAAAAGGGTATAAATGTTGATTCCTTCTATCATAGAATTCATTTGGGTAATATAAATATCACTTTCATTTAAAATCTATTATATGTTCATTTTCATTATCCTTTTTTTTCTAAAAATAAAGAAAAATGAAATTCGTACTTACTTGAATTCAGAAGAAATTTGAAAAATTTCATCGACTCACTTAAATATCGGATAAAAAGAATTTGAACTTTGCATTCACAACCATAGAGTACATAGTATAGCACCATCACAAACATAAAGTATTACCACATATCACAAAAGTATATCACAATTACCAGAGTTACATAGAAGACCTTACACACTATCACTCAGAGACAAAGAAGATAAATAAAATAAGGAAATCAATGTCGTTGTCCGGAAGCCGCATCGTCATCATCCTCAACTAGATCAATCCTCTGGGACTGGTAACTCGCAGCGGGCACATGGAGGTGATAGTTTTGACTTGGCAGTTGTGAAACATTAAGACTACTATTGACCGGTAGCCTCATATGTGTAGATGGTACATGAACCTTTGTGCCTCCTTATTATTTATGTCTTCTAGACATCGTTCTCTCCTTTCACTAAATAATTCTTGCTCGAACACCAGTTCTTGACTTCTTAGAGTTGTCATTTGATTGAGCAGAATTGGTCCAACAAAGGCCAACTCTGTCTTCTTGATGCGTGCTGCTAGTATAATGGCTAGCTTGTACTAATAGTGCAGTGAACTTACATTGATCACAAATATCTTCCTCAGGTAAAAGTCTTTGCACCAGTGAATTAACAATTTAACTTTGAACTATTGCATTAAGTCCCAAATCTTTGGGTTCATAACCAATTAAGTTTACTATCTGTGCCTTTCTAATCAACAACTATCACTCGATGTTGTGTGTTTTACAGTTCTCTCATTCATGTCTGGGTTAAAAGCTTCAATGGCCATGATAACTCCTAAAACCTAATATCATTAAACACGTGATCATGATGTCTAAAGCATTACATTCATAATCAATACAAATTCTTACCATTGCACTTTTTATTCATATTCAAAGCATAACATTCACACTATAGGATCCATTGATCCCAAAGATAAATAGACTACTCACACTTAATTGAAATTCACATATCACAATTTATAATGGAAATCATTGCAAATCAATGATAAATATAAATATTGCCTTGAATTCTTCAAATGAAGCCAAACTTGAATTGTAAACGTGAAGTCTTCAATGTTTTCTCTATATAAACTCCTTAATACTCAAACTCAAAGTAAAACCTATGTTAAATTACTCTAATGGTGGCTAATAGTTAGTATGTGGTCAGTTTACCATGTTCTAATACATATTTATACTTCCTAATAATAATTAGAAACCCTACTTTACAATTTAACATGAAATAAAACTCAACCTTTCTATTTCATTTGTGTTTGCCATTGTTACTAATGCCTGACACTGTGTGTTTTAAGCCAAGGTGCACAACACCACCACTGCTCTGCCAGTGCATGCACACATTTTTTCTCTTGGTGCCTCGCATTGCTGTCACTCACTGTCCCGACATCGTTCCTTGTATGCCACAGCACTAGACCTCCTGACATGGTTTTCTTCACTTTCTCATCTCTTCCATGTAGTGCCTTTACTTCCCACACTATGCCTTTCCTTCCCACAATGTCACTAAGTGTGGCCATATCGCCAATCATGTTTACATGGGTTTTTGTTTCGTTTCTTCTCATTTTTGCTCAATTCACTCATTCACACCTTAATTCCCAGAAAATGCAATAACACCATGATTTAGAGCTCATTTAGGGATATTTATACTTAATATACTACTAAACTAACCATATATAAGTATAAATAATCACTCATCAAATACCCCAAAACTTAGAATTTTGCGCTTCCCGAGTAAAGGTATATTCTATTAAGTCTCATAATAACTAATTCTCGTTCAATTTACATTATTCATGGAGTATCCTTTAATTCACTAAGTTTCAAATTAATAATCCACTTACGAGTTTTTATTTGCAAAACTTGTAATTTTAAGACATGTAGCTTTAGCAACACATATAACTTCACTTTTGAAACACCAAATAGATAAAATCCATCACTACTCACAAGTTTATTTCATCTCAACACTCAAGTAGCAAGTATGCAATCTCATGATTTCTCATTAAGCTCAAGAATTCACAAATAAGCATAGATCAATTCATCTTTGGTAGACTTTAGCACTTTAAGAGTCTATAGGACTTCATATGGTTGGAATGGGAACTTAACTCAATTACCTTACTTTTTCCAACCATTAAGTTCTCTGCTCCATTTCTTGTAGAACTTGTGGGATTCTTTCATTTTTTCTTTTATTTCTAAAACTCTTGTTAGCACTTTTCACTTTCACTAAATCAAGTAAGTTAACTCCAACTTCTAATATACAATGCCTATTTCTTTCCCTATTGGCTCTAAGTCTTTATTTTCTCTATATTATCAAGTAAGATTCACACTCATTATAAAGTCCTTAGAGATCTAAATTTTTCCACAAGAAGTGTTATAATTTCTTACTTTTGTTTAAAGTTCAAAGTCTTCCCTAACGCTCGGTTTTTAATACGGAAATCACACTATTGTTTGCTACATTTCATTGTTTCTTCTTTAAAATTTTAAAATATTGTTTTGAGTTTCATATCAATAAGATATTTATAATTTACTCATCGACAATTGAAGGCATGAACATGCAAATGAACTTATTATTCATTACATATTACTATATATAACCTAATCTATACTACTTAAACATTGATAAAGTAAATAAATAAAAGTTTTATACACTACGATGTTGTCTTCCTTAACTGCTTCAAATTAAAAATTTAAACGATCATCCTTATATCATCATATCTTACCACTTTCGATAGTGTGATGTAGCGTTGATGCCCCTAAACCTAACCAAAACTTGCCCTTAAGTTTTACAAGTAAGCCTGAAACATGAAAACACTAAAATACACAAACATATGTATATATATATATATATATTAATATAAGTTATAATAAAGTAAACTAAACATAGAATTGAAATAAATAAATAATTAACAAAATGCCCCAAAGTTAAAAATAAATGGTATCAATGTTACTCTCAATTCCTCATATTTAAAGAAATCCTATTACATTGACTTTAGGACTGCATGCCATCATCATCATTTGCATCATCTGCGAAAGTGTAGGATGGTGTCAAAGGACACTCCACCCTCCTACTCTGCATCAAATCCTATCAAACACGTATGCTGGAAAGCATAATGACCTATCAGTAGGTTTCAACCATCTGGTCATTTCATACCTAGCTATGTTTCTATGATGATCAATAAACAACATGAAATTGCACTGCCCGTTCCTTCTGTATTGCTCTCTATTTTCCATATCCCACTCAAATCTCAACACTGTTACGTGGTAATGCACCTTGTCCTCTTAGTACTGCCTCCTCATTTCTACTATCTATGGCCTCTATGGCCATGGAGTTAAACCCTTTAGTGGTGGTACTAGTGCCTGTTATGGATGAGGTGGTGAAAAGACCTCAAAACCATCCAAGATTTGCTCTCCAATCTCTGGATCTACAAACTCATAGCCATAAGCAAATCCTTGTTACTGTTGCTCCTTGTCTTCTCCATATCCTCCCTCTTTTAGCAATTAGGCTAGGTTTGGTGCTGTTGCATGATCCTCTTGCCTTTTGGCTAATAACTCGGCCTCAAGTCTAGTTCCCTCAGCCCTTAAGTCTAGCTCCCTCAGCCCTCTCTCCCCTCCCCGGATTCTTGATAACCAGGTGGTGATTTTAGTGTGAGCATGAAAGCTTCATCCATGGTTAGTTGTGCCTCTATATCAAATTTTTCATCATTTCTCAGTCTTACTCTGTCCTTCGAGCACATCTAATTAATTAAGATAGGAAACAACAACTTATCCTTTTTTGACATTATTCATTCCCTCAGACTGTTGTAAATAATCTATCCAATGTTGATTTCCCCTCTTTGTAATCTCATAAAGACAAGCCGCTTTTGGCTTATTGATCTTGCCCTATTGAGAAGTAAGGTATCACGATGCAACAAGAAAATGTTGTCACATTCTGTAAGCTTTTCTAGTTCTCCCTTTTTTTGTGTGCTTCGGCACATTCTCAGTTCCCATGACCTATCCTTGTTGTCTTAGGACAACCAATGCATTCTATATAGCTCTAAAAGGGTATAGGTTATAAGGTCTCTCATATAACTTCTTCGAGAAACCGGGATCGGATCTATACAAACTTAATTCCTCTAACCCATATAAAGTATTGATCTTATGTATGTTAAAGGGAACAAAACCCCTCTCACCTTCACTAGCTCATCTTTTGCAGTGAACTTCGCATTAGCATAAAATTCAAAATCAATCCCACTCACTCCTTTAACATAATTATGTATATAATGTTAAGTGATTTGCTCTAAATTTCGTCACTTAATGAAATTGTTCACTAGTTTATCATACTTAAGCTAAAAATCTATTCCTTGTTCATAAATGAACTCCCTATATAGGATATTCTCATATCGATCGTTGGCATGTCTACAAATAAAAATATGGATTTAAATGGTCTAGGCTTCTTTTCATTGGGATTCCTTGAGATTGACGCCTCAAAATTATTTGCTCTAGTTTGGCTAACTTGTTTCCTTGTTTTTGCCATTTCTTCCAATTTCAAATAACTACAAGACAATGCAATGCACTTCGGTCTTCAAATCACCTAAAAACCAAAATTCATATCATAGGGATCATGCATATGTCGAATAATGCAAAGACATCAACTATGTCTCCATGGGTGACATTAATACTTAACGGTCAGACAATCTTGCAAAACCTATCCTACAACCTCGAATCCTCAATTTCATGTAATATCATCAAAATTTCCAAAATTCAAAGCATAACTAGATGAAATTGTTAATGTACCTCAATGCTAGAATTATTTTCCGTGTAGAACACTCTAAGTCTTTTCAATCCAAGCCATTTCACTTTTCTCACCAACTAGAACCCTAACTCTCTTTGAAATTAAAATTCAAAAATCCAAGTTGTTGCTCTCCAAATTGTGCAAATCCACAATGCACTTGCCTTTTTCACTCTCAATCACTAGGAACTCTCTAATCTCACTTGAAAATAATCAAACTTTGGTTCCGAGTGATGTATGCATGGTGGTTGTGGTATGGTTTTAGTGCAAGTGCGAATAATGGTGTAAAATGAGGTTTAAACTCTTTAAAATGGCCCTGGTGTCGTACCTAAGCCGCCACTGCATCAACGATGCAGTGAAGGTGTATTTTTAGTTTTCCTACCTACTGCTCTCTCGGCACTATGGCCTACCCACGATGCCGTAGGTAATACCCACAACATCAACTCATGTGCCTACAACCTTACACTACAAGAAATTTGAGCTTTTACTACAAATTTGACGAATCATTTGTCACGGTTTAAAATAAGCGTATCCAATAGGCGTTTTAGTGACGGTACATTAATCGTAAACAAAGCTTTTATACATTAACACTTATTTTTGTCACGACTTAGATTTTGCGTGATGAAAAGAAGCTTTAGAGACGAACATGTTGCCATCACAAATAGGTACAAATTTTTCGTCACGTAAAGTGTGTTTGCTCACAATCATTATTCCGTAACAAAAGAAAACACAATTTTTGATACACGCGCGAAACCGAAACCCCCAGCAACCTCATTCCCATTTTTTTTCCCATATTTTTTAGCGACACCGAAACTTCATTCGCCCTTCTCGTCCCACTCCACCCTACTGTTTGCGCGAAACTGCCTCCACTTCGTCGTCGTCGTCGCGCCTCCACTTCGTCGTCGTCGTCGCTGGTCGTCCCCTTCCCTCGTCCTCCTCTTCCCTGGTCCTCGCGTCTCCTCCCTGTTCATCTCCCTAGTCGTCCTGCATCTCCCTGGTCATCGTCCTGTTCATCGTCCTCATCCTGCATCGCGCTTCCTCCCTCAGCATCTCGCCGACTCGCTGGTCGTCCTGCATCGCGCCTCTCCCTCTCGCATCGCGCCTCCTCCCTCTGCATCTCCCTAGTCGCTGGTCGTCCTGCATCGCGCCTCCTCCCTCTGCATCTCCCTGGTCGCTGGTCGGCGCCGCTGGTCTCTCAGTCGGCGCCGCATTGCTCCTTGCCGCACTGCCGCTCCCTCCTGATCGGCAAAAAAAAAGGTAGACCCGAATCCTCATCTCACCCCCTGGTTTCTCATGTACTTGAAGCATATATGTATGTAAATTAATTAATTAGTAATTGTGAAACTCAGATTAGAGTATTGATCGAGATTAATTTTCAAGTAGATGGGAGCTTATGATGAGCAAATGAAGATTTTTGGTGCTGGTGGTAGTCATTATTAATTGGAATGCAGGGTTAATTCCAATTTCAAATAGGAAGTTACTGTTGATACTTCTTAATTGCTTGTGTTAGTGATTGATTGGAAGCTAGGCACAGACGACCCTATTGATTTAGATGCATTCGAATTGCAAAGTGTAGGTTAGGAAATGGAAGCTTTTGCTTGAATTCATTGGCTTCACTTTTGGTCACCAGCATTTGGAAAAAAATTGAAGAACATACACATCTTGGGCGACTTTCTTTTGAATGGTACCATATGACAAGTTACTTGTAATTTTGAAGTAAACTTTGCTTTAGCGCTGATTAGTTTTATGAACTTCAGGCTAGTTAGATGAATCCATGTCAGTATCTTTCTTTCTGCTCAACTATAGACTTCTTACAGGCCAGCCTCTTTCTCATGGGATCTAGAGTAACACTAATATTATCGTTATAAAGTGATAAATTGAATTAATTCCAGTTTGAAACCCCCCTAATGGAAGCAATTTTTTAATAACTGGGGATAGGCTATGCCTACTACTTGTTAAATTGGAACTCTTATAATGTTTGGTAAACTTTTAAGAAGATTGCAATTGTGCTTCATTTGACAAGGCTGTTAGTCAATAAATTTTTTGTCTTTCTTTAATGCTAAAGTTATTTAGTCGTTTTTGAACACAAATGATCTTTAGCTGCTCTAAATCGAGCACAATGGAAGAGCATCCACCTTGTAGCTAACCCCAACTAATTTGGGATTGAGGCTTTGTTGTTATCTTTTTAAAAGGCAAGCCACAATTCATAAATTAATTAAATGATTTTTTTTTAATATTTTGATCTACGACGAGTTTGACAATGCCCTAGATGTATAGCTTTCTCACCACCAGTGGTGAAGAAAACAAGTTTATGTAAGTCTATCTAAACTAATATTTATATATTTTAAGACATGCAAATTAATAGAAAAATATGTCGTTCATGAATATATTTTTAGATTAATTAAAAATGTTTCTGGTACATCCAAGACTTTAAGCACAATTAATTGAAGCACCTTAAGCTACGTGAATTCCATTCAAACAAACTCCTTAAAAAGGAATCAAAACTTCTTTCTTTTAAAAAGGTAAGCAAACCTTTGTAAAACATAAAAGCCATCATAGTGAAAACTAAATAGGTTTTCTTCCAAAACCTTTATGCTTTTGATCTCTAAATTTTTTATTAGTGTACATTTGATCGCTGAACTTTTATTGTTATACATTTGATCCTTGAACTTTTGAGTTTTTGTGATTTTGATCCCCAAAGTTTAAATTTTCTATGTTTTTGAGGGAAGTCAATTTGTTTTTTTTTTTTTTTTTTTTTTTTTTTTACTTTTGTTGGCCAATGTTAGTTGTTCGATTTAAGAATATAAACTACTTTGCTTTTTTTTGACTAGTCACACAGCACTTTTATTACCCACATCGTTGAAATTTGATACTTTAAATGATGGAAAAACTAAATGTATATCTTTGTTCGATTTAGTAATAGATATTAATAAAAATTTAGAAACCAATAGCATGAAGTATACAAAGTTTAGAGATGAAATGATGAATTTTTCTTTATTAATATTATGAGAATTAAAAATAAAATTTCTATTTAAAAATGAATACCTGTCAAATGGCAGATGGCCTCTGATACAAGGTTGTGAATTTTCTTACATTCCTACAATGTGTGTATTTGGTAGGATATTTCATATTTATTTTACCAGTAAAGCATGTCATGATCAACATTATAATGCATTAGAATCATGTATTGAGGTAATTGCTTAATCTTTGATGTTATAGTTATTTGTAATTTCATGTTCGTACACTTGCTAGGGATGATAAATATATTCTATTGTAATAATCTTCATTTAATTGTGTTAATGTCATGTTTCATAATCCCAGTCCAGAAATAATGGATAAGAGTTGGATATCTATAGTTGATCGAAATTCTCAAGAATGTATGGATGGGTATGAACAATTTTTAGATTTCGCTTATGCCAATAACGAGACAAAGGAAAAAATTTATTGCCCATACAAGGAGTGTTGCAATAGATTTTTAAAGTCAAGAGAAAAGGTTAAAGGACATCTTATTTTAAATGGATTCTTTAATCATTACAAAAATTGGATTTATCATGGAGAATCTAATACTCCTTCAGATTGTTATGAAGATAATGAAGAAAGACATAAATCGTTTCATGATGATATGGTTGGAATGGTACATGATGCATTTGGGATTTCTAATATTGATGATGCGGAGACTGAAAACTTGAGTGAATCTACACAAGTGTTTGGACCTAATGAAGAAACCAAATCCTTTTTTAACCTTATAAAAGATGCAGAACAACCATTATATCCAGGATGTGAGAAATTCACTCAACTTTCATTCATTGTACGGATGTTGAGCTTGAAAGTAATGAGTGGTTTGACAGATAAGTCGTTTACTTTGTTGCTTGAGTTGTTGATAGAAGCATTTCCTGAAGGCGTCTGATTACCTAATTCATATTACAAAGCAAACAAAATGACCACAGATTTGGATTTTACTTATGAAACATGGAAGATGATTCTAATGACCCAAATACAAGTAAAAATACAATTGCAAATAAAAATAGGGGAAAGCGAGTTGCAGCTAAACAAGTGAGATATTTTCCATTGAAAGCTAGATTGAAAAGATTATTTATGTCATCGAAAACATCTTCACTCATGACATGGCATGCAAAAGAGCGAATTGATGATGGTGTATTGAGGCATCCTGCAGATTCTCAAGCTTGGAAGGCTTTTGATACAAAAAATTCTTCATTTGCTAGTGAAATACGAAATGTAAGACTTGGACTAGTAACAGATGGATTTAACCCATTTAGGAATATGTCGTTAGTTCATAGCACTTGGCCTGTTGTATTGATGTGTTACAATTTGCCACCTTGGTTGTGCATGAAACAACCATTTTTGATTTTATCAACACTCATTGATGGGAAATATGGACCAGGGGATAAGCTAGATGTATTCATGCAACCACTTATTGAAGAGTTGAAAGAACTATGGAACGAAGGTGTACTCACATATGATGCATCCACAAATGAAATGTTCAAACTTCATGCTACATTGTTGTGGACCATTAGTGATTTCCCCGCTTATGCTTATCTCTCAGGATGGAGCACCAAAGGAAAGTTTGCATGTCCTTGTTGCAATATAGAAACAAAATCTCAATGGTTGAAGTATGGTGGTAAATATTGCTTTACAGGACACCAAAGATTTTTACCTATGGATCATAAGTTTCGGAGGGATAAATTTTTTGATGGGAAGTGGGAGTGGGATAACGTTAACGTGCCTAACTATTTGACAGGTAGTGGGGTGTTACATCAGCTAGATAAGTATGAGGTACTTACTGAGTATAGAAAAGAAGATCTTATGAAAAGAATAAAAGTAAGCAGTGTTAAAAGACGAAGAGAAGAATATGATGACCCTGTCATTGTCAAGAATAAGGTGCATAGTTGGAAAAAAAAAGTATATTTTTCGAACTTCTGTATTGGGAGTATAATTTGATGCGCCACAATTTGGATGTGATGCATATTGAGAAGAATGTTTGCGACAATGTGCTTTTTACATTATTAGGTGTGGATGGAAAATCTAAGGACGGTTTGAATGCAAGACGTGATTTGCAGGAAATGGGTATTAGAAAACCTTTACATGTTAAAAAAAGGGTTCTAATAAATTTTATATACCTCCAACACGATTTTCAATGAATAAGAAAGAAATAACTATCTTTTCAGAGAGATTGAAGAGTGTGAAAGTGCCAGATGGGTATTCTTCAAATATTTCACGATGCGTCAATGTTAAAGAACGTGTTATTCGAGGTCTCAAAAGCCATGACAACCATATTCTCTTACAACAATTACTTCCTTTGGCTATTCGAGGAGTGTTGCCAAACGATGTTGTTGCACCAATTATTGAGTTAAGTCATTTCTTCAAGCAACTGTGGTCTAAAGTTAATAGACTTTCTGATTTAAAAGTTATTGATGAACGTATATCACTTACGTTATGTCATTTAGAAAAAATATTTCCCCATCTGTTTTTGATGTCATGGAACACTTGCCAAGCATTTAGCTCAAGAAGCAATGGTTGCGGGAAATGTTCAATTTCGATCAATGTATCCGATTGAGAGGTTTTTACTCACACTTAAAAAATATGTGCAAAATAGAGCTCATCCAGAAGGTTCTATTGCAAAAGGTTATTTGATGGATGAGCGTATGAATTTTTGCTCAAGATACATTGACGAAAATGTGGAGACAAAAATGAATAAAGCACTTCGAAATTATGATGGTGGAAACGACGGTGGACAACCATTTGGAAAAGAAGAAGTAGTATTGCTCGACAATATCGCATGGGTCCAAGCCCATAGATGTGTGCTTGTTAATACTGATGAGGTTTTACCATTTCAAAGGTAAATAAATATCTTAAGTTTTTTTTAATATTATTATAGTTACTATAATAACTAATTTTATCTATTATTATGTTAAGTATGCACCTTGAGGAGCTTGCAAGAGAAATGTCAAGTGCATCAGAACGCACTATTAGAAAAAGACACAATGAAACATTCCATACATGGCTTATGAATCATGTAAGTAATATTTATTCATTTTTTGCTACTCAAATAATATGCTTTCAATGTATATTAATGCAAATATGAATCAATTTAATTTATAGGTCCACAATTTGCGAACGTCGTCAGATGGAACACTTTCATAGGAAGTTGAAAAGCTTGCAAATGGCCCTAGTAAATATGCTCGGAGATTTAAGGGGTATATAATAAATGGTATGCGTTTTCGCATAAAAGAAATCGATAATAGAAGAGCAGCCCAAAATAGTGGTATATATATGGATGCAGGTACCATGAGTTATGCCAGTATTAATGATAAGAATCCACGTTGGGGAGAAGTAACTTACTATGGAGTGCTCACTGATATTTTAGAGATAGTTTACCCTACCAACCTCAAGTTTGTTTTGTTCAAAGGTGATTGGATTGACTATAAGACTGGGAGGAAAACAGATGATTATAAATTCACCTTAGTGAATTTTAATCGTCTTCTATATCGGAATAATCAAATTGGAGATGACCCTTTTATTTTGGCGGCTCAAGCGAAACAAGCTTTCTATGTGAGAGAACCTCTAGATCCTGATTGGTATGTTGTTGTCAAAGTGACAAGCAGAGATGTTTTTGATAATATTTCACAAATAGAAGATTGTGAACATCAACAATTAGCAGGAAAGAAAAGTGGAGATGACAGTAATTTTGTATGCGTGAGACATGATGTCGATGGAACTACAATAGAAGTAAACAATGTTGAAGATTGAGAAGAATGGATTATGCATGAGTATTCATAAAATTCTTATGTACCATATTGTGAAAGTTAGTGAGTCATTATTTTGCTAACTTTGATTATTGTCACTCAATTTATTATTTTTCATTTTCTTGATGATTTGTATTTGGGGGTCTGGAAATAAGTTGAAGCTGCAATTTAATGACTTCATGCAACCTATTAGAAAAACCTCAATTAAATTCTCAACGCAATTAGGCATCATGGCTAGAAATGGGTCTTTAGTACCATTAACGTATGAATAATGGAATGATGTGCCTGAAGAAAATAAGAATGCCATTTGGCGTGAGGTACAGGTAAGAATATAACTATATAAATGAAAATAATATATTATTTGTATAATTGGTTTGAGTTTGAGTTTCATAATGTTTAAGTACAGGATAATACTGATGCCCCACTTGAGTTTGGAAAAATGTTTAGAGAAAGTTGCTAATACCTGGAGATCGTGGAAGCATACATTAAAAGTGCATTACGAGAAGCACAAAGATGATGAAGATATTCTTACTCGAGTGCCTGATGAGCGTGTACAAGATGAACAATGGCCAATACTTGTGAGGTATTGGAACGAAGATGAAGTTAAGGTACAAATCAAAATTCTTAGTCTTGCATTTGATTTCAGCTCATTTAAATAATTCCAACACATTGGATACAATGCTTCCTTTTATTCAATTACCTTAAAATTTTGTAGATCTTTGAGTTAGTTTTTTAGAAATGAATAATAAGTTGGATTTCGATTTAATTCATTTTTATATGTGTAATAAGTATTTTAATATTGATGCAGAAAATTGCTAAAACAAATGAGCACAAGAAAAGGCATATATTGTTTGGGAAAGATGTGTTTTGGAAAGATTATGAATGTCCTGCAGATATTGCAATACGAGAGCACAAGAAAAGGCAAATGCTACAAATGAGCTCCTTCGCGAGGAACTTGCTGCGACGAAAGTAAATATTTCATCAATTTTGGTTGTTTTTTTATCATTTCTTTCATGAATCTAATACGACAATCTATTACAAATTTATTGTTTATAGACAAACATGCAGTCACAAATAGATAACATATATGCATGTTTGGAGAAAGCTGGAATTCAATCCTATCAACGTCAATCAAGTAATTCAGCGACATTATTGTTGATACTTGAAGTTTATTAATTATGTTCTAATTACAAATGAGACAATTAATTGATTTTTTTGATTACGTGTCAGAGTTCAGATGTTGGAAGCTCACATAGGCCTCGTGTTCAAACATCTTCTCATGATGGATGTTTTCCTGCTCGTTGATTATTCAAAAGTGAACGATCAAAAAGGTAATAATTTAAGTTTTGCTAGAATATCTCAAGTTACCTCCATGTGACCAACTTAAGAGCATCCACCTTCATGATTGTTATTTTGAACATTTACTCGTCTCCTAAACTTGACAATTTATTCTATCATTGAGTTGAATGACATTTGCTAGCTAAACTACTATTTCAAGAATTGTTAATGCTTTTAGTATATGTTGACCCTCTAACTTTTGATGATTTTTTGAGCTTTTTACTATTTTATGTTCTATACAAATGAAACTCATAAATTTGCACCAATAATTTAAGCACTATGCATATTTGAATATATTTATAACTTTGATAATTATTTAATGCATGTTGAAGTTTGCACAATGTTTAAAATTCTTTTTGAATCTTTAATTTTAGGGCATGTTCTGCTAAAATTTTGGTAATACATTATGGTTCACTAAAGAAGAATGTATTTGACTTGTAGAATTATTTGATGCAAGTGGAATTTTTAAGAATCTTAAATTTAAAGGGAGGTTTTTCTGGAATTTCTGTAATACATTATGATTCATGAAGGTGATTATATTTGACTTGTAGAATTATTTGATGCATGCGAAAGTTTGCAAAATGTTTAAAATTTTTTGCTAATCTTTAATTTAAGTGAAGGTTCTGGTGAAATTTTATTACTACGTTATGATTTATTAAAGATTTTTTTATTTATATAAGTGTTTAAGTGCAATTACTTATATTTAATTTTGTTTATGGATTGATGACGAGATTGGCATATAAATTCAATACCTTATTCTCTTTTCCATTCCATCTCTTTCACTTTTTCTTGTTTTGAGCCTAATTGAATGCCCAATTCTAGCTTAGATATAATGGTGGAAAAGTAAGAATTGAAATGTTATTTAATGTTGTCATAAGATAGACAAGACCTTAGGTAGAGTTTAGTTGAAAAATTATTCTCGTGATTGGTTTGTCATAAGATAGACAAGACCTTAGGTAGAGTTTAGTTGATTCTTCAAAAGTGAACGATCAAAAAGGTAATAATTTAAGTTTTGCAAGAATATCTTTAGTTACCTCCATGTGACCAATTTAAGAGCATCCACCTTCATGATTGTTATTTTGAACATTTACTCATCTCCTAAACTTGACAATTTATTCTATCATTGAGTTGAATGACATTTGCTAGCTAAACTACTATTTCAAGAATTGTTAATGATTTTAGTATATGTTGACCCTCTAACTTTTGATGATTTTTTGAGCTTTTTACTAGTTTATGTTCTATACAAATGAAACTCATAAATTTGCACCAATAATTAAAGCACTATGCATGTTTGAATATATTTGAGTTAGATGATTATTTGATGCATGTTGAAGTTTGCACAATGTTTAAAATTTTTTGTGAATCTTTAATTTAAGGGCATGTTCTGCTAAAATCTTGGTAATACATTATGGTTCACCAAAGAAGAATGTATTTGACTTGTAGAATTATTTGATGCAAGTGAAATTTTTAAGAATCTTAAATTTAAAAGGTGGTTTTGCTGGAATTTCTGTAATACATTATGATTTATGAAGGTGATTATATTTGACTTGTAGAATTATTTGATGCATGCGTAAGTTTGCAAAATGTTTAAAATTTTTTGCTAATATTTAATTTAAGTGAAGGTTCTGTTGAAATTTTATTACTACGTTATGATTTATTAAAGATTTTTTTTATTTATGTAAGTGTTTAAGTGCAATTACTTATATTTATAACTTTGATATTTTAGATGCGCAATTGGATGAGACTTCAAAGGGTAAAGATGATGAACTGGAAGAAAGCTTCACGTGAAGAAGAAATAGAAGAAACATGGAGTGAAAACATTGAAGAAAACATGGATTTATTTTATTTTACTATGTTAGACTTAATCCATGAAGAAACTTGTCAAAGTTTAATTTTATTTTGCTATGTTTGACTTCTAAATTAAGTATTATCATTTTTTTGATACTTTGGATTCAAAATCACAAAAATCAAACTTTGAATAGATTGATAATGTTGGCCTTGTAATGCAAGTAAAGTAACTTCTAAATATTTTTAATAGATGCAATATTTTTATATTGACAGATGCAAGATAGTTACAACAACTTTTATATAAATACTTTTTTTTTGTGACGGAGCAATGTACATATAAAATATTATTATTTTTTGTCACCAGATAGAAAGTCAGCTAGCTGTGTATTTGTGACGGACAAAGTCTTGTGACATAAAACATTTTTCTTCGTTGTTTAATGAAACGTTTGTGACGCAAATATAGTCGTAACAAAAATATGTTTTTTATGACGTGCAATACTCCCGTAATAAATATGTCAGAGATCCGTCATAAAAGGTATTTGTCACGCTAATTTCTGTGACAAAAAAGTTTTTGCAACGGAGTATACACAACTTTAGTTTTTCCGTGACAATACCGTGACAAAAACTATAGGTGACGGAAAAATAACTTGTCCCTACGGAATCGAAGCCGTGACAAAAACTATAATTTCTTGTAGTGTTACATATATTTTTTTGCTAATTTTTCTCTGGCGCTTCTCTGACTTTGTGTATCACTCACACAAGATGTCATGACCGCATAAAATCCTTGAAAATATAAAAATTAATAAATTTTACCTTTTATTTGCCTACGCACCTTATGTCACCGCTTTGAACTTCTTCGCTATTTTTCGCTCTTTAAATGAACTAGCGAAACATTTCCATTCTTATGAATCATCACTCGACGAATGGTCTTTCCTTTACATTCAATATAAATTTTTTCTAAAGTTAGAATTAAAACTTGTTAATTTTAATTATTAAACTAAATAACTAACCACTAACTGAAATATAAAATCTTAAAATTTAAAACCCAGGGCTTGCCTCCCAGTAGCGTTTAATTTAATGTCATTTGCCTGACGCCATCTCACTCGTTTATTCCGAGTCTAAATCGGGAAGCTCCATCTGCAAATCAAAGATTATGATGTCATTCTTATTCGGATGTACTTCTTCACCATCGACAAAGACAACTTTCTCGGCATCATCGCCATCATCGATGCTTATCGTGATCTTCCTCTCTCTCTCTTGTATACAAATTTACTTTGGCGGTCTTTAAAAATGGCCGCCCATATATCATAGACACATCATCATCCATATTGTGGTTCATGACCTTGAAATCCGCGATGAATGTGAATCTACCTACTTTCACTTGCACATTCAAAACTTCTTTTATAGTAGGTCTCAAGTTACCATTAGCTACTTGCAAATTCGTTGTATTGGGACAATTGATCTTCATGTCGACGTGCAACATGTCCATAAGTGGCATGACATTCATCATCTTTTTGCCTAGCCTTCCATTGTTGCTTCTTTTTCTTTTTCTTTAAGGCTTCAATTATTTTTTTCATGAAACCATCAAGCTCATCTTGCCTCACTCCCATATAGTAAAATGGCATAATTCTTTAAGCATTTACTTTAAATGTCTTACGCGTTGGTTAATAACTCCACCACTCCATAAGGCCAAGTCGCAACTACCTTGAATGGTCCTGACAATTGTGATCTCAATTTGCCTAGAAACAACTTCAATCTTGAATTGAATAATAATACTAGTTGTCCTGGCTCAAAGGATCGACATTCGATCCTTTATGGTGTCATTGTCTTTATTTCTCTTTGTATAACTTAGCATTTTCATATACGTCCAATCTAAACTCGTCTAGTTCCATCAGTTGAAGTAAGTTGGCCTTCCCTGCAGCTTGAAAATTCATGTTGAGCTTTTTAATTTGCCAGTATGCTTTACGCTCTAACTCCACCAATAAGTGACATGCTTTTCCATAAACCAACTGATAAGGAGACGTGCCAATTGGTGTTTTCAATGCCCATAATGCTTTTTCAAGATGGAATGCTTAATCGTTTTTATTAGTGTTTATAGATTTTTCCAAGATTTGTCTCACTTCTCTGTTACTTACTTCAGGCTTGTCCATTTGTTCGCGGATGATAAGCAAGTGAGGTCTTGTGCCTAATGATGTGCGTGCTATAAATATAACGACTCACTTGTAGTAATAGTACAATCAACTTACGTAGATCATGGATATCGTCCTTGAGGAAAGGTTTTTGTACTAGTTCTATATTACTTACTTAACTTGAATTATTGTTAACGGATTCACTTTTAATTGGTTCAATACTAATCTAAACTAATCTAACAAATAATCTTAAATTTTAGTTGACTTCTTATATTAAGGATATCTTAGTTCACAACTTCATCTAAGTAATTTAATATTATGCTACGTATTCATGTTTAAATCTCAATATTTTTTGTGCAATGCCTAATTAGAATAGATAGACTTCCTTTAAATCCACTTCAACCTACTATTGCGACGGAAAAGATTCTAATGTGCAATCTAGAACTCTACATATCGGTATGAATAACGTAAGTCCCACATTGCTTTAATTCTCAAATCATTAGATTCATAACCAACCAAGTTTACTATCTACGCCTCCCTAATCAACAACTATCACTCAACATTGTATATTTTATGGTCGTATAGTTCATGTCGATATTAGATGCTTCAATGACCATGATGACTTCTATAGCCTAAGTCCATTAAACATGTGGCCAGTATGTATAAAACAGCACACCCAGAATCAATAAAAACTCAGACCATTACACTTTTTATTATCACCTTTTATTTTATTCAAAGCATAACATTCATACCATATGATCCATTCATCCCTAAGATAAATAGACTACTCACACATTATTGAAACACACGCACCACAATTCAATATAGAAATCATTGCAAATCAGATATAAATATAAATATCACCTTGAATTAATCAACAAAATCAAATATTGATTGTAAACGTGGAGTCTTCAATGTTTGTTTAACAAAAACTCCCTAATACTCAAACTCAGTTTTAAATTACTCTAAAGGAGGCTAATCTCCTTTTATGTGGTGGTGTCCTCCTAGTTTACTACGTCTACCTATTTATACTCCCTAATAACAATTAGAAACCCTAAATTACAATTTAACCGAGTTAAAGCTTCGCTTTGTAATTTTTGTGAGGTTGACGTTGGCACTTACTGCCCGGCGCTATGTGTGTAAAACCATAGAGCTGTGATCACGCTAATGTTTCATGACGTGTGTTTGAGCTCTTGGAGTCTCAGCACTGTCCCCTTTATGTCCAAACGATGTCTCTTGTGTGCCACAATGCGGCCACTGCTCTGGACCTCTATAGTTGATTTTCTTCATTTCTTATTATTTCATACGTCGCGCCTTTCGTCCCCACACCATGCCTTGTTTCCTCGTAGCTTTAATACATGCTCCCACGATGCCAACTTTAATTTTGTGGGTTTTTACTTCATTTCTTCTCTTTTTCCTTGATTCCTTCCAATACACCATAATTCCCTGAAAATATAATAATTCCATGAATTAGCACTCATTTGAGGATATTTATACTAAATATACTACTAAACTAACCCAACATATATGTATAAATAACCACTTATCAAATACCCCCTAATTAAGGTTTTGCGCGTCCCAAGCAAAGATGTATTCTACTAAGTCTCCTAATAACTAGTTCTCATTCAATTTACATTATTCATTGAGTAACCTTTAATCTACTAAGTTTCAAGTTAACAATCCACTTAAGAGTTTTTTCTTTGCAAAAACTTATATTTTTAAGACATGTAGCTTTAACAACACATATAACTTCACTTTCGAAACACTAAAGTAGATCTCAACCAAACTCCATCATTACTCACAACTTTGCTTCATTTCAACACTCAAGTAGTAAGTATACAATCTCATGATTTCTCATTAAGCTCCAGAATTCACAAATAAGCATAGAACAAACTCATTTTTGGTAGATTTTAGCACTTCAAGAGTCTATAAGACTTTTACATAGTTGGAATGAAAGCTTAGCTAGCTACTCACACTCGAGCTCTATCTTTTATTCAGAGAGTTTTATTATACTCCCACATTTTTCTCTTCATCTTCTCATTATGTTTTTTTAATTTCTTCAATTTCTGCACCTTTTCCTGTGGACTTCATTCTTCCTCATTTTTTCTAACCATCAAGTTCTCTACTCCTTTTCTTGTAGAACTTGTGGGATTCTCCTATTTTTTTATTCTAAATCTTTTGTTAGCACTTCTCACTTTCACGAAATCAAGTAATTTAACTCCAACTTTTACTATACAATGCCTATTTCTTCCCCTATTTGCACTAAGTCTTTATTTGCTTTGTATTTTCAAGTAAGACTCACACTTAATATATAATCCTTAGAGATTTAACTTTTCACAAGTAGTGCTCTAATTCTTGCTTTTGTTTCAACATCAAGGTCTTCCCAAATCTAGGTTTGTAATCATGAAATTATACCGTTGTTTGCTAAATTTCATTCTTTTTTCTTCAAAAACATAAAACATTCTCCTGAGTTTCATATCAACAAGATACTTGTAATCTACTCATCCATAATTAAAGGCATGAACATGCAAATGAACTATTTATTCATTACATGTTACTATAGATAACCTAATTTATACAACTTCAACATTCATATAGTAAACAAAATGAAAATTTAATCAATGACGATGCTTTCCACCTTAACTGCTTCAAATTGAACTCTAAACAATCATATCATGCTATCGATGTTTATTCTTATTTCTCACACAAACATATCTTACCACTTAATTAACTTCGTAGTAGTATAATTATATTGTGCTTGATCCAGTGTTGTACTTGCGTAGTATATAGGTCTAAACATTCAATCTCTCCTTTAGCCTAACACTGCTCCTATTGTGTGATTACTTGCATTGCACATTATTTTAAACTTAAAATCCTAATATGGCACTACCACTATTGGTGCCAAAATCAAAGCTACTTTAAAGGTTTCAAATGCTTGTATGCATGTCGACTCATGTAAAATGAAACATCCTTTTCCAACAACATGCATAATGGTTTAGTGATTTTTGAAAAGTCCTTAATAAACCTTCTGTAGAAAACTGCATGCCTTAGAAAACTCCTTATGTCTCTAATGTTTCTTGATATAGGAAGTTTCTTAATTGGCATTATTTTTCTCTATCAACCTCTAATCCATAAGCAGACACTCTATGTCCCAAAATAATTACTTCTCAAACCATGAAATGATACTTCTCTTAGTTAAGTACCAAGTTTGAGAATTGCAATTTTTCAATACCAAAGCTAAATTTTACAAGCATAGATCGAAAAAAACCCCAAATACAAAAAGTCATCCATAAAGACCTCCATAATATCCTCAATCGTATTAGAGAAAATATCTTTCATTTATCTTTGAAATGTTGCTGGTGCATTGCATAATCCAAATGGCATCCGTCTGAATGCAAATGTTCTATAAGGGCAAGTAAACGTTATTTTCTCCTATTCTTCTGGTGATATAGAAATTTGATTATATCCTGAATACCCATCCAAAAAGTAATAATATTCATATCCTACTAGTTTGTCCAACACCTAATTGATCCTTCCTCATTGATTTATTTCCCTTTCAGTAATCAATGCAAACTATCCAGCCAATTATTGTTCTTGTCGACAAGGTTTCCCTCATTTTCAGTTTGAATAATAATCATCCTTCATTTCTTTGGTACAACATGTATTGGTGAAACCCATAAACTATTTGAAATGGCATAGATGATTCCAGCATTCAACCATTTTAAGATTTTTTTTTCACTACTTTCATTACTGGATTCAACTGCCTCTAAGCTTCAATTGATTGTTTATGATTTTCTTTGATTAAGATCATATGCATGCAAACTGTTGGGCTTATTCCTTTTAAGTCCTTAATTGTCCATCACAAGGCTCATTTGTGCTTTCTCAACACTTGCAATAATTTTTCTTCTTTCGACTCCGTCAAATATTACTGAAATGATAATTGGATATGTTGAGTTTTTCCTAATTATGCATATCTCATAGGCTTTAGTAAAGGCACTAATTCTATTGTTGGTTCAATGACTACACTTTCCACCTCTGTCATTGATTTCTTGAAACCTTTATGAAACTTAGGGGTCCTATTAGTGTTAAAGCATTTACAGCTTCCTGAAGTTCACCCTTCACTATAGAACTTGCTGTCATTCTCTGAACTATATATTGCCTCAGTGGATAATCTAACATATACTCCAGGTCTATTTTAGTAACATAATCTGAAATTACATCTCTGGTTTTGATGCTTTTGTAGTGTTCTCCCTCATTCAGAAACTTCAAGGATTCGTAACAAGACTTCCTCATCATTTACTTGTAACCTTAATTCTCCTTCTTAAACGTCTATCAATGCTCATATAGCTACTTAAAAAGGTCTCCCTAAAATTAATGGTACCTCAAAATCCTCTTCCATATAAAATACTTCAAAGTCCACGGGAAAAATGAACTTATCTACTTTCACCAGTGCATCTTCAATAGATCCTTTTAGATATGTCACTGATCGATTTGCCAATTGCATAGTCATATTAGTTGAATTTACTTCTCCCAATCCTACTTTCTTGAAAACTGATAAAGGCATCAAATTTATACTCGCTTCCAAATCACATACGACCTTCTTGAACAAGTGTACTCCTATTGTGCATGGAATGAGAAAACTTCCCAGATCCTTCAACTTTGGTGGTAGCTTCCTTTGTAGCATTGCACTGCATTCTTCAATCAAACCCATTATTTAATAGTCTTTTAGCCACACCTTTTTTGCAATTATTTTCTTCAATAATTTTGTGTAGTCCAGCATTTGTTACAACACATATGCAAATGGGATGTTTATATTCAGCTTCTTAAACAATTCTACAAGCTTCTTAAAATTGACCTTAATCATTTTGTTTCTTGAGCCATTGAGGATATGGTAAGGGTGGATTTATTAGTGGTTGATTATTGAGAAATGTGACTCTCCCTAGTACCACATTTTTTTTTTGCCTATCTCTCCTTATTTTCCTTTGAGTTAATTCTGATTCTTCTGCTAGTGTTACTTCTTTTTAAGTATTGATGTAATTATCTAAGTGTTCTACATCTCCTTGTTGTTGCTTATCGATTTGCTTCCTTATGTTATGTATTATATCTCTTGGCCGCATTGGTTCATTTGTTTTTCTGCCACTATAACTAGACTAAATGTGCATTTGCCATGTGATTCCTAATATCGTTACTCAAAAATCGATCTTCATTTTGTTAGTTTCGAGCATTGATAAGCTGGCCAATTTTTCTTTCTAAGTTCTCGATGGACTATGATTGTTCATTATCTATCCTCTTCATAGTTTTCTTTACTTCTTATCTCTCTATCGTACTTCTCATGGCTCTCCATATTTCTCATGTCCAAGGCTTGCAAATACTTTTCAATTAACTTCAATGAAGTCATCTCTTTGCCTTGCCCTAGCTTCCCCTATTGGACTTATTGATTGAAGCCTTGACATAACTTCAGTGCATTATCAGGATTTTCATAAGAGAAGCTTAGGTTGTAGTTGTTGTATCATTGATAAAACCATTAGGAAGCCATTCCTCTTGGCATGAAGTTATTCTTGTAGCCTTAATTGGTCATGAAATTGATGTCTTCATGTTCCTTTCACCGTTGTACATCCATCTAGTTAACCATCATGCATTGGTGATTCATTGGTTGTTGTGTTACTTGTGGACCTTGATGTCTAATATGAAGTTATTCCATTTGACTGCTGAGATTTGATAATTGTGCCATAATTGCCGCTTGTGAGTCAATCTCGTAGACACCTACTAGTTTCCTTACTATAGAATGAGTACTAGCAGTATAATTTTGAGAAATGAGATCAAGGAGATCCAATGCTACATCTATATCCTTGGTAATTAGAGAGCCACCTGAAGCAGCATCTACTAGCGTTCTCATGCTGTAGTTTATCTGATAGTAGAAAATCTGGAGTTGTGCTCATTTTACGTATTCGTGTCCCAAAAATCTCATTAGCATCTATTTAAATCTTTCCCAAGCCTTTCCAAGAGACTCGGTGTTTTCTCGCACGAACCGGTTAATCTTAAGTTTCCTTTTGTTGACCTTCACTAAGGGAAATAACTTGTCAAGAAATCTCTCATTAATTTCTGCTCATAAGGTTATACTCATTGCATTTAGCCCTTGGAACCAAGATTTGGCTTTTCCACCTAGTGAGAATAGGAAAAGTCAAATCCTGATGACCTATTTTCAAACTCCGGTGATGTGCATGGTGTCGCACTTCTCCAACAAGTTCTTAATATGTGCAATTGGATTTTCGTTGGATAGCCATTGAAGAAGCTATTTTACACCATGTCTATTAAAGATGGTCTTAGCTCGAACTCGGTGGTGTTGGCTAGAAGCCTCATTACTCCGTTGTATATCTCTTAAACTCCTGGCTTGAAGTAGTCACGAAGGCATCTCTACACCCGCACTCTCACTTGCACTACTAGAACACCTACATGTTAGTTATTCCTGCTACCGTACTTTTGGTTTCTTTAGCTTGCTCCTCAGCTATCTTGACTCATTTCTTTTTGTTTCTTTTGTTCTATCTCAATCTCTGGATCATAAGGCACTAGGTCCTTCTTTTTCTTGTTACGCATGCACTACATATCCTTAAAAAGAAAACACAAAAAGATCAAGTACAGTAAGTCAAACTAAAACCTAAGCCTATTTTTTGTTATTTTCATTTTCATGTACTAAAAATGAAACTTAACAATTTTCAAACTAAATAAGTTAATCTAATGGATACCTATCCCCGATAATGTCGCCAAAAACGTGCGTGCCGTGAGTATAACGACTCACTTGTAGTAATAGTGCAATCAACTTACGTTGATCACATATATCGTCCTCATGGAAATGTTTTTTACACTAGTTGTATATTAACTACTTAACTTGAATTATTGCTAAAGGGTTCACTTTTAATTGATTTTATACTAATCTAAACTAATATAACAAATCACTTCAAACTTTAGTTGTTTTCTTATATTAAGGGTATCTTTGTTCACTACTTCACCTAAGTAATTTAATATTATGCTTTGTATTCATGTTCATATCTCAATATGTTTTATGCAATCCTAATTAGAATAGACAAACTTTCTTCAAATCCATTTCAATCCACTATTGTAACAGAGAAGATTCTAATATGCAAACTAGAACTCCACCTCTTAGTGTGAATAACACAAGTTTCACATTGCTCTAAGTCTCAAATCATTGGATTCATAACCAACTAAGTTTACTATCCGGGCCTACCTAATCAACAACTATTTCTCGATGATGTGTTTTACGGTTATACCGTTCATGTCCAGATTAAAAGCTTCAATGGCCATGATAACTTCTGAAGCCTAAGTTCATTAAACTGTGGCGAGTATGTCTAAAGCATTACACTCAGAATCGACACAAATTCGAACCATTGCAATTTTTTATTATCACTTTTTATTTCTATTCAAAGCATAACATTCATATTATAGGTGCTATAGGATCCATTCATCTATAAGATAAATAGACTACTCACATATTATTGTAATACATACATCACAATTCAATATAGAAATAATTACAAATCATAGATGAATATAAAATATTATCCTGAATTAATGAACAAAATTACATATTAATTGCAAGCACGGAGTCTTCAATGTTTCTCCAACAAAAACTTCTTAATACTCAAACTTAATACTAAATTACTTTAATGGAGGCTAATATCTTTCTATTTGGTGGTGTCCTCCTAGTTTACCACGTCCTAATACCTATTTATACTCCCTAATAACAATTAGAAACCTTAAATAACAATTTAACTCAAATTAAAACTTCACTTTTTAATTTCAGCAAGGTTGGCGTTGCCACTAACTGTCCCAGCACCGTGTACGTAAAGCCATGGCGCTGTGGTAGCACCTATTTTTCATGATGTGTTTCTGAGCTCCTGGAGTCTTAAGGCCATCCCCATTGTGTCTCGGCACTGTCCCTTGTGTGCCACAGAGCCGCCATTGCACTAGACTTTTAGAGTTTATTTTTCATTTCTTCTTCTCTCCCATGCCAAGCCTTCCATCCCCACACTGTGTCTATTCTCCCCATAGCATCTCACGGTGCCTACTCTGATTTTTTAGGTTTTTGCTCCGTTCCTTCTCATTTTTTGTTGATTCCTTCTAATACACCTTAATTCCTTAAAAATGCAATAATTCCATGAATTAACACATATTTGAGGATATTTATACTAAATATACTACTAAACTAACCATATATATACATATAAATTATCACCTATCACTTAACTCCATACTTCTTCAACAACGTGTCTAAGGTTTTGTTGCAGAAGTGTAACCCCTCGTCACTAACTAATGCTCTAGGCATGCCAAATTGATAGAAGATGTTTTTTTTATGAACTCTATGACCACTTTCATGTCATTGGTTATGGTTTCCATGGGTTCTATCCATTTAGATACATAGTCAACTACTAACAACATATATTGTTTCCCATTTGAAGTAGGGAATGATCCCCTAAAGTCTATTCTCTAGACATCTAAGAGCTTAATTTCTTGAAAGGTGGTTTGCAAAAAACTATTGCCTTCTAGTAATATTTCCTGTTCGTTTGCATTCATTGCAAGTTTTCACAAAAATATATGAATCCTTAAATAGGTTTGGCCAGTAGAATCCACATTTTAACACTTTAACTACCAATCTTTGGGCTCCAAAGTGTCCTCCATATGGTGATGAATGACATCCTCCCAGAATTTCTGCAAATTCCTCTTCTGCTACACATCGTTGAATTAATCCATCATTGCATCTCTTAAACATATGGTTCATCCCAATAGTATGACTTCACATCACTTGGGAATTTTTCTCATGCAACATTTGTTAAATCTAGAGGAAACACCCGTACAACAAAAAATAGTGATTTAGATACAGATTAAAAAGGGAATATCAACAGAAAAGACACGGATTAACAATAGAATATCAATTAAAAGACAGTTAGAGATGGATTAACAACGAAATTATTTTTTTTTTGTAAAATCATTATTGTTAAATATTTAGCAACATAAATGATTTTACATCTCTAAATAGATACGGATTAGAGATGAAAATAACACTGAAAAATCATTTTAAATTGTCTTTCCGTTGCTATTCCATTGTTGTTCCATTGCTAATTAGCAACGGAATAGCAATGGAACGCAAGTCATAAACCCAGAACATATGCTTGATGTCCGTTGCTATTCCATTTGTATGCTCATAATTCTTTTTTCATTGCATTTCGTTATTGCACAGTTCTTCTAAACAACAAAACCAGCAGATGGCCTTCTCCAATGCCCTGCACCCCATTCAACGACTCCTTGGGGTTGCTATACCATTTGTTCTCAAAATATATTAAATATTATATACTAAACTAAACCCAAAGAAGAGAATTCAATCTCAATATGCACAAAAAGTTGTTTGAATTTTATTTACAAACCTAAAAATTGTATTTGCCAACTAAAATACCTAACTTTCGTCACCAAGGTGCTCCTCATCCAACCAATCATAGATGTCCTCATCATCATCATCGAGCTACTTCTGTGGTTAACAAGCCGGATCCATCCCAACCTGCTGATGATGCTTTTTAGGCAGCGACAACAGCGATGGTGCTTGAAAGGTGCTTGCTCCGAAGTCCATGCGCATTCCCAACTGGCTATGCACGAAAGCCTCGAACTGTGCAAGCCTTTGAACAACTGCATCAAGCTTTGAGCGCCGCACCATCGGGTCTCGGGATGTACTAGCACTAGGATCTTCATATCTACTCTTCCTTTTGACAAGTGACCCAAGCCCATAAACATACCCCTTTAAGCACTCTCCAACTGCATCGTAGTAGAGTTGTTTCTCATCAATCTGCTGGTCCAATGTAGCCCGAGTGTGCTCCTCACGCCTCCTCATGAGCTCCGCCTGCATGAAAACAAAGTTGTCAAAGAAAAAAAATAAAATAAATCATTGAGAAAATGAAAAAAAAAATTAAATAGCCCAAAATCATTTATAATGCTTAAAAATAGCAAAAAATAAGCAAGTAACTAATAGATAATTAAGAAGCAAGTAACTACTGGATATTTTCCCTTCAATCATGTGAACACTAAGATATTTGAAATTGAGTATGTCAAAAAGGACTTACAAGGGTTATTTTTCTTTTACTAGGGTGGACAATGAGAATGCAAATGGGAGAAGGTGTGGAGATTTTTCAACATTTGATGATCATCATGAAGCGAAGAGCTTTGAAAGCATTTTTAATGCACAAGAGGGTGTGATATGGAAAAATGTAGTTGATAGCTTCATTTAATAGAGTTCATGAAAATGATTCTTATCAGAACTTATGGCAATTGGATAATTTAAATGCATATATAAATCTCATTATAGGACCTCATATATAAGCAAAGAGATGAACTTCTCAGAAGTAGACTCTAAGCTAATGTTGCACCTACAAATATGATATAAGTGGAAGATATAGAACACAAGCCTTTGTAGAAGAAAAGATTTGCATGAAAACGCAATATATTAAGCTTAATTTGGTCGTGTTTGTTTACTATAATTAAAAAAATAATGATTAAGTGTCTTATGAGACAAATCCGTTTGTTTACTATAATCTAATGTTTACAAATCCGTTGTTTTAATCTTATTTGACAAACGCATGCAATCAAACACGAATATTTAGCTATGAATGAGATTTTCTTGATCCCCTCTTAATGTTGATGATTTTGTTAAAGTTTGCTTCATTTTGCTCTAATCCTAGGAAATAAAAGCACTATGTCAAGATACATTAAATATGTTTAAAAAAAAATCACCAAGAACATGCACGGTCCATAAAGCTGTGATAGGAACATCAGACAAGAACATGGTCCATAACAAAATTCATGTAAAAAAAGAAGCAAGTAATTAATAGCTAATTAAGAAGCAAGTATACATAACATTTATTTATAAGCAATTATAAATTTTATATTAACAAGACACTTACATGAAACTGTGTTGATCTGTTATCAATGAATGACTCCATCAAGATCCTTCGTATGAACATGAAGGGAGACATCATTAGGAGTAACCTCATCATCTTCATCCCTATTCAGAGCCTACACATACACACAAAAGATCAAAATTTACAACATATTAGTCACGACAAACTTATAATTTTTAAGGAAACTTCAAATAACAATGACACTAATACATATTCATAAGTTCGAAAAGACCGTGTGCCACCAGTATGCTTCGAAGGGCCTGTACCAGGGTCTCCCTTTTCATATTTTTTGTTATGTGAAGCCTTCTTAGACCTAGCCTTGAAATCTGCGGTCACCTAATACTCACGATATTTATTCCATGCCTCATTAGTTATAAAGTCCGACCTCACGGCAAGATTGCAGAGCTCGTGCATCAATATGCCATACCTAACACACGCCTTTGAATCATAGGCAGTTCTCACGATTGCCTCATCAATCGATGGGTCCCATCGAAATTACGGCTGAAAAAGATGAATATGGTTAATTATTAATTTTTCATACAAATAATATATTGAATCATTTATTCAATCATTTAGTGTCATTTACTTACTTCCCATTTCTCCCAATATATATCGTTTTAATGATCAGGTAGTTGCTTCCAGCAGTACCCCTCAATTATCATCCCCCGCTTGAAGATTTTGATCATCTTCCAAGCACATACTTCTGAAGGATGTAAAACCCAACGATTTTCCTTGTTCATTTTCAACTTGATGAACTTAGTCAAATGTTATTCTTGCTCTACTTCTAATTAAGGTACGTATAATTAATCAGTCATTCATAATGGAATTATAACTTACCTGACATACTCAAAAATAATGGGAAATCTAACAATATGAGGCGTGGCTCCTCTTCCCTTCTGAGGTGATGCTGAGGGAGCTAGCAAAAGGGGGTTGTTGAGGAGGCCGCATGATAGCTCCATTAGGCCTTCGAGGCACTCAATCAGGGCCTCCCACAGCCTTGTGGGACCCGCCAGATGGTGCGGGCGATACAGTGGAAGGTAAAGCAGATATAATAAGTGATGGAGTGCCATGTCAGGACAAACTACAAGAACGATTAGAATGTGACGATGGGGTGTGATTGGATGATGACGGGCCCGTCACTGAAATAGTGGGAGAATGTGTCATCAAAGTCAGCCTTGTCGATGACAACGATGAAATAGTATCGAGACGTCGGTCAAACGACCGTGTACCAGAAACGATGGGTCCTATCCGACCCTCTCGTCCTGATCCTCTATCTCCTAATGCAGTGGGAAGTTAAAACGTCAATTAGCAAAAGAAAAGAAAAAAATTCGAATGAATTAGGAATGTTTTGTTATGACTTTGCTCATGATTTAGATATAACAAAACCTTATCCATCTCGAACAAAATCAAGACGCTTACCAAAACTTTATCAAAAACGAAAATCGTCATCATTTCCAAAGAAGCGGAATACATTTCGACCTTCTAAAGCACAATATCATGGTAAGAAAAATACTTGCTATTCTTGTGGCAAACCAGGTCATTATGCTAATAAATGTCATTTTAAGACAAAAACTAAAAAAGTGCACCATATTGAAGCCCATTCTTCTTCTTCTCTGAATCTTCATGTTATTGTCCTGACAATTTGCATAATACATCTTCATCTGATACTGAAATAAATGTATTAAATGCTCATGAAGAACTCATTCTTGAAATAAGTGAACAAATAACTTATCCTTATTTAAAATATAAATATTTTACTGAAATTGTGCAACAACATACTGAAAAACCTGATGCTGATATTGGCTTATCCAAAAGATTGAAATTCAAAAAACAAATTGAGTTAGATCCAAAAATATATTCAATGGCTTCTATGTTAGCCGAAGTAAATAAAAAACAATCAACTAGTAGTAATATTCAAACACTGAAACATGAAATAAATTCTCTTAAAACAGAAATTCAGCTTCTCAAGCAAAGACTCCTCAAGTTAGAAAATGAGACATCTAGTGAACATTCAGATGATAATGTTTTTATAGAAACACTTACTCAATATGTACATCAAAGATGGTTTACCCCTATTACGTTAGTTATTGAGGATTTAAAAATAAAGGGTCCTGCACTTATTGATTCTGGAGCCGAACTAAATTGTATACGAGAAGGTCTTTTACCATTACATTTTTGTGAACCAACTCATAGTAGCATCTCTACTGCTGAAGGAAATAAATCTGCTATCAAATATAAAATCTCTTCTGCTCATACTTGTCATTCTTATATTTGCATACCTACATCCTTTATTATTGTTAAAAATTTACAACATGATATTCTTCTCGGTACACCTTTTCTTCAAAAAAATACAACCTTTTTCAGTTTCAAAATTTGGTATTACTACAAAAATAAATAATACCTATATATTATTTTCTTTTTACAAACCCCCCAAAACAAAATATTTAAATCAATTACTTAGTCAAATAGAATATAAACAAAATCAAATTAATTTCTTAAAACAAGAGATTAATTATTCAAAAATCGATCAAATTTTGAATAGTTCTATTTTCAAAGAAAAAAATATATATTTCAAAATAAACTCCTACAACAATGTTGTTCTGAAATACCATCTGCCTTTTGGAGCCGAAAACATCATCAAGTTTCTCTTCCATACATAGATACATTTGATGAGCGCCAAATTCCTACTAAATCCAATCCTTCACAAATGAATTCTAGATTATTAAATCTATGTGATAAAGAAATAAAAGATTTATTACTGAAAAAATTAATAACTTCTTCTAAATCCCTTTGGAATTGTACTGTTTTTTATGTCGAAAATGCTCCTGAGCTTGAACGTGATGCACCGCAATTAGTTATCAATTATAAACCATTAAATAAAGTTCTACAAACAATTCGATATCCTCTACCAAATAAATATGATCTTATTAAGCGCATTACTTCTGCCATAGTTTTCTCTAAAGTTGATTTAAAATATGGTTTTTGGAAAATTCAAATCACTCCAAATGATAGTTATAAAACTGCTTTTAATACTCCTTTTGGGCAATACCAATGGAATGTCATGCCATTTGGATTAAAAAATGCACCTTCTGAATTTCAGAAAATTATGAATGATATTTTTAATCTCTATAAAAGTTATATTCACATTTATATTGATGATATTCTTTAATTTTCATCTTCTATTGATCAACATTGGAAACATCTATATCAATTTCAAAATATCATTATTGCCAATGGTCTTGTTTTATCACAAAAGAAAATTAAACTTTTTCAGACATCTATTACCTTTCTAGGTTTCAAAATTTCTAATCAAACCATTACTCCTGTAAATGGAGTCATTGATTTCGCTGATAAATTTCCTGATCGTCTTACTGATAAAAATCAATTACAAAGATTTTTTGATTGTGTAAATTATCTTTTAGATTTTTATAAATTATCAGCCCTAGATCGTCAGCCTCTTCAATCTCTTCTAAAAAAGGATACACCATTTAAATGGACTGACACTCATACACAGGTTACGCAGCTTATTAAAATAAAAGTTAAATCTCTTCCTTTCCTACATGTTACTAATCCCTCTTATTTCAAAATTATTCAAACAGATGCATCTGATATAGGTTATGGCGGAATTCAGCTACAAAAACCTCCCTCTAGCACAGAACAATTAGTTTGTTATACTTCTAAACTTTGGAATAAAGCACAGCTAAATTATGCCACTGTCAAAAAAGAAATATTAGCAATTGTTTTATGCGTTCGAAAATTTCAATATGATGTTTTAAATCAAAAGTTTTTAATTCGTGTTGATTGTAAAGATGCAAAAGAAATTCTTTTTAAAGAATTCAAAAATTTAGTTTCCAAACAGTTTTTTGCATGATGGAAAGCACTATTAAGCATTTTTTATTTTGATATTGAATATATAAAAGGAGAGAACAATTCTCTTCTTGACTTTTTATCTCGTGAATTTCTTACTACACCTCAACTTCATTGCCTACAGTTCATGGTAGGTAAAGGCAAATCTCTAGCCGCTTCACCAAATTCCATTAAATTCTCTCCCTTATTTGACTCTTACAATCAAGCTGATGTTCATAAATCTACTTATAAGTTTAGCTCTCGTCATTTAGTTACTCTTCTTGATTATGATTTTTTAGACCTATCCATTGACACTCAAGCCAAACTCATAATGCCTGCATTTTATTCTTAATAGACCCAATGTTACTATAAAATTTTATGAAGCCTTACTTACCAATACCCAATCAGTTATCATTGAACATTTCAAACACTCCAATTAAGAAGAAATCGCTTATTCCAGATTTAAAATTCAAAAGGTCTTATCAAGTTCTGAATGGCCGCAACAGCATGCAATTCGTCAAAGTCCTTATGTGTATCAATCTATGACTCTCATTACTGATCGTCTACCCTTGAAAATTAACTATAAAGATTATATAGATGCCTGGCGTAATATACTCTTTTATAAAGATCCATCCTCTGGTCATTCTTTGTATATCACTTTCAAAAAATCTCTGCATGTCAATCTTCCTGCCAGGGTTATGGTCGAATGGTGGACCAAATTCGGTCCTGATATTGGCTTCTTCCCTCCAGCAGTTTATAAGAAACATAAGACAGAAAACAATCCCTATTTCAATTTCTACATAAACATTCTATTCCTTGGGACCTCAAATGGCAATACGACACTCATAAAATCACTACTGTCCACAATGCTACCTATACATATTTATCTCAAGAAATTCTAATCAAATGGTGGGATAAACTTAATATTGAATCCATCCAAGAATCAACTTTGACCCCTATTACCACACCAACTAAAGTCACTGATTTCTCTCATCTTTCAAGGTCACATAAAGCCATTAGCCTCACTTCACCTGTAGTAAACCTTACTGCATCCAAAGATACTTTAGTCGAATCTTGTTCAACCATTGCACCTGATCTTGCCTATACAATTATTCAGCAACTTCAAAACAATTTTCAACAAGGTTTTCAACAACTCGAGAAAAACATGGAGGCCCGATTCAAACAATTTGAAGATAAATACTCTGCTTCTTCCAGGACTCACTCTGACGGAGATTCAAATACTCAAGATTTAGATTTTGCTGCTTTATAAATGGATTTATCCACCGCTCTACAACATCCCTCAATACAGCATCAATTGTTAGATCAGATCCTTGAAAATCTGTTTCCTTATGGTGTTGATATTTTTCCCGCACAAATACTCTCTAAAGTTCATCCAGACATTTTTCGACATTTGACAATTTATGCTCACTTTGCTAAAGGTTGGACTACTGCACTAGGAAATGTCCTCATCACAGCGTGGCATCTCATGAATCGTCCTCAAATTAAAGTTTATGTGGATTATCCTAAACCATTCTGTTATGCTGATTTTATTCATTTTGAATTATGGCATATGTTACGTCGTGATCGTCTAACTACGAATTGTGAATTCTTCATGATGTAAAAAATGGTCAATTATCAGGTTAGGCCCTTGCCAATTATCCTATCAAGCCTATGCTTCCAAGTTTTTCCTGCCAATCCGGCCCATGCCAATCATCTTATCAAGCCCATGTGTCCACGTCTTTATTGCCTGCCTCTGACTATACAATCTCATCAATAATAAAGCTGTTATTTATCCAAAATCTTATCTTGATCTTACTTTTTATCAAGAATCTTCTCACTTCACTATTTGTTCTCTGAAATCTTATCTTGTTCATCCAAAAGTGTCCAAAGTAGCCATCTCATCAAGATCATTTCATCAAAAGATGCTACAGTAATAAGCATCCCACTACAGTTAAAATATATAAAGTGCAACAGTATTAAGCATCCTGCAATAGTTATAAGATATAAAGTGGATTTCTTCAATACAATGTATAATTAATTTTACTTTAGTACTATGTCAATAATGTAGGACTTCCTTTTCACAGAAGTGCATCTCTGCTTTGTTACTGCTATATATAGAAGTTTGCATAAGTTTGTAGATCATCGAGTTACAAGCTAGTCTTCAAGTCTGTTGTCTAAGTGTTCATTTTCTGTTGCTCTCTTCAGTTGCTCTATTTGTATTCTAGTTTGTTCTAGTCTGTATGTCCCTTGATCCTATATGTGATTGACCGTTTATATTTCATTATCCTCTCTCTAATTTTCAAGACTCAGAATTTCCTTTAGACTTCTTTCCTGTTTATATCGCTAATCTTATATTTCATTTTGTGGAAAAACGACAAATTGGTATCAAACAGTTGAATTTGCTCACGAAGAATTGTTGTTTTAATCGATAGTTATCATATTGAAAAGATGGTTATTCAATTTTAACCATATGAATTTGATAGTCACTAAAATCATTAATACTAACATGATCATCATTAGGTTTAGAGTAAACATGATAGGCGATATGTGTTGGACAAGCCTCAGTATGTGTTAGACAAGCCTCAGGTTGATCTACTGTTATAAGGATACATATTTTCTAAAGCTTTTATTAAGAAGATAAGAGGTGGAGGGTCTTGCAGCAAAAGTGATTTCGACTTTACCATCATCATGAGTTATAATATGATATATTGCATCAGAAGTATTGGGATTTGTTTTTCTTCAATATTTTTATCATAAATCATCCATTTTGATGGAATATTTATATCTTTCCATTGTAACTGTGTAGGAGTAATATTTTTGTTTTTAATGTTGGTAAGAAATAATGTTGAAGTTCATTTTTTGTAGGTTGGAATATGCCACATTTGGAATAATTGTATGCATGAGTTTATGGTAGATGCGATAAACGACAACAACATTAGAACATATACCTTTCATATTAAAACCTTTTGTGTAAATGCCTAAAGTGGCGGCTTCATGTGCAAATTGATCATGTAAACTTAATGAAAAATTGAGAAAACAATTAAATAAATTGGACCTTTGGCGAGACTACCTTCAATCATGCCTAATAATGAATCGGTAAAATCAACAAGTCTTTTGTCACGAACAGACACCAAAACTGAAGTATTAAGTCTTAATGTAGTTAATGGCTTTATAGCGACTTGAATAAGTCCAATATTTAAGTATTTTCTTTATATCTATTAATCTTTTCAGGAGAAATTAAAAGTATTTCTTGTCCTTCATCATCATTATATTTTGTATCTTCCTCTAATTTGATTATATAATCTTGACATTTTGAAAATGAACCTTTATTATAAACAGGATGCGTTTTGATAACTGGCATATCCTAGTTTTGAAGAGATTGTTCAATTTGAGAATAAGAAATTTCATGAATATTTTTTAAATCAATGGTAGAAGATTATTTGATGATATGTGCAGCATGTTGAAAATCAGAAGAGGATGCAGACTCAAATTTTATAGACGGTTTATTTGAAAGAACGCTTTTCACTTTCTTTACAAATTCATTCATGTTTAACAAACTGGAAGTCACTCACTTGGTCAACGACTTACAACTAGACTTACCTCTGGCTAGACTTACAACGCGACTAGGAAAGTGCATGTGACAACCCATAAGAAAAACAAAGTGAAAAGAAATAAGTGAAAATCATGCTTGCGATAAAACCAACCTAATAAAATTGTGAGTGTAAATCTTAAGCTGATTCTGCTATTGAATATAGAACAGTAAGATATACTTACAACAACACATTTGTGATCGCTGGCTTTGATACCAATTTGTCGCTTTTCCATAAAATGAAATATAAGATTTCAATTTGTCTCTTTTCCACAAAATGAAATATAAGATTAGCAGGATAAACACGAAAGAAGTCTAAAGGAAATTCTGAGTATTGAAAATTAGAGAGAGGATAATGAAATATAAACGTTTGATCACATATAGGATCAAGGGACATACAGACTAGAACAAACTAGAACACGAATAGAGCAACAGAAAAGAGCAACAGTAGATGAACCCTTAGACAACAGACTTGAAGACTAGCTTATAACTCGATGATCTACAAACTTATGCAAAGTTCTATATATAGCGGTAACAAAACAGAGACGCACTTCCGTGAAAAGGAAGTCCTACATTATTGACATAGTACTAAAGTAAAATTAATTATACATTGTATTGAAGAAATCCACTTTATATCTTTTAACTATTGCAGGATGCTTGATACTGTTGCACTTTATATCTTTTAACTGTAGCGGGATGCTTATTACTGTAGCATCTTTTGACGAAAAGATCTTGATGAGGTGGCTACTTTTGACAATTTTGGATGAACATGATAAGATTTCAGAGAACAAATAGTGACGTGAGAAGATTATTGATAAAAAATAAGATCAAGATAAGATTTTGGATAAAAAGCAGCTATATTCTTGATGAGATTGTATAGTCAGAGGCATGCAATAAAGGCATGGACGCATGGGCATGAAAAGATGATTGGCATGGGCCGGATTGGTAGGAAAAACCTGGAAGCATGGGCTTGATAGGATAATTGGCAAGGGCCTGACTCGATATATTGACATTTTTTTACATCATGAAGAATTCACAATACGTAGTTAGAGGATCACGACGTAACGTACGCCCAAATTAGCATAACGGAATGGTTAAGGATAATCCACATAAACTTTAATTTGAAGACGATTCATGAGATGCCACGCTGTGATGAGGAGACATCCTTGGGCAGTAGTCCAACCTTCAGCAAAGTGAGAATGAATTTCCAAATGTCGAGGGGTTTCTAGATGAACTTGAGAGAGTAGTTGTGCGAGAAAAATATCAACACCAAAAGGAAACATATTTTCAAGGATCTGGTCTAACAATGGATGATGTATTAAGGGATGCTATAGAGCGGTGGATAAATCCATTTATAAAGCAGCAAAATCTAAATCTTGTTTATCAGAATCTCCGTTAGAGTGAGTCCTGGAAGAAGCAGAATATTATCTTCAAATTGTTTGAATTGGGCCTCCATGTTTTTTCTCGAGTTGTTGAAACCTTGTTGACATTTGTTTTGAAGTTGCTGAATAATTGTATAGGCAAGATCAGGTGCAATGGTTGGACTGGATTCGACTAATGTATCTTTGGATGTAGTAGGTTTTGCTACAGGTGAAGTGAGGCTAGTGTCTTTATATGACCTTGAAAGAGGAGGGGAATCAGTGACTTTAGTTGGTGTGGTAATAGGGCTCAAAGTTGATTGTTGGATGGATTCAATATTAGATTTATCCCACCATTTGATTAGAATTCCTTGAGATAAATAAGTATAGGTAGCATTGTGGACAGTAGTGATTTTATGAGTGCCGTATTTCCATTTGAGGATCCAAGGAATAGAATGTTTATGTAGAAATTTAAATAGGGATAGTTTTTCTGTCTCATATTTCTTATAAACTGCTGGAGGGAAGAAGCCAATATGAGAACCGAATTTGGTCCACCATTCGACCATAAACAAGGCAGGAAGATTGACATGCAGAGATTTTTTGAAAGGGATATACCAAGAATGACTAAAGGATGGATTTTTAGAAAAAAGTATATTACGCCAGGCATCTATATAATCTTTATAGTTAACTTGCAAGGGTAGACAATCAGAAATAAGAGTCATAGATTGATACAAATAAGGACTTTGACGAATTGCATGCTTCTGAATTGAAGTGTTTGAAATGTTCAATGATAACTGATTGGGTATTGGTAAGTAAGGTTTCATAAAGCTTTATAGTAACATTGGGTCTATTAGGAATAAAATGCATAGAAGGAGGCATTATAAGTTTGGCTTGAGTGTCAATGGATTGGTCTTAAAGATCATAATTAAGAAGAGTAACTGAATGACGAGAGCTAAAATTATAATTAGATTTATGAACATCAGCTTGATTGTAAGAGTTAAATAAGGAAGAGAATTTATTGCAATTTGGTGAAGCGGCTGGAGATTTGCCTTTACCTGCCATGAGCTGTAGGCAATGAAGTTGAGGTGTAGTAAGAAATTCACGAGAAAAAAAGTCAAGAACAGAATTGTGCTCTCCTTTTATATATTCAATATCAGAATTAAAAATGCTTAATAATGCTTTCCATCATGCAAAAATCTGTTTGGAAACTAAATTTTTGACATCTTTAAAAAGAATTTCTTTCGCATCTTTACAATCAATACGAATTAAAAACATTTGATTTAAAACATCAAAATGAAATTTTTGAACTCATAAAACAATTGCTAATATTTCTTTTTTGACAGTGGCATAATTTAGCTGTGCTTTATTCTAAAGTTTAGAAGTATAACAAACTAATTGTTCTGTGCTAGATGGAGGTTTTTGTAGCAGAATTCCGCCATAACCTATATCAGATGCATCTGTTTAAACAATTTTGAAATAAGAGGGATTAGCAACATGTAGGCAAGGAAGAGATTTAACTTTTGTTTTAATGAGCTGAATAACCTGTGTATGAGTTTCAGTCCATTTAAATGGTGCATCCTTTTTGAGAAGAAATTGAAGAGGCTGACGATCTAGGGCAGATAATTTATAAAAATCCGAAAGATAATTTAAACAACCAACAAAACTTTGTAATTGATTTTTATTAGTAAGACGATCAGAAAATTTACCAGCGAAATCAATGACTCTATTTACGGGAGTAATGGTTTGATTAGAAATTTTGAAACCTAAAAAGGTAATAGATGTATGAAAAAGCTTAATTTTCTTTTGTGATAAAACAAGACCATTGGCAATAATGATATTTTGAAATTGATATAGATGTTTCCAATGTTGATCAATAGAAAATGAAAATAAAAGAATATCATCAATATAAACAAGAATATAACTTTTATAGGGATTAAAAATATCATTCATAATTTTTTGAAATTCAGAATGTGCATTTTTTAATCCGAATGACATGACATTCCGTTGTATTGCCCAAAAGGAGTATTAAAAGCAATTTTATAACGATCATTTGGAGTGATTTGAATTTGCCAAAAACTTGATTTTAAATCAAATTTAGAGAAAACTATGGCGGAAGTAATGCACTTAATAAGATCATATTTATTTGGTAGAGGATATCGAATGGTTTGTAGAACTTTATTTAATGGTTTATAATTGATAACTAATCGCGGTGCACCACGTTCAAGCTCAGGAGCATTTTCGACGTAAAAAGCAGTACAACTCCAAGGGGATTTGGAAGAAGTTATTAATTTTTTTAGTTATAAATATTTTATTTCTTTATCGCATAGATTTAATAATCTAGAATTCATTTGTGAAGGATTGGCTTTACTAGGAATTTGACGCTCATCAAATGCATCTATGTATGGAAGAGAAACTTAATGACGTTTTCGTCTCCAAAAGGCAGATGGTATTTCAGAACAACATTGTTGTTGGAGTTTATTTTGAAATATAGATATTTTTTCTTTGAAAATAGAACTATTAAGAATTTGATCGGTTTTTAAATAATTAATCTCTTGTTTTAAGAAATTGATTTGATTTTGTTTATATTCTATTTGACTAAGTAATTGATTTAAATATTTTGTTTTGGGGGTTTGTAAAAAGAAAATAATATAGAGGTATTATTTATTTTTGTAGTAATACCAGATTTTGAAACTGAAAAAGGTTGTATTTTTTTGAAGAAAAGGAGTACCGAGAAGAATATCATGTTGTAAATCTTTGCAATAATAAAGGATATAAGTATGCAAATAGAAGAATGACAAATATGAGCAGAATAGATTTTATATTTGATAGAGGATTTATTTCCTTCAGCAGTAGAGATGCTACTATGAGTTGGTTCACAAAAATGTAATGGTAAAAGACCTTCTCGTATACAGTTTAGGTCGGCTCCAGAGTCAATAAGTGCAGGACCCTTTATTTTTAAATCCTTAATAACTAACGTAGTAGGGGTAAGTCATCTTTGATGTACATATTGAGTAAGTGTTTCTATAAAAACATCATCATCTGAATGTTCACTATATGTCTCATTTTCTAACTTGAGGAGTCTTTGCTTGAGAAGTTGAATTTCTGTTTTAATAGAATTTATTTCATGTTGCAGTGTTTGAATATTACTACTAGTTGATTGCTTTTTATTTACTTCGGCTAACAAAGAAGCCGTTGAATATTTTTCTGGATCTAACTCAATTTGTTTTTTGAATTTCGATCTTTTGGATGAGCCAATATCAGAATCAGGTTTTTCAGTATGCTGTTGCACAATTTCGCCAAAATATTTGTATTTTAAATAAGGATCTGTTATTTGTTCACTTATTTCAAGAATGAGTTCTTCATGAGCATTTAATACATTTATTTCAGTATCAGATGAAGATGATGTGTTAGGCAAATTGTCAGGACAATGACATGAAGATTCAGAAGAAGAAGAATGGGCTTCTATATGGTACACTTTTTTAGATTTAGTCTTAGAATGACATTTATTAGCATAATGACCTGGTTTGCCACAAGAATAACAAGTATTTTTCTTACCATGATATTGAGATTTAAAAGGTCGAAATGTATTCCTCTTCTTTGGAAATGATTACAATTTTCATTTCTGATAAAATTCTGGTAAGCGTCTTGACGTTTTAACTTCATACCATTACAAATAGCTAACCCTGTTTGCTCAATTGCAATTATCATATCTCTAAAAGTAAGGTTTGCATAATTAATAGAACCTTGACCACGTTCTTTAAGAAGTATTTTAACCTTTTTCAGCAAATGAAGAAGGTAATCCAGCAATGAATCGTTCTTTCCAAAATTGAAAATCATGAGTTGTATTTAAATCATAAACTTTAGAGAGAAATGTATCTTTAAACCAATGAAAATCATTGAGAGTTCTACATCTAAGGCTTTGTAACTGATCACGTAATTTTTCATCTCTCAGGTTCAGGTTTCCAACAAAATGCCAAATAATATTGGTAAGGAGATTATTGACACCATTATGTTTTTGGCGACCTAAATTATTCAAAATGGGTTGGCCTTGAGCATCTTTTTCTTCCAAATTATATATATCATTGCATTGTTAAACAGTTAACACAGTATTCCACCAACCATATAACTGTCCTGTAAAGCCCAAAACTATTGCTTTAACTATATGAATTTCAACCTGATCTACTATTTGACAGGCTTTGGCATAAATTTGTATTTGGAGAATGACTTCCATTATTCTATAGTTAGATAATCCATCGATATTCCATTCATATAAAGTATTGCCATCAAATTTGATACGATTTTGTTTAGGTCCTTCAATAATCATATCAGCTGGAGAAGGTCGAGTATAAAATTGTCTACATAAAGGGGGTGTATGAAGATTTATAATTTGGTCGAGAATTAGATTTCTTAATACGATGAATTTTTGTTGATGAATTAGAATTATCACTGTCACTTGTATCAGAGGATGTGGATGAGTTTGACAAAGGGCTTGATATATTATCTTTATTTTAAGGTGGCAATAATAGAAGCTTTATCCTTTTTCTTGATGGCAGAATCTAATGTATCTAATTGCTGAGCTATTCGTTCTAATAGTCTCGGAGGATAAAGGTGATTTTGTTTTAAAGGGATGAGATGTAGAAAAGTGATTTGGAAAAGATTGAGTCATGAAAGGTTCAGGGATACTAGGTGGTATGTTAATACGGTGTAAGGTATGAGAAGTGGAAGGTGTAATGGGATTAACTGGAGATGAAATAGCTTTATTTTTAAGAGTAGATATATAAAGATTTGTAAAACTATTTTTTTCAATAATATGATTTAAATCCTTTTTTGTTAGAGGTATTTCTTCATCGAATGGAGTTTTAAAAGGAATTGCTTTAATATTGTCATTAATCTTTAAGGGAGCTAAAGATGGTTGAGGTTGATTATACTTTTCACTATGGGTTCCTTCCCAAATAGTATTAATTTTGAACATAAGGTTTGGATTAGAAGATGCTAAATAATAAAAGAAAGGAATATTTTCTTGAATTTGCTTCAAATAAGAAAAAAAATAATTTTCACGAAGAATAGCTTGCTGAGAACGTGAACATAATTTGCAAAATAATGGTTTTAATGGATGTTGTAAAAATTGTTGTTTTAATTGATAATAATCATATTGAAAAGATGGTTCCTTAATTTTAAGCATATGAATTTGATAGTCACTAAAGTCATTAATACTAACATGATCATCATTAGGTTTAGAGTAAACAGGATAGGCTATATGTATTGGACAAGCCTCAGTATGTGTTGGACAAGCCTAAGGTTGATCTACTGTTATAGGGGATACAGATTTTCTAAAGCTTTTATTAGGATGAGAAGAGGTGGAGGGTCTTGCAGCAAAAGTGATTTCGACTTTACCATCATCATGAGTTATAATATGATCTATTACATCAAAAGTATTGGGATTTTGTTTTTCTTCAATATTTTTATTATAAATCATCCATCTTGATGGAATATTTATATCTTTCCATTGTAACTGCGTAGGAGTGATAATTTTGTTTTGAATGTTGGTAAGAAATAATGTTGAAGTTCCTTTTTGCAGGTTGGAATATGCCACATTTGGAATAATTTTATGCATGAGTTTATAGTAGATGCGATAAACAACAACAACATTAGAACATATACCTTTCATATTAAAACCTTTTGTGTAAATGCCTAAAGTGGCAGCTTCATGTGCAAATTGATCATGTAAACTTAATGAAAAATTGGGAAAACAATTAAAATAAATTGGAACTTTGACGAAACTGCCTTCAATCACGCCTAATAATGAATCGGTAAAATCAACATGTCTTTTGTCACGAACATACACCAAGACTGAAGTATTAATTCATAATGTAGTTAATGGCTTTATAGCGACTTGAATAAGTCTAATATGTAGGTATTAATGAGTTTCTTTATATCTATTAATTTTTTCAGGAGAAATTAAAAGTATTTCTTGTCCTTCATCATCAATAGATTTCGTATCTTCCTCTAATTTGATTATATAATCTTGGTGTTTTGAAAATGAACCTTTATTATAAACAACATGTGGTTTGATAACTGGCATATCCAAGTTTTGAAGAGATTGTTCAATTTGAGAATAAGAAATTTCATGAATATTTTTCAAACCAATGGTAGAAGATTGTTTGATGATAGGTGCGGCATATTGAGAATAAGAAGAGGATGCAGACTCAAATTTTACAGACGATTAATTTGAAAGAACGCTTTTCACTTTCTTTACAAATTCACTCATGTTTAACAAATTGGAGGTCACTCACTTGCTCAACGACTTACAACTAGACTTACCTCTGGCTAGATTTACAACGCGACTAGGAAAGTGCATGTGACAACCCATAAGAAAAACAGAATAAAAAGAAATCAGTAAAAATCATGCTTGCAATAAAACCAACCTAATAGAATTGTAAGTGTAAATCTTAAGCTAATTCTGATATTGAATATAGAAAAGTAAGAGATACTTACAACAACTCATTTGTGATCGCTGGCTCTGATACCAATTTTGATTAAAAGACTGTTTGTTAGCTGTGATATGTATAACAGCCTGTTTGGCACACCAAAGAGGAATATGAAGTGAAATCGAAAGCAGAAAATCATTGAGTATATAAGAAATTCATTGGAGCTCACAAACAGTCGAAGAAAAGCTTCGATACTCAGCCTCAGCAAAGGATCGAGAGACATTAGACTGCTTTTTAGTCTTCTAAGAAATGAGAGCAGAACCAAGAAAGACACAATACCCTGTGAGAGACTTGCGAGACAAAATACAAAAAGCCCAGTTTGCATCACAATACCCAGTAACCTGCAAATCTGACTGCACAGGGAAGAAAAAACCTTTAGAAGGACACCTTTTCAAGTAACGCAAAACATAAAGGGCAAAAGACCAGTGGTGTTCAGTAGGAGCATGAACAAACTGGCTTAACTGTTGAGTGGCATGCGAGATATCAGGCCGAGTAAAGCCTAGATAAAGTAGTCTACCAACGAGACGTCGATACTTTTCAATATCATGAGGAATAGGGGAATCAACAACATTCATCTTGGCATCTCTAGGAAGAGGAGAGGCAGCAGACTTACAACTAGAGAGGCTAGAATCAGTGAGAAGATCCAAAACATATTTTCGTTGATTCACATAAAGACCAGTAGTAGACCGAGCTAATTCAGGGCTAAGAAAATAATGCGCTTGACCAATATCCTTGATAGTAAATTGATCATCCAAAAAATGCTTCACAGATATCATATCATCAAAAGAAGAACCAGTAAGTAAGATATCATCAACACAAACCAAAACAGCAAGGAACATAACACCATTGGAGTATAGGAACAAACAGAGGTCATGAGAATATTGTAGAAAACCAAACTGATGAAGTTTATCGGTAAAGGTAATATTCCACTGACGAGAGGCTTGTTTTAGCCCATATAAAGGACGTTTAAGTTTGCACACCTGGCCTGGAAATGCCTTAGAATAACCTTTAAGAGGAAGAAGGTATAAATCTTCATCAATGAAACCATAAAGAAAAGCATTGTAAACATCAAATTGCTGAAAAGGCCAAGCCTTTGCAGCAGCAATAGCTAAGAAAACCTTGACAGTGACAGTCTTAGCCACAGTAGAGAAACTATCAACATAATCTACACCCTCAATTTCATGATAACCCTTAGCTACCAAACGAGCTTTATATTTGTCTAAAGTGCCTTCAAGATGATATTTCACCTTGTGCACCCACTTAGACCCAATAGCCTTCTTATCATAAGGTAAATAAGTGATAATTCAAGTCTCATTAGGCTCTAAAGCTTGCAACTCCTTATTCATGGCATCCACCCAAAGTGGGTCCTTTTGTGCTTGTTGAAAGGAAGATGGTTCTTTAACCATAGACATAGTAGCAAAAACTTCTTTATAATGATCACTCATGTATGGAGAAACAATATAGAGAAAAGTAGCGGGATCAAAAACAGAGGAAAAATGAGAAAAAATGAAGAAATATTAGTAGGAATTATAACATTGGTAACAAAATCATTCAGCTAACCAGAAGGATTTTTAATTGTAGTACTTCGTTTAGGAATAACAGGAGAAGGAAAAGTGGGAGAAACAGAAGGAAATAGAAATAAGGAGAACTAGAGAGGGAATTTTACAAAGAAGGAGAATCAAAATAATCAGCAAGAGGAAAAGGAAGCATAAAAGAATCAGAAGAAGAAAAAGAGGAAGACTGAAAAGGAAAAATATTTTTATAAAAGACAACATCACGGGACACAAAAATAGAATTAGTAGAAAGATTATATAACCTATAAGCTTTTTGAGCAAGAGCATATCCAAGGATGATAGACTTAAAATATCGAGTGTCAAATTTATCTTTAGAGGGTAGAATATTGGTTTCAAAACAAAGATAACGAAAAGTAGAATGACCAAATAAAACTTGAAATGGTGATTTCCAATAAAGTAGAGAAGTAGGTAAGTGATTGATAAGAAATGCAGAAGTAAGAATGGAGTCTCTCCCCAAAATTTCTTAGGACGATTGGATTGAAACATAAGTGCTCTAGTAACTTGAAGAAGGTGTCTATGTTTCCTTTCCATAACTCCATTTTGCTGAGGAGAATAAGGAACTGGCTTCTGATGAATAATGCCTAATTTTGAAAACAAAGTAGTACATTGCTAATTAATGAATTCAGTACCATTATCAGTTCTATGGTCTAGACAGTTTGTGAAAAATGAGTCTGACAAAAGAGTAAAAAACTTTCAATAGTACGATAAGTAGTGGATTTACATTGGAGAAGATAAGTCTAAGTAAATATACTAAAATCATCTACAATAGTAAGAAGTTAATGTGCTCCCTGTATCGAAGTATGCTTGTAAGGATCCCACAAATCCATGTGCAGCAACTGAAAAGGAGAAACAATTTTTATTGAACTCAAATGAAAAGAAGTCTACACTGTTTGGACATATGACATACATCACTAGGCTCATCTGGTGAATACAATGCTGACTTAGAAGATAACAGAGGTAAATGCTTAATAACAATAGAAGAGGGATGGCCCAAACGATGATGCCATGAAAAAACATTATTTACATGTGAAGAAACTACATTATTTTCCAAAGCAGTAGATGAAGAACAAGTAAAAGAATTAATAACCTCCTGGTTGAATGAGGTTTGATCAAGAATGTATAACCCTCCTAATACTTTTCCAACTCCAAGGATTTGAGAGGACTCAACGTCCTGTAGTAAACAAAAAGTAGCATGAAAAACAAATTTAATGTGAGCAGAAGCAAAAAGTTTACTAATAGATAAAAGGTTTTATTTGAATGAGGAAACATGAAGACAAGAATGCAAATTAAGTTTGGATGTGAGATAATGTCGCCAATGGCATCAATAAGCTTAACAATACCATCTGGTAAGTAAAACGGTGTAGAATGTATAGGTGGCTTAGAAAAATGAAATAAAGAGTGATTAGAACACATGTGATTAGAGGCTCCTGTGTCTATAATCTACTCACTATGTCTCAAACAAGCATGAGCACAAAAAGCCGAGTGAAAGAGACTACCTGCAAAGTCTCCAAAGTGACATGTGTTCACATGGTTGTTTCCTTCAGATCCAGCAATATATTTCCCCTTCATGAATTTCTCAATGCCCTGCTGAATTATGACTGCCATATTGGTATGAAAATCCTCATACTTTTGTAAGTTTTCCACATCAAAATCCAAAGGAGACTCAAACATATTTGTCACATTGTGATGCTGCTCCATACATGGTTCCTTCTCCACTGCAGTTTTTTGTTTGGTAAACCACTCATAATAGCCATGTAACTTGAAACAATTCTCTTTAGTGTATCTCTTCATCTTACAATGATCACAACACAGATCATCCTTGTTGATAAACATTTTGCCATGAAACTTGGTACCTGAACCATTCATGTTATGTCTAGAGAAATGAGCTCTTGGTGCTGTAATAACTTGAAAATTGTTACTCATTTGGTTAGCATTTTAACCATCATAACCAAATCCATTTCTTGAACAAAGTTCATATGAACTTGTCGTTGTTTTTCAACTTTTAGAATCATCAAGTATGCCATATTTATATTAGGCAATGGATCCATAACGAGAATTTGATTACGTATATGATCATATCCATAATTCAATCCCATCATAAATTGAATTAAACGGTCATTTGACTCCAGCTCCATTAACTTTATATGGTTGCCACAATCACAATGTGGAATTGGTACCAAACAAGCTAATTCATCCCACAATTTCTTTAGTTTGGTAAAGTACTTCGAAATTGATAAGTCAGTATTTATATCTATTTAGTAGTTTATTTTAGTATATTTAAATATGAAAAGTCTTTAAAAATATATATTAATTATATTTATTGGTCGTTTTTAGGTGAAACGAAGTGTGTGGTTGAATTCGTGGCGGAAAAATACTCAAAAATGGAGTATTTACTTGCAGTGATCGAATGCCGGACAGTTTGCCTTGCCCGCCAAGTGGCGCCCGCTCACCTAACCCACGGCGTCATCACAGCCAGCTCCCCCAATCCCATGCCGCCACATCAACGTTTGCAGCCACGTCACAAATCAACAACATTTCATTCGTTCAGCAACTATTCAATTTGCCTCGGGATGTGTGTCAGCACCGTCTTACACATCTTCGTTGATTCTGCGCGAGCTTTCTTCACCGCCATCTTGCGCCACATGTCGCGTTCTCACCCCACCACCACGTCAAAGCAACCGGTCTCAGCCAATCAAACGATGCCACTTCAGCGCGCCAGTAGGAAATGAACCAATACGGTGCAGACACATAGCGGACACCAGTTTTTAGCCAAAAATAGCCCTAAGATGCTCCTCGGCGCACGAGTCACCTCCCCAACCCCTAAAATTAGTTTCTCCCACCTCCCAAGACCAATTTTTAGTAGTTTTATATATTTGGAACTTAGGTTTTATTATTTTGGAACACCGACTATTATTGTTTTGTTATCGACTTTCTTCGACGACGATGTTCGGCTAATCAACTCCTTGTCTAGGTCGGCGGGGAAACAAGTCGGGATCATAGATTCATGGCATATTATGTGAGATCTTTTATTTTATTATTTAATTATTTTAAATTCTCCTATTTCATTGTTGTTGATTTTAAGGATTATGGTTTAGATCTAGGGTATGTAGACGGCCGATGCATGCTTTAAGGTGGACAACCTATAGTTATTTGGATCATTAGTATCCGTGTAATTGTGCTTTTGGACTAATAAAGTAACAAACACTCACCCGTTTGCCGTCAAACTCTTTCGATTCTTGAGTGTGCAACAATTGAATCTAGGTTAAATCAGGAGCGGACGCGATTCGGTTATTTAGGATTAGTGTTCCTACAGACTCATATTACTGCAGTTAGTGTGTTAAACCGGATTGGCGGATGTCTAGGGTTACGCATTAATGAGGGAAGTAGTTAGTGGCGGACGTCCTGACTATCAAGATTAGGGGAACGATGAATTTTTGGCGGATATTGATTTTCTATAGCTAATCTATGAGAATATAAATTAATGACTTTTTGGGAAAGATTGAAGACCATGATTGCCATTGAATCTTGATCTTGATTTGTGGAACTGTAGAGTTAGGTGTTACTTAGGTATTAATTAATTGTTTTCAAAATTAGTTTAGTTATTTTATTTATTTTGTTTAGTTAGATTAGTTAGTTAAGTTAATATTTATTTTAAAACCCCCGATTTTCCTTTTTTGTTGTTTTAAACCTAAGAAAGACTACCAATCTCTGTGGGATCGACCCTTTGCCACTATTCTACAAAATAGTTGGTTTAGGAAACTTTACTTTATTAACGCCTTCGGCGCGCGCCAGAAACTAAGAGTTCTCCTTGTGTAATGGAACAAATTGCTTTCTTCAATTGATAAAGTAGAGGTCCATTACACTCACCATATCTCTCTTTCAAATCTAACAACAAATCATGTGCAGAATTTGCATAAAGAAAAACTTCAACTATTTCTTTTGAAATGGAATTGAGAATCCGTGATATTACCATAAAGTCCACCTTGCACCAGCGATCATAATCATTGCGAGATTCTTCAGGTTGAACACAACTCCCATTGATGAATCCTAGCTTTGTTTTTGCACCAAGAGCTATACACGTAGCTCTACTCCAAGAGAGGTAATTCAAATCAGTGAGTGGATTTGATACAAGCACCAGTCCTGGATGATCAGATGTCGATAGATACAAAAGTCCTTCAATATTGTAGACATTTATATCAAACACACTTGAAGCTCTATTTGTGTTGTCTCTGGTTGCTTGACTAATCACCATGATTGAATCACAGATCTAGATCACAAATTTCTTCAGAAATTCAAATTTGAAGCTTCAATTCTTCAAACAATCCAGAAAACAATAGCTCATAATAGATCAAACCAGGGACAACTCCAGATGTACAACATAGACCTTTCACCAGCTCAGATTTGATACTTAGATCTTCATTAACAGATGCTAAGTAGGATAAAAAATAGAGAAAACAACTTTGATACCATGAACAATCTCTTGAAACTCAAGAAACAAAAAAACAACTCACTTTATTGATTCAAAAATTCTAATTACATAACTCACATGATTCACCTTATATAGTGGTCTGTGTATCAATCACGCTTAAGTGACCAGATCACATATTACTTGTGAACTTGGTCCTAATTGAAACTACAACAAATCCTCACAAGTACAAAGACCTTCCTACCCCTGAATACACTACAAAATGCATTACCAAATACTATAACAATATCCTTTAGCGCAGAGAAAATATTGTCCTCAGTTACTTCATTGCCAGGCTATTGTTCGGATCTTGCACTATTGGGTGGGAATGCTCTCTTAATGTGATAAGGTGACGTAGGCTGCGCATCTTGTGCATACAACATTTTGAAGAAATTTGTTACTTCTCTTCTCCTTGTACTTTGATCTGTTCACCAATTGTTGTCCATGAGTCGGATACTCATAATTCTTTTTTCTTTTTCTTATTTCTAGAGAGTTTGCTCTCTCATGGAAGAACTTCATATTTAGATCATCGTTTATGATTCTCTCTGAGTTGCATATCTTTAAGGATCACAAAATCATTATCCAACACATAACTAAAAAGCAACAAAATTATTGACATGGGTACCTCACCAATTATGATTACAAATCTAATCATAAAAATTAGGCTAACTTGATTGCCCCACCAAATACAAGCTCACAATTACCATAGATGGTCCTCTCTACCAAAAACTCTATAAAAGTTATGTACAACAAGCACTATAAAATTGTAAGATGAACTTATATGTGAAATTCTAATATGTGTTGACTTTGGCTAATGAGGGAAGCTCAAGAGCTACAGCAGCTCCCTATAAGAGGTGAGTATCTTGATTTTCTTTTCTTCATCCAACTAAGTAAAACAATGAAAGAAAATCAATAATCAACACATGTATTAGCTTTTGATCCACTTATTTCAATGTTTTTCTTTTGGGTTTCTCACTCAAATGTATAAAAAGTACTGGAAGATATGAGCAACTCCAAGTTCATTTTGTTTCATTCAAGTACTAATTCAAGCTCCATAATTCTTGATTCAATAAAGTGAAGACAATAGATTTACTTACATCTAAAATAAGTCTTGCTTGTCTATTTTTCTTCTCTTTCAAACAGTTCACGAAGCTCTGGAGTCAAGGCCACGCAGTGAAAATGTATCTGTTATCAAAAAAAAAAAAAGAAAAAAAAAACCATTGTCAGGAATCAAACACTTGAAAATGGTGGCTATTTTTAATAGTCTCCTGGTTTTCCTTTTGCTTTACATCGTTCTAGGAGTACCGATGGTTGGGGACAAACTGATGTACTCATATGAGCTATTTTACCTCCCTGTCACAAGATATTCTCTTCTTTGTCACAAGAGAGAGGTTGATGTAGTTTCCAATTCTCCATCAACTGTCATAGGCCAGGCTTAAGGTCCTTTAAAAAGTTAAAAATGACGACGAAGGATGAGTTTGGGAAACTAAATGCAGGTTATAGCGAAATACAGCAAGCGTAAACTAATGCAGTATCCTTCATACCTATTTGTTTGATAGTTTACAAGCGTCGGGTTGCTAAATGTCGGGTTGCTAAATCTTTAGTCCCACATTGTTTAGTAGGTCAAGTGGAAAACTTGCAACTTCTATATAAAAAAAGAGGTTGAACCACGTCGCAAAATCCTTTCCATGCTTAAAACTAAGCTAAGGCAGAGGATATGAACATCATTTAAATGTGTCTCTCTTAGCAATATTTTGTCGTGGGACAAGGTTAGCTTCGTTGGGAAATGAATTTTGTTTTGATGATGGGCTATATGGGTTAGTTGTTGGGCTCCTGAGATCAATGGGTGGAAACGGGATGGCGCAAGGATGGTCCGACCTATTAGCAACCCTAGATATTATTACTTACTTTGATCACTTTTTCTTATTTTAAAGTTTTTAGTTAATAACAAGTAGAGATATATGTATTAGGGGTGGGCAAATCGCGCCACCAAGCCGCGACCAAACCGAGGGTTTGGTGATTTTTCAAACCACCACCAAATTGTCCACCAAAACCGCAACCAAATCGAACCGTGGTTTGTGCGGTTTGGTTTCGCGGTTTTGGTGCGAGGCGGCAGTGGACGTGCGCGTGGTGGAAGGCGACGACGATGGCAATGGATTCGGCGGCGGTGGTGAGACGGAAAGTGAGGAGGATGAAGGAGACGGCTGGAGTGAGAGGAGCGCTAGCGGGAGGGAGAGGAGAGAGGAGCGCCGCGGGAGTGAGGAGAGAGGAGCGCCGCGAGAGTGAGAGCGGAGAGAGGAGCGGCGTCGGGAGTGACCGGTGGGAGTAAGAGGAGAGAGGAGCGCCGGCGGGAGTGAGAGGAGAGAGGAGCGCCGCGGGAGTGAGAGCGGAGAGACGAGGCAGGTGCTGCGGGAGTGAGTGACCAGCGGGAGTGAGAGGAGAGAGGAGCGCCGGTGGGAGTGAGAGCAGAGAGGGGAGCGCAGGCTCCGCGGGAGTGAGAGCGGAGAGACGAGCGCAGCGCGAGTGAGAGCGGAGAGACGAGCGCAGCGCGAGTGAGAGCGCAGAGACGAGACGAGCGGGAGTGAAGAGTTTTTTTTTTTTTTTGGTTATGTTTTAAGGTTTTTGATATATGGTGGTTATTTAACTATATTTATTGAGGATTAACTTGGTTTTATTTTTCTTTTCTTTTGAAATTGATTTAAAGTTGTATCGATATGTTTTATAAATTTTATTGTATATTGACTCATTTGTAACTTCACTTATGAATAATTTCATTCATTGCGGGTCTCAAACTTAAAAAAAAAGGAGGGATGGTTTCATACAAATATATGCAAAGTTCAATCTTAAGCTAAAAAAAACTGCTAAAAAAAACAGAGCACTTGTTAGAGTTGTGTGTATTTGAAACTTTCTCTCCTCTCTCTTCAAAAGGTAACCAAGATCTTGAGTTTTGTTTTTCTCCTCTCCGCCTTCTACTTTGAGAGATTAGAATGTTTGATGACCACATCCATTATTTAAATAAACATATCCATTAACTGAATTTCAATTAATGGATATGCGCATTTTGAAGAGAGAGGAGACTAAGAGAGGGAGTTTCAAATGCACCCAACTCCAATTATTTCCTCAAAACACAACCATCATAGTGTGGGCCTTTTATTTAGACTTTATTTTTATTAATATGGGTCACATTGATTGGTACGATTAATTAATCCGACATCACTTGCCCGTTTACTAGTATAATATTATATAATATAAGCACACATGCACACATATAAAACTAAACTATTATGTAATATATTTCTAAACCTTTTTTTTATTGTATTTCATTATTGTTTAGCATATATTTAATAAAAAGCAATAAGTTTTACGAGTAAAAAAACTGGTTCATAAAAAGACATTTTCAAGTAAAATAGTCATTGGTTAAAAATATTTAAAAGAAGTTTGGGTTTCGTGAATTTACGAATACTGAGATAGCTTCTCAAACACAAGTGGCATTGGTTTGTTGTACTATCTATGCTAATTTCTTGCGGACATTGGATTTTGATACTTCTCCATACTTTTTGAATTACAAATTGCAATTTCAGTTTTCCTGTACATTAGGCTTATTCCGAGAACGGGTGTTTTCTTGAATGTTCTGAAGGAATTTAGTTTCGAAATTTAGTCACTTGCTACATATGGAGCAAGCATTAGGGCTTGAGGAGGGAAAGCTACATTTCTCATATTACCAGGTGGTTACATGAAGGGGTGGGCAGCGGTTTTTGCCCAAACCGCCCAAACCGCCCAAACCGCATGGTTTGGTCTGGTTTTTAAAACTCGCGGTTTGGGTGCGGTTTGAAAAATGTAAAAACCGCAGAATCGCGGTTTGGTCGCGATTTTCAATTTGGAAAAACTGCGGTTTCACCAAACCGAGGGTATTTTAGTAAATAACCACCAAAAACTCTAAAAAGCTACATAACAAAAAAAAAATCCTCTCATTCACTCCATCACCTCTCTCCTCTCACTCCCGCCGCTCCTCATTTTCGTCACTCCCATCACTCTCGGCTCCTCTCTCCTCTCCCCGCCGGCTCCTCTCTCCCTGCCGGATCTTCTCTCCTCTCAGCCGCCGCCGCCGGAGTCGCTGGTGTTGTTCCCACGGTGACCCGTCCACAGCTGCACCACCCCACGCAGCCTCCGCATTGCCAGTCCGCCACTGCTGCGGCGCCACAGATGCTGAGACGTTGCCACCGCTGCTGCCGTGCGTCCGCGGCCTTCGCAGGTGTCGCGTCGTTCTTTCGCTGATGCTGGAGCTTCAACGCGAGCCCCCTTGAGTGCTGCTGGCTCAGCGCCAAGGCTCCCTACTCCTTGCCGGCGTCGCTCCTCTCTCTTTCTTTCCGTCGTCTTCTCTCTCTCTTTGGTTCCATATCTCTTTCTCCCTCTCCCCTCACGATCTCTCTCTCTCTTCTTTTTCACCTCTCTCATCTCACTCCCGCCGCTCCTCTCTCCTCTCACTTCCGTCACTCCCGTCTCCTCTTACAGCCGCCGTCTCCTCTCTCCTCTAGAGCACTCTCACCGCCGTCGGCCCGTTGCGGAGTGCCCGTCTTACCGCCGTCGCACCGCCGCCCTTTATCCTCCTCACTCCCCGTCTCACCGTCGCCGCCGAATCCATCCCCATCGTCGTCGCCTTGCACCGCGTGAACCGCTGCTGCGTCCACCACCGCCTCGCACCGCTGCCTCGCACCGAAACTCCGAAACCAAACTGATCAAACCACGCAAACCGCAGTTCGATTTGGTTGCGGTTTTGGTGGTTCGCGGTTTGGTGGTCGTTTGGAAAATCACCAAACTGTAAACCCTCGGTTTGGTCGCGGTTTGGTGGTTTTCACCACCAAACTGCAGTTTGCCCACCCCTAGTTCCATGGATCAGTTGGGACGAGTGAAACTTTGTCAGAGAGTCTCTATTTTCTTCCTCTCAGTCCTCCATTACCAAAGCACTAAGAAGGGTGAGAACCAAAACCCTAAAAGACAAACTAAAACTTATGCTTATAATCTAATTCTTGGATTTTTCCTATTAATTCCTAGATTTTGGCATGGAAAAGCAGAGGTTGCGTTCCTGTTTTAGTTGAAGTTACTGCTTCTATCATTGAAACACATAGATGGATCCTTTCTTCAGGTTTTTTTTACCTCTTTTGAAGTAAATTCTGTTAAAGTTTATCCGTTAAGTTTACCGATGCATTTGAAATTCCTATTATGTGTTTCTGATTAGGAATGGGTTGACCGATCATTCCTTGGACGGACGAGATGCATGTAATGCTACATTCCATGGCTATCATGTGGTGAGGAGTATGAGACTGTAATGAACATCTGCAATGATAGATTTCAAAGAAGTGACAAAGTATTGTATTAATGTGTGCAAATTGAGTACAATAGAGTGTTCTTATTTATAGAGCTGAACAAATTATAAAATAAGGAAAGTTACCACAACTACATAGATATCAAAATATAGAAACTTCATAAATATCTAAACTACGAAATATAGCAACTACTATAATTTACTTAACACCCTCCCTCAAACTCAAGTTGGTTCAACTTAAGGTTGTCAATCGAATCAGTAAACCTGACAAATCTAAGGTTCGTTGTGGAGTAGATCAACGACCACCTAAGACGACAAATCTAAGGTTAGTTATGGAACATATTAACAACTACCCAAGATGACCAATCTAAGGTCCGTTACGGAACAGATCAACGACCACCTAAGACGACAAGAAACAGATTCTGATGTAGCAGAGTCAGAACAATGGAATTGTAGAACAACAGATATCAGAGTCAACAGAGTCGACGGCGGACAGATAGCAAAATCGACTGATTCGACGTCGTACAAATAGCATAGTCGACAAAGTCGATGACAGATAGAGGAGTCAACATAGTTGACGGCAGACAGGCAACGGAATCAACATAGTCGATAGCAGATGGCATGGTCGACATAGTCGACGACAGATAGCAGATAACGGAGTTGACAAAATGACTAAACGGGCAGTGTCGACACTATGTTATCAAGATGCACAAGCAGAGGCGTCGTATTGCACGGGCAAGAGAACATCTTGGAGCGGATTGGGTATGGTGTCCAGCGGCGGCAGCAACGGATCTGGTGTGGGTGAGCAGTGGTGGATCGAATATGGTGTGCAACGATGTGCAGCGGCGGAGCAGTTGCGCAGTCAACGGAGCAACGGTTTCAGGGTGGATGCGGACGATGCGGATGGAGCGAAGGCGCGGCGCAGCGCCGGACTAGGAAGGGCGGCGAGAGTCAGGCGAGGCTTTAAAATGGCGATGCAGAGGTCGGTGCCACACCAGGCAGCAATGCGTGTGACCAACAGGAAGCGATGTCGGCGAACAGTAGCAACTCCGCGAGTGACCAGCAGCAGTGGCGGAACAGATTTATAGACGGCGGCGGCGAGAGGCGAAGCAAGTAGGCGGGCGTGTGACAGATTGGCTTACAGATGAGTGTAAAGAACAATCGAGTGACAAGCAGTGGCGTCGGGAAGAGTGACAAATGAGAAACAACGTTCACACAAAAAACAATGTTGTGTCACACAACTAGAGGACAGATTGAAAATGAAAACCCACGATTAGGGCTTTGAAAAAATACAACCCAAAGTGAGAACAACAACAAGAGATCGAAAGAGACCACAAATTGGTTGTCGACTCGAAAGTCGACCGACCTAGCACTAGAAACCAAGCTCTGATACCATGATATATTTCAAAGAAGAGACGAGTATTGTATTAATGTATGCAAATTGAGTACAATAGAGTGCTCTTATTTATAGAGCTGAACAAATCATAAAATAAGGAAAGTTACCAAAATCACCTAGATATCAAAATATAGAAACTTCCTAAATACCTAAACTATGAAATATAGCAACTACTATAATTTCCTTAACATGTAATTTACTTACTTTGTGTTGCTTCTATGTACCCCGACTAATTTGGGAGTGAGGCTTTATTGTTGTTGATGTGCTTCTTCAATGGAAAACATTATGCCTTGAAGTATTCTGATTTCAACATTCGTTTTCGAGGATGGGTTCCAATAGCTAGAAGTTGTTTCAACGTCGCCAATTATCTCGATTTACTTTGCTTATGCATTGATAGTTTTATTCGGATCTGTAGCCATGTTGATTGATTGCATAAATTGCTTCTTTTGACTAGACACTAGACGTATTAAAGGATAGAGGATGTGAGCGGAGGACAATAGGTTCTCAATACACAGCCAAAGATCTGCTATAGAGAATAAATCAGAATTTAAGATTTTTAATTTATTTCCTTCCATTCTTGCAGAACAATGTGTTGTAACTATTTTTGATTGCTCCAGATAGTTTTTCCTTTTTTTCATAATCTCATTCAAGGTCCAGATAAACAATCTCTTCATTGCTCTTTTAGGTTATCTGTGAAACGTCGAGTGTGCTTGCATTATCCTGTAGTGAAATTAATGTCAGATATCAATAAAGAGAATTGATTGTCATAATAATAATAAAGTAAAACTGGCACAAGGGTCAATTTAGTTCCTGTACTCTCACATAGTTGTTAACTCAGTTTCTAAAGTTAAGATTGGGCCAACACAGTCTTCAACTCTCTAACTCACTCCATATCACTTCCACCAGTAATCTTGACATTAACGCCGTAAAGGTGTCAACGAGATTTATTTATTTATTTTTATGTTTTCGAATAAAATAATAAAATCGATTCGTTTGCAATTCTAGCGAGCAAAAAGAAGAAATATATTTTTTTTTAAAAGAAAAGAAAAAGTGAAGAAGAAGAAGTATTGTACGCCTCTTAAAAAAAATAGATGAAGTACTTTGCGGGGTTGGAGAGCAAAAAGAAGAAAGTTATTTTTTTGGAAGTAACAACAAAGAGACAGTTAGACCAATATTTAAAAAAAAAGAAAAAGAAAAAGAAAACGTCATCTTGAGGAAGTCGCTAGCGACCCTACCTTCCACACTTTAGGGACTGAGTTAGCAACTAGGTGAGATTACATGGACTAAATTGGCCTTTTTGCAAGAAAAAAATTATAAAAGTAGTAATGTTTTTAGTTTAAATTCAAAAAATAAGGTTGTGTTTTTTTTTCCTCCAGAATAGGCAATAACGCCTTTTGTAATGGCGTTATTAGAGTGGATTGATTTTTTGCTGACATGGACGGTCCACGCAGGACAGCCCTTACACAGATAGCGCCTTTTCAAAAGGCCTTATTCATAGCTGAAACCTAGATAGGGTCATGTTTAGCTTGATCAGAACAAGTAGGCTCTTTGATAGTTGAAATAGCTACAAGAAAATACTTGTAATCTTCGGTAATATGAGAAGAATGGATAAAAGGAAATGTTGGAGGTCCACCAGTAGAAAGATCAGGATCAGCAGTAATGCAGCCATTGGTTTGAACATTATTCAAAACAAAATCATTCATCCAAAGAGGCTTGTGAAGAGCACGAAGACTTTTGCGAGGAGCAAGAGGCAAAGAAGGAGCAACAACTTCATTAGGAGTCATCACAGGATCAACATCAGATGGAGGACAACTTCCAGGAAGCTCATCAACAATAGTAGGCATGGAAGGATTAGGCATTGTAACATCAGTAAGTACAGCATCAGGATGAATAGTCTCAACAGGGAACTCTACAGAACTTGGTACATAAGCAGAACCAGGTACATCTTTTAAAGAATCAGACATTTCATTAAAAGGAATATTCAAAGGATAATCAGAACCTGAAGAATTAGTCTGCAAAGGAAATTGATTTTCAAAGAAAATAACATCTCTCGAAACAAAACAAGTATGAGTTGCCAAATTGTACAACCTGTAAGCCTTTTGTCCAGGGGAATAACCAAGGAAAATGGATTTAATAGCTTTTGTGTATAACATGGCTTTACTTGGAGAGACATTAATAGCAAAACATAGACAACCAAAAGTCTTCAATGAGAGATAGTATGGAATCAGTCCAAATAATAGGTGATAAGGAGATTTCAAATTCAGCAACTAAGAAGGTAATCGATTAATAAGATAGGCAGCAGTAAGAACAACATCACCCCAAAATATTGTGGATAAACTAAATTGAAAAATAAGAGCTCTTGTGACTCGTATCAAATGACGATGTTTTCGTTCAACTACTCCATTCTGCTGATGAGTATAAGGTGTAGACCTTTGATGCATAATTCCCAAACCAGAAAACAAAGCTTGACAATCTTTATTGCCGAATTCAGTACCATTATCAGTTCTAATGGTTTTAACAGATGCCTTAAATTGATTGTGAACAAAAGAGAGAAATTGCTTGATGATATTTCCCTTCAGTGACTTGTAATTTGTAAAAAACATACATGTAAACCGACTATAATCATCCACAATGGCTAAGGAAAAATGAGCTCCTTGAAGAGAAGATTGCTTATATGGTCCCCAAACATCCATATGCAACAATTGAAAAGGAAAAGTAGATTGAATAGAACTCGGAGGAAAAACAAGTCTACAATGTTTAGACATGTGACAAACATCACAAGGTACATCATGTTTTTCAATTGAAGAGTTTTTGAGTAACAAATCAAAATGTTTTGTTACAGCAATAGAAGGGTGACCCAAGCGATGATGCCAAGAAAAACTAGCATTGGCATTATTACAAGAAGCTAATGATAATACTGAATGAGAAACAAATGAGTTGATGACATCTTTATTAAAGGAGCTGGAATCTAAGATGTAGATACCTCCAATCATCCTTCCCACAGCTAGAACTTGAGAATGCTCAATGGTCTCTATAGCGCAAAAGGATGGATAAAACTCAACTGTCAGTTTAGTAGAAGAAATGAACTTACTAACTGATAAAAGATTGTATTTGAATGAGCTTATGTGTAGACAAGAAGAAAGAACTATGTCTGAACTGAGATATACATCTCTTGTACAAGTAACTTGTTTAGTATGACCATCGGGTAAACAAATTGAAACAAGTTTAGCCAAGGCAGTGATATTAACAAGCAAATCATAATTGATGCATATATGATTTGTTGCCCCACTATCCACAATCCAAGCATCTGTACCAAAGGATGTATTAAAATTATAAGTCTGTTTCAGTGAACTACCTGTAAACTTAGAAACAACAGAGTTCACACGAGCAAAGACAACTTCAGTTGAAATACATTTCCCTTTCATGAAACTCTCAGTGCCTTGTTGTATCATAGTTGCATTATTAGTATGGAAATCTTCAAATTGAAATGCTCCTGCATCTCGTATATCCAGAGGTGATTCCATCATATTCACAAAAGGATTTAGAACCATTAGCAACTTGTTTCTTTTCAAGCTCTTTCTTGTACCAATCTAGAACTCCATGAAGTTTAAAACAAATTTCTTTGGTATGCCTTTTTGCCTTACGATGATCACAAAATAGATCATCTTTGTTAACAAACTTCTTGTGATTCCCTTTACCAACAAATTTATTTCCACCAGATGAACCAGAAACAACTCTGTTAGTTTTCAACATCATAGTTGTATCCAGGACAGGTGAATAGCTCACATGAACCTCATTCTATTTCTCAACTCTAAGAATCATATAATATGCTTTGTTTATATTTTGTAAAGGACCCATTACTGGGATGTAACGACCCGCTCTAATTAATCCCGATTGACTAACAAATTTCAGATTAAGATTCTAAGCTCAGACCCACGTGGATGTCGCTAAAAATTTTAGGGCACGCCTAGCGAGGCGAAATTTGTTATTTTTGTGTGGCGAATGTTTATTATTTTATGATTATTTAATAATTCGCGTTGCGCTAATTGAGAATTATGCTTTTTCATATTGTGCGCGTGTAGTTACTAGAGCATGCGACGTCGCGGTATGCGCGTAAACCGGGTGTACGGGGCAGTATGGGATTTAGCTGTCACATCACATCAAACCCATCCCTCATCATTACCCCCTCTCCTCTTCAAATGGTTACAAAAAAAAAAGAAAAAAAAATCTTTCTTTAAAAAATCGGGAAGAGAGAGAAAGAGAAGGAGAGAAGGAGAAGAAGGAGAGAGAGAGAGAGAGAGAGAGAGAGAGAGAGAGAGAGAGAGAGGTTGGAGACAGCTCGCGGCGTAGCTCACCGGCGGTGGCGACGGACTCCGGCAGAGGCTCCTGCATCGGCGTCGGCAGCGACGACGTTCGTAAAGACCTCCATTGATCAAGGTAAGTGAAATTGTTGTTGTTAGGTTGTTAATGTTGGTGTTGTTGTTGTTGTGAATGAAAAAAAAATGAAAAGAAAAGAAACCAGAGACGCAGGTCTTTGGAGAAGAAGATGATGGGGTGGGGGAGGGGAAGTGGTCACACAAGACGGACAGGGCAGGCTCATTGGGCCCAACCCTGTTGGGCCGAACCGAGCCGGGCCGGACCGGTTCTGGCCGACCCGGTTGGAGCGGGTCAAACCCGGTCCAGGAGGGCCCACCCCTATATTAAAATAAAATAAATATTAAAATATAATTTAAATACATTTTTAAATCAAATAAATATCATAAAAATAGAAAACAATAGCTAGAAAAATATGGGAAAATCCAAAAAAATTAAGAAAAATATAAGAAAGTGGGAAAAATATAAAAATTGTAGTTTTGAGGACTTTTGGGGCATCGACACCCCGACATAACTCGAAACGTGTATCGAAATTAAACTTTTGAAAAATAAAAGCTCGAATTTTTAGTCACACATCATAAATTCTTTTAATGTGATTTTAAAATAACAAAAGTTGTATAATTGGATACCAAAAATTTAGGAGACTATAGTCGGGTATCGGACACGTATCACGAGGCATATGCGGGACGTTCGAAAGCGTTTGAGGAAAGTAAACCCACGAGAAAGTCAGTTCAAAATTTACTTATTTTTCCTGTAAATTATTTATTTCACATTACTTGCGCTAGTTCAGTTTGCATGTTTACTCTATTCTCGCGTGTGTCTGTGTATGGTCGAAGGGACGGTGTGACCCCTTTTCGGCTCTCTCGTTGATGAAGATCCGATTGTTACTACAGTGTTGGTCATACCGCAGACTACGCGTGAGATTGCTCTCAGCGAGTCGATGATCTCGAGAGCGAGTTGACGTGAGGCCCACCTCCGTCACAGATTTCCTCTCTTTTGAGGCGTTGGGCGGAAGTCTACCTTCCGACCAACAGAGTTCCTCATTTCGACCGTGAAGAGGGGGTGTGGTTTTCCTCACCTCCAAGGCCTTCTCGGTTTAGTATTTAGTCCCAGGGCTCGACAACTATACACCACACTCGCGTTCCATATTTTTAATTATCTTACTACTTATATTCATGCTTTACATTCCCGTTCATTTACTTTATATGTATGAATTGTAGCCGTTTTTCTTGGGTTTCATGTGAATACTAACTGAATTTCTCTGGGATTTACTCACCTAGAACTTGTCATTGTTTGTTGGTGGCGAGTTGCGGATCCTACGACGAGCCGGGGGAATGCGGTGATTGGCGACTACCTCTGCTTTGGAGCGCCTCCATTAGCTTACTCGTAGGTGTTTTATTTACATATATATACTTTTTGGGATCTTTTGAGAGACTTTTACTTGATACATGTATATCGACACTTATTATACATTTTTGTCGCCTTAACTGATATACATGGTATCTTTTTGCTGGGTTTCCACCCCATAGGTTGATAAATATTGCATAAATTGTTTACATTAATTATATGCATGTTCTTAAGACTTCCGCTACTAAAATAACTTAAATAGACCATAATAAATGAATTAAGTTATAAAAGTTTATAACTTAGTATATTTTGCTAAAATAATCATTTAAATATCAAAATTTACTAAGTTGGAGTATTAGATGGTAAGTTTGCGGGCCGTCACAAACGGGCGTGTAGGTGACGTGGCATGGCTTGGTGACGTGTCCGGGGACGTGGCGGTGCCTGGTTTGTCTCGAAATATGGGGCCGTCACAGTCGGAATCAGAGCTTAGGTTCAGGCGAACTAGGGGAAACGTTTAATACAACCGAATAAAACTTAACAACAAACATTAGATTTGGAACCCAATGATCCTAACTTAGAACTTTAGTTGAAAAGCAAAGTGAGCGGGTAGTACTAGGACTTATATGTGTATGTATTGATTGTAATACTTATGTACACGTATTACGACGCTAATTTACGGTACGTTCGCAATTTGCAGATTCGACATTGATGGACGTCCAGTTCTTCATACGGATGATGGAGGCCAGACAAGCGACTCGACGCCTGCCGACTCGGATTTGACCTTGCGCGACACGGTCGCACTTCATAGTTCGCAGCTCGAGGAGATTCTTCGATTGCTTTGAGCGCAGGCACCGGCCACACCGACCCCTGCCGCACTCGGCCCTGCCACTACTATAGGACAGATAGTTGTCGCTACGACTGTTCCGGTAACCCCGCTCACGACCACTACTATCGAGACAATGCTACCAGTCACTACACCATTGATTAAGCCGGCTGTGGCACGGACACTGATTCCATCACAAGAGATCACATTCGAGACCTCCTTATCAGCTGAGGCGAAGTTGATTAAGGAGTTCGTTCATTTTCGGCCAGGCTACTATTTTGGAGGCGGTGACCCGGAGGTAGCTGGGAAGTGGATCATTTTACATGAAAAACTTCACAGACTTTTGAGGATTCACGACAACATACAAGTTAGGATTTTGGGATTTATGCTCAGGGGAGATGCTGCAGTATGGTGGACCGCCCACACAACCGCTCACGGAGAGCCGAGTACTTAGGCAGAGTTCAAGAAATTCTTTTATGATCAGTATATCCCGATTGAGATTCAACTGAGACTAAGGGAGGAGTTCTTGACACTGAGGCAAGGTAACCGGATGGTGTCGCAATACATGGAGAGATTTACATACCTGCTTACTTTTGCGATGGACGTAGTTGGGACCGAGCGACTTCAGGTTCACTACTTTATTTGAGGACTCCGACAAGAGATTAGGGGCGCGATTGTGTCGACAGGAGCCGGGACTGTACGGGAAGTTTACGAGAAGGCGTTGGCCCACGAGACATTTTTGATGTGGAACGACGCCGCCCCTATTCCAGTGCATCGCGACAGCCATAGAGGCCAGGGGAGGTCAGACAGGAAAGGTAAGAGGAATCGCGATCAAAAAGATCAGAAGGGACATAAGTGCAGATATGAGGGCGGTCAGACGATCAGCACACATGCAGTTGTATCGGCACAACCACAACAGGTTATGGTAGTCCAGCAGCCGTAGAGACAGGGTCAAGTCTAGAGAGGCAGAGACGGGAGTCAGCAGTGGTAGGGACAGGGCCATAGGGCTAGCGGACAGCAGGGTCAGCAGGGCTCCGACATAGGCAGAATGTCACGTGCTTCAGATGAAGGCAGAAGGGGCACTACAAGAGTGAATGTACCAGGGAGTCAGCACCACCACTAGTAGCTCAGCCAGTGCAGGCGAAGGGAGCATGTGCACGAAGTTGTCGCACCAGATTGTGATGCATCTCGACAGCTCGTCGAGGGTACGTTGATTATTTTTGGTCGCCCTATGCATACATTGATAGATTTTGGTAGTACGTTATCATTTATTTCGGGATAGATGGTAGGAGTGTTGGATTTAACACCTGAGAACGTTAGCACCCACCTTATCCTTAGCACGGCCGCTGGGGATAAGTTATATCCTAATCCGATTTGTAGAGATTATCTAGTCGAGGTTGGTGGTCATCAGTTACCCATAGATCTCCGAGTATTAGAATACATAGAGTTCGATATACTCTTAGGCATGGATTGGTTGGCCGCATACCACGCGCATTTGGACTATTTTAGGAAAACCGTCATTTTCCAAATACCAGGGATTCCTGATTTCACCTTTACCGGAGTCGCGACGTCACTTCTGGTCACGAGAGGAAGGTTAGCTACTACTCAGAAAATAGAAATCCTCGCAAGGATAGTTGAGTCCGATGAAGGGCCGGTGACCAGACTTGAAGATGTCCCAGTAGCACGCGAGTTCCCAGATGTTTTTCATGAGGATCTTCCTGGATTACCCCCACCCAGACAGGTAGAGTTTATGATTGAGTTAGTGTCAGGCACGCGGCCCATAGCGAGCGGACCTTACCGTATGTCACGGCCAGAGCACGAGGAATTGAGGGCCCAGCTAGAGGATCTATCGAAAAAGGGTTTCATACACCCTAGTATGTCACCTTGGGGAGCACCGATCTTATATGTGAGAAAGAAAGACGGAAGTATGAGGATGTGTATAGACTACCAAAAGTTAAATCAGGTGACAGTCAGGAATAGGCATCCCTTGCCCAGGATCGATGACCTATTCAACCAGTTGGCCGGATCACAGTTCTTCTCTAAGATTGATATGAGATTTAGATATCATCAGATGCGGATCAGAGAGGAGGATGTACCTAAGACGGCGTTCAACACACGTTATGGGTTATTTGAGTTCACTGTCATGCCATTTGGGTTGTCGAATGCGCCAGTTGTGTTTATGGATTTGATGCATCGAGTCTTAAGGCCGTTTTTAGATCAATTCGTGATTGTCTTCATTGATGACATCTTGATTTGCTCCAGGACCCATGAGGACCCCGAGAGCATCTTAGAGAGACGTTGAAGACTTTGAGGGAGCACCGATTATAGGCCAAGTTCAGTAAGTGCGAGTTTTGGCTTTCAGAGGTGAAATTTTTGGGAAACGTAATCAGCGACAGAGGTATTTCAGTGGACCCGAGTAAGATTCATGCTATCATCGACTGGCCTACACCACAGTGCGTGACAAATATTAGGAGCTTTTTAGGATTGGCAGGATATTATCGACGCTTTGTAAAAGACTTCTCCAAAATTGCAGCGCCGATGACTAAACTGACCAAGAAGGATGTGACCTTCAATTGGTCCAGTGAATGCGAGATGGCCTTAACAGAGTTGAAGAAGAAGTTGACTTCCGCACCGTTGTTAGTGCTGCCTGAGCTGGGCAAAAAATCGATTGTTTGTACGGATGCTTATGGAACCGGATTGGGTTGCGTCCTGATGCAAGGAGACAGAGTGATAGCTTATTTATCACGTATGTTGAGGACCCTGAGAGGAACTATCCAGTGCATGACCTGGAGCTTGCAGCAGTTGTATTTGCATTAAAGGTGTGGAGACACTACCTTTATGGTGAGAAGTTCACATTGTATACAGATCATAAGAGTTTGAAGTATCATTTCACCCGAAAAAACCTGAATATGAGACAACGGCGGTGGTTGGAATTGCTGAAAGACTACGACTTCCCCATCGAGTATCAGCCTCGGAAGGCGAATGTCGTAGTAGATGCCCTTAGTATGAGAGGATCAGACAGCGAGACATTAGTTTGCTAGATGACCCATGAGTTTGGCTTACTCGAGGCAGCAACATCTATGAGTTTGTTAGAGGTTTCAGATGTTGCAGATGCACATATCTGCGGACATATGAGAGTATCGATAATATCTATTTCGCGCGTCTTGGAGTGTCAAAGAGCTGATGTGATGTATCAGAGGTTCAGGGACATGGCACAAAGTCCAGATTACCCAGATTGGCGCGAGTCCGTTGATGAGTGTTTGAGACACCGAGGTAGATTGTGGATTCCGACAGTGGCAGACTTACGTGATGGTATTCTTCAGGTGGCTCACAGATCCAAGTACACAGTGCATCCCAGCAGGACCAAAATGTACCATGATATGCGGCGATTATTTTGGTGGCTAGGGATGAAGGCAGACGTCAGCCAGTATGTGAGGAATTGTGAGATGTGTCAGCAGGTTAAGTCTGAGCACAGGAAGCCTAGAGGACTATTACAGCCACTACCTATCCCACAGTGGAAATGGGAACACATCACTATGGACTCGTCAGTGGGTTGCCGATGACTTTGCGCAAACACGACGCCATCTGGGTAGTCATGGATCGATTGATGAAATCAGCGCATTTTATCCCAATCTCCATGAAATATAGCTTCCCACAGCTGAGCACGCTTTTCGAACGAGAAATTATCAGACTGCACGGAGTGCCAGTATCTATAGTGTCAGACATAGACAACCGACTTACTTTGCAGCTTTGGAGGCCATGCAGGAACAATATGGTACTAGATTGCAGTTCAGCACGGCTTTTCATCCACGGAATGATGGGCAGTCTAAGAGACTTATTCAAATTCTTGAAGACATGCTCAGAGCCTATGTGCTACAGTTTGAAGGGTCAAGGGAGGAGTTTTTGTCACTTTATGAATTGCCTACAACAATAGCTATCAGGCTAGTATTGGGATGCCACCATTTGAGGCGCTATACGGGAGACCATGCAGATCACGCTTTTGCGGCGAGCCCGAGGATGTAGGCTCGCGTTGGTCCGAGATTGTTGTAAATCGCACAGAGAAAATTAGGCCGATTTGTCAAAGGTTACAGGCTGCTCAGGATAGACAAAAGAAGTACGCGAACAAGTACCGCGATGGGCTGAGTTATGAAGTTGATGATTGGGTCAACCTAAAGGTTTCTTCCTTGAAGGGTCACCAGAGATTTGGGATTACGGGAAAGCTTGCACCAAGATTCATTGGGCCGTTTCAGATAGTCCGACGAGTTGGAGAGGTTGCTTATCAGTTGAAATTGCCGAGCCAGTTGGCTGGGGTGCATGATGTTTTTCACATTTCTATGTTGAGACTAGCCAGATCAGGACCAAGACCGATGGTGGATATGACAAGGATCGAGGTCAGATCGGATGTGACCTACGAGGAGCACCCCATTGAGATAGTGGATCGCAAGGTACAGACTCTCAGAAGGAAAGAAATACCACTTGTACTCGTTCGATGACAGTATCAAAAAAACGAGGGCCTCACTTGGGAAAGAGAGTCTACCATGCGAGAGCGATACCCTCATTTGTTCCAAGGTAAAGATTTAATTAAATTCGAATTTCGGGACGAAATTCCTTTAAGTTAGGAAGATTGTAACGACCCGCTCTAATTAATCCCGATTAACTGACAAATTTCAGATTAAGATTCTAAGCTCAGACCCACGTGGACGTCGCAGAAAAGTCTAGGGCACGCCTAACGAGGTGAAATTTGTTATTTTTGTGTGGCGAATGTTTATTATTTTATGATTATTTAATAATTCGTGCCGCGCTAATTGAGAATCATGCTTGTTCATGTTGTGCGCGTGTAGTTACGAGAGTGTGCGACGTCGTGGTATGCGCGTAACGCGGGTGTATGGGACATTATGAGATTTAGCTGTCACATCACATCACATCACATCAAACCCATCCCTCATCATTACCCCCTCTCCTCTTCAAATGATTACAAAAAAAACATTTCTTTCTTTAAAAAACCGGGCAGAGAGAGAAAGAGAAGGAAAGAGGGATAGGAACGTTGAGAGAAGGAGAATAAGGAAAGAAAAGAAAAGAGAGAGAGAGAGAGAGAGAGAGAGAGAGAGAGAGAGAGAGAGAGGGTCGAGACGGCCATGGCGGAGCTCACTGCATGCGCGCCGGCGGACTCCGGCGACGACGTTCGCAAAGACCTCCATTTATCAAGGTGAGTGAAATTGTTGTTGTTAGGTTGTTAATGTTGGTGTTGTTGTTGAGATGTTGTTGTTGTGAATAAAAAAAAAAAAAAAAAAAAAACCGAGACGCAGTCTCTCGGAGAAGAAAATGATGGGGTGGAGCGTGCGTGCAACCCCGAACCCGGCCCGACCCGGTGGGCCGGACCGGTCTGGCCGACCCGGCCGGACCGAGTCAAACCCGGTCCAGGGGGCCCACCCCTATATTAAAATAAAATAAATATGAAAATATAATTTAATTACATTTTTAAATCAAAGAAATATCATAAAAATAGAAAAAAATAGCTAGAAAATTATGGAAAAATCCAGAAAAATTAAGAAAAATATAAGAAAGTGGGAAAAATATAAAATGGTAGTTTCGAGGACTTTTGGGGCATCAGCACCCCGGCACAACTCGAAAAGTGTGCCGAAATTAAACTTTCCGAAGCGAAAGATCAAATTTTTAGTCACACATCATCAATTTTATTAATGTGACTTTAAAATAACAAAAGTGGTATAATTAGATACCAGGAATTTAGGAGACTATAGTCGGGTATCGGGCGAGTATCACGAGACGTATGCGAGACGTTCGAAAGCGTTTGAGGAAAGTAAACCCACGAGAAAGTCAGTTCAGAATTTACTTATTTTTCCTATAAATTATTTATTTCACATTACTTTTGCCAGTTCAGTTTGCATGTTTACTCTATTCTCGGGTGTGTCAGTGTATGGTCGAAGGGACAGTGTGACCCCTTTCCGGCTCTCTCGTTGATGACGATCCGATTGTTGCTACGGTGTTGGTCATACCCTAGACTACGCGTGAGATTGCTCTCAGCGAGTCGATGATCTCGAGAGCGAGTTGACGTGAGGCCCATCTCCGTCACAGATTTCCTCTCTGTTGAGGCGTTGGGCGGAAGTCTACCTTCCGACTAACAGAGTTCCTCATTTCGACCGTGAAGAGGGGGTGTGGTTTTCCTCACCTCCAGGGCCTTCTCGGTTTAGTATTTAGTCCCATGGCTCGACAACTGTGCACCACACTCGCGTTCCATATTCTTGATTATCTCACGACTCATATTCATGCTTTACATTCCCGTTCATTTACTTTATATGCATGAATTGTAGCCTTTCTTGTGAATACTAACTGAATTTCTCTGAGATTTACTCACCTGGAACTTTTCATTGTTTGTTGGTGGCGAGTTGCGGATCCTACGACGAGCCGGGAGAAGGCGGTGATTGGCGACTACCTCTGATTTGGAGCGCCTCCATTAGCTTACTCGTAGGTGTTTTTATTTACATATATATACTTTTTGGGATCTTTTGAGAGACTTTTACTTGATACATGTATATCGACATTTATTATACATTTTTGTCGCCTTAACTGATATACATGGTATCTTTTTGCTGGGTTTCCACCCCATAGGTTGGTAAATATTGCATAAATTGTTTACATTAATTATATGCATGTTCTTAAGACTTCCGCTACTAAAATAACTTAAATAGACCATAATAAATGAATTAAGTTATAAAAGTTTATAACTTAGTATATTTTGCTAAAATAATCATTTAAATATCAAAATTTACTAAGTTGGAGTATTAGATGGTAAGTTTGCGGGCCGTCACAGACAGGCGTGCAGGTGACGTGGCATGGCTTGGTGACGTGTCCCGGGACGTGGCGGTGCCTGGTTTGTCTCGAAATATGGGGCCGTCATATAGGATTTGATTACGAATATGATCATACACCTCACCTAAGCCCATCAAAAACTGCATCAGTTTATCATTAGACTCAAGAGCAGCTATCTTTGCTGCAGCTCCACACTCCTAAGAAGGTAAAGGAACCAAACAATTCAGTTCATCCCATAGTTTCTTAAGCTTTGTGTAATATTGAGAGACAGAGAGATCTCCTTGACTAATAGATGAAATATCTCGTTTGATTTGATATAGAAGTGGTCTATTGCATTCTCCATATCTCTCTTTCAATTTAATCCACAAATCAATAGACGAAGTAGTGTAAAGAAAAGCTTCAACAATTTCTTTAGAAATGAAATTCACGATCCAAGAAGTTACCATATTGTCCACCTTAATCCATCTATCAAGAGTGGAATCAGTTGATTCAGGCTTCAAACATCGGCTATCAATGAAACCTAGCTTTGTTTTTGCTCCCAGTGCTATCAACATCGCTCTACTCCAAGAAAGATAGTTTGAACCAATGAGAGGATTTGAAACTAAGATCATATCAGGATGATCAGAACCTTGAAGGAAATATGGACTCTCTATGCCATATTCTCCTGAATCGGCACCTTTTCCAGCTCCATTTCGAATTGAAGAACTCGAAGAACCATGGATAGTAGCCATGATTACTCACAGATCAAAAATAAGAAATGATTGTTAAAGATTACAATTAATTCCGAAATAAGTAATTACAAACAATCTCAAAAAACTAGATCGAACATTAAAAAAACTTACTCTGATACCATGAACAAATAGAGAGATCAAGAACACACAGAGTGATCAAGAACAAATTAAAAATAATCTATATTATTAATCAAACTTACATTGTATAATGTACTTATATATAGGGTGTACATTACACACCCTTGATGTAACTGACTGTAACAAACTAACATAAGCCTATGCTATAATACACAACAGCATACATACAATGTGATACAATACAATACAGTGCAACATATATATAGCTCTACAATACGCATGGACAGATATGCATGCAAAATAGCAAGATATATTGAGAAAGAAATGGACAGTGTGACACAAGAAAAATATGGATTGAAAATAAAAATTGAAAAGAAAAGAAAGCGGGCAAAAGGGAATCGTGCTTGGAGGACTGAATTGTACTATATATATACTCTACTCTCGGCTATTAGGGGGTCTCTCGGCTGTATGCACCTCTTGGCTATTCATCATCTATCCCTCCCGAACTCTTATTTTTTCTTATTTTTTGTGTTCTTCAACTATGCGACGCTAAAACCTCTTGCTTAGGCAAGATTGCGAGGGAAGTCCAACTGTGTTCATCAATAGTTTTGTGAGTTTTATATATTTTATTTTAAGTGCTTTTCATTATATTTTATTTTCTTTGGTATTGTTTGAATAATTAGAGTTAAACTCTGATTTACTAGCCAATGTGTAGTAATCATCCATCCTTGTACAATAAGACCACAATAGTGGCAATTGACCATACCAATTGATTGACATCTTTTGGGATCGGCTGAATACCTTAAGAATCTAGGTTGAATCAGACACATTAGTAATCCAGTTGTCTAGGTGTAGTGCCTTCACGAAACACATTGCAGTCATCGTGTTAAACCCAATGCTATTGAGTATAAGATTATACGTTCAACTAGGGAAATAGTCACCGTCGTACCTTAGCTATCGAGATTAGGAAGCGCGAGGAACCGCGTACGTTATTGGGTCTATAGCTACACTAAGATATTTTGATTTGCATATTTTACATAAATCGATGACCAAATCCAATCTTTTATCGAGCCGAACTTGTATGTCTTGACCTAGGTGTTTTTATTAATTGTTTTCAAATTTATTTTCATTGCTTTATTTATTTTGTTTATATTTAGATTAGTTAATTAATTCACTCTCTCTAAACCCCCGATTTCCCTTTTTATTATTTTTTAAACCTTAGAAAGAATACTAGTTTATGTGGGATCGACCCTTTGCCACTATTCTGCAAAATAGTTGGTTTAGGTTAATTTATTTTATTGACATGTTCACCGCACTTCAATAGGTTATAGAGAATAAGAAATCTCAGAATCTCACATTTGTAAAGCTGTAACTTTTGTTACGCATCCAAATCAAACTAATTGCTGAAAACTGAAAATCCTATGATCTCTCTCTCTATCTAGTCCAGTTTTCTGTGTTTAGTTCTTTCTAGGCTTGCATGTGTAGGTGTATGTATTATGTTGTGCACATCTAACTTCTGTAGCTAAGTTGGTAGGCATGTGCCTTGAACGTGTAACATGAAAAGAACATATTCTATTTCATTTTCAGTTTGAGAACCTACAAAAATTGTTGTTGTTGTTGTTGTTGTGTTTTTTATTAATTATTTTACTTTTTTTAAATCAATTTGGAAGGTGTTGCTTTGGATGAGCAATTCACATTTTGTATTGTTACTTCTATTTTTCTTTTGGTGAGGGCCTTCTTGGATAATATAGGATTCATTGGTTAAGAGGAATTTAAAAGATTTTACACCCTCGCTACCTAGGCATTCTTGAAAATTTGGGATATTGCGCCAAACCCTCAAAGTTCTACATGGTATTAACCAACTCATGCCTATCCTCATCAGTGCCATTAAAAGACCCCAGATTGGTTCATGGAACTGGAGAGTCCTACCTACTTAGTCACCAATGTTACAGCTAACCTAGTTGACCATGAGTTTCCACCTATCTTCCCCTTGCGACCCAGAAACATGTTGATCCAACTCCAAAAAATGGGGGTACTCCCTCTCGACCTATAACCTAGAGCGGTCGGGCATTTAAGCTCAAAGCCAAGGCCAGGAAGGGAGAAACATAGAAAACGAGAAGTCCCACGTAGGTGGCTCCTCTTCATCTTCGTATCATTTCTCCATTTGAGGAGTAAACTAGAGATTGGAAAAGAAAATGTCCATCCCAATCACATTGCAAAAAAAAGGAGGAAGGTTACTAGTTACAAGTCAAAGCCGGCGACATCCAGCCAGAAAGGTGCCTAAAGTTATCATCTATGACGAAGATATTGGTTTAGAATTGTAGAAGAATAAGGGCACCTCTACAGTAGTAGTACTTAAGGGTTTGATGAGTTTCGTTGGGTTGGTTCTATGTGAAATTAAAAATAAGGAAAAAGTGTTAGAAGGGGTGCGTAGACAACTGAATTTTGAGTATGTGCTAGCAAATGACCCGAGGGGTATGTCGGGAGTTTGACGGTATTCTGGAATGCCACGGCTCAAGTCCAGATAGCAAAGTTTGAGTCTTTTTTCAAAGAGCTTCAAGTAGGCTACTCTCAAGGAGTTCAACAATGGAGGTTTTTTAAAGTTTACCTTAGTACGTGCAAGCATAACAGGGATATTCAGTTGCAGTGTTTAAGAGGTCGAATATTGAGGTGTGGGGAGCCTTGTCTTATAGTTGGTGACTTTAACTCTATTGCATCACAAGTGGAGAAGAAATGAGGGATACAATGGGTCCCTAATGAAAATATGGAATTGATGGATTTCATAAATGGTTCTCAGGGCACGGATGTGGGGTTCGAAGGTCCAAGGTTCATAAACAAATTCAAACACCAACAGCAGATCAATGATCAATAAAGATCAAACTGATCAATGTAACAATACACATTGTACACGATGAAACAATGAAATACAGAAGAACTGTCAATCTTTCTTGTTCAATCAATCTCAAAATTACATTGTACATTGTTTATATACAAACTCATATGGTGTACATTGTACCCCCTAGTTACAACTGCCTAGAACAACTAAAATAAACCTGTAGTACATTACACCAGAGTATAAGATTCAATACATACACATCGCTAACATAAACAACTACATAAACACTTTCTCGTATTACATGATATAACTCTACATCCCCCCTCAAGATGGAGTCTATGCCAATCACATAGACCCATCTTGGACAATAAATCAGAAAACAAAGGAGCTGGTAAAGATTTGGTAAACAAGTCAGCCAACTGTAACCGAGTAGAAATGTACTGGGGAAGAACAAATCCAGACTTGAACTCGATGTCTAACCAAGTGACAATCAATTTCCAAATGCTTAGTATGTTCATGAAAAACAGATTAGCGAGATAGATGTATTGCGACTTGATTATCACACCAAAGAGGTATTGGAAGGGAAGTAGGAATATGTAAGTCCTTAAGGATATATGGAATCCACAATAACTCACAAATGCGTGGAAGACAAATGCGATATTCACTTCAATGAGAGAGGACTTGGACACAGTAGCTTGTTTCTTAGTTTTCCAAGAAACCAAAGAGGATCCCATGAACGCACAATAGCCAGTGGTAGATTTCCGAGAAAGAGGACAAGCAGCCCAATCTGAATCACAATAAGCAACAATAGAGAGATCCTACTGTACAGGGAAGAACAGACCCTGGGAAGGAGTACCCTTAAGGTATCGTAAAACATAAAGTGCACCAGACCAATGTTGTTCTGTAGGGGCTTGAACATACTGACTTAATTGTTGTGTGGCATAAGTAATGTCAGGACGAGTGAATCCCAGGTAAAGAAGACGACCAATGAGTCTTCTATATCTATCAACTTCAATTAACAAAGGTGAATCAGGATCAATAAACTTGCAGTCACTTTATGAAAAGGAAACTGTTTTTCAAAGAAAATCACATCTCTTGAAACAAAACATTTATGTGTGGCCATGTTATACAGTCTATAAGCCTTTTGTCCAGGAGAATAACCAATGAAGATACATTTAATAGCTCGTGAATCCAACTTAGATTTGCTTGGTGAAACATTTGTAGCAAAACACAAACAACCAAAAGTCTTTAAAGAAGAATAATTTGGTATTCTTCCAAATAAAAGACAATACGGAGACTTCCATTTCAGTAACTGAGAAGGTAATCTGTTTATGATGTATGTGGCAGTAAGAACAACATCTCCCTAGAATTTTGTGGACAAATTAGACTGAAAAATCAAGGCTCTTGTAACTTGCAGTAAATGTCTATGCTTTCTTTCAACAACACCATTTTGCTGAGGTGTATATGGTGTTGATCTTTGATGAACAATTCCCAAACCAGAGAACAAAGCATGATAATCTTTATTACAAAACTCAGTCCCATTATCAGTCCTAATGGTTTGAACTGAGACCTTGAAATGAGTTTGAATGAAAACTATAAACTGTTTGATGATGTTGCCTGTCAAGGACTTATGTTTCATCAAAAATGTCCATGTGAATCGACTAAAATCATCCACAATAGTAAAAAAATAATGAGCTCCTTGAATGGAAGATTGCTTATATGGTCCCCAGATATCCATATGTAATAACTGAAAAGGACAAGAAGTTTGAATAGAACTCACTGGAAAAACCAATCTGCATTGTTTGGACATCTGACAAACATCACAAGGTTCAATATGTTTTACACTTGAATGATTGTTAAGTAACATATCAAGTTGTCTTGTTACATGAACAGAAGGATGCCCCAATCGACAGTGCCATGAAAAATTATCAGTAGCATTATTACAGTAGGCTAATGATAATTCTGAATGAGACACAAATGAAGCAATGACATCTTTATGAAAAGAACTGGAATCCAGTTTGTATAGTCCTCCAACCATCCTTCCCACAACTAGAACTTGAGAACTCTCAATGTTCTATATAGCACAAAACGATGGATAAAACTCAATTGTCAGTTTAGTAGATGAGAGTAACTTACTAACTGACAAAAGATTATACTTGAATGAGTTTATATGTAAACAGGAAGAAAGAACTAAGTCTGAACTCAGTGCAATTAACCTCTTTAGTATGTCCATCAGGTAAACAAACCATAACAGGTTTAGTTAAGACAGTGACATTAGCAAGTAAATCATAGCTAGTGCAGATATGATTTGTTGCTCCACTATCCACAATCCAAGCATCTGAATTAAAAGAGGAACAAGAACTGGAAAATCTTTTATATGAGCTACCTGTAAAATCAGATACAGCTGAATTCATATGTGTAGAAGCTCCTGCATCTGAAACAGACTTTCCTTTCATGAAATTCTCAATCCCCTTCTATATCATTGCTGCTATATTAGAATGGAAATCTTTAAAATGAGGTGATCCTGCATCTTGTACATCCAGAGGTGATTCCATCAAATTCACAAAAGACTTTGAATTATTTGACATCTGCTTCTTGTCAAGGTTTTTTTGTACCAATCTGGAAATCCATGAAGTTTGAAACAAGTTTCTTTTGTGTGCCTTTTTGCCTTACAATGATCACAAAACAGATGATCTTTATTGACAAATTTCCTTTGATTTCCTTTTCCAGCAAACCTATGAACATTTGCTGAACCAGATGAACCTGAATTTATCTTGGTAGTTTTCATCATCATGGTTGTATCTATCACAGGTGAATAGCTAACATGTACCTCTTTTTGTTTTTCAACTCTAAGAACCATAGAGTAAGCTTTGTTTATACTTGGCAATGGATCCATCACCAATATTTGATTACGAATATGATCATACATATCATTCAAGCCCATCAAAAACTGCATTAGCCTATCATTAGACTCCAACAGCCATTGCTGCTGATACTCCACATTCACACACAGGTAAAGGAGCTAAACAACTCAGTTCATCCCAAAGTTTCTTAAGTTTTGTATAGTACTGTGAAAGTGATAGATCTCCTTGACTTATAGAAGCAATATTTCGTTTCAATTGGTACAAGAGAGGACCATTACATTCTCCAAACCTTTCTTTTAATTCATTCCATAGATCAAAAGAAGAGGTTGTATAAAGGAAAGCTTCAACAATATCCTTTGAAATAGAATTCAAGATCCAAGAAGTGACCATATAATCCACCTTGATCCATCGATCAAGATTAGGATCAGTAGATTCTGGTTTTAAACATCTACCATCGATGAAACCAATCTTTGTTTTTGCACCTAACGCAATCATTATAGCTCATCATCATAGCTCGACTCCAAGACAAGTAATTTGAACCAGTAAGAGAATTGGAGACAAGTACCATACCAGGATTATCAGATCCTTGAAGAAGATAAGGACTCTCAACTCCAAGATCACCTGTTTCAGGAGCTCTCCCTGCTCCATTTCGAATTGAAGAACTTACGGATCCATGAACAGATGCCATGTTCAGACAGTCAATTCAACCAAAAAACAACACAAATCAAGAACTATAGAACCTGCTCTGATACCATGAACAAATTCAAACACCAACAGCAGATCAATGATCAATAAAGATCAAACTGATCAATGTAACAGTACACATTGTACACGATGAAACAATGAAATACAGAAGAACTGTCAATCTTTATTATTCAATCAATCTCAAAATTACATTGTACATTGTTTATATACAAACTCATATGGTGTACATTGTACCCCCTAGTTACAACTGCCTAGAACAAACTAAAATAAACCTGTAGTACATTACACCAGAGTATAAGATTCAATACATACACATCAGTTAACATAAACAGCTACATAAACAGCTCTGTATTACATGATATAACTCTACAGTTCATTTGGACTAATAAGATGCAAGGTGATCGGTTAATTGTCGCAAGGCTTAACAGAGGTATTGTTAATCAAACTTGGGTAGGTATGTTTCTAAGGGCGGTGATCAAACATTTGTGCTTAATTTGGTCGAATCATTTGGCACTCCTTATGGATACCGAAAGAAAGCAAAGAAAGAGGCAGGCAATATTCATATTCTATAATAGATGGATGTAAAATGAAGAATGTTCAGAATTGATTAATAAAGTGTGGAAGGAGGATCCTCACAGGCATAGGGCTTCCCTAGGGGAAAGAACTAAAAGTCTCACCTCTGTATACTTGCCTGGAGAAGGAAAGAGCCTTTGGAAAACTCCAAAAGATTGATGGAGGATTTGCAGAATAAGATCAGACTCAGTTTTGAGGCAGGTTCAGGGGATATAAGGAACTGAGGTCTCTTGAAATTAGTTAAATGAGATGAGTAGAAGGGATGATGATTATTAGCAGATTAGAGCTCATGTGGAGTGGATTAAGAAAGGAATCGAAACACATCTTATTTCCATTTGCTAGTCAAAGGGTGTCGCAGAGGCAATCAAATAACATGGTTATCGAATAATGAGGGGCGATTTGTTCAAGCACAAGGGAAAATGATAAAGGTGGTGGAGTATTTCAGAGAATTCTATAGATTTAGAGGGGGGAGAGATGAGTTTCTCAGTCTTAGAAGGTCTTGAGCAAAGGGTTACGGAGGAGGATAAAGATAGGCTTGATCAACCATTCGATAAAGAGGGATTGTCCATGCCTTTAAGGAAATGAACCCAAAGAAGACACTAAGACTGGATGAGGTAAGTAATTTGTTACTACAAGCGAAATATGAGACCTTTAAGGATGACATCATGCAGGTTTTTTGAAAACTCCTTTCTTCTAGCCATTTGGACTGTGATCTCAACAAATACCACATTGATTCCCAAAAAAATGTTTCTCACAAAAAGTCAGTGAGTATAGACCGATCAGCTTGTATAACTCCTCCTACAAACTCTTAGCTTAAGTGATTTCAAATCGTCTAAAAACTGTTTTGAACAATTTAATCTCTCCATTTCAAAGCATGTAGAAAGATTTCAGATAATATCCTCCTGGCTCATCAAATATTGCATTCCATGAGCAATGGCAACGGGTGTATTCTCAAAGCGACGATGAAGTTAGACATATCGGAGGCATACGATAAGTTCGAATGACCAATGGTACTTGAAAGCTGAATTGATTAGGTTTCTCTTTAAGGTGGATCAATTAGGTTAACAACTGCATATCATTAGTTTCTTATAAGGTTATCGTCAACAGGGAATTCTCCGAAAATATTGTCCTAACTAGGGAAGTAGGCAAGGGGACCCCTTGTCTCTGTTTCTCTTCATTATCTGCTTGAAGGTATTTTCTTTTTTATTATCTAAGGGTGAAAGGAATGTTCTTTTTAGGGTTTTATGTTACACATTCATGCTCCCTCAATCACTCATTTCATGTTTGTCTGATGATACATTACTCTTTTGCAAGGCTAATGTTCAGAATATAATGGCATTTAAAGGCATCTTACATGAGTATTCTATCATTTCAGGTTAACACATTAATGAAGAAAAAAGTTCGATACACTTCAGCAAGAATGTATCCCTAATATTGCGCAATCAACTCCAATAATATGCAAGAATTTTAGCATCACATGGTCTTGAAAAATATTTAGGTGTTCTCTTAATTGAAGGGCAATCACGAAAGCAATTGTTCGATGGCTTGATTGAGATGCTCGTGACTAGATTTCTCACCTAGAGGGAACATCTATTATCGCCGGGTGGTAACGAAGTCCTCTTGAAGGTAGTTGTGCAAGTTATTCCAAATCATCATATGTTTACATTCTTGAACGTGAAAGGTACCATCTCTGCTTTTAACCAAGCTATGGCAAGATTTTGGTGGGCTAACTCGAAAAAGGATAAGGGTATTCACTGGTGTAAGTGGGATACAATAGCTAAGGCTGAAGTATTAGAGGGTTCGGGTTTCGTGATCTCAAGTTTTTAATGTTTGTTTCCTTACAAAGCAGGCTTGAAGGTCGATGAAAAGGGAGAACCAACTGATCCATGATTTCTTTAAAAGTAAACATTTCCATAGAGGAGACTTCATGGTAGAAAAGTAGGGTAACCGACCTTTTTAGGGTAGGAGGGGTATTTATGTGACGGCTCTAACCCTACAAATTGGGCACCGCCGAACATTAGGCCTTCATTAATCCCCGGTACACCAGTGCAGAGTTAATAAATGCCTAGTCAGCCTCACAAACCAGTCTTCAACACCTGATAGTCCATACAACAAAGTATATATATGAAATCATATGCAGCAGAATATAAATGTGATGAAAAATTGATAACAGTTAAATTAAATACACGACGAGTTCTAGGTGTGGAAGCTAGAATGTGGAAACCCCGTACAACAGATACAATGTACTAATTATAATGACAAAGGGAAATACATGTATCTCTCAACCCAAATACCCATTTATAGAATATAATAAATGTAATATATATACACCAAATGACTTATGTATGCCGTACATCAATGTTCTTGAGCTCGGAGATTATGCCTGCAATTTTCACCAAAAGCAGAGACAATCCCAGTGAGTAAATCTAGAAGAAATTCAACAGTAATTCAGATTAAACAATAAATAAGTCTAAAAATCGTGCAAGAAAGAATGAAGCTGAAAAATACAATAAAGCGTATGATAGACATATTACAATGGTTAACGATAGATACCAAGTGACCTGAAAACAAAGGATAAGCGCCTAAGTGGTTTTAATACTCTATATGTTGGCTCAAAGCCACTTAACTATGAGTAAGTGTCAAATATTGGCACGGTGAGACCAAGTTCGCTTCAATCGCACCTAATCTGTTCGGCATTGTCGGCTCACTAGAGCCGCAATTTGATAAAACATTCTAAAGGGAGCCACGGTCGTAACCGGATGCTTAACCGCAATGGAGTCTTTGAAGTTCAGTAAAGAGCCACGACGACGACGGATGCTCACTCAGAGGATTTAGTCTCGTCTAGGATCCACGAGCGTGACTCGGATGCTTAACTCATGAGTAATCGACTCAATTCGACCACTTAGACCCTAGGTCACTCGGTAGGGAAATATAGGCCAACAATAGGTATCATTTTCATCAAAATATGTGAGGAAAGGAAAAGAATTAGTATTTAAATTTCTTACTGGTTTACTTACTATACAATTGCATAAATCGCCAGGTCAAATCGATGATTCGAATAGCCTAGTTGAGTCTTTCTTGCATATCTACAATCATACATAGTATAGTAAGGTTGTTTTAGGGACCATGTGAATTCATCAATTAATTCTTTTAAAAACTCAAGTCATTACATAAAAAAGGCTTAACATATTAAGATAATCTTATATTAGTTTCATTCTTGAACATAATGAATATAAGTCCGGGAAGAACCCTAAGTTCATAAAATCCTTGTTCTAGTGACCTAAAACAAGCCATGCAATTGTCTAAACATTTGGTTCTATGCATTAAGTCTATTTAAAGGTGTCGAGTTTCTTAGATTCATCGAAACATCAAATATAGCTTCAATAAGCTGAGTTCATTTTTGAGAAAATATATTAAAACTCCCTTTTATGTCAAACTCGTTGTATGCAAGAAAAATAGTCTTACTCAACTTAATTTAAAATCCGACCAAATTGTTTCGAAGTTCAAGATCTACGCAAATCATACTCGAATGGTTATCAAGACCCAAAACTATGCCACACAAATAATAAAAAAAACCTTCTTACCAAATTCCATACAAACTAGTCACAATTATTTCAAGACTCAAAACTATGGCAATGACACTTAATCGAATAATAGAAACCAAGCTTGATAAATAATCCATAAGAATTGGAATTCATGTCCATCCATCTTGTTCAAAAGAACACTATCATATCTCCCTTGGTGATTTTATCAAACTAATAGAGTACATAAATTCCTGAAAGCATTTCAATGTATGAAACCTTCGAAAACAAGTTCAATTCATCAATAATATGGGAAAAGCCCTTTCATGGATTGCAACAAACCATAGCAACTAAACAAATCCATCGATAAGAATCACTTAAAATACAATCTACAAATGAAAACCCATTTTAAAACTAGATAGATGAACAAAGAGAAGAACCCTTAAGAAACAACTTTCCTCAACAAAATGCATATTCAAGATGAGAAATAAAAGGGTTAAAGTCTCATCATAGCCTTCAATAGAGTTTCTCAACTCCAAATTTCATTCAAGAGCTCAAATCTTGCATAGATCTACACTTTTTCTACAAATCCAAGCAAAACACATCTCTTTCCAAGCTCTTAAACAATCTTTCTTGTTTTATCATCCATTCACTTCATTCTCTTTTTATGCCAATACCCCTAACGATTGAACCTTGCCGAAACTGCCACTACCACTACGCCGGAATTGCCACTACCACCTCGTCGTCCTCCTCGGTGGAGTCGCGCCTCCACTGGTGAGCTCCTTCACGTTGCACTAATCCACCGTTGCAGCCACGCGCCGCGCTGCTAGTCCGCGCCACCTTGCTAGAGCCCTGCTAGACCCTCGCCAGTGGAGTTGCCTGCTGTCTTCGCTGGTTCGCATCTCCTCCTTATGCGTCGACCGCCTCCTTGTGTGGTGGAGATGGAGGTAAGCTCGATCCCTCGGTGTTTTTCAAAAAATAAGGTGGCTTTACTTCTTTATTCACCAAATAGTGAGGCTTACTTTAAAATTCCAAAACAAATGTATAACTCTTTTTCAAAAGGAGCTTTTGATGATGAGGTGGCGTGCATCATTGGTAAGGTGGAAGACATAGCTCATTTTTAAAAGGAGCTATCTATACAAAATACTAAACTCTATGAATAACTCCTTTTGAAAAGCAGTTATTTGTTCAACTCAAATATTGCACATCGAGGTGGAGAACTAATGCAAACGACACGTGCATATCGAGATGGACAACTAGCGTCACTCGCGTATCTCTAGGTAGACAACCCATGTAAACGACAATAACACATATCGACGTGGACAACCCATGCAAACGTCACACATGTATGTTAAGGTGGAGAGTTCATGCAAATGCTAGGCACGTCTATCGAGGTGGGCGACCCATGCAACCTCGTGCAACTCATGCAACCTGTTGCAATCCCTGTAAACCTCACACACGTATCTTGAGGTGGACAACTCATACAACCTCGTTTAATCCATGCACACCGTGGAAAGGTCATGCACGTATTTCGAGGTGGACACCTCATGTAACCTCGTAAAATCCAAGTAAATCATGCAAATGACTCGCACATGTCTCGAGGTGATAAAGCCAATGCAAATGTCACACACTTATCTCATGGTTGACAACACATGGAAATGCTATGCACGTATGTCGAGGTGGGTGAGCCATGCATATTCGTGCAAACCATACAAACGTCACACACATATCTCGAGGTGTGGACAACTCATGCAACCTCGTGCAATTCATGCAAACCATGCGAATGTGAAACACATATTTTGAGGTAGACAACCTATGCAATCTACTGCAGTCCATGCAAACCATCCAAACGTCATGCACGTAACTCAAGGTAGATAACTAATACGACTGATAGATATGTATCTCGAGGTGGATAATCCATGCAAACGTTATGCACGTATCTCGAGGAGACAACTCATGCATATCCACTACAGACCATGCACCCCATGCAAACGTCACGCACGTATCACGAATCAGACAACCCGTGCAACCCATAGTAACCATGCAACTCATGCTTTAAACTTTTGTCTTTCCCACATGGACATCCCACGTATATGTCCACGTGTACCGGGAAACAAGAATAGTGCATTTTGAAAAGGCGCTATTCTTGTTTGTCTTTTCCACGTGGACATCCCACGTGGACACCCAATACTATTTACACAAATAACGCATTCGTGTAAATCGGCTCCAACCAATCCAAGTGGACATCCACGTAGATTGATATATCTATATAACACGAATATCGCTTTTTGAAAATGTGCTATTCGTATTATTTGTCCAAGGTGGATCATACATATGAATAGCACCTTACGAAAAGGCGTTATTCATGTGTCCACGTAGGCTGAAAAATTTCCTCCCCTGATAGCGCCTTTTCAAAAGGCGATATAGCTTATATCAAGAATATAAAAAACACACACACTTGTTCTGCTTCTTTAAACTAATTTATGATGTACTTGTCTAATTTTTCCTGATCCCTCTTTTCTTTTCTTTCTTGTGCGTTGTTTTTTTTTATTGTAAATAAGATGTACTTACATATATATATATTATTTTATATGTATATATATAGATTTATTTTTGTAAATGACCTAATTGCCCCTTTTATATATGATTTGATTTAAAATTAGTTCATAGTCCCTTATTCAAACTAAGTGTATAGTTTAACTTCATTTAAATCAAATTGATTTAGTAGTACATCACACAATAGGCACATCAAACATATTTTTTTAGCACGTCGACTAATCGAAACTCATAGTCAAGTTTTAGACCACTAATAACTCATGATTAGCGATTAATTAACAAATTAAAAATAAGAGTCGTTACAATTTTAGAGGGAAGAAAGGTTGTAAAGAAAGGTCTACGCTGGAGAATTGGAGATAGTTTGAATACTAGAATATGGGAGGATTACTGAGTAGCTAGAAAGGACATATCAAAGCTATGGCCCCCTAATTGAGTAGGCTTAGACAAAGTGAAAGACCTCATCTCATAACCACAAGAACATGGAACTAACAGGTGATCTAAGAGATTTTCTTTCCAGAGGAAGCAAGAAGTATTTTGGCCACACCTATTAGCCGGGAAGGATGCATAGACAAGTTGATTTAGCATTGTCGGTTGTTTTCTCTGTGAAGTCAGCTTATGTCTTAGCCTTTAAAATAAGATAGAGAGGGTTTTTGGGGGGAGACCGTTGATTCGAGAATCAAGTGAGGAGTTGAAGGTAATATCGAGGTGGTCTCTATAGATGATTAAAGTTCCACGGAAGATCTAGTTCTTTTTGTGGCACTATTTATGAAATCTTCTACCTACAAAAACTTCACTATGGAGGAGAAAACTGATGCAAGATTCATTATGTCTATTGTGTCTACAGAAAGAAGAATCACTTGGTCATGTTTTAGTGCTTTGTGAGTTCTCAAAGGTATTCTGCTTTGCGACACTTTAGCCTATATGTAGAGATTGAGAGGGGGAGGGTGATAAGGAAAGTTATTTCGCTAAATTTTAGGATGAAATGATAAGAATGGCAAACAACTATGGAGATAGGGAAGCATGATACAATGGGTATCGTCTAGGTTACGGGCACTGTAGAAGAACATAAACGACTTCATTTTTTTGGGAATACAGGAACCTCCAAGAGCGGTTGTTGATGAAGATTCTCACAGGTCAAACTTTTTCATGAGGCAACTCTTGTAACAACTATTAATAAGGCAACTGAGAGGCAGATACTTGGTGTTTGTTTACATTACTAGAAATCCCAACACTAGAGAAATGGGTATAAGCTAAGTTTTTGTTTCAGCTCATGAAAAGGTCATCAAAGCAGGCTCTCTCACAGCAAGTCAATCAACGTTTACAGAAATGGCAGAGTGTTGGGCTATCCAGAGTGCACTTAATCATTGTCTTCACTTCAAGGAATTAAAGGTTGTCTTCTCGAATGCACGTATGGTCGTGGAAGCTATAAACACGACTCCATTCTCATCCTTTGATCTTGATCCATTAGTTTTTATGTGTATTTTTTGATTAGAGACAGGGAACCTTTTTATTTCCATCATATCAGTAGGACTTTAAAAAGCTGATGTACTTGCTAAATGTGCTCTTAGAGCGCATAAAAATGTATTTGGGAAAACCCCCATTTGGATATTCTTCTAGATATTTAGAATGCATTACTCTATTTTCTGAAAAAGACATTCTTTAATGTGTGAGCCTCAAAATGTTGGAAGATTCATGATTTGTGATGAGTCATTATTTATGCACTTTTCACAGGTGTTTTCCTATGTAAATTATGTCCAAAGTTTGGTTTAGTGGTTCTATATGTTTACTTTGGAGATTTACATGATATTTGAGCATTTGTGCGTGATTTAGGTGAAATTCAAAAATATGTCAAGCATCGGTCAAAGTTCGCCAGAATTGGCACTATGCAGTCACAAGGGGCAGCTCCATAGTATAATAGACGGCGTCACTTCAGGCATCATAGCGGAATACACACACACGACGTCATAATTACAAGGATGTTGTTAGATTTTGAACAAACGACACCATGACCAAAATAGAAGTTCATGACCTACTTGTTGTCCAAGACTCACTATATACTGTCGCACCGCAACCTTGTACTGTACCCACATAACCACGATGTCATGGATGACTCAAACTTTGCATAATAGAAGTTTTGAGACTTCTTAGAAGGTTCTTATTCCCGAGAGTTGATATTCTTATACCTAAGCACACCTATATAAAGGAGGCACCTATATGGACGAAAACATATTGTATTTAGAGTGATTTAGGAGTAGAGCAAGGTAGAGTATGTAATGACCCAAATTAATAAAACTAGGAGTTAGCATTAATCTCGGGGATTAAAAGTTGTAACTCGAGTGTTACGTAGACAACTCAGTTGGCTCGGACACGAGAACCGAAAAAATATGTTATTTATAGATGATGGTTGTATAAATGTGGTGTTTAAAATTATTATTATATATCACACCACATGTGTGTACGTTGCTATTGGGCGAGTTGGTGTGACGGGTGTTCACCTCGAAAGACGTGTCAATGCGAGTATTGAATAGGTGAAATACGGGTACACTAGGAAAACTCAACAAACTTACATAAATATGACTAAGTTATTAAATTGAAATATGTAATGTAACTATAGGCTAATTAAATTAAATTCGAACAATATGATATGGTGCGCCTCGAAATGCGTACTAAAACATGGGGCACCAGATACCAAGTAGCCGAATGTTAGTGGGACTATGAGTTGGCTAAATTTGATAAATGAAACACTAACCATATGGTTTTAAGAGGCTTAATCTAATGTGACATCATTTAAATTAGATAAGCCTATAGTTGCATTGAATAAAAGTGACTTTGAGATGGACATTTAGATCATCATATTGAGTTACTTTAGGAAGGGAGTGTGCTATTGGAGTCATTAGGAAGTGTAGGGCATCATGCTTGTGAACCACAAAATAAACATCGAGATACGCACACTTGATCTAGATCTAACATATATATATAAGAGATAATAGAGTGTTTGATCAAACCACTGAAGAAACTCAGGCAAATCTGTGAAATTTGAGGAAGAAGAAGGAGTTCAAGCTAGGAAATTTGGACATTCGAGATCGATTCAAGAGCTTAAACCAAAGTAATCACCTTCCTCATCTTCAACACTTTCCAATAAACCTAATTTTGACATGTTTAATGAATTTTGAGTTTAATGATGAGATCTCTGATTTATGTTGTAAATGTCACGGATTACATGGTGGTAGATCACATATGTAGAGAATTGATCATGGGCTTAGTTAGATTTGATGATTGTAATGAAATTGTAAAGTTGACATGAATGTATGAATTTTGAGGAATTTGGGTTAAATTGAGGTTTTGGGGTGTTTTAAGGGTTGTTTGAAGTTAATTATATATGGAAAACATGTTAAAACTCAATAGGGTAGCCAATTGAGAGGAGAAAGACATAATTCACGACTTGAGAATTTTGTCGCAGAGGACTGATAACGCGTTGATCGTTCTGGGTTGCTAACCGTTCTTTGTCCTGAAGAACAATAGTGCACTACATAATCTCTTTAGTGCGCTAATATCAGATAGCGCGCTACCCGTGTTTCGTAGTGCGTTAACAGTAGATTAAAAAGGGAAATTAAGGGTTGTTTTAGTAATTTTCCACTTAATATATGTCTAAGCACTAGGAAATAACCTAAACTAATAAAATTGGACTTTAGGGACTAGGAGATCGTAGCTCAGTGTCAGGAAGCTTGACGGGTCGAGTACATGAGTCCAATGAGGTCGAAAGCGTTTTGAGGTTTGTAAAACCCACATGAACATCACTTGAGTATTTATTTACTTTCGTTACTGTTTTACTCTATTTCCTGGTTCTATTCCTTATTTACTCAGTTATCTATATTTGCGTCATTGTTGGGATAATTGGTTGAGTTTACTCCCACAAGATATTCCAGTGTGTATCTCGTCGGTGGATAGCGACCCGAGCTGCTTTGTCGATACATGTGTCGGTGCATCATGAGTCTAAGCTGGCCACCGAGTGGGACCAGGTGATGGGCTAGTTAGGTGTGGCCACTAGGGGTATCTTGGGGAGGTTATCCGAAGTGAAACAAGCACACACACTTTTGCTCTTTACTTAACAATATTTCTTGGAATTCTTTTACTTTATCGTACTAATGCTCAATGAATTTCTTTGGGATTTTACTTACTAGACTCATCATATGTTTTGTTGTGATGGTTGAGTGCAGGTCCTTCTACGAGTGAGGCCAAGGGGATCCTTGATGATTATCTCTGAGCTCGCCTTCTGTTCTTCACACTACTTGTAGTGTTTATTTTGTCATTTTGCTATATATATATGTTTTTTATGGGAGACTGGTAAGACAGGTGTACTCGTATATATTCACTTTTGTCACTTTATATATACAGTGTACTATTCTGGGCTTTCCACAATAGGAGTTATGCTCTGTAAAACTTTAGAGTTAATGAAAATACATGTTAATGTTACTTTAAAACTTCCACTATAAAATACTAAGTTTATAGTCGTAACTCTGTAATATATAAACCACTAGCATGACTAGAGCATGACTAGGACTCGCATAAGCTACAAACAGTTGAACATATGAACCAAGTTAGTAATACATACGTGGACATGATTATGAAGACATGAGATGGACAAGTAGGTGTCGAACACGTGAAGCTGGGCCCGCCGGGCGAGAGCGCACAAAGAAATGACACCCTGGGGCGGCGGGGTTGCCACAGATGGTATTAGAGCGAGAGTTCTAGGAAGTTGGGAATTTAAAATGAAAGTGCATAAAAATTTATAAATGAACTTTTGTTGTGGAAACCCTATATTGCCTTAGAACTTAGGTTGGGAAGTGATGTGAGGTGGGTAGACTTAGATTTATACACGTGTAATAGTTTGTTATATATATGATATATGTATATATACCGAGATTGATCCAGAGCACGCTTCTTGATGCAGATCATGGACAGATAATCGACAGTTCCTCATAAGACTCGTCAGACTAGCGATGCAGATAGGGACTCCCCTGTTACAGCTAGTATGAAGGATCGACTCTCAGTGCAGGAGACTCAGATGGCCGAGGTATTACGATTGTTACGAGATCAAACTGTTGCATTGACAACACTAGCTATAGAGAGCCAATAGCAGTTACTGTACTTACGGGGACAACTATCGCCCAGGGTAATTCCCTGACACCAGTCGAGAAAGTAGCAGCAGAGACACAGCTAGAGAAGGCTACGATGGTTGTTGTTCCCTTAGAAACGCCGACTCCTACGCCTCCACCCACTATTACGAAGCAGTTGACCACAACTAGTGCTTCTACTACTACATTAGGATTCGTCTTGGATCAAGAGGCGAAGATGTTAAAAGAGTTCCTTAAGTTCTAGCCAGGTTTCTTCTACGGAGGTGGTGACCCTAAGGCAGCAGGAAAGTGGATTGTGCCTCATCAGTGGTTTCATAAGCTGATGAGGAATGATGTGAGTGTTCAGGCATGGTTATATAGAGCATGCTTGAGAGGCTACATAACAATAGGGATACCAGACGTTGATGCAATATATGGAGAGGTTTCAATACCTACTTCAGTTTTTTATGGATGTATTGGGGACAAAGCGACTACAAAAATACTACTTCACTTGAGGAGTGGATGACAGGATTGCTGCGACAATAGTGTCATATGGGGCTCGTGCTCTACATGATATCTTTGATCGAACATTGGCACACGAGACCTTCTTGATGCAAAGAGAGGGTAGGCGTATTACTAGGATTGAGGTACAAACTGGATAAAGTTCTTGTTCAAATCATAGGCCGAATAGACAGAGGGATCATTCAGACAGGGACTGGAGGGATGATCATTTAGACAACCAATTTTAGTATGAGGATATGCAACAGGTTTGCACTATAACACCAGCATCAACTGAACAACGTAGGCATCAACCGCAGTTGTACTGTCAGGGTAGAGATCAGGGAGGACATGACAGGGGTCAGAGAGACTGGGGCCAAGGTCAGAGATCTAGAGACGGACAGGTAGGCAGGTTGGAGACGCGACGATGTTATTAATGTGGTCAGACCAAGCATTTAAGATCAGATTGTTCGATGAAATCACCACCACCAGAGCTAGATCGGACTTGTGAGTGAGCACACAAAGTTGGTCAGCCAGATAGAGGGGCGACCAAACAACATGTTGAGGGTAAGATATTTGATATATTTAATTAGTCGGTTATTTATTTAAAATCATGCGTATATATATATGCTGATTCCTAGTTACGCATACGAAGACTCAATGTTGTGTTATACACTAGGCCATAGCACGTGGCACGGGGCCTTCTTAGTGAATTGCAACCTAAGTGGCTCGTCGGGGTGCACGTGTTGGTGACTCCGCGGATAGGCTAGCACCGTGAGGGCTATTGGGTGATGGGCTGGTGGAGCGGGTTAGAGAGGCCCACTGGTGGGATCTCAACATATTAAACTATGGTCTAGTAGGGTTCAAGATTGAGTTGGGAAGAATTGTAACGACCCAAATTTATTAAACTAGGATTTAACATTAATCTCAGGGATTAACAGTCATAATTCGGGCATTACATAGACAACTCGGTTGGCTCAGACACGACAACCGCGAAAATATGTTATTTATGGATGATGGTTGTGTATATGTGGTGTTTAAAATTATTATTATATATTGCACCACATGTGTGTGCATTGCTATCGGGCGAGTTAGTGTGACAGGTGTTCGCCTTGAAAAGCATGTCAAAGTGGGTATTAAATAAGTGAAATACGGGTTCACTAGGAAAACTCAACAAACTTACATAAATATGGCTAAGTTATTAAATTGAAATGAGTAATGTAACTATAGACTAATTAAATTAAATTCGAACAATAGGCTATGTCGCCCCTCGAAATTCGTATTGAGACGTAGAGCACCAGATATCAGGTAGCCGAATGTTAGTGGGACTATGAGTTGGTAAAATTTGATAAATGAAACACTAACCATATGGTTTTAAAAGACTTAATGTAATGTGACGTCATTTAAATAAGATAAGCCTATAGTTGCATTGAATAAAAATGGCCTAGAGAAGGACATCTAGATCATCATATTGAGTTACTCTAGGAAGGGAGTGTGCTATTGGAGTCATCAGGAGGTGTAAGGCAGCATGCTTGTGAATCACAAGATAAACCTCGAGATACATATGCGTGTTTGATCAAGACTAAACAAATATATATGAGATAGTGGAGTGTTTGATCAAACCATTGAAGAAACTCATGCAAATCTGTGAAATCTAAGGAAGAAGAATGAGTTCAAGCTGGGAAATTTGGACATTTGAGATCAATTCAAGAGCTTAAACCAGGGTAATCACCTTCTTCATCTTCACTTTCCAATAAACCTATTTTTGACATGTTTAATGAACTTCGAGTTTAATGATGAGATATATGATTTATGTTGTAAATGTGACGAACTATATGTTGGTAGATCACATATGTAAATAATTGATCATGGGTTTAGTTAGATTTGATGTTTTTAATGAAATTGGAGAGTTAACATGAATGCATGAATTTTGAGGAATTTGGGTTAAATTGAGGTTATGGGGTGTTTTAAAGGTTTTTTGAAGTTAATTATATACGGAAAACATGTTAGAAATCAATAGGGTAGCCGATTGAGAGGAGAAAGATAGAATTCTTGACTTGAGAATTCTGTCACAGAGGACCGATAGCACGCTACCTGGAACGTTTAGCACGCAAATTATTCTGGATTGCTAACTATTCTTCATCCTGAAAAATAGTAGTGTGCTACATAATCTCCTTAGCGCGCTACCCATGTCTCGTAGCGCGCTAACAACAGATTAGAAAAGGAAATTAAGGGCTGTTTTAATAATTTTCCACTTAATATATATCTAAGTACTAGGAAATAACCTAAACTAATAAAATTGGATTTCAGGGACTGGTGCAGTAGTCCGAGGAGGTCGAGGTCGTTTCGAGGTTTGTAAAACCCACTGGAATGTCACTGGAGTATTTATTTACTTTCGTTACTATTTTACTATATTTCTTGGTTATATTCCATATTTACTCAGTTATCTATATCTAGGTTATAGTTGGGATGGTCAGTTGAGTTTACTCCAGGATATTTCGGTGTGTGTCTATGCATTCTAAAGCATAGCATGTGTATCAGGAGTCCTTGGTGGATAAAGACCCAAGCTACTTTGTCGATACATGTGTCGGTGCGTCGTGGGTCTATGCCGACCACCGAGAGGGACCAGGTAATGGGCTTGTTGGGTGCGCCCACGAGTAGGATCCTGGGGAGGGTATCCGAAGTATGATCTAGTTTTATTGGAACAGGCACACATGTTTGCGCTTTATTGTTATTTACGCATGCGATGATCCATTTACAGTTGCTTATTTACGTTCCACATGTTTATTTAACAATATTTATTGGAATTATTTTATTTTATCGTATAAATGCTCAGTGAATTTCCTTAGGATTTTACTTACTGGACTCTTCATTTGTTTTGTTGTTATGGCTGAGTGCAGATCCTTTCGCAAGTAAGAGGGGATCCTTAACGACTATCTCTGAGCTCGCACTTTGTTCCACACGCTACTCGTAGGTGTTTATTTTGTCATTTTGCTATATATATGTTTTTGGGTTTATGGGAGATGGGTAAGACAGGTGTAATTGTATATATTCACTTTTATTGCCTTATATATAAAAGGTATTATTCTTGGATTTCCACGGTAGGAGTTATGCTCTATAAAACTTTAGTAATGAAAATACATGTTAATGTTAATTTAAGACTTTCTCTATAAAATACTAAATTCATAGTCGCAACTTGTTATAGACAAACTACTATCATGGCTAGGACTTGCATAAGCTACAAACGGTTGAAAATATGATGCAAGTTAGTAATACGTACGTGGACATGATTATCGAGACATGAGATGAACGGGCAGGTGCTGGACACGTGTAGCTGGGCCCGCCCGGTGAGGAGTGCACGAAGAGACCACACCTGGGGCGGTGGGGTCGCCACAAAGTAGCCATGTCCAATTAGGTTCTATAATACTTAGGTCGAGGATGAAGCTCTCTAGCCATTAATAGGTTGTTTTCTATGACTTGTTGAGATTTTCTAATATAATAATGTTTTGATTCAGTTCTTTAACTTTATATTGCTTTTTTTTAATGATGTCTCCATGGTAGTTTAGAGTTTGTATATTCATTGCAAATCTCTAAGCGTAAACCTATTGACTGCTATCAATCAGGTTGAGTCCGTGATACCAACCGCGTTGAGAAGTGACAATCACTTATAGCAAGAAACTTGACATACTTGTTGTTCTAGATAAGTAGCATTGAGAGATAGGTTAAATCTCGAGAGTGGTTGTCTAAGGTTATCTAGGATACAGGTGTTCCCACAGAGCTGTTAATGCTACTTACGTGCTAAATCGTGAGAGCGAAGGCCTAAGGTTGTACGGTAGAGTAAGAGAAGTATTTAGAGAGTGATTGCCCTATCTAATGAGAATAGGGGAACTAGGTTGTTGGTGACCCCAACACCTATAGCTTATCTAGGGAAAACTATTTTAGAACCTATCTTTCAAAGTCGATGGTACAAGACATGGAAACAACATAGGGCTAGATTGTGGATTCCTAGACTTAGGTATGTTTTTATTTTATGATTTAAATTTTATTTACTTTCTTGTTTAGTAGATCTTTAGGATAAAAACTATTCAAAAACCTCATAGATTTACTTTTTTGTCGGTTACACTCGGTTTTACTGAATCCTGTGGATTCGAACTCGAATTTTCCACTACTACCCCCAAGTGCGTCTCTTTGGACAAAACTCTCTCACTACACTGTCCACGACATCGTGTTGACGCTGTGCATCCAAACCCATGGCTCTAATGTCGAGCTTACAAAATAGTGGGTCATTTTTCAGAAAAATAAAACCCACTGATTTTGGAGCTTCTTCCTCCTGCCAAGCTCTAGACTAATCTCAAACACATTCTTAACCAATTCTCTGTCTCTCCCAAGTTTTAATAAGTGTGAAACACCATAACCCTAGCTCAATCCAACAAATTTAAGAATTTGAGAGTTAGTTTGAGCCCACTAGGGTTTAGTGAGATAAAACTGCATCATTGAAGAACTTTGGCAAATCGACCATCGATGCATTATCTGAACATAACACCACTAGGAATTAGATGCCTGAAACTCTCTTGGACGAGGTAAATCTTCCCTATTTTTGTTTTGCATTGATAGGTTTGAATGAGTAGACATGCATGAGAATTTTGGGATTGATTAAACCGTTATGTTGAGGATTTAGAAATTGATATATTGAAATTATGTTTAGGTTTTGGTGATTCGAATCTTTGGTGAAAATAACTTATCATTGTATTGAGAGATTCATGGCAAGGACTAGGGGAAGGGTAAGCACCTCGATCGCAGGTAGCTCTAGTAATGCGGAAGGAGAATTGACTTCCAAGGTTCCTAGACCATCCAAATCCAATACGTTCTTAGACAATGAAGTTAAGGACAAGTATCAAAGTGATTTGGGAAAAAAAGGGTTTGTGTAAGAAAGGGTAATTAACTTAGGTCGAAAGTATGATAAAAGTGAACAACCCCATTCGAGAGAGGAATTGAAAACTCCTCACTAGAAATTATGTGAGAGGAGGAATCTGGGGTTGCTCGCAATTATGTCAAGAATTCTATGGCTACGGTTACCAGACATAGGAGGAGAGCCAATAAAGGTCCTGGGAGTCGTGGTGCACTAGGACAAGGATGCCATCATTAGGTTATACAACTCATTCGTGAATGAAGGCTTAGGGCTAAACTACCCACACCAGATATACGATCACCCATTCACTACTTACCCCTATAACCGGATTGCTAAAGTCCTAGTGACTATACGGTTGCAGAAATGGAAGAGAAATGAGAACAATGTTCGCTTTCAGCTGAACATAAAGAACTTTCGGAAGATCTTCAAAATGTGGAACTATTTCATATGCGCCTCTCTCTTTCCAAACAAGTAAAAGAATGATGTTCACCTTTTGCAATCGGGACTCTTGTACGAGATTATCATGGGAGGATACATCAACGTTAGCCATGTCATATTCAACCAGATTTGGGAAGCCATGATGACTGGCAGGAACACTAGATTCCATTTCCTCTACTGATCATAACATTATGTATACAGGTTGGGGCAGCACTCTGGGGCGATGACATGGACATTATTCCCCAGCCGACTGTATATTTCTTAGATATACTAGGACTAACAAAAGGGGGATATATGAATTCAGGGCTCGAAAGAGAGAACGCTAAAATACGACAGGCACAATAGGGACTACAATCGATACAACAAGAGTTGACCTGGAATCTCAAGCAGCGGAGGCTAAGTTAGAGGAGAAAATAAGAGCTGAAGAGGCCACAATACACAACCCCAGTTTTGCAACAGGGTATGAGTATGAAGGACCTATTTTCAACTACAAGGAGCTCACTGGTTCACCCATACAAGCACCAATTCCTCTAAGACTATGACCTCCACCACTGGGCTCATATTCTTAAAGGTAGAACGAGTACGACCTTCTGTATTAGGCTAACATGGTTCATCACAAACAGGACATGATGAGGAGCCGAAGATATTTTATTGTCATGGTGGAACATTAGAGGGAGTTTGCAAGATATCAGTGCGGCCAACACCTCCGCCTTACTAAGAGGACTATCCACTTCCTTGCTAGCCTCAATCTTTATGGATGATGGTGAGGTTGTTTAGAGTACCATGGAGAAACCCATCACACCTTTTGACTGAGCTTCAGGATCAGGCAATGTCGATGACGATGCGGCCAACACCTCTACCTTATCGAGATGACTATTCACTTCCCTGCTAGCCTCACTATTTACGGATGATGGCGAGGTTGTTTGAAGTACCATAGAGAAACTCCTCACACATTTTAATGAAGCTTCAGGATAAGGCAATGTCAATGGCGATGCCTATAGTTAGAGAGAGAGAGAGAGAGAGAGGGAGGGAGGATTCCATACACTATCTTTTATTTTCCAAAATTTTGAAATAGTTTGTTTAAATTTAAGTTTGAATGCTATCTTTTATTTTAATAAATGCACTTGACTTGTATTATCTATGTATTTTTGCGGTTTTTCTAGCTTAATCTGAACATTGTGGACAAGGTTCAAAATAAGTTTGGGGGTAGGAATTGACAGACAGACTCTTCAAATGAAGATTCTCAAGTATAAGCATTATATTTCTCATTGTTGCAACTTCACAAGAACCATGTTGGTATTCTTCTCTTTTTTTTCCACCTTATTCTATTAAGACAATTTGCGTACATGAGTTAGAATAAATAGTTTAGTATATTTATTGTTTTATAGAGTCTTACCAGTAAGGAAAAGTCTGCTTTCAACTATAGAAGGAAAAACTTGGTCAAAATGTTTACCTCCAGACTTAAAAGAAGTAGAAGAGTTTTTTTTCACTTACTTGACAACATAAATAGAAACTTGAAGTAGGGATAAGTCATAACTTGAGACCAAATTAGTTAGGTGGTCGAATTAACTCATCGAAATAATTTAAATCTATAGGGTTTTGAAACTAGGACTAATCCACTTGGAGTATAATTGTTAAATATCTAGCACTCGTAAGAGGAAAAAACAGGCTTGTTTACTATAGTATAAAACATGGGCTTGATGTATTAGGTTTTTGAGGTTCATACACAGCGAAAAACTCCAAACAAATTTTGAAAAACCCCAACACGATCGAAAATAAGTTCCATTAAACTAAATCTATGAAAGTAAATAATACCTTATTTCATGATTTCTTTTTGATTGTTCGATTTTCAAGACGTTCAAGTGCCCGTCCTCTATCAGAAATCCACACACGAACAATGGCCACAATTTTGAGTGCTAGCCTTAAGAGAGATTGAAAAACAATTTTTCTTTCTCTCCCTAAATCCAAAGAACTCGAAAAATTGTAAAACGAGATCTTATTTTGTTTATTTAGGTATCCACCATTTATTTATATGTGTAGATAAGCCATCACTTAAAATCCTATTCGTAATACAACTATTGTATTTACAGATTTTAAGCAAATTACACATTTGCCCCTATTAATAAGTTATCATATAACTAATCGTAAGGGCTTTTATGTTATGAACTTTATCATATAAAATTTATTACTCTGGAGCAATTGAAATTGTGCAAAGCCATTCTTTGTGTGCGACCCAATAGGTTCATGCGACGTTGGCAGTGAACCAAAAAACATTTTGGTATGCAAGTCATAAGCGGTCTCTATCAAGACATTATGACTACCAAGTCATAATTATTCACACGGACTTGGCCATTATTAGTCCAAGTGACATTGATCATATTAATTCACATGGACTTGGCCATTATTAGTCTATCTTATCGAGGGATCCACTGATATCTCTCTCTATACGAGAGTGACAAATTCTATTTTGATTACACACCTTCACATATTATTCACACGGTAACCAAACACAATCTTTATAATTTTCCGATTAAAGACAACATTTGATTGTGTCAAATTATCATGCTCCTAATATTAAAGTCTATGGTAATCTCAAGTCGAAGGACTAAATGATATACATATCATGAGTAACACCTATGACTTAATCCATGTGGTGTTCTCATAACGGGTCGGTCCAATATCTTATTCCATAATAAGTACTCATGATCTTGATTCGTATCCTCATACGAATGATAATCACATGACCATCAATCACGATTCACACTACTTTTAATTTATTACAGTTCCTAGTATAATGACCGACTAGGGGCATTTAGCATATTTCAACAAACACCCATGGATCTTACTCGGTAATCGTGCAATCACTTATAATAAAACAACAAATAAAACGTTTATTTCATTAAATGAAATTATAAGATAAACAATATTTGTAGATTGACTTAGGGAACATGCCTTAACATCTCCCACTTGCACTATGGCCAATCATTCATGTATTTAATACCTAATGACCTAACATGACCATCATGTTTTGCTTGCGGAAGAGTCTTCCTCAAAGGATCTACAACATTGTCTTCTGCAGGAACTTTGCAAATCTTCACGTCTCCCCTCTCAATGATTTCTCGAATGAGATGAAAACATATAAGTATATGTTTGGATCAGTGGTGTGATCTTAGTTCCTTGGCCTGTGCTATCACCCCGTTGTTGTCACGATACAAGTAAATGGGGTTAGCTATACTCGGAACCACACAAAGTCTTGAGATGAACTTTTTGATCTAAACTGCCTCCTTAGCTGCATCAAATGCTGCAATATATTCAGCTTTTGTTGTAGAATCTGCGACAGTTTCTTGCTTGAGTGCTTGTAGCTAGGATTTCAATTGCCATGATTCAAATTGAGACGACCTAAACCCCGGTGGGCCTGGACTGGCCAAGCTAAACCATCGCAAAACCCCTCAAGATAACCCAGTGATGTCGGGCGATGATTTAGTCGCCTTAAACTGCGAAAATAAATTGTGACATTCTACAAAATAGACTAAATCGAGATAATAGGTGCAAAATATAATTTATTTTCTAATAAAATGCGGAACTATATGTAGACGTCCTGCATACCAAATTAAACAAAAAATTAATCAGGTATTATGGGTTCAAACATCTACCCAAATAAATCCCATATTTATTAAATAAAATCTAAAAGCAAATAGATAATTATCATTAAACCTTGCAAGCAAGAAAAGAGCTTATATGTTAAGGCCTTACTCTTTTCTTTATCCTGACCAACAGTTGAGGTACCTGGGGGGATGGGGAAGTAGTGGGGTGAGCAAAATATATCAATGGGCTCAGTAAAGCAAAAGCTTGCTCTACCATCAATCATCTAAGTAGTAGCTAGTAATAAAATCAAACTAGATTTCAACATTTCAGATCATAAGACCCATTATCGTTTTTTGGGCATTAAAGACATACATAACCAAGCATAATAATATAGCGAGATAAAAAAACAACAATGCCCAACCGATACTTCAATAAGGATAACGATGATACCGAATGCTTTAGAGTTAGAAGAAGTGGCAACTGATATATCTAACTAGACAATGGGCAATAGTTTATCATTCCTCCAGTGTTGTAGTTTAGGCAGCAAGAGGTTGACAAGTCTGAATGCCAATAGCCGTATCATGCAATAAGTCCTAGATTATCTTTCCCGCAGTGGTGCGTTTTAGACAACACGAGGTTCACAAGTCTAAAGACCTATTAAATTTGCATAGCTTATCCTTCTCCCAACACTGCTGATTAGACTGCTTGGGGTTCACAAGTCTAGCAAAACTCCATAGAGTCATATCGGAGGAGGGATCGGATGCCTTCGACCATCCAACCGCGGTACCAAGTATATTCATTCGACGTATATCAGTTGCACATGAATCTAAGAGATAGAGTAATAAAAAGGGACATGATAAGCAACATATCAATGAAGGATATCAAGTAGATTCCAAGTAATTCATAAACCAATTACTGAAATAAAATCCTAGCATATCTACTAGCACGACATGATTGATAATAGAGCAAACCCTACTTACTTCGTAGCACTGCTATCCTATCCAATCCTAGTTTGAGCAGTTCCTAAATCGGTTCTCCTTGATCTACGTTGGTATAGGCTTACATTTAATTATTAGTGTACTTGTTTGAGGTAAGTTTACTTAATTCACATTAATATCTTGAAAATCATATTAAAACCCTTTTCGAATTAATGTCACACGTTGTTGTGACAACAAAGGTTTTCAGGGTTAGTTACCACTGCCTCGATCCTTGTCCCGACGATATATTTCGATAAAACAACGAATTAAACTTATTTCCAAAAATAGTAAAACCATTTTTAAATTCTGGAAATCCATCTAACGCCGTGGGTGTTACCCACGGGGTGCTGGGTAAGATCGCTAGGTTTCAATTCGATAAACCAAAATTATGAGCCAGTGATTTGCCAGCGCCGTACGTTATACACCTCGACGTTGGGAGATCGTTGGACTCGTTTTACGTCTTCATTCCTAAACACCCCCGTGGCCAGCGTCGTATAACCCGTAAGCAAATCGCTAGACCGAAAATCCAAATTCTAAACACGCGAACTAAAATCCGACTTCTCAAGTGACATGTGCTGACCCCCAAGGGTCCAAATCCAATTAAAACAGTTACAAAACACTCGTTTGAAAATCATAAAACATTCCACCATAACTTTAAAGATTCAAATCCGAATCTTCCATTAAAACCATAGCTTAAATTAACACTTTTGAATTAAAATTAAAGTACCAGATTTGAATCCGAAATCAATATATTAAAACTAGAGAAGAAAAGACAGAGATGAATCAAACCCAAAACCCAAATATCATGATTCATCTCCTACCTTAAACCTTATGAAAAAATAAATCAAAGAGTGGAAGATTATAGAAGAAAGATGAATGATTTACTTTACTTTATGAACACTTGATGTGAGTTCTCTCTCCTCCATCAAATCCACCAAAAAAGCTTCTTAGGGTTCTCTTCTCAAGTTCTCCCATAGCTTATCAAATAAAAGTGGCTAAAAGCCCTAAAAATGGTTTGTATAGCTTGTTAGAGAAGCTAGGGTTTGGTGGACTAAGTCCAGCCCTTCATATCATCAAGATGAGCTTAAGTGCTAGGATGATCCTATAGCTCACATTTAGTCCATCTTTTTTATGTCTTTTACATATATGCCCTCATGTATATTTACAATCCTTGCCATTATTCTCTATTTACAGCATTTAATAATTTTTTTTCCTTTCACTTAGGCTAACTCCACCTCTAAGTAACTAGGTATCATATAATACACGCATTAGTCACACAAATACACAAATACTATGCATATCTATTAATTTATTTTTATGTCGGGACTATATTATAGATTTGAAAAATTAGGGGTGTTACATAAATAATAGCCTACCCTTAAAATAAGCCATATGGACCCTTCTGAGTGTAGAAATATGCAAATAAGTGAAAAGTAGTAGTAAAGTTCATTTAATAGAATCCACCTAATGAGGAGACCAATTAAAACTATTGTTTTGGTAACAATACCCAAAAAACCTATAAGTAAGTTTAAGGTTATGATTTTGGTACACTTCAAGTTTTGAAAAAGTGTTGTCTCGAAAGGAAACCAAGTTTGAGTAGCTAAACCAGCCTTCAAAAATTTCAAGTTTCTTGTTAGAAAAATTGACCAGGTTTAGGATTGAAAGGACTCCATCATTTTACAAAGTGGATATAAAGTCTTTAAGATAGTATCACTCAATTTTGTCACAATGTGTTTAGGCATTGTAGTCAGATTACCCTTCGCTCGGGACATGCAAAGTTATAAGTTTGGGTACATTTAATGAGTCATTATTTATGCACTTTTCTCATAGGTGCTTGCTATGTAAATCAGGTCCAAAGTAGGGTTTGTGGCTCTATATGTTTACTTTGGAGATTTACGTGGTATTTGAGCATTTGTGCGGGATTTGAGTAAAATCGAGAAAGAAGTCTAACATTAGTCAAAGTTTAGCACAACTAGCAAGTCATAAGGGACACGACCATAGTATACCAGACAGTGTCACTCAATGTACCAGAGCAGAATACATATTTGTCGTCAGAATTACAAGGCCCGTTTCGAATTTTGAACACACGACGTCAAGGTAAGAAATATAAGTTCAAGACAGACTTGTTGTTCAAAACTTACTATATCCTGCCACGCCACCACCTAGCACCGTACCCACATAACCACGATGCCATTGACACCAACTTTGCAAAATATAATTTTTGAGAATTTTTAAGGTTTTTATTCTCGGGAGTTGCTATTCTTGTACCCAATCACACCTATATAAAGAAGGCGCCTCTATGGATGAAAACATATTGTGTTCAGAGTGATTAAGGAGTATAGCAAGGTAGAGTAGCCATGTTTGGGTAGGTTCTTTAATACCTATGTCGGGGATGAAACTTTCTAGCCATATTTAGGTTTTTTTCTATATATTGTTAAGATTTTTTAATATAATAGTGTTTCGATTTAATTCTTTATTTTTATATTGCTGTTTTACGATGCTTAATGGTATTTTATAGTTTGTATAATCATTGCAAATCTCTAGGTGTTAACCCATTGACCTGCTATTAATCAAGTTGAGTCAGTGATACCAAACGGGTTCAGAAGTGGCAATCAATTAGAGCAAAAAACTTGAGACACTTATTTTTTTAGGTGAGTAATATCGAGAACTAGGTTAAATTATAAGAGTGATTGCCCAAGTTTATTGATGTTCCCACAGAGTTGTTAATTATGCTCACGTGCTAGATTTTAAGAGCGGTTGTCCAAAGTTGTATGGTGGAGTAAGAGAAGTATTTAGAGAACGGTTACCATATCTATCGAGAATAGGGGAACTAGGTTGTTGGTGACCCCAACACCTATAGCCTATCTAGGGAAAATTGTTGTAGAACCCATCTTTCAAAATCTATTTATTATTTGATTTACAATTTATAATTTATTTACTAGACTTATGTATTTTCTGATATAAGACATGGAAACAACATAATACTATATTGTGGACTTAGGTATGTTTTTGTTTTCTGATTTACAATTTATTTACTTTCTTGTTTAGTAGACCATTATGATAAAACGTTTTCAAAAACTCCCAGATTTACTTTTTCTGTTAGTTAAATTTAGTTTAACTGAATCCTGTCAATTCGACCCCATACTTATCACTACTACACCAAAGTGAGATTGGTAACCTTTTACGGGTTATATTTGAGACACACAACATGTGATCAATTTAAGGTGCATCGAACCGTAAATAAGGACATTACAACAAACATAACTTTCATACATCATCGCAACCGACTAATTGGTGCAATGGCTAGAACCTAATAGCTATTCACTTGTTTTTGTTTGAGGTCACAGAGTCAAACCTTATTATCTTTCACTGTACATCGCTTTCTCTTATGGTGTGGAATATGTTTTATATGGAATAGTCAAAATATAATCATGGATACCACATAACAAAAGAAAAGAACAACAACAAAAGTCTCAATCCCAAATTAGTTGGGGTTAGCCACAAATTAAGTTCTTCCATTGCATTTGATTTAGTGCAATCGATGGTATTCTTTATAAGTCATTTCAATCCATCAAAACTAATGCATTTCAATTTAGCTTCAATCTACCCCTGCATCGATTGTTTAATTTATTTAATTTCTATTATATCATGTTTTCTAATGGGGGAATTTGTAGCCTGTCTTTGAAGGTGTCCAAACTATTGTGGCTGCCCTTCCCAATCTTTGTATCAATTGGTGCAAAGATGTTATGCGCTACTCAGTCCATTCTTAAAAAATGGGGGATAGGTTGAAAATTGGGAGAGGGAGATCCCAAATCCATTTTTCATACTAAAAACAAATAAGGGAGGGAAGTCCCAAGCCTATTACCTATTTCTAAAAATGGAGACGGGTTGTGATAGATTGAAAACCATTATGAACTTTTGTTGCTTTTTATTAATTAGACTAGAAAAATCTAAACAAAAGAAAAGAACCATTATAGAATTTATGTGTTTCATGTCCCGAATGGTACTTGAACAACACAACTCTTTTTTCAAGGGGTTGCACAAGAACAACTTACACTTTATCTTGTAAGACTATCAATGATTAATGATCCTAATAAATATTGACAAATCAATAAATAGACATGTTTATAGTGTAATTTAGGATAATCTTAGATGAAAAAGATGATATTACACTGGATATTCTCTTGTTTTTGTGATTTTAGGATTTAATAAGGAAAAGTGAAGAAATATAAGAAAATAGGATTAAAAGTGAAGAATTTGGTAAAGTGCAGGAAAAAGTACAGTGCGGTGCAGCAAAAAGGTCTAATGATTAGCCATAGAATCCAAGATTTACAGGAATCATTGGTTGAATCAGTGAAGCACATAAACATTTTTTTAGTGTTTTTCTCAACGATTTGAGCACAAAGTAGATTCGCTAAGATCGATGATGAGTTTTTTAGATAAGAACAAGAGATTTGAGTTTGTCTATGATATGTACACATTGGGAAACTATAAATATGACTCCAGAGATTCGAAATTTAGAGCCCTCTAGTTTCCATTATTAGTTTTAAAAGTCTTTTCAATTAGATTTTAGTTTAGTTCATTGTTTACTGCTTTTAGAGACTCTTTGGAGATTCATTTATTTCAATAAGAGGTATTTATTTGATTATGTCTTTTAGTTATATTATTGCATTATTTATTTCCATCATGAGCGAGTAGTTTATTAATCTAAATAAACCTTAGACATGTATATACTTTGGATTGCGTGTTAGTTATAATTAAGAAATTATGTACTTAATGCTTTAAATCTATTCATACATAACAATCACGGTTTTAATAAGTTATTTTTGCGTATTACAACTAATGAGGATTTATATTGTATGCATAATGCGCAATAAGTATTGTGATATTTGGTTTTTTAAATCTATGTCCATGATTTTTGACAACAATTATAGAAGTAGTAACTAGGATTAATCTATAGGGTCAAATTACTCGAGTGGATGTTCTAGGTGATTGTGTTACAAGTTATTTATTGATTGGCAATTCTAATTAATATTTGGTTTAGATTAGACATGATTCTCATTAAGTGTTAATACTATCGAAATTTCTATTTTGTTGTGTTTTATCCAATATGTAGATTTACAATGATAAATATATGACTATTTTTCATTGAATATAGGAAAATCAATGGCTTGCTAAAGGCTATCAACCTATTATAAATTAGGATTTAATGATTCCAAGATTCCATGTGATATAATTATAACTAGGTTATGAGGTAATATTATATTCTAGTAATTGAATGCAATCCAAGTATATTTCATTGTTTAGTGGGTGGTTTGTTTAGAAGTTTGTTAATATATTTATATTATATTGATTACGAGATTCATTTAATTAAGTTCGCATTGAATTGTTTGAATTAGTTTAGTTAGTTTGGTTAATTAAATTAGTAGTCATAGTTTTTAGTTATTTAGTATTTCGATTCTCGTTTAATTAGATTAACTAAATTAAAAAAAAAACAAAACAAAAAAATTTTCTTGAGAGTTTGCAAATTCCATGTGGAGACAATATCTCGCTTATCACTACTACAAGTTATAAATATGTGAGAAATTTACCATGCGTGCTCGACATGTGTAAAATTTGGCGCCATTGCAATGGAATTTAATATAATGTTTTAGGAATATTTCTTATTGTATGTCATATAATATGATGGAAGATGAGCAAGAACTTACTTTTAGGCAATACGATAAAAATGTAGCAGCTTATGAACCGATGCGCATTGCTTTATTGAACTTCATCTAACATTGTATTTGTGTCCACCATCATATAATCCACAATTTCTCTAACCATAAACTTTTAATGGCCAACATCTTCCGTCTTATATTTCTTATCCAAAGAATTCCACAATTTCTTAGCCATATGCATGGTGCTAAAAACATTATATAAAGAATTATCAAGACCATTAAAAATGTAATTCTTACATAGAAAGTCGTTATGGTTCCATGCTTGAATTGCTGCGAGGATGTGGTTGTCGATTTCATCTTCGCGTAATTCTAGTTTATTTTCAGTTAGCACCTTTACCAAATTCAGCGTCGTCAGGCAGAATAACATCTTTTGTTGCGAACACTTAAAGTTTGTGCCAGTGAATTTCTTAGGTTTTTTTAGCTTCATTAAGGGAACGACGATATACGTAAAGGTAGAGTCTATTTGTATTGTCTTAAGCTTGTTGGGATGAAGAACCTCTGTAATGACTCGTTACCTTAAGATGGTGATTAGTACTAATCCAAATCCTAATTAATCCGAGTTAGGCTCATGATTTAGTTTGACGTACCACGAATAGCACGTGCATGCGTTTGTATGATGTACGGTGTTTGGTTGGATTGTTAAATCAATTAATATATAGGTTGTTGTACAATACAAAAATTATACACAAGCCTATAAAATGGAAAATACTCAATAAGTAATGGTTTACTGGGACACCAAGTGTGACGAGGGAGTCGTGGCAAGAGTGTGCACGCTCAAGGACACTTGTAGGCACGTCCGATGAATTTATTGGTGAATAATATGCAATATATATTTCTATGTTTTTAAATATACAAATATATATTGGAAAATAAAAGAATATTAGAAATATATGGATTATTAGATCGTCTTGAACAAAGCGTAATTACTTGATGTGTCAAAATTTGTGTCACTTTAAGGAATGTCACTTTAAAACATCAACCACGCGATCGGTCTCGAGATATTGCGGCGAGTATCTCGTGGATAACCCATATGTACAACGACAACAACATAGCCTCAGTCCCAAATTAACTGGGGTCCGCTAAATGGATCAAACTTTTCCATTGTGCTCGATTAAGTGCAATTGATGGTGAGTTTTGCAAACCATTCAAATCCCTCCTAATTAATGCATCCCATGTTAACTTTGGTGTGCCCCTACCTCGTCGAATTTCTACAGTTTCTATTGAGTCAGATTTCCTAGTTGGAGCATTTGTAGGTCGTCTTTGCAGGTGACCAAACCATCACAACCGCCCTTCCCTAATCTTTGTATCAATTGGTGCTACTCCTACTTGTCTTTAAATTTCTATATTTCTTATTCTATCTTTACGAGCTTTACCACACATCCACCTGAGTATCCTAATTTCTGCTACGTTCATTTTATGTAATTGTTGTTGCTTTACCGCCCAACATTCACTTCCATGGAGCATAGCTAGCCTAATTGCAGTCCTATAAAATTTTTCTTTAACTTAGTAGGAACATTTCGATCACAAATCACCCCGTTGCACTTCGCCATTTCTCCCATCCAGCTTGAATTCTATGTGTGACATCATTCTCAATGTTACCATCATTTTGTATGATTGATCCTAGGTATCTAAAGTGGCTTACCTTAGGACCTTCTATTTCTCCTAATTTTACCACTCCGTCATCTCGATGTCTAGTGTTTCTAAACTCACAGTGTATGTATTTGATTTTCGTCCTACTTAACTTAAAGCCTTTAGATTCTAATTTATTCATCTAAAGTTCTAATTTCCTATTCACTATATATTTAGTTTCATCCATTAAGACAATATAATATGCAAATAGCATACACCATGGTATATCCTCTTGAATATGTCTAGTTAGTTCATCCATAACTAATGTAAATAGATATGGGCTTAAAGCCGATCCTTAATGTAGTCCTATCGTAATGGAAAATTCTTTTGTAGCTCCTCCAAATGTCTTTATACTCGTTACTACTCTATCATACATATCCTTAAAAGTGTGTATGTATCTAGCATGCACTCTTTTTTCTTTATAGAACCCACCAAAGAACATCTCTAGGGACCTTATCATATGCTCTTTCTAAATATACGAACACCATATGAAGATCTTTTTTCTTTTCTCTATATTTTCTAACAATCATCTTACAAGAAAAATCGCCTCCATAGTTGACCTCCTAGGCATGAAACCAAATTGGTTCTCTGATATTATTGTTTCTCTCCTTAGCCTATTGTCAATTATCCTCTCCCAAAGTTTCATAGTGTGACTCATAATTTTAATTCCCCGGTAGTTTGAGAAACTTTGAATGTCTCATTTGTTTTTGAAGATTGGCACAAGCGTGATTCTTCTCTAATCCATTGACATCCGTTTTGATTTTAAGATTTTATTGAAAAGTTTTGTTAACCAAGTCAATCCAATTTCTCATAAGCATTTCCAAACCTCTATGGGTATTTCATTTGGGCCACATGCTTTCCCTATTTTCATTTTTTTCAATGCCTCTTTAACTTCTACGATTCTAATATTGCGTGTATAGTTTACATTTCTTTTTTGGTGTGGGTTTTCATCTATTATAGTATCAACTTGGCCATCATTAAATAAACTATCGAAGTAACTTCTCCATCTCTCCTTAATATCCTCTTCGCGCGTTAAAACATTTTGATTCTCGTCCTTAATACATCTTTCTTGACTTAGGTCTTGTTTCTTTCTATTTCTTAATTTGGCTATCGTATATATATATATATATATATATATATATATATATATTATTTTTTTTTTTTTTTTTTTTTTTTTTTCGCCATCTCTATTACCAAACTTTTTATATAGATCTTCCATGAAACAAAAATTCATTCTTATCCAACTCATTTTGATCAATCGAGGGTTCGGAAGGTTTGGTTTCGATTCAGATCGAAGGGGGATAATTCAGAAAGCAGAATTCAACCAAGTCGAGGAGCTTAATCGAATCAACAACACGAGATCAACGTTTAAGTATGATTTGTTCTCATGTTTGTTGAAGCTCAATTTGATGGCGAAGCTAGGAATTTAGTTAATTATGCGGTTTGAAGATTATAACTGGTTTATAACCTCATTAGAGGTCCTCCCAGATCATTTGGGAGTGAAATTGTTGAGTTTGGATATGGTTTGGATAAAGATTGGATCAGGTGGAGCGTGCTGGTGTTGTAGGTCTGGTGCGCATAACGAGCTAGGCATTGGCTATAGCATGTTACGCATGCTGGGGAAGATAATTGACTTATGGATAGCAAGCTATCCATGTCAGGTTGCGTGCTATCAAACCCTAAAACCAAAAATTATGCTATATTTATGAATAATTTTTGGGGGACTTAGGCACTGATCTAGGGGATCTAAACATAGTATATTAAACCTATATTGATCTCAAATGATTGATGAAAGGTTGAGGAACACCAAAGAAAAGTGAGGTGACTGAAAAGTTTGGGAATTTAGACGAAAACATAGGCCCGATGTAAGTACGGATTCGCTTATTTATCAATATTGCCTAGCTATCTAGTATATATAGCTCATACAGTTGTTAGAATGGAATGGGGGACTATTTATGCTATGATTATTTTTAATAAAAGGAAAATGGTATGTAATGTGACCATGCTATAACTCCTGGTTTTCAGAATATGTTTATAGGAGATGGGTCCGCTTCCCGACCTATATATAACTCTTGCTCAATTCAATAGGTTGTATGGATTACATACACATTGGAGGTTTGGGATAGAACCATTGGAAATTAATGGATAGGCTAGAGAGCATATCGGCCAATATGCTGGTCTAGCAATCACATTAATGCTGTCACTGGGTAATCGACCCTAGTTTTATAAAATAAACGAGGATCACTGTGTAATAACCTAAATGACTTGCTTTAATTTGCATTTGATTATGTATTTAATCTTTTTGCTTTCCATATTCTTGTTAGATATCATTAGTGCATGTTATTATTGCATGGTATCCTTGAATATTATGTGGAATGTTGATGATTAGTGTGGATCCATACTTACTGAACAAGTTGGAGCGCTCACCCCAGTTAACACTACAGGTAGATCCGACAAGCGCTACGACTACAGGATGGGGAAGTTATAGGAGTGTTGAACTTTTCTTTGATGTAATGACTTATTCTAGTCTTATATGTTTGTATTGAATTACAGTTTTGTAATGTCACATGGGATGGGTGATTTATTCCAGTTTGTTTTTAATACTGTATATTTTATTCTGGTTATCGAAAAAGATTTTAAATTCCCGCCGCGTATGTGATTTGTTTTATTTCGATAATCAATATACAGTAGTGCTTATCAGTTGTAGGAGGTAAGGCTGCTGGATCTAGTTGAGTCTGGTAAGGTAATCTGGGCTTATTTAGAGTTTTAGGCCGGGTATTGCCCTAATCCCGTTAGGGGATGCTAAACCTCCACCATGTCGTTTATAGTAGTCATGACTGAATTCATGCTAAAAATACTCTAAACTTGATGAATTGAAGAAATTGAAGATTGAGGCTAGAGTTTAATACTCTATCTCCTTAAGACAATAATGCCTCACAATTCATGTCCGCGGTTGGTAGCACTTATCTCCTAAGATACAACAATCACGATCCCATGGCTATAATACTTAACACCGTAGGAACAAGTGGACCAACTGTTGTACTCACTCTCTGTTAAAACAATAAATTTAATGACCGGAGAGAAAATATGACTTTTCCTTAAGAAAACCAGAATAAAAAAATCAATTATATTTTTCCTATTACGTTGGAGAGTATTTATAATGTGCACTTGTGTCTATATGTAGATACATGTCGTTTCAATTTTTAATCGAGAACACAATATACTAGATAAGTACGTGTATGTGGATAGAAGACGTTTCAAAATTCTCAATGTTTCAATCTCAACATTAATTAGTGACTTAATGCATCCTGCATCACACTTCACATTACACGTCACTTGTGCATTGTAAACACACAACGATTCATGATGCTTCAATAGGTATGTATCCAATGCATATATACAAATCATGTATATATCCAATTTATAGACCTCCTTCTATTAGCTACATTGGAAACATCACATTAGTATGCACCTATTTTATCTCCAAGTTTTATGGATCACTAGATAAAAAACGATGTGGTGTTACATATATACTTGTATGTATCCCAATGTTTTTATTTATCTAAAATACAACATACACAACATTCAGTCTCACACATTCTTTTCGTGACAATTTAACCAACGTATCTCATCTATATATATTCGGCGAAAGGGCCAAATTCAGTCCCTGTACTCTCACTTAGTTGCTAAGTCATTCCTTAAAGTCAAAATATGGCAAATTCAGTCCTTCAACTTTCTAACCCACTCCATATCAGTCCCTCTAGCAATCTTGATGTTAACTTTCTCGCAACGACTTTTTTCAAGCAATTGAGGATAAGCAATAATTGTTTTTGAAGTAGTGGTGTTTTTTTATTAAGAAGTATTGTGCGAATCTTCAAAAAAGATATAGAATAAGTACTGTGTGGGGTTGGAGAGCAATACGAAGAAGTTTTTTTTTTGGAAGTAACTAAAAAAAGACAGTTAGACCGACTATTATTTAAAAAAAAAAAGAAAGAAAATGCCATCACAAAGAAATTAACGTCAATATTGCTGTAGGGACTTATATGGAGTGAGTTAGAGAGTTGAGGGACTGAATTGGCCCTACCTCGACTTTAGGGACTAAGTTAGCAACTAGGTGAGAGTACAAGGACTAAATTGGCCCTTTTGCCTATACATTCTAATAGTTGAATAATATTTCAAATGTGTGTATATACATGTACATATATAAGTATACACATTACATTAAGTAGCTAAGTTTCATTGCTACATTAATACACTCAATTTTCCATTCATATAAGTCTACATATGGCCGCTAATAAATTAAATATACCATATATTACAACAATCCCCATATGAATGGAAATTGATCAATGTCGAACATATTATATATATCATCCCCCTCATAAATGGATTTATTTCATAACTTTCTTTAAAAAAAAAGATAATGTAGATTCTAGAGTGAGTACGGTGGAAATGAACGACATCAGGATAGGTAGCTTGTGGCTTTGAACATTCCCTAGTGTAACACTATCTGGTTTGCTAGCTAATCAGTGAATACGATGTCTTGAACTATTCAGACGTTTGTGCAAACCAAGATAACAATGTATACATAACTCACTTTTGACAATTTGAGTTCTGTGTTTGTGCTCGTTATAATGGCCATGAACGACTCCCAGATTCATGAGTGTTTTAGAGAACTCAAGCCCTGAACAATCTCATAGAATCGGCCCCGTTTACATTCTTATAGGTTATTTCTATTAAGAGTATCCTGCTATACCCTTCATAAATTATGACATAGAAATTACTAAAGCAAACTTACCCTCAATAATTTTGCAGGTAGCATTATAACATCATAGGAACGAGCTAGAATTAAATTCCATAGTGCTTCACCAGACTCCATTTAGTTATTGTTTTTGAACCTAGATCTTGGGATCTCCAGCAAGTTAGGTTGAATATCCAAAATGGATTTTATTTTTTAGGCTTTAATCTCATTCCCCTTGATAAACAGATTACTTGAACTCTAGGCAAGCATTTTGTTAACGGGTCCTTGAGGTTATCTTTTGACCTTATATAATCAATGAAAATTACTCCATTCTCAAGTAAATACTTTACTGTGTCATGTCTTTGATGTATATGCTGTGACTTACCATTATACATTTTATTATGTGCTTTTCTATAGCAGACATACTATCACGATAGATACAATTGACATAGGTTTCGACCAACAAAGAATATCTTCTAAAAAAATTCTTAAGCTATTCGATTTCTTCACTAGCTTTATCTAAAGCTATGAATTCAGATTCCATAGTAGATCTAGCTATGCACGTTTGTTTAGAGGGTTTCCAAGATATGCCACCACCTTCAAGCGTGAAAACATACCCACTTGTAGATTTAGTACTTGAATATTTGATATCTAGTTAGCATCACTATATCCTTCTAAAACAACAAGATATATCGTATAATACAATCCATAATTTATTGTGTATCTTAAATATCTAAGTACTATTATCATTTCTTTTCAATGATCTTTGCTTGGATTGCTTGCAAATCGACTTAATCGATACGCCGCACATGCTATGTCAGGTTTTAGTATGACAAGACATACATTATGTTGCCAAGTATACGTGAATACTCTATTTAATCTATGGGCTGCTTTCTGTTTTTAGTTAGATGTTTATTAACATCCATTGATGTCTTAATTGGACTTGTGTCATATTTATTGTACCTATTCAATATATTCTCAATGTAATGCGATTATGATAACACTAATCCATTTGCTATCTTAAAAATTTTAATTCCTAAAATAGCATTGACAATTCCCATATCTTTCATCTCAAAATATTGTGTCAACACTTTCTTTGTAGATTTGAATATAGTTTTCTCATTGCTTATAATCAACATATCATCCACGTATAGACAAACTATGAAAAAGCCTTTACTTATGTCTTTAGCATATACACACTTGTCACATTCATTGATTTTAAAACCATTTGATAATATAACAATATCAAATATAATATACCACTGTTTCGAAGCTTTCTTTAATTCATTTAAGGATTGACAAGTCGACACACTTTTTACTCTTTTCCCGGTGCAACAAATCCTTCCGGTCATTGCATATATATCTTCTTCTAATTTATCATTTAAAACACCGTTTTAACATTCTTTTGATGAATTTCAAGATTATTTATTGCATCAATTGCAATTAACAATCTTATGGATGTTATTTTTATTATCAGTGAATATGTATCGAAGAAATCATGTCCCTCTTTTTTTTAAAGCCATTGGCTACTAATTGAGCCTTGTATTTATCAATTGAACCGTACGCTTTTTAATTTTCTTGTCAAAATCTATATACACCCCGAAGGCTTCATACCAGATGGTAAATCCACCAACTCCTATATATGATTGTGCATAATTGATTCAATTTTGCTATTAATCGATTCTTTCCAGAAAGGAGCTTCATGCGTAGACATAGCCTCTTTAAACATTTGAGGTTCACTTTCTAACAAATAAGTTAGAAAATCAGGACCAAAAGGTTTGTAACTTTTGTCCTCTTACTTTTTCTAGGTTAATCCACTTTATTTTAAGGATTACTATTACTTGCATTATCACTAGTTCTTTTATTAGAACTTGGTTCCCGCGTATTTTTATTAGGAAAAATATGTTCAAAAAATGACGCATTTCTAGATTTCATAATTGTATTTACATGTATATTAGTAATATCTTATTTAAATACAAGGAATCTATATGTATGACTATTGTGAGAATAACCAATGAATATACAATTAATGATTCCCAATTTTGACCTTTTTATGTTAAGGAATAACTACTTTAGCCAAACTCCCCTACAATTTTAAGTATGTGTACGAAAGTTTTCTACTATTCTATAATTCAAAAGGAGTTGCATCCATATTATTTCGAGGAATTTTATTAAGAATATAGTTGGCAGAAAGAATTGCTTAATCCCATAAATTGTGAGGCAACCCATAATTTAATAACATAACATTCATCATTTCCTTTAAAGTACAATTTTTACGCTCCGCGATCCAATTTGATTGAGGAGAATAATGTGCAGTTGTTTGATAAATTATGCCATGTTCTTGACAAAATGCGTTAAATGGCTTCATATTCATCTCCTCAATCACACCTTATAGACTTTATTAATTTACCAAGTTGATTCTCAACATCATTTTTATAGTGTTTTAATACTTCTAAAGCCTCACTTTTGCTTTTAAGCAAATATACATAGCAATATCTAATACTATCATCCGTAAAGGTTATGAAATATTTCTTTTCACCTCTAGTTTGTATAAAATTTAAATCACATATATCGCTATGAATTAAATCTAGAGGTTGCGTATTCCTACCATTAATAGTGTGAAAATAAGTTTTTGTTAACTTGGCCTCAACACAAATTTCACACTTATGATTTGGATCGATTTTAAGATTAGCAATTAATTCTAAATTCATTGATTTTCTGTATGAATTAAAATTAACATTTCCTAGACTTTCATGCCACAAATCAAAAGAATCCAACAAGTAAAGATAAACTTCAATATTATTAATATCAAATTTGTGAAGTACATGCATTGCATACATCTTAAATAAATCATTAGCTACATACCCCTTGCCATCATACACACTATTCTTATATAATACAGACTAACTCAATTCAAAAATCATTTTGAATCCATTTTTACTAAATAAAGATCCAACATCTAATTTTCTTTTGAATATCTGGCACATGTAACACTTCATTCAAAGTAAGTTCCTTGCTGGATGTCATTTTCAGCACTACTTTTCCAACTCCAATTATCTTTGAAGTTACCCATAAATAATTCTCTTCCACTGCTAGTACATGGAGAATATATTTTTATCTGCACACATATGCTCGGTGGCTCCAGTATCAATGTACCATTCTTGTGGATTATCCACCATGTTTGCTTAAAAACAATTGTAGATAAATTCAAGTTAGAAACATCTTTAGAGAATCCATCTTTGATAAAATTAGCATGACCATCACCTTGAGCCTTAGACTGAGTTTTATTTTTCTTCCACTTGTTATTGCAGTCTTTGGCTTTGTGACCACGCTTCTTAAAAATAAAGTAAGAACTAGCAAATTTACTTACTTTCCCTTTGAATTGTTTGGATTCATTACTCGAATGCATCCTCTTTTTGGAACTTTCGTTGCTTTGACCCTCCAAAATATTAGCTTTAGGTGTTTGGTTTTGGGGTTCATATGTAGCAAAAAATTTAAAACAATTTTTGAAAAACCCCAACAGGATTAAAAATAAGTCCAATTAAACTAAATCATACATTAATCTGTGATTTTCTTATCTAATTGTTTGATTTCAAAGACGTTTAAGTGCACGTCCTCTTTTAGATACCCACACATGAATAATGACCACAATTTAGAGTGCTAGCCCTGAGAGAGATTGAAAATATTTTTCTTTCTCTCCTAAAATCTAGAGAACTCAAAATTTGCAAAAATAAAAATTTTACTTTGTTTTATGGTTTCAACCTCTATTTATATGTGTAGATAAGCCATTACTAAAATCCTATTCGTAATACAACTATTGTATTTAGGCAGTTAAATCAAATTGTACATATGTTCCTATTAACAAGTCATCATATAACAAATCGCAAGGGCTTTTATGTCACAAATTTTATCATATAAACTCATTACTTTGGACTAATTGTACTTGAACAAATCCATTCTTTATGTGCGACCCAATAGGTTCGTGCAACGTTGGCAGTGAACCAAAACTATTTTGGTACACAAGTTATAAGCAGTCTCTAGCAAGGGGTTATGACTACCTAATTAGCATGAATATCAAAATCGATACAACCTAATGAATAGCATATATCGTATCCTTTTATCGTGCAATATCCTTTGATTAAACATAAGGCATAGAAAGTCACTCTTAATATTTAATCGTACTAGGCTCGATCTTTAGGTAAACTAAAAACATCGAAGTGACATTAATCATATCAATTCATATGGACTTGGCCATTGTTATTCTATCATATCGAGGGATCCACTAATATCTCTCTATACGAAAGTGACAAATTCTATCTTGATTACATGTCTTCACTTATTATTCAGATGGTAACCAATCATAATCTTTGTAATCTTTCGGTTAAAGACAATATTTCATTGTGTAAAATTACCTTGCTCCTAATATTGAAGTATATGGTAATCTTAAGTTGAAGGACTAAATGATTTAGCTACCATGAGTAACACCTATGACTTAATCCATATGGTATTCTCATAGCGGGTAAATCCAGTACCTTGTTCCCTAATAAGTAGTAATGATCTCAATTCGTATCCCTATACGCATAATCATCACATGAACATCAATCAAGATTCGCACTAGTCTTAATTCATTATAGTTTACAGTATAATGATCATCTGGAGACATTTATGATATTTCAACAAATACCCATGTTTCTTACGATAAGGTAAACATGCAATCACTGATAATAAAAAAATAAATGAAAACCTCAATTTTATTAATTAAAATTATAATACAAGCAATGTTTTTAGATTGACTTGGGGCATATGCCCCAACATCTCCCAATTTCACTAATCATTCAAGTATTTAATACCTAACGATCTAACATGACCATCATGTTTCACTCGTGAAAGAGCCTTCTTCAAAGGATCTGCAACATTGTTTTCTATAGGAACTGTACAAATCTTCACGTCTCCCATCTCAATGATTTCTTGAATTAGATGAAAACGTCTAAGTATATAATATGATCTTGATTCCTTGACTTGTGCTATCATCCCGTTCTTGTCACAATACTAGCAAATGGGGTTAGCGATACTCAGAACCACAATAAGTTCAGAGCTCAATCTTCTGATCCAAACTACGTCCTTAGCTGCATCGGAAGCTGTAATATACACAACTTCTATTGTAAAATCCGCCATAGTTTCTTGTTTCAAACTTTCCAACTCACTGTGCCTCCATTCAAAGTAAACATATATCCAAACTGTGATCTGAAGTCATTTATATCAGTTTGAAGACTTGCATCTATGAACCATTTACAACAAGCTCATTTTTCAAATACTTTAAAATTTTCTTTATTGCTATCCAGTGACTCTCATAGGGATCAGACTGATATTTTCTTGTTGTTCTTAAAGCATATGATACATCAGGTCGGGTGCATAACACGGCATACATGATAAATCTAACAGCTGATGCATATGAAATTGTTTTCATGCACTCTCACTCATCTTTAGTCTTCAGACATTAAGTCTAGCTGAGACTTATAGCTTGAGACATTGGCAACGACCCTTTTTAGAGTCTTGCATATTGAACCTATTTAGTAACTTAGTTATATAAGCACTCTGACTTATAACGATAAGCCTTTTATATCTTCCAAAACCCAGACTTAACACGCTACAAGGTTGGGATGTCATTTTCAATGAGTAATATATCATCAATATACAGTACTGAGAAAACAATCATGCTCTCACTAACCTTCTTGTATACACAAGGCTCATTTTCGTTTTAACGAAACCAAATTCCTTAATTGCTTCATCAAAATAAAGATTTCAACTTCGAGAAACTTGCCTTAAACCGTAAATATATCTTTAAAGCTTGCACACCTTCCTAGAATTCTTAAGATTAACAAACCCTTCATGTTGCATCATATACACGTCCTCAAGTTACTTTCCATTTAGAAAACTATTTTAAAATATATTTTCCATATCTCATAGTCATAATATACGAGTATGACAATTAAAATTCTAATGGATTTAAGCATGGCTACAGGAGAAAAAGCTTCATCATAATCAATACCTTGATTTTGTTTGAAACATTTTGCTACTAGCCGTGCTTTATAAGTACGCACATTTCCATCCATGTTAGTTTTCTCTTTAAAACCCATTTACATCGAATGGTCTTAGCACCCTTTGATAAATCAATCAAGTTCTAAACTTAGTTATCATACATTGATTGCATCTCATAATTAATGGCACTAAGCTATTTATCTGCCTCAGAGCTAGACAAAGCCTCCTGATAAGTAGTAGGCTCACTTTAATCCATAAAACCTCACTACTATCAGTAATAAGAAATCCAAATCTCTTAGGCTGATGTCTTACCCTATCAGACCTATGCGGGTCTTGTGATACCTGTGGAAGTTCAACTAGTACAAGACTTTCTTGATCTCAGACTGGTGGTTGGGTGTTTATTTGTGGTTCTTGAACTTTTTCAAGACTTACTTTATTTCCATTGTTATCTTTCGAAACTAACTTTTTTTTCATAAAGATACCATTCCGAGCAACAAACGCTTTGTTTTCAGTGGGATTATAAAAGTAGTACCCTTGTTTCTTTTGGCTAACTAACAAATACACACTTGGTAGATTTGGCTAATAATTTTTCTGAGATTTGTTGTTGAACGAAAACCTTACAAACCAAAATCTTATGAAATGCCAAGCTTGGCCTTTTCCTGAACCATATCTCATATGGTGTTTTATCAACCGCTTTATAAGGAACATGATTTAGTGTAAACACAACAGTTTCTAAGGCATAATCCCAAAAGGAAATAGGAAGATCTGCATGACTCATCATAGATCAAACCATATTCAATAAAGTCTGATTTATTTTCTTAGAAACACCATTCCATGTAGAGTTATTGGAGGAGTTAATTGCGAGACGATCCCATAGTTTCTAAGATGATAATCAAACTCTTGGCTCAAATATTCACCACCTCGATCAAATCAAAGTGCTTTAACAGTTTTACATAGTTAATTTTGCACTTCATTCAGAAATGCTTGAAACATCTTAAACGACTCACCTTTATATTTCAAGAGAGACGTAATCATATCTGCTGAAATCATCAATCAAAGTAATGAAGTATTGATAACCACTTCTAGCCATTGTGTTTTCATGACCATATACATCAATATGTATTAGACCTAACAAATCACTTGCCCTTTCACTGTGTCTAGTAAAGGGAATCATTGTGTGACGATCCTTTCTCAAATTAGGGCATTGCCCGGCCTAATCCCGTCATTAAACACTAATCTCACCACATAAGACTTAATAAGGGATTAGTCAGCCTTTCCAAAACATTATTATTTACCAATTAATTTTTCAAATGAGTATTTTCTTATCTTTTGTCAATTCATAAATCAAAGTTAATTAAAATTTTACAAACTTAAAAACTTATTAAGCGGAAGTCATAAAAAATTAGTGGAGGCTTTTAACGTGATACTTAATAATGTGGAAAGACTAGGAAACAAAGATCACATAAATGTATATATAATGAAATGAGGATAATCTATCATCATGTATTTAGTCAGGGCCCTATCTCTTAGCCAATAATATATATAAGCACAAAAGTACATAAAAACATACAAAGTTATACAATAAAGTCAAAACCTAAAACATTCGATGTAGAATCACTCCACTGGCTCAGATTATAGTCGTTGGTTTTCTTTTTGCCTAGTCAGCTACTCGATGGATCTACACCCACCGCCATAAAAAGGACGCTGAGCATAGGAAAGTAGAAAGTAATACTGAAAGACATTTGCTTACATTCCTAAATATACAACAAATATCTAAAAGCTTAATAATAGCAACTATGTTGAAATGAAGTAATTCTAAGAGATTCTTTAGTTAAACAAAATGAAACAACACTCAGCTAAGTAGTAATGATCTAGGGCAGGTCAGGCTGGAGTTTATCACTAATATCTTTTCCACTATGTAAGGATGAAACTGAGCTTTACATCTATATGAAGGTCGAAGCTGTGCTCTATGCCTTTATAATTATCCTAAGTGCCAGTCACCTATGATGTATATTTACCAACAACCTCGGGTCATACCTTATGATGTCACCTAAGTCATACTTGCTAACAACCCTAGGTCCTATATCCCGTGATGTCACCCAAGTTAGTGGAGAGATATCAATCACCCCGATAGTTTTGTGACCCCGTGTGTCGCAACACCTTTATCATATCATGGTCCTAGATACAAGAACTACTTTCATATTTCAAGAGATAACATGGTTTGAGAATCTAATAAAGCAATTACGTATCTAATGCTTAATGAAAAATAGATTTACAACACTATATAACACCTATTTAATAACATGCTTTTTTATTTGACAACATATATTAACAATAAAAAATGACATAACACATGATTTGGAGTCATTAAAACCATTTAACCAAAAATTTATACCATGAAAGAAAACTTATGAAATGAGAAATGAAATAAGTCATGATATATGGAGTACAATAGACAAATCAATCCAAATGACTAGAATTGAATTACAGAACATGAATGAAATGTAAATAAATATCTCGATCAGTTGACTTACAATCCATGCAAATTCCTAGCTATCCTGGCCTCCCAATACCACAAAACTCGTATTCGAACCCCCCGATACACTTCCTTAGGTTCCTGATGTCATATAACATGTTTTTGAGTGTGTTTTGACCTTTACTTTTGGTATAGACTTATTCACCTAGCTTGATCAACACCTCACAAAAACTTGTGATTTCTCCATCAAATCTTACTGATCTCTTCTTCTCTAGTAACACCTCTTCTTAGGCAAGCTTTGAAATGAAAATGGGTTTGATTTGCACGAGTTGATCTTATCCAATCTTATATATTAGGATGGATTGAATAATAGCCATTGATCTTCATATACATACGTATCCCGAGACTTATCTAATGGCATACACATTGACACATTTCCCACTAACTTTCCATTATCTCAAACTAGTTAACATCAATTTGTAACTCAATTGATTTCTAGATGTGTCAACACGTATATCGAGAAATATCAAATGCCTATCATTTTAACTTTCTAACTTAGGTTACATTTAATATAAAATTAATTATATAGCCATATTAAAACTACTATTTAAGCTACACTAAACATAAACTAACTTACCACATTTCTCTCTCTTAGTCCCACATCAGCACACATCTCGAGGCGTATCTCCACCTATGTCTCGACACCTAAACATAAGTAGGAGTGACTTTGTAGTCTACACATACACAATAAAATAGACATTCATCGCAACAAATATAACATATACCTTGGTCACATTTCCTCGGTTAAGACACGTATCTCGATGTAGGTCCCACGTCACGAGTCACTGATCCTGATTAAGGAATTAAATAAGAATTTAGAAATTCAGGCCGTGACAATTTGTCATCTTGCCTAAAAACAAGATACACATGTACATATGATTCAAAACTAAATGAATTTAAAATTCCATCCTTATGGAGTTTGGAAATGTGTTTCTTGTTTATGTAGCAAAGACGACAATGCCAATGGTAGGTTTGATTCAAATTATTTGACTTGAATCTCTTTGTATTTAGATTAAGAATAGGAATATCTGTGGAACTTTTCATGTTTAGAATATAAAGACCATCAAACAAATCAAAATTTGCATAGAAAACATCTTTATGAGAAATAAAGCAATAATTGTTCACAATAATGAAATTAAAACCATCCAAATTCAAACATGAAACTGAAATGATGTTTCTGCTCAAGGCAGGGACATAATAATAATTATTTAAAACTAAAACAAGTCCACTTGGTAAAATTAACTCATAGCATCCTACAGCCAACGCAACAACCTTTATTCCATTTCCAATTCGTAGGACGACTTTTCTTTTCTTTAGCTTTCTACTTTTGGTGAGACCCTGCACATTAATACAAATGTGAGATCCACATCCGATATCTAATACCCATGAATTACTAGTAGACAGGTTAACTCTAAGAATGTGAATACCTGAAGTAGTAGTCGCACTACTCTTATTTTTCTTTAGATCTTCAAGATAAAGCTTGCAATTTTTGAACCAATGCCCAGGTGCAACGCATAAATGAAAATTTTTTCTTTTTCTTTTTCCTTTTAGGACTGTGAAGTAAAAATAGCCTTAGGCTTGACTTGTTCCATAGGCTTTTTGACAGTTAAAACAGCCTTGGCAACTTTAGCCTTGCCTTTTACCTTTTTCTTCAGAGCTTTTCATTTTTAAACCATCAACATATTAGCAATGAGTCTCTAGACATTCTGCTCAAAAACTTAAAGCATCAAATGCAACTCTGAGATAGATTTCTCCATGTTATTCATGTTATAGTTCATCAAAAATTGTGGATAACTATTAGGCCATGAATTTGGGATAAAATCCATAGCCATCTCTTAGCTTATGGGAAATCCAAGTCAACAAAAATGGTCAATATAGCCCTTCATTTTCAACACATGAGAACTAACTCATGCACCCTTAGCCATTTTGCAAGAATGAAGGTTCTTGACTATCTCAAACCTTTCTTGTTTAGCTTACTATTGAAACATTTCCTTCGACGTCGTAGCCATGTCGTAAGCTTCCATGTGTTCCATGTCCTTCTGAAGTTTAGGTCATGGTTGTCAACAAAATGAATGCAACATCAGTTGAGTCGTTGACATGTTAAGTATGTGCATCCTTCACGGCTCTCAAAGCATTGGCTAATGGTTCCATAAGAATATGATCATCCATGACATACAACTTGAGTTCATACTTAAGAAACAATTCCCAAGTTTCTAAACCAGTCAAGAGAGTTTATCCCATACAACTTATCCTTCTCAAGGATGGATCGCAGTGACAAGGAATTAGTGTGATTTGGAGAGGCTAAAGATCTATAACAAAGATTATGCAAAAGCTCGTTTTAGTATAGAGGAATAGACTCTCACTAAATTAGCAACCCTCTTAAAACCACTATGTTAATTTAAGGGAGTAAAATCCATGTTTCACCTAATTCCAAGACAGCTAAGGCATGAAACTTTGAATTAAGTTATTTAGGTAGGTAACAATTTCCAATTACATCATATGTGACTTTTAGTTGTTTTTATGATAATATGACATCTTATGTCTTAGCATTTTTTACCTCATTTGGTGCCTAAAGCCTAAAACTATTTTGATAGCTTTATCAAGTCTAATCATTTCAAATAATAGAGTAACCTTTACTCAACTTGCCTTACCAAGATAACATAATACACTCTGCGGAGGCAGACCTATATTGATGTGATCGAAGCCTTAACAAATTTTTGAGAATGGATGTGAATAAATGAGCAAGGGTGTGTTTCACATCACCACTTGGGTGTAAAGAAGATTGTGCAAGGTTTCCCATATATAGGATGTGTATGGGTAAAGAAGCTAGTCCCTTCACATCGTCACCTGGATGTGAAGAATAATGAGCAACAGTTCCCACACAAAGGACGGGTGTAGGTGAAGAAGCTAGTTCAAAACAAACACGAAAACAAAAAAAAAATCATAGATACGGATACTAGATCTTTTAGAAAAAATAGAATTGGAAATGGAAAACAAACACGAAGGGAAGAAAAAATTCGTTTATGAACATGTAACATATGAACACTTACAGGGAAGTCAATAGAACTAGTAAATACTATGATTAGAAGGAGAGTCAATATTGCTTGCCTCCAAATGACAAAATGGGTAGGAAAAAAGAGTAGAGAAATAGGAAGCACTAGGTTTAAATTATGATACACCAGTATTGATAGAAAATGCAATGGAGTAGGAATTGTAGTGGTTAATGATTACAAGGATAAGGTCGTAGAGGTTAAGAGAATGGAGGATATATTGATTCTAGTTAAATTAATTATTGGAGACGAAAAAATTAACATACTTAGCGCCTATACACCATAAGTAGAATTAAGTGAGAGCATCAAACGCAAGTTTTGGGATGATATGAATAGATTTATGAGAAGCATACCATTAGATGAAAAAGTTTTTATTAGAGGAGATTTAAATGGGCATGTCGGGGCAAGGAATGATGGGTTCGAGATAGTTCATGGAGGTTTTGGTTACGGTAATAGAAATGAAGAAGGAGAATCAATCTTAGAATTCGTTTCAACACACGATCTTGTCATAGCAAATACTAGTTTTAGGAAGAGGGAGTCACATATAATTACTTTAAGTAGTGGTTATAACAAGAGTCAAATAGATTTTCTTTTAATATGAAAAATATGTAGAGACTACAAAGTAATACCTGGTGAAGCGCTTACTACCCAACATAAGTTAGTAGTACTTGATATTATGCTAAAACGATGACATAATATGAATAAAAGAGTTAGCGATCCTAGAATTAAGTGGTGGAACCTAAAAAATAGTAAACAAGTAGAGTTTAATGAAAAACTACTAAAGGAAAATGTTTGGAATCTTAACTTAGATGCTAATACAATGTGGTTAGAAATGAGTAGTTGCATAAGGAGAGTGGAATCAAACGTATTAGATATATCTAAAGGCTTGGGACCACCAAAGAAGGAAACATGATGGTGGAACGAGGATGTCCTACGAGCAATTAAGACTAAAATAGAGATGTATAGGAAAAGACCTAAGTCTCAAGATGAAGATGCGTATAATCAATATAGAGAAGGTAGAAAATAAACTAAAAAAGTAGTTAATCAAGCTAAAACAAGTTTCATGGAAGATTTATATACAAGGTTAGGTAATAGAGATGGTGAAAAAAAAAATGTAGGCTAGACAAATTAAGTGATAAAAAGAAACAAGGCCTATGTCATGTAAGATGTATTAAGGGCAAAAATCAAAATATTCTAACGCGCGAGGATGATATTAAGGAGAGATGGAGAAGTTACTTCGATAGTTTATTTAATGATGGCCAAGTTGATACTATAATAGATGAAAACCCACACCAAGAAAGAAATGTAAACTATACAAGCAATATTAGAATTATAGCAGTGAAATAGGCTTTGAAAAGAATAAAAATAGGAAAAACATGTGGCCCAGATGAAATACACATAGTGGTTTGGAAATGCTTAGGATAAATTGGATTGACTTGGTTAACAAAACTTTTCAATCAAATTCTAAAATCAAAATGGATGCCAATGGATTGGAGAAGAAGCACATTTATACCAATATTCAAAAACAAAATAGACATTCAGAGTTACTCAAACTACTGGGATTTAAACTTATGAGTCACACCATGAAACTTTGGGAGATGTAATAGACAATAGGCTAAGGAGTGAAACAACAATATTAGAGAACCAATTTGGCTTCATGCCTGGGAGGTCAACTATAGAGGTGATTTTTCTTGTAAGACGATTATTAGAAAACATATAGAAAAGAAAAGAGATCTTCATATGATATTTGTAGATTCAGAAAATGCATATGATAGGGGTCCCTAGAGATGTTATTTGGTGGGTTCTAGAAAGAAAAGGAGTGCATGCTAGATACATAGATACTATTAAGGATATGTAAGATAGAATAGTAATAAGCATAAAAACATTTGGAGGAGCTATAAAAGAATTCAACATTACGATATGACTACATCAAAGGTCAAATTTAAGTCCATATCTATTTACTTTAGTTATGGATGAACTAACTAGGCATATTCCAGAGGATATACTATGGTGTATGCTATTTGTAGATGAAATTGTCTTAGTAGATGAAACAAAAGATGGAGTGAATAGGAAACTAGAACTCTGGAGGAATACATTAGAATCTAAAGGCTTCAAGTTGAGTAGGACAAAAACTGAATACATGCACTGTGAGTTTAGAAACACTAGACATCGAGATGATAGAGTGGTAAAATTAGGGGAAGTAGAAGTTCATAAGGTGAACCACCTTAGATACCTAGGAACAATCATACAAAATGATGGTAATATTGAGAATGATGTCACGCGTAGAATTCAAGATGAATGGAAGAAATGGCGGAGTGCAACAGGGGTGATTTGCGATCGAAATGTTCCTACTAAGTTAAAAGAAAAATTTTATAGGACCACAATTAGGTCAGCTATGCTCTATGGTAGTGAATCTTGGGCGTTAAAGTAACAACCATTATATAAAATGAACATAGCAGAAATGAGGATGCTTATGTGGATGTGTGGTAAAACTCGTAAAGATAGAATAAGAAATATAAAAATTCAAAGACGAGTAGGAGTAGCACTAATTGATACAAATATTAGGGAAGGGCGGTTGCGGTGGTTTGGTCGCTTGCAAAGACGACCTACAAATGTCCCCACTAGAAAACTTGACTCGATAGAAACTGTAGAAACTCAATGAGGTAGGGTATACCAAAGTTAACATGGGATGCATTAGTTAGGAAGGATTTGAATTATTTGGAAAGCTCTCCTTCAATTGCACTTAATAGAACATAATAGACAAGTTTGATCCCAATTAATTTGGACTGAGGCTATGTTGTTGTTGTTGAGTGATCATAATTAAACAAGATAAATATCATATATCACAATGCATGAACAATCATTAAACAAGTTTGGAAATTTTACTAATATTGACTATTATACAAATTTTCTTGCACTACGAACAGTTAGCGGTGGTTCCCCTGGCCGGTCAACGCGCCCATTTTTTTTAGACAACAAATTTCAGTTTTGAAAATTAAAAATCGCCCAAAATTTCTCATTTTTTTAGTTAACCTAATTGACAAAAAAATGCCCCTTATTTTAATTTTAAAAAATATTTATTAAATTTTTTTTAATTTACTCGGGCCCACCTCCAACTTAATATTTTATTCTAGTCCAATTAGAATTTAAGATACTTTGAATCCTTATCTAATATGAATTTGTTATGTATCTCGCATATCTTATAGGATTTGTTATTCTCATTCGATCACAAGTTTATCTCCTATCTAAAAGGAATATAGTAATAGATAATCACAATGAGATATATGATCCAAACTAATTTCGATTCTTATTCAGACAAAATAAGCAATTGAATCAATAAACAAAATATTAATCATCCATTCAACATAAGAATCATATTAAATTAATCATATTAATCTAATCATGATTTCTATCATGGAGACATACATAATTATTGAACAAAATGAACTATGTACCAACATCAGAATCACATTAACCTAAACATGCTTCTATCGCGTAAACATCCAAAATTTGCATTGCTCAATATTAAAACATATGTTAATTGAAATATTCTAAACATGAATTCTATCATTGAATCAAATCATGCGTATGTATCAATATACGTGAATTAGCAACATACTATAAAACCAATTCTTGATAACAATTATCAGAGAAACTATATATACATTAATCAAGATCATATTTTCATACATATATCATATATAAATCAAAGAAAACATGCAAATGTTTAATAAAACCGAGTCTAATGCTCTAATATTACTATTATGTTTTGGGGTTCATACGCAACAAAGAATTTAAATCAATTTTTGAAAACCTCTAATAGGATTGAAAAAAAGTTCCATTAAAATAGATCTATAAAAGAAATCATACTTTAATCCATAGTTTTCTTCTCTAATTTTTAGATTTCCAAGATTTTCAAGTGCGCGTCCTCTATTAGAATTCGACACATGAACGGTGACAACAATTTGGAGTGCTAGCCCCAAGAGAGATTGAGAATGTTTATTTTTCACTCACAAAATCCACAGAACTTGAAATTTACAAAAATGAAAAATTTTATTTCGTTTTAGGGTTTCAACCTCTATTTATATGTGTAGATAAGCCCTCACTGAAATCTTATTCGTAATACAATTATTGTATTAAGACTGTTTAAGCAAATCTACATATGCCCTTAATAATAAGTTATCATATAAGAAATTGTAATGACTTTTATGTCATAAATTTTATCATATAAAACTCATTACTTTGGACCAATTGAAATTGCGCAAAGCTATTCTTTGTATGCGACCCAATAGGTTCATGCAATGTTGATAGTGAACCAAAATTATTTTGGTACATAAGTTATAAGTAGTCTCTAGTAAGGCATCATGACTACCCAAGTAGAACGAATATCAAAATCAATAAAACCTAATGAATAACATATATCATATCATTTTATTGTGCGGTATCCTTTGATTAAACATAAGGGATAGAAAGTCGCCCTTAATATTCAATCATACTAGTGTCGATCTTTAGGTAAACTAAAAACATCCAAGTGACATTGATCATATCAATTCATATGGACTTGGCCATTGTTAGTCTATCATATCAAGGGATTCACTGATATCTCTCTCTATAAGAGAGTGACAAATTCTATCTTGATTACCCACCTTCTATAGTAATCAGCATGATTTTTATAATCATCCGGTTAAAGACAATGTTTGATTGTGTCAAATTACCATGCTCCTAATATTAAAGTCTATGGTAATCTTAAGTTGAAAGACTAACTGATTTAGTTATCATGAGTAACACCTATGACTTAATTTATGTGGTGCTCTCATAGCTGGTCAGTCTAATATCTTATTTTCTATGAAGTACTCATGATCTTGATTCTTATCCCTATACGCACGATCATCACATGACCATCTATTAAGATTTGCACTTGTCTTAATTCATTATTGTTCCTAGTATAATGATCGACTACGGACATTTATGACATTTCAACAAATACCCATGGATCTGACTATAAGGTAAACATGCAATCACTTATAATAAAACATCAAATGAAAAATTAAGTTTTATTAACTAAAATTATTATATAAACAATGTTTGTAGATTGATTTAGGGCACATGCCCCAACATTAGGTTCATTGGGCAAATCACCATTCTTGTTGGTGTTTTTCTTAATGTCTTCTTCAATGCAAAGTCGAACAATCATGTCTTCAAGTCCTATTTTTTTGCGCTTATGTTTGAGATAATTCTTGAAATCTCTCTAAAATAGAGGTAATTTTTCAATAATTGCCGCCATTTGGAATGACTCACTCAAAGAAATCTTCTCCGCATGAATTTCATGGAGGAGAATTTGAGTTTCTTAGACTTTATATAACATCGTCTTTGAGTCCACCATACTATAATCTAGAAACCTACTAATCATAAACTTTTCATGACCATCATCTTCCATCTTATATTTCTTATCCAAAGAATTTCATACTTCTTTGGTCATACGCATAGTGCTGAAAACATTATATAAAGAATTATCTAGACAGTTAAGAATGCAATTCCTAAATAAAAAGTCATTATGGTTCCATGCTTGCATTACTGTGATGAAGTGGTTGTCGATTTCATCTTTGCACAATTCTAGTTCTTCTTCAGTTAACACCTTTACCAAATTCAGCGTCATCAGGTAGAATAACATCTTCTGTTGCAAGCGCTTAAAGTCTGTGCCAGTGAATTTCTCAGGCTTTTCTAGCTTTATAAGGGAACGACGGTACGCATAGGGGTAGAGCCTATTTGTATTTTCTTAAGCTTGTTAAGATCAAGAACCTCCAACATGTCACTTTTAGTAGTCATGATTTAATTGATGCAGAGAATATTGTGAACTTGATGAATTGAAGAAATTGTAGATTTATGCTAGAGTTGAATATATCTTCTTAAGACAATAATGTCCCGCAACTCATGCCCGCGATTGGTAGCACTTGCCTCTCAGGATACAATAATCACGATCCACGGCTATAGCACTTTAGACCGTAGGAACAAGTGGATCAAATGATTGTACTCACTCTCTGCTAAAACAATGAATTTAATGACTAGAGAGAAAATATTTATAATGTGTACTTGTGTCTATGCATAGATATATACATGTCGTTTCAATTCTTAATCGAGAATACAATGTACTAAATAAGTATGTGTATGTATGTGTATTGATAATGTTTCAATATTCTCAACATAACTCGACATTAATTAGTGACTACTTGAATGCATCACACGTCACTCATGCATTACACGTCATATCACACATCACTCATGCATTGAAAAAACATACCGATTGATGATGCTTCAATAGTTTTATATCCAATGCATATATATAAATCATGTATATATCCAATGTATAGAATTCCTTCTATTGGTTACATTGGAAACATTACTAGAAACATCACGTCAGTATGTATTTTATCTCCAAGTTTTATGGATCATTAGATAAAAAACTTGAAGTGATGTGTTGTTTCATATATACATGTATGTATCCCAATGTTTATATTTTAACTAGCTAAGTTTCATTGCTACATTAATTAGCTAATTTTCATTGCTACATTAATACACTTAATTCTCCATTCATATAAGTGTACATGTGACCGCTAATAAATTAAATGTACCATGTATTACAACAATTTTTCCTATAGAATTCCCTGACTTTGAATTTAAGTTTGGACTCATCAAATCATCACCACAGTTTTATGGTGAAGATTATGAAGGTCCTCAAACATTTATTAGGGACTATATATGGAGTAAATGTGATGAAACCTAAGAATGTAGAACTTGAGTATGTTAATCTGAAAGCTTTTCCTTCTTCATTAAAAGGTCAAGCTCTAGATTGACTTTTTAATCTTCCTCCAAATTCCATAACCACTTGGTTTGAAATGTCATAACCTTTTATAGATAAATACGTCCCAGCATGCAAAATTAGTTTATAAAGAGAATAATTAATAATGCTAGAATGGAAACTGAGACCTTTTGTGAGTTTTGGATAGGTATCAAAGATTGATCTCATTGTGTCCACAACATGAATTTACAGAAAGAGCTTTAATGCAATATTTCTATGAAGATTAAACCATCTAGAATGAAGATTTTTCGACACAGTATGTGGTGGATCTTTATTCGAACTAGCACCAACTTTAGCTATATAAGCTATCAACAAAATGGTTAAACAATCTAAGCAATATGGTGAAAAGAATAGACCCATAAAGGAGATACTTTATCAAAAGAAGGAAAAAATTGTACACATCAGATGATAAAATTGATGAATTAAAAAGCATGATTAAACTATTATTACAAGATAGATCAATCTAACTGAAATCTTGTACTTTTTGTAATAATAATAATCATCTTGATTATGAATGACCTTTAAGGCAAGAAGACAAAATTGAAGAAGCTATTTTGATGATGAACCATTATGATAGATTCACTAAACCTAATTATAACTCTAATAGCTTGTTCGCTTCACATTTTAGGGAGTCCTAAGGTCATGGAATTAATTTGTGATGGGACTAACACGTGGGTTTAGATGGTTTAGTCTCATTTGTATATCTTGTTTGGTTGGGAGTTTTAAGGCTGGGAGTAAATGTGGTTGTAATGGTACATTTACCAAAATACCCTCGCATAAGTTACACCTCCCTATGGCTGTTGAATGTATTCTTCAGCCAGAGCAGCCTCTACGCCTCTGATATGAAAGCTTAGTCGCCAACTCTCACACCAACAACCTTTCCAGGAAAATTGCAACAAACAACTTAAAAAACAAAACATCAGATTGAGACATTAAAAGCATCAACAACTCAACAACTACTCACACTTTAAAATTAAACATCAGTTTCCAGACAAAAACATCTTAACTAAGACATTGAGCTTGTCACTGCAAATCCATCAAAATAGCTATAACAACTAAACCAATCAGAATTGAAAACATATCTAATATCAACAATAGCGAATCAATTGAGTAGATGGAGTGAGTCATTAGAGAATACGTAACTTGAGATGTAAGACTTACCAGAAAGGAATTCGATGATAGATTTGAGACCGGATTCGGTGTGGAGATCAGTGAACGTGACCGCCATGGATGATGATGAGGAAGGTAAGGTGGAGAGTAGAAACCCTAGTGAAGACAATGAGGCCGCCCTTCGTTCTCCTTCCTCTAATCGAAAGGAACGAAGTCGATGAAGGTGAAGCGAATCTAAAGCACTGCAACGACTTCACTTGTTTAAGAAGGATGGTACTTTGGTAATGTTTCAATCCCAAGCATTGGGACTAATTAGTCACACCAAAAAGGATGGTTTAGTTTAGTCACTTATATTTGGTATTAAATAGTCTCGTGGACTAGTTAATCCTCCAAGCGAACACCGGATTAGTCAATCCATTGTGGCTAATCCGACCTAAGAAAGTGAAGCGAATAGACCATAATTACTATACAAATTATCTACAACCAAATATATGAAATAGTTTAAATAACTAGAGTTATCAAGGGTTTAGGTCACCTACATGGATTGAAAGAACCATTCCATTAGAAAATTCAAATAAGGAGCAAGATCAAATAATCTTAGTGTTACAAAGTGATATTAATGAATTGAAAAACCAATTAACTCAAATAAACCAATAACTTAATACATTCATTAATTAAACTAAATCACCTACTCAAATTGTTCTTGCTATTCAAGCACAAGTTAATGCTTTATTTATTGATAATGATAAAGACACACATATACCTAAAAAGATACCTAAAAGAGATATTAAGAAAAAAATACATAAAGCTATTGAAGAAGAAGAAGAAGAAATGATGGCTAATGCCATTCATATTAGAGAATGGATGGCTAAACAATTATAATATACACATTTTCCTGAAAGCCTATATGCATGGTATTTTGCTAGAGTTGAAGCTTATGAAATATCTTTACGAAAATCTAAAATAGTTAATAAAGAGAAAGATGATAAGATTCCTGATAATTTGAATGAATATATGTATTCAAATTTTACTATTCAATAACGATTAGCTGATGCTAGGAAGGAATAAAACAATAAAGACATACTTGAAGCATTTAGAAAATAGAAATCAATAAACCATTGATGGAATCAATTAAGCAATTTTCTAACTATGATGATGTTTTAAAAAAATTCGCTAAATCTAAGGATAAGTTTTTAGAAGAATCTACAGAAAACTTAAGACAAAAAGTGTACGTTTTAATTAAACATAAAATACCCGAAAAATGTTCTAATCCAAGAATGTTCAGAATACTTAATACAATAGGAACTACTTTTATAAACTATGCTATGTGTGATCTTGAAGCATCAATTAATGTGACGTTCCTCAAACTCTACGAATCATAGAAGATAGGTTCTTTAACTAATATACCTATTGATCTTACTTTGATTAATAATATAAAAGTTAAACTTTATAGTTTATTAGAAGATGTTTTAGTAAAAGTAGATGACTTAGTATTCCTTGTTGACTTTTATGTCATGGAAATGGGAGATTCAATATCACCCAATTCTCAATTTATATTGTTAGGTAGACATTTTCTTAAAACTGCTAAGGTTAAGTTTGTTATCTTTGAAAGAACTATGTCTATGGAGTTTGAAGACAAAATTGTCACTTTCAAATTCAATAATCAAGATAACTATAATGATTCAAATGAATAACCAAGGCATTAAAGATAACGATTCATTGGATTTAAATCCTTATAATAGTCTAAAGACTAAAGTATATGTAATAATGCAGTAAAGATGGAAATTGGAAATGACATTTCAAAGGAAGAAGTTGAAGACACTCCAAATGATAAGAAAATAACTCAAGAATGGAGAGTTCAACAACCATGAAAATAAAAGAATACTATCAGGCCGGAAGACTCAAGTGCTAAAAAAGATATTAAGAAGATATCCTATAACGTTGCATGATCCTGGAGGGGTCAATTGAAATATTAAGATAGTTAAGGGACTAAATTCTATCAATCCATTCTTTATGAAAGAACTAAAAGAAATAAATAATAAGAATAAGGATGATAAATCAAGAAACATAACAATCTCCATTGTTATTAGTAGTAAGAAGTTTGAGAATGTCAACTTTGACTCAAACACATCGTATAACACCCTACCTTTCTATTAACTTTTAGAACATAATTTTTCCAATAGGAAATAAGATAAAGATCATAATATTATAGTTTCTTCTGATGATGGATCTATATAGACAATAAGGGTATTCTTAGAGATGTAAAATTTGAAATTGGGAAATTTAGTCTCTTGTTAGATTTCATTATTCTGGATCATAAACCCAACCTAGCGTGCCTCGCACGGAGCTTATCCTGCGTCTGAAGAAACCTTCAAGCCGTGTACATGACAAATTCCTTCCAAAGTTGGTAATGCCTCCAGTGCTTCAAACACCCAAGCATCACTACAAAAAAACAGCAAATCAGAAACGGAATTAGAAACGGAAATAAGTTCCGTTTCTAAATCAGAAACGGAATTAGAAACGGAATAAGTTCCGTTTCTAAATTTAACAGTTAGCGACGGAATTGACACGGAAAAAATCAGAGACGGATTTGAGACGGATCAGAGACGGAATTAGAGACGGAATTAGAGACGGAATTAAATTCCGTCTCTGAAATTCGGCGCCACCATTCCCGCCAAATTCTTCATTTCTTATGACCGTTCATCATTCCTCGAGATTTGTATTTTCTTGGATCATGGCACCCTCTCCTCTTTCCCGCACCCCACCCCCTCCCAACAAAACAATAGAAATCCCTAAATCATTCTCACGAAAAAACCCCAAAACCTAAATCTGTCTCTCCGTCTCTTCCAAATTCATTCGATCGTCTCGTCCCCAAACGTCCATCCGTTCGATCGTCTCGTCTCTCCGTCTGGTCGTGCTAGCTGGTCTCTCTGCTGTCTCTGGTCTGTCCGTCTCGTCGCGGTGGTCTCCGTTTCTCCGTCTGGTCGTGCTACCTGGTCTCTCTGCTGTCTTTGGTCTCGCCGTCTCTCTGTTCTCTCCGTCTCGTCGTGCCGGTCTCCGTCATTGCCGATATCTCTCGCTCTCTCTGGTCTCTGATTCCGGTTAGCAAGGCATTTGTAGTTTTGGAGTCTTACTACATTCTGGATATAATCTATTTGTTTTTTATTGTTCTTTATAATGCGGCAACACTCATGATCAAGAGCTCTTCAGCTTTCATAGAGATCATTCACCTTGTGACGGTTTTGAGGAAGTACTGAACTGCTACAATGTTTTCGCTCAACTTTTGCGTCGTCGGGTTGGCATTCTAGTCCCCTTGTTTATCTAATTTAAAAAATTTATGGAAAACCAAGGGTGACATGAGAATTATTTAAGTTTCCGCTATGGTTCATTTGATAGTTCGATCTTCTAGTAAAGATCGGAGTTGAAGGCAAGAAGCTTTTTTATCTTGAAAGATTTTCCAATTTAAATTAAGCATGCGAGACTTCATAAATTTCCATCTATCAATAAATATTCGGGGTGTCCGGTGTTCCTACGTACCTTATCTCATGCATCCGGGAATATTAAAGTCGTAATACTTGTTAGCATTGCAAATATTATGCTCATGAATGAAATATGTTATAGATTTTCACTTGAACCTGAAGCTATATCTCTAGGCAAGGCGATCATATATATGCCTTGATGTTCAAACATAGGAAATGAACATAATGTGGTGACCATTGTGTATACTAGGTTTTCTTAGCGGCTCACTATACTAGTCTAATAAATGGATTTAAAAAAAATTATTTTCTTGAAAGGTCTTAGCTATTATGGTCATGGAATCCTTTTTATTTTTGTAAATTGCCTTAGCAATTGGCCGTGTTATAGTACTACCTTATTGTTTATGAACGTGAAGGAACAAACTCTTGATCGTGGTGACATATTTAAAGAGTTCGGTTCTTTTAATTGTTATTACTTTATGAGGTTTTATTTTAACTGTTCTTGAGTGATTTGATTTGTTCCTTGGTTGATTGTGCAGTGAATGAGTGCACATCGTTCTGATTCTTTTTGAATTTCGATCTTGAATCTCCGTCTCTTTCATTGCTCTCTGCTCTCTGGTCGCTCTGTGCTTACCGCTCCGCTCTCCGCTCGTCAAGGTAACACAAAAAAATTTTTAACACCCGAATTCTCTTCACATTGTATCTGCTCACATTTTCCCCCGGATTGGCTTTCATGTGCATTAGTTGGTGTTCTTCACTTGATCTATTAAGTTAATGTTGTGTCTTTTGTTTGGTTTAGAAGTTTTTGTTCGCTTCTTCTCTTACATGCATAGTTTTTGTGGTTATGCTTGTTCTATTTTTAGGTTTATTAATACGTACTATTTCATTTCAACCTTTTAATTGAGCAATTCAAGATTTATATTGATTCCGTATTTGGTTGTTATTCCATGTTTATTTTATCGGTAAAGCATGTCATCCGTATTTGGTTGTTATTCCATGTTTATTTTATCGGTAAAGCATGTCATGATCAACATTATAATACATTAGAATCATGTACTGAGGTAATTACTTTGTCGTTTGATGTTATAGTTGTTAGTAATTTCATATTCATGCACTTGCTATGGATGATTGATTAGTTAGGTGTTGTTGGTTACGATTGAATAGTACCTATAATTACTTAATTTCTACTACTAGTTAGGGTTAGAAACACTAGGATTACTCTTTTAGTGAATGTTGCTATTTCACATTACATTTCTAGAGAATGGAATAAACCTATAACCTTAAGGAGGTATGAGTGAACAAGTAGTAGATGCGTTGATACTATGTGGTATTTGTATGCCTCTGATATCGATATAGGTTAGGCGCACGGCCTCAACTTCGATTCCCCACACAACTAAATGAGAGTTTGGATGCATTGACTAGAAAAAGATAGCTTGTATGCCTCTGATAGCGTTGATACTATGTGGTATTTGTCTTTTCATGGTCAAACCTCCAGAAGAAAAGTTTAAACTAGTTGCATTATTTGAAGAAATTAGGTGGTATACGATTAGTCCTAAGATAGCTTGGATGCATTGACTAGAAAAAGATTTTTAAGGATTTTGAAAGAACACTATCAAGCACAATGAATCAAGCTATTTCGTTGTTGTCGAGTTTGATCCATGCAGCCCACCCATCTTTGAAGTTGTAATTATGCGATTCGTCTTATAGCACCTTATAATGAATAATATTGATTGTTTAAAGACTCTTATAAATGTTGTTCTTGTTGCATAGGCATCGCCTAGGTAATTTGCCTAGGATCAGAATGATGCCTTGCCATTCTTTTTTTTTCTTGAGGCAACAACAGTGTTCAAGTTTCAACCTGATTTTGTTTCAGTTCAAGTGTGGAAGTCTTAAGAACTGTAAGCATGAGTCATTGACGGGAGATAGTGTAATGTTAGTGTACAATGTAGTGTCTTTGTGAGTATGTTGTACTGTGTAAATGAGAGTTAGTTAGGATCAGTTGGAGTGAATGTTCTAGACTTTAAGTTCAATGAGACGGTACCCTGAGGTACATCACTGATTGTTATCATCTATAAATATAGCATTCTCTGTCTCTCACATCATTGAGAGAAGATGAGTAAAGTTTGATACATTTCTTGAATGCTAAGAAGAACTAATAAAATAGAATAGACAAGCACAATAGAAGTAATTGAAACTTAAATTTTTTTCTTATAGGACGTCCGTTGATTTGGTATCTTGTGCCAACCACCCGTACTAATTTGGGCCAACCTACTATCGATTAAACTTGCAATCTCTAGTTAACAACCACTAGGTTCCATTCTATCAAAAACTAGGAGCACATAGATACACTCCAAGATATTGGAGAGCCTAGAATTTGGACCAACCTATTACCTTACTTTTTATTTTAAAAGAAAGAAACTAACTTTTCTTGCCTCTATGGGACTCAAACTTTCACCCTCTTCCAACAATGCCACATACCAAACCATTGGGCCACCCGCTTGGTTGGTGTGTAATAACCTTACTAAATGTTCATTGCTCAAATAAGTGCACATTATAATTCAAGTAGCTGCTGGTATGTCATTTAATCAATAAACAGTGATAGACAACTGAACATGGCACAATTATCACTACTCCTCGTTGCCTTCCAATTACTTATTAAAAAATAAATTTGTAGGTAGGACACCATAAATCTTTTGCTATTCATGTCAGTATTTACAATAAACTAAATGAAGGGTATTTTGGAAGTGAAAGTGCAATGTTTTAGTCACAGGGCAATATATAACAGATTCTGAGCATTGAGTACTTGTTTTTTTTTTGAGTTACACCTGTTTTTGAAGTAATTTATGTGGATCTGAATTCAGTCATAGAATAGGCAAAATGGAAAATCTAGCTGTTAGGATATAACAATTTGAAATTTTTATATGAAAGGAGATCATGCACCTCTATTATTCGATGTCTTATCTCGCTTCTCGTCACTTTGTTAATGGAATGCTAATACCGAGTTTTTTCATTCAATTTATATGTCCATCTTCATACGACCTTGGTATAACAAAGATCTTGGTTTTGATATTTTTCCTTAACCAATGCAACTTTTCTCCTTTTGTGCTTTGTTTTTAAAATTTGCGGGTGAAGCGATTTGCTAGATAAAGGTATGGATGTTAATGTGCTTGCATGGGGTTTCTTGAATAGACTATAAATGACCTAACATGTTAAAAGGTGTCAATAGATTCACTACTTGACTAGGTGTGAAAATTATTAAAGAGAAGATTGCTCTTATGTCTTGGTTCTTTACTCCTATTATCATGTACATATCTATATTTTCTTCCCCGCCCCTTTTTCCTCTCTCGAAAAGCAAGGGATTTGCATTTATCCCAGGTATGCTACTCTGAGCAAGCAAGGAAGGTCCTTGCGATTTGAAGGATGGAGCAGATACTCTATACATGGGCAACATTTGCAAGACATGGACAAGAGAGCAAGTAAAGATCTAGTTGTTTCGGGGTTTCTGGTTTAATTTCCCTACATGGGCTTTTAAGTAGGACAAAAGGTTACGATTCAAATTAGTTCATATTGTTTCCTATGTTGTTGCTTTGCAGGCAATGCACCTATCACTTGATTGTCTTCACATCGATCTTTGTTTTGTATTAATTTTCCTGGTTATAAGGTACTTGAGAGATTGAAGAACCTTGGGGTTGAACAGATTGAGGAGATTTACTTACACCGAAATAATGGTTCCTCTTGTTGGAACACCTCAGGCAAGAGCTTTATTCCTTCATCTTAATCTATCTATTCTACGCGCATATATACTTGCACATATAGATATATATTTGTTAACAAGGCTGCATCGGTTCCTATAAATGAATTTTATCACTTAAGAAGAAGCACATCAGTTTCTTCTTGGATTAGTACTTATGGAATGAATCTTTTCTCTAACAGAGGCTGGAACATCAAGTGAGTTTGATACGTGATGTCTCAAAAAACTCTTTTACGAGATGGGCACCTCCATAGGATACAAAATTGGCACCATGATTGAGATCCCTAGAGCGGCTTGTTGCGGACGAGGTATGTAGGGAAATATGTTCTCATAAGTCATCAAGAAGATGTTAAGCTCAAGTTTCTATTAATTATTAAAGGTCATCAATTTGCATTATTATTTTATTACCATGTAAAATTGATTCCCTTCCTTTTTTTTAGATTGCGGAACAAGTGGAGTTCTTCTCATTTGGGACCAACGACCTCACACAAATGACATTCGGATACGGTAGAGATGATGTTGGAAAGTTTCTTCCTATATACCTATCCAAAGGAATTCTCGCAACATGATCCCTTCGAGGTTAGTATGCTCAATAATTTTTTTGCCATATATTCCACTTCATGTTCGTTTCTATATTTGATCCTAACGAAGCTCATGACAAGAGTCGGTTCCCATTTACACAAAATCTTAATTTATGCTCAATGGAGAGAGAAAAGATATGTGTAATCTCTTGTCTAAGGCGAGTTTCTTTTTACTTTCCTCATAGGGTGCGTAAATTTAACATGAATTTGGTTTATGAAATTAAGCTCTTGTTTGCGGTTTCGAATTTGGTGGCTATTTTGTTGTCATTATAGGCTATACATATAGTCGGTTCGAGAGAAGAAATAGGACAGTTGGCCTCGGATGTGTCAAACAAACCAGTTCAAGTTGTTACATGTCTTTCCAAGTATCACAACAGTTCCTACAGATAGTGAGTGATTCTTCTCTTGTCATTTCATATATATATAGAATGGCTAAAACACTAATTTTAAGAGACATTACCAGCAAACCAAGCTGGTTTTTTTTTTTTTTTTTGAGTAGGAACACATGGCTAAAGCACTAATTTTAACACTCTTATTTGCTTTTGGTGTTCTTTGGTGAAATGGTTGGATGGTGGAAGTGATCTGGTGAGCTTTTGGTGCTCTTTGGTGATGAAATGTTTCTTTCGGATGTGCTTTAATGAGGCTGAATGATTGTGAGGTTTTGTCCAAAATGTTTAGTCTAACTTGAAATCTCTTGTGATTCTTTTTTAGTAGTTTGTCTACTTAAGAACTCTATATATCAAATGCTTGTTGACATGTTAATCTTTTGCAATGGTAGGTAAAGTGATTTAGTAAGCTAATTAATCAAACTTGTCATCCATGAAGAGAAGGAAATCTAATCTGGTTTTCTTTTGTGTTTAAATTATAGACAATCAACATCTTCAATCAGAACTTAATGGCAGAAGAGGATCGTGTACCGCAGCTTCCTCTTCCTTTAACCAAAGACAAGCGGTTCCTACAAGACGGTTCCAAGTATCACAAATAGGTTCCTACGAGAACACCACAAAGTCACAACAACAACATAACTTCATTCCTATCTCGGTTTGCTTCTTTCTGGGTGAGCTTTTCTTTTTAAGCTTTCTTATTCTATTTGTGAGTTTTTTTCTTTTTCTTCACTTGCAAGAGAGGACATCGAATGGTTTTTTTTTTTTTTTTTTTTGGGGAGTAGGAACACATGGCTTATTTGTTTTGGAGCACGCAGGCGGTGTTGGTGGATGAGATGATGACTTCCTATCAAGATTGATGGGAAAATAGAGAGGCTCGGGGAAAATAGAGAGGTTGGTGGATGAGATGATGACTTCTTATAGATACATTGTATGGTTTTTTCTTTTCTTCTCTGCATTTATTGAATCCCAAATGGTTTGTTTTTTTTTTTTTTGAGTAGGAACACATGGGCTTTGGTCACCTTTGGAGCACATAGCGCTTTTAGAAGGGATGAGAGGATGAGTTTAGGATCATACTTACATGATAGGTTTGTGCTTAACTTTCAGTTTTTAAATTCTTAGCATTCTTGCACTTCACCATTATCATATACACGTTGAAATGCAAGCATTTCAAACCTTGATAAATAATCCAACTCAACTTACATGATAGGTCCATCTTATAGATACATTGTTCGCCATCTCCTATGCGTAGGAAAATAGCAACATTGACACCAAACTTCAGAGTCACTTGCATTTGCTTGATGTTCATGTTTTTTTGGAAGCTTTCTTATTCAACATTGTATGGTTTTTTCTTTTCTTCACTGCTTTTCTTGAATCCCAGCTGGTCTTTTTTTTTTTTTTGAGTAGGAACACATGGCTGGTCACCTTTGGAGCACACAGCAGTTTTAGATGGGATGAGAGGATGAGTTTAGGATCATACTTAATGATAGGTTTGTGCTTAACTTTTAGTTTTTCCCTTTAAGCATTCTTGCACTTCACCATTACTTATCATATGCATGTTGAAATGCAAGCCTTTCAAAGCTTCATAAATAATCGAACTCAACTTACATGATAGGTCCATCATATAGAAACATTGTTCGCCATCTCCTATGCGTAGGAAAATAGCAACATTGACACCAAACTTCGGTCCTTGATCGCATTTGCTTGATGTTCATGTTTTTTTTTGGAAGCATTCTTATTCAACATTGTATGGTTTTTTTCTTTTTCTTCACTACTTTTCTTGAATCCCAGCTGTTTTTTTTTTTTTTTTTTTTTTTTGAGTAGGAACACATGGCTTGTCACCTTTGGAGCACACAACAGCTTTTAGATGGGGTGAGAGGATGAGTTCTAGAATCATACTTACATGATAGGTTTGTGCTTAACTTTTAGTTTTTCCCTTTTAGCATTCTTGCACTTCACCATTACTTATCATATGCATGTTGAAATGCAAGCCTTTCAAAGCTTGATAAATAATCCAACTCAACTTACATGATAGGTGCATCTTATAGATACATTGTTCGCCATCTCCGATGCGTAGGAAAATAGCAACATTGACCCCCAACTCACAACAACAACAAAACTTCAGTCCTTGACTGCATTTGCTTGATGTTCATGTATTTTTTGGAAGCTTTCTTATTCCTCATTGTATGGTTTATTTCTTTTCTTCACTGCATTTCTTGAATGTCAGCTAGAATTTTTTTTTTAAAATAGGAACACATGGCTGGTTTGTTTTCGAGCACACAGCATTTTTAGATGGGATGAAATTCGAGTTTAGGATCAAATTTGAACTGTGAATGTTGCGTTGATGGGAGTTTGGGGGTCAATGTTGCTATTTTCCTACGCATTGATGGGAGTTTGGGGATCAAATTTGAGTTTAGTTTTTTCCTTTTAGCATTCTTGCACTTCACCATTATCCTCTTTCATGTTCCTTATTACCTCTAGTACTCCTCTCTACCTACATATGTGCATAATTGACAAAAGACCAAAGCAAACTCAATCGTAAAGAAATTATAAATTAGGTTCGGAGCCGACTTGTTATGTATGATTATTAGTAATTTCTATGTTTCTTCAAATCCACCATTTTTCTCATTCGCTTCCAATGTACATCCTTAGTACAATAATCTCTCCTTTGCCTACTTCTTTCGGGTGCATACTCACTGGTTGTTGCCCTCAGATGGAGATTCAGAAATGCTTCAAAGCTGCGTTTTAGTTATTAGATGAAGTCCTATTTGTGTATACTTCCAAATTTTGGACCTTTTGTGAGTGTTCTTTTTTTTTTTTGCTTGTTGAACGATAGGATTGGTGGTTTTTGTGTATACTTCCAAATTTTGGAGCTTTTGTAATACATGACAACTTTCCGTGGATATATAATTTTTTTGGCTAGTTTTGAGTTTCACATTTTTTCTTTCTCTTTTGAATTTTTGTTGATATATATTGTCAATGTATGGATGCGCAATTTGGCTTCTTTGGGGGATGTTAGCACCCCCAAGGAGTTGTTGGAGGGGGTGCAGGCGATGGAGTATGTCATATCGGGTTGTATTTTGATTTTTTAGGTTGGAGAATCAATTGGATTATGTATCTGTGCCATATTTAAACAAAACAGAAAATTAGAGACGGATTAGCAACGGAATTCAAATTTTTCGTTGCTATTCCGTCTCTAATTTTCCAGAAATATTTCTATCAATCACAAACGGATCAGAGACGGAATCAGAAATGGAATAATCCGTCTCTGATTCCGTTTCTAATTAGAGATGGAATCAGAGACGGACTATTTGCATTCCGTCTCTGATTCCGTCTCTGATTCCATTGCTGATTAGAAATGGAATCAGAGGCGGAATTCATAAATTTATTAATTTCGTCTCTGATTCCGTTGCTAATCAAGAATCGAATCGAGACGAATGCAATTACAAATGAACCATTTCGAAATAAATTCCATTTCTCGTTCGTCTCTTTAGTTTCTAATTTCCGTCTCTAAATCCGTCTCTAATCATAAACGGATATTTTTCGTCTCTATTCCGTCTCTAATCAGAAACGGAATCCGTTTTCCGTTTCTGATCGTATCAGCGACGACGTTTTCAGAGACGGAACGCCTTCCGTCTCTGTTCCGTTTCTGATTCCAATCAGAGACGGAATTTTCGCAAATCAGAAACGGAAAATTCCGTTTCTGATTTGCTATTTTTTTGTAGTGCATACAACGCCTGTATTTGTCGGAAGAAGACAAGCTCCCAGAGGATGATGTTGGTATTACATTAGGAGAGCCTTTCCTAACAACTACTAATGAAAAACTTGACGTAGCTCAAGGAACTATCAGAATAATTGTTGGGAATGAGGAGATTGTTTTCAAACATGGTATAGAAGAGCAACATCTTAATTTATAACAAGCTTAGGACTGTGTAGTTCAATCGAGTCAACGACAGTAAACAAAAGCGCTCTATAGGTGGCAGCTCATACTATATATTTACTTTCAGTGTTAGTAATAGTATCAGAATTAGTTAGTTTTTTTATATTCTTTTAACTTGTAACACTTATAATGGGGATATTTTAAGAATTTAATTCTAAAGTAATTTTATATATAGGGGCTAATCAAGCCAATATCTATCCGTATTATATTGTCTTTATGCATTTGTTTTTATGTTAGTCAATTATTTATAGTAATGAAATTATTATTTTGCACAAACAATCGTCAAATTAAGATAATTTTAAATAATTCTACCGTTTTATTGGACATATATGTGATAAATATATGAAAAAATCAGTTAAATTGAAAAAATGGTTGATATAGGCCAGCGATTCCCGATTGTACTGAAAATTGCTAAGAAAGTAGGACTCGTTAATTTAATCGTTGAGCCACCAAGGCTCGTTTTTAATGATTTACGCAGCGATTCCTAACGAATCCATTAAAACCCTGATTCGCTCAGAACCAATATGTAATGACCCTAAAAATTTAACTCGTGCCACGTGCCATTTCAGGGTCGTGTGTGGGACTTACTCGTTGTGATCCGTATGTCCAAATCTCTGGTGTGACACCGAGGTATGCTATTTTTGTGTGATGCTTGTATCATTTATTATACAAAAGATTGAACAATTTAAAATAATTAATTTCAGAAATGTGTAGGTAAGATCTTACCTTAAGTTTTGTGTTAATTGGCAGTAGTCGAGGTCGAGATTGGGTTTAATTTGGTGTAAGATTGGTTAAATATGGCAAGAGAATTGGTTTGTGAGAGTCGGGTATGTCTTGGATGAAGTTAAGATTTTTTGGGTTTTGTCGTGACCAAAACTAGTTTTTTAGACATTTTATGAAGATTGACTATTTTGTCGAGAATTGGGTTCAATTTGGTGGAAAACGGGATCGAAAACGAGCACCTGAAGTCAAAACACGTCAAAATAGGAATTTTAGGAATTAATAAATAAAAACAAAATTAAGTTTATATATAAATATATATAAAATACATGAAATGAAAATCAAAATCATTTGTTTCAAACAGAACGTTCAATGGAACGTTATTCCCTAAGCCCCTCGATTTCAGTTTACACTCGCGGAGCTCCCTACATCCCATTTTCGCCCAGTTTCTTTTTTGCGAAATCATGGAGGATTGTAAGATGATCAATTCGAGCTAAGTTCTTTGCTGCAAAAATGAGGTATTCAGCCCATAATTTGGTAAATTCTTAATGTCGTGCAGTTTTCATCAATTCAATTTGAATTCTAACGATTTTCCAATTTCTTTCACGGGGTTTCGATAGAAATTGGTATGAATTGTCGTTAATTTCTGTATTGGATTGATTTACATCAATTTGGAATAAATTTCACTGACGTGGGTTAAGATTTTAATGATTTGAGTTAATGCAATTCAGTTGATAACTGTTTTGGAGTTGTTTTATTCTTAATATTTGACTCCAAGAGCCGTGGAAATAGTTTGGTGTTTGTATCGAGTGGTTTCGTGGCATTTATTATTGAGTTTTGAGGACTTAATTGCAAAAATATTGATTTGGAGACATTTTCATGTCGAAAATAAATAAAGTTTATCAGGTTAACATCCCATATTAGAAAATTCGTAACTTTTACGTTTATGATCCGATTTGAATATTCTTGGAGTCTATGGAAAGTACGTCATTAGTACTACAAGTTCCTTTTTGGTTGTCATGATAAATTATGAGTTTTTCAGAGTTAAAACCATACCTTTAGTGGGCTAGTTGACAATACTTTGAAATTATTATAAAGTATTGCTTTTAGAAATAGCTCTCAAGCATACTTTAGTCGCAGTATTTGTATCGTTTAAGAGTTCAAAACCAAGGTTCTGAATTAATACTAAATGATATTAGGAAATCAAAGGAAGAGATACAGAGGTTTGAGAACGCGTTTTGAAGTGTTGAGAGGCCGAATAGGCTAGGAATAAGCATGTAGATCGAGGTAAGCAAGCCAGCTAGGAAATTGTACAGTAATTTCTTTTTAAGCTATTAATTATTGTTGTTGATTGCTATGATATCTATCCTTGGAATTTCATTCTAATTGACTTTTCCAAGGGCAAGTGAGTCAACGGTGGTCCTTAGAAGGAGTGGTGGGCTGAGATAACGTACCAGCGTCATGACCTCGGGCGCATTGCACTGGTTAGTAATTTTGACGCGGTGTGAGGTCTTAGCGTGGCTGTTCCAGGAAGTCTATCTCGTGGGTTTAGGGCTTGTGAGTGTACTGAGTCCTATAACGCGAGTCTTGATGTGTTGCCAAGACTCAACGACCTATTGGTTGGGACTACTTGCTCCTCTCTATTTGCATTCTTGGACGCTCATATATCGATTGCTTTTGTTTGATTAACAGTCTTTATTTATTCATGCATTCTTTATGCCTTTCTTTCTTTCTGCATGAATGTAGAATATTTTATTTATTTTGAAATGTTGTTTAGTGTCATACTGGCGTTACTTACCTGTGCTCGTCATTCTTGTATTTGACTGAGTACAGATCTGCAATCGAGTAAGGGAAATGGGCCAGCACTGGGATATCTACTTTGAGGACTTTGGAGCGGTCTTTCCCCTCGCATTTTTGTAGGTTTTGTATTGTTTATGTATATTAATTTTTGTCACATGAGATATATGGGTTTTGTGAGATATTTTAAGACATGGAGTATATGCGGGGTTTTCCACACTCTAGGTTGTCTTGACTGATTTGTGTAGAGTTGTTTAAATTTGTTTCAGTTGAAATCTCTTTCGCATAAACTTTGATAACCTACAATTTTGAATAACTCACTATAACTAGTGAAATATGGTTAGGAAGGTTGACTAGGCTTGCATTGACGTCGCGAGGATTGAGTCGGGGTCCACGTAAGTTTAGACCGGGTGGGGCCCAGTTTGGGTTGTAGAACTGGGGCCATCACAGAATACACATTTTTAAAAACATGAACTCAAAATTGCCACATTTATTCACTTCACACTCACTAACCATTGCAATTTCTCAATCCGAATACTAAATCTTTGACTATATTCAACCTTCCAAGGCTAGATTTTAGTGTATTTTAGTGATTCTCACCTCAATCTTCACACATTCAGTCCAAAATTTGGTGAGTTTTGACAGTATAGAGCGAACTAGGGCTTGAGCAAGGAGAATTTGAAGTTGGAGCTTGGAAGAGTGTTCTAGAGGATTTTTAGAGTTCCAATTTTGAAAGATTCACTCTCAAGAAGGTAATCAATGAAAACCCTAGCCTTTTATTGATTATATTCTCAGTTTTTCATGAATTTTTAGATTTTATTTAGGTTAGAACCTAAATTTCGAAAGTCTTGCTCACTATTGATTTTGATGTTGAATATTTTCAATCATAATACTAGTATGGAAGAGGTGTAGTAATTTGATTATTGATATCGAATTTTGAAACTTATTTTTAGTATATGGCGAATGAATTAAATTTTATACGCAAACTAATTTGAGACTACGTTTCAAATGAGTTTGGGGGTTTTTCTGTTTGTTTATCGCATGATTCAAATTACTCACGAATGATTATTTTTATCAATGAATTTCATATGAATTTCAAACTTTTGATTTATAAATGAGTTTTTCTGATGAATTTTTCCTTCTTAGATAGATACGTTGAATTTCACCAAACACTTTTCCGACATTTTTGCAAAAAATGATTTTACAGGCTTATTCATTTATTCGTATCTATTGAAATGACAAGAAGTGGAAAGGGCAGAAATTCAAAGGAGGAGAAAGGAAAGGGGAAATTAGTAGAAAAACATAAGGATAAATCCAAGTCTTCCCCAATTAGATCCATATGAGTTTCTTTCAATACACCTACTATTAAACAACAAAGAGAGCTTACTCCACCTTTATCATTTAGTAATGATTATGAGGAAAAATATGAGGATGAGAAGGAGGAATTAGAAAAAGAGATACCGAAGGGAGTGAAGATGTATGTTCTTAAGGAAAAAAATCTCGTCAATGATAAGGCCTTTGCCAAGATTAAAAAAGATATAGTGAGAGAAAGAAAGTTGGTCCTAGAGAGGGGATTTAATTTGAATAATGAGTTTAGTTATAGGCCTAGGTTTATAAATATTGTTATGCACTTTATTTGATAAAAACTTCTATATTGACTTTATATATTGATTATCCATATATCAATTTGTTTTTACTTCACGAGGTATATTTGTTTTGTTGGAAACTCGACTTAATTTTTAACCTTGAGGACAAAGCTTCAAATTAATTTGGGGGTGTTTTAAGTGAAGTATGACAATGATAGCAAAGGATGCAAGAAAAAAAGAATGGTAAAAGATAAGTTCAGAATTGATGCAAAGTTCAAACATTTGATTCGATATTCAAGTGAGTAGATGAAAATTTTCAAATTTCTTCCGAATTCAAGTAAGTATGAATTTTATTTTTTTTAATTTTTAGTCAGAATTAAAATATAATGGAATGAATATACAATAACATAATTTTGAATGGAAGTGATATTTTTATTACCTTAGTGAATTCTATGATAGAATGAATCAATCTTATACCTTTTTGATTAACTTTACTAGTTGATGTATACACTGTATCGATTGCCTTGTGTTAGTTATGAGAATGAGTAGAAGATCGAAAAAATAGTGCAAGATGAATAAGATAAATTTCTAAGAATCTTATGATGCAAAGGCTATTGATTAAATATTTTTATAGTATATATATAGAAAACTATTATGCCACAGTTGAATGAAGAAATGAGTTAGAAACCATTGAAGTTCTATAATTTAGAAATAATACTTTCTCCAACTTTAGTGGACAGTGAGAAATGCTAACTAGAGTTTACAAACGTATAGAGAGTCCTATGGATTCCATAGGAAATGGAACAGAGGATTTATAGTGGAAAAAATGAGAATGTCCATAGAAAATGGAGCAGGGACTCAAAATTCAAAAGTAAAAGAAAATAAATATGTAAAAATAATAAGGAAAAATAACTAGGATGAAGTAGAAAAAAAAGAGATGAAAAAATTGATGTTCTTAAACTTTTCAAAGAAAAGATTTAGCTCGAGTGCTCGAAGCTAGGGTTGAGCAATGTATTTCTTTGTCTAACACAAATGATATATTCATTGGTATCTTGGAAAAATCTCTATTAATTTTGATTGTGGTGCTATTATAAAGTTTTTTTCTAAAATTAAGATTGATCTAGTGGTTTTTGTGTTTTGAGATTCTACACTAGTCATCTTAAGCTTGATGCTTGTCAGTGGAGATTAAGAAAACTTATATTGTGTAATGGTCTTAGTATTAAACTTTAGTTCTAAGGGGTGTTGCATTGGGTGGTCGAGATATCATTAAGTGATGGTTTGTTTTTCTAAATCATTATATTCTATCATAACTTCAATTTATTTATGGGTAATATGTTTCCATTTGAAGACCACTTCTATTTAAAAACTTCATTTATTTAAAGTTAAGATGAATTAGATTGAATTAAGTATAAAAGAATGAAAAGAGAATATGATTGAGAGTATTCCTTTGCTCGGGACAATAAAATGCTGAGTTTGAGGTTATTTGACTAATTAATAATTAGACATATTTTATAGTGTAATTTTGGTTGATTTTAGATGAAAATGATGATATTACACTGGGTATTCTCATGTTTTGTGATTTCAGGATTTAATAAAGAAAAGTGAAGAAATGGACGAAAATGGGATTAAAGTGAAGAATTTGGTTAAGTGCAAGAAAAAATGCAGCAAAAGGTGCAGTACAGTGCATCAAAAATGTCCAGCGATTAGCCAATGATTCCAAAATACACGGGAATCGCTGGCTAAATTAGTAAAGTACATAAACAATGTTTTTAGTGATTTGAGCACAAAGTGGATTCACCGAGGATTCGTTTAGGTCTGTGATGAGTATTTTAGATAAGAACTTATGAAACTATAAATATGACTTTTGGGCTTCGAAATTGAGTGGCATTTATTTGTTATTATTAGTTTTAAAAGTCTTTTCAATTAGGTTTTAGTTTAGGTCATTGTTCATTGCTTTTGGAGAGTCTTTGGAGATTCGTTTATTTCAATAAGAGGTATTTATTTAATTGTCTTTTAATTATATTATTGCATTGTTTATTTCCAGCATGATTGAGTAGTTTATTAATCTAAAAAAACTTATACATGCATATACTTTGGATTGCTTATTAGTTATAATTAAGGAATCATGTACTTAATGCTTTGAATCTATTCATATATAACAATCACGATTTTAATAAGTTGTTTTTAGGGAGTTGCTAAAAGGACCTCGTTATTTGCTAAACGAACCATGTTTGCTAAACGTACCTTACTGTGTGCATGTTTTTTACTAAACAGACCCTGAATAATTTTGTAAATCTCCAAATTAACCTTATCCTCAAGTAGCAAAAACCCCTTCCCTAACCAATTATTCATACTTATACCCCAAATTAAACCTTCACGAAACCCAAAAGCAACATCAGATTCTTCATCAATCTCAGCCACTGAGGTCATTAGAGGGTATTTTTTCGGCAAATCCCAGCATAACTACTGTAGATGGACCACACATGTGAAGGACCATCGCGACATCATTCGTCTTGCCGCTTCTATTTTTGTATGTTTTTGACACTCTATGCTTGTGGGTTTTGCTCCTCATGATATTACATGTCATTTGTATATTTATTTGTTGCACTTGGTTGGGTGTAGTGAGGTTTAGGTTTCTGGTATGTTGTTGTAGATGGCCTGTACTGGACGATCGCTCAGAGCTGATACATTATGAATGGTATTAGTCGGGTTAAACCGTTAAATCTTGTGATGTTAGCAGAGTAGTTAGGCTGTAATATCATTTGTTTCGCGGTATGTTCAAAACAATATTCATCTATAGGTTTCAAAAGACTTGAGCTGACATCTCGACTATTGATGTCGGCCATGTTAAACTAAAAATGTTGGAATTTAATTATTTTTCTTGAATTGTAGAAATACGTATGTTCAAGTGTAGCAAGACCTAAAACTAGAGTGAATACGTAGGGTTGGGCAGCGCGATCAGGCTTGTACCACAACTTCCCAAGTGGAGGAGGGTGTGTCTGAGAGGAAGCGTCTGACTTGCTCTAATCGAAAGGCAAAAGCGGGTGAAGCCAAAAAAAGGTCGAATGAATAAGTCCAAGGAGAGTCATCCATATTTAGGAGATGATGATAGCTTGGACAATGGTACGTTCTCTGTAGGTGAGAAGAGTACACTTGTAGTTAGTAGGAGTGGGCCAGGGGAGAGTACTGAAGGCAATCATACCCAAAGTGATTCTGCCTTAGTCGGGGATGAAGAGGCACGTTTTGATACATCGACCCATGCAACAGACGCATATACCACTTCATTTCCTAGTGGTCCTTTAAATTTAAGCCTTCTACCATCATTGAGAAACCACGTATTATTTTATATTTGGAGGAACAAGCTGTCATATATTTGGAGGAACAACCACGTATTATATATTTAATCTACTCTGTATAATGCTTTGTAGGGTCGAGGATTTTTGAAATGCATAAACCATGGTTATTAGATCTCTACTTAGAATACTACCACACAACATCTCGAGAAGGAAAGGGTAGCGAAACTGATTAATGACTCTAGTTTAGCACCATTGGGCTACATCTTATACGATGGAGGTAATATGGTCTATGTTTTAGGCATTGTCAAGAGATGGTCGTTTGAAACCAACATATTCCACTTGCCATTTGACGAGATAATGATCACACTTAAAGACGTATGGGTGCATATCGGTATTTCGGTCATCGGTAAATATGGTTGCGCCTTTCAAGGCTCATAAACTATTAGCCGTAATAGTTAGTAGGTTATTAAAGGTGTCAGAGACTGATGCTGAGGAGGAAATTAGGACTAAGCTTGGCCTTACAGTTAGTTTGGCATGGTTGAAGGATCAGTTTTCAGTGTCGAAGAAAGGAGAGGAACAAGCCAACGAGAAAAAATCTCTCGATGTATATCCTAGTAATGATTGTTTGGTTCGAGCCTACCTCTTATACCTTTTTGGAAGGAATTTTTTTTCTACCAAGTTTGGTAGAAGTGTCTCCCTTTCTCTCCTCCAACTTCTAAAACTCGTCGAAAACATTGGTTCGTACTCATGGGGCCTGCAGCTCTTGCGTTCATGAACTGTCAACTGGGCATTGCATTGTTAGATGTATACGTGCATTTTAATTCATTTCCATACTAATGCATGCATTTAATTTGATTACCATATGTCATACATGAATTTGGTTTGAGCAGGGGTGGATGTATGATCGACTTTCATTTCTTGAGCCGATTTCACATAGTGACTACACCTCAACAGGCCCCATGTTATGAAGTGGCAACATGAAAAGGAGGTGAGGCTCTACAAAAAGGAGAATAGGTTGTTGTCAAATCATCTTGTCTCTTTCAGACGTCACCTCGACAAGTTGAGATCACATGAAGTAATGAACATAAGATTGCATTTAGAAATTTGAGTTTTTTCTTACACGTATGTTTTTTAACAATTCTTTTTATTTTTGTTAGGTGATTTGGGGTACTACTTTGAAGGTTGCACCACATGTCCATGATATTGCATTCCACCATGGCCCCATAAAGTTTATGGATATTGTTGAACCTTACAATCCCATCAGGGTCTTGAGGTAAATGGGATACGTTCAACGTATTTCAAGAAACCCTTACCAACCCGTGGATGCTAATAGGAGTAGGCTAGCACAGCTATACTCTATCAAGTACTTGTATGATGCTTAGTTTTGGAAGGATAGGGAGGGTCACTTAGAATCAGTTGAGCGACATGGTGAGAAAGCAGACTATTCATATCATGCTTAATCCAACTATATGAAATAGTACCTCAGAGTTAGCCGCCCTTTTGTAGAGAATGTTGAACATGCAAAGGGGGTCCATTACAACGACAAGAACTCTTTGATAATATGATTTAATTTGCTTTCCCTATTTAGAATTCATGGTTATTTTTCATAGTTTACTTCTTTGACATATATGCAACAACATAACCATCGGGCTCATGATGTGGCATTGCGGTTCAGGTGCACTCTTAAGGTCAATCTTACTGTTAATGATGTTTTTCAAATGGCAGATCAAGTCATTGCATTTCTGTTAGGTGCTGAGCATACAAACCAAAGTATCACTGCGACTGCCAGTCAAAGCGATGGAGGAACTACATCCATAGGGATGTTTTCATTACGATCGGAAGGAAAAACGACCACTCAAGGAGCATTAGACTTTGAATTTCTCAAGATACTTTAGTCTCAGTTTGGTTATGGAATTTGGAACTTCATAAATTTTACTTGAATTATGTTTGTTATTGGTTACATTTTGGTCAAAGTACTTGAAATGTATGTCTGTTGTTGTTAGTGGTGAGGCCCCTTAATTATTTGTACTTTTTTCCGTTATTTTTGTCTATTTTACTGTCTGATGAAGTTGTAGGTCCGAGAGCAATAGGTTAATTAAACTTAACCGAAATTGATCAAACGATTATGGCTACATTTTGCTGTGATAGTTATCTAAGTGTCGGTCGACAATAACCGACAATTATTTTCATTATGAACTGCAATATACTGCTAAGTCTCGTGGGGTATATTCAGTAAATAGTTGGGGTATAGAACAATGTAAAGTTCGACATATCCGTAACCACTAATAACTTATGGCCCCACTTTAGTCGAGGTTTACAGGGATATTGTCGCTGTATTGCTCCGAAAACAAATCCAACATATCGTGCTAATTCTCGTGGGGTATATTCAGTAAATAGGTGGGTATATAACAATTTACAGTATGACAATTCTGTAACCATTAATAACTTACGGCGTACTTTAGTCGAGGTTTAGAGGGATATTATGGCTACATTGCTCCAAAAATAAATCCAACATATTCCGCTAAATCTTATGGAGTGTATTCAGTAAGTAGGTGGGGCATCAATTTGCAATTTGACATGTTCGTAACCACTAATAACTTATGGCCCACTTTAGTTGAGGTTTACAAGGATATTGCGGCTACATTGCTTCAAAACAAATCCAACATTTTTTGCTACTCGTCAGTTATATTCAGTAAATAGGTGGGGTATAGAAAAATATACAGTCCGACATATCCGTAACCATTAATAACTTATGACACACTTTAGTGAAGGTTTACAAGGATATTGTGGCTACGTTGGCGCAAAACAAATCTAATCTATTCTGTTAAATTTCATGGTGTATATTCTGTAAATAAGTGAGGTATATAACAATTTTCAGTTCGACATGTCTATAACCACTAATAACTTACGACCCACTTTAGTCAAGGTTTATAGGGATATTGCGGTTACATTGCTCAGAAAACAAACCCTACATATTCTGCTAAATCTAGTGGGGTATATTCAGTAAATAGGTTGGGTTAATGAGGTATAAAGGAGCAATATGTCTGAGATAGAAACGTTGCTTTCCATTAAATTTCCCTGAGACAGATATGCTGCTCTTGGCTTTGCTGGGCCGATAATTTTAACAATTCAAATTAAAAAAATAACTGGAAAGAACTAACTTCCCAGACATATAAGAAACAATATTGAGACATTAAATATATATATATATATATATATATATATATATATATATATCCATAGTAAAAAGAGATCAATCGTGACGAAAAGAAATGAGCAAAAGAGATCAATCATGACCAATTACAATTTCGCATACATAAAAGAGATCAATATTGAGACATCAAACATATACTTTTTTTTTGTCCATTAGCACCATCCAAAATAAAAGAGATGTTAGATAAATTAAACAAAGTAACCAATCTCCATTCATGAATCCCCAAAAAAATGTTACCAATGTAAAACAATAAAATGACAATGTATCCATGTTTTCTATACCAATTATCACCCATATACACCTATATACACCCATAAGAAGATATCGTTCCAACATAACAAAATGACAACAAAAAGTGGGCACATGTTGCATCCTAATCAAATTTAACTATATACAATTCTTCCACTTTTAATTCAGTCGTGGAATAATGTTGGGTCCGACCTTCTAATCTCTATTTTGTGGCTCAGCGAACACCTCCCATTGTCGTGAAGTTAGTTGTAGAGGAGCGTCATCTCTCATGAGGAGCTGAAAATGATAACGAAAATGGTAAGCAGTATTAGACATCGTTAAACATCATAGAGAATGGAACAAATTTGTATTATGGGAAGTCACTTACTCTAAAAAATTGATTTTGATTCACTAAGCACAGCTAGAGTACTCTTCTTTCAGCTAAAGGTGGTGGTGCATGTCTAATGGGAAGCCAAAAACTGAACCCTTCCTTGGCCTACACCGCAAAAGGTAGCTTGTAACAGTTTTCCATAATTAACCCCATTTCTAGTAATGACAGTCAATAATCTCTTTCAGCTGGGTTGTTGTAGAAATTAATGGCATCAATAACTATACCATACTCATCATCTTGAGACACATTCCTGTACATGGTCTCAATCCTAACCAACTCTTCGAATAATTCTAGCCAAACCTGTCTCTATCCTCTATCACCTCCATAGCCTACATCCTTGGCTATCGCCTGAAACCCACAATTTCCATTAGGCAGCACATCCACAGTGTTCATATAATAAGTGTGCCACAATGCTGGTATCTAATCAATGTAGCCTTTCAACGACCCTTTTCTCATGCAATTTTTGAAGATGAAGGTCCCTCACTTGATTGACTTGGCAGACTTATCTGAGTTGGTTAACTTTCCTGATTTGGCTTACTTGCATGGATCATTGCAGAAACCTGCGCTGCAGACTCTTGTGTTGCTTTGGCTTCTATGAACTCAAAACTAGAAAGAGTTCTCTTTGTGGACTTGTCAAGTACGGGCTTCTTGCTCTTCGACTTCTTTGTTTTCAAGTTCTTGCTCTTCTTCTTGGGACGACCCTTAGTTGTAATTTACTCTTGCGATACATAAATGATAGTCGATGTAGGGCAAGTGATCTCCCTTAGCTTCTACACAATCTTTACCCGCATGTCAGGACCGCTGCTCTCGTACTTAGCATGTACACCATCCATTTCAACTTGGTAAAGATAGTCTAACTCTCCATCAGATTGGGATTTAATGGGGATCATGTTCAATTTCTTCCAATGCATGTAGATTTTGTCAAGACTGATAAGGCCACCATCAAACATATACAAAGAGATGTTATGCACATAAGGCAAGCCATGAGTGGCCCGCAACACACATCCACAAAGGGAAGAAATATGGCTAGCCCTACCCTCACTAACTGATCTTTCCATCCTGTTGATTACATCCAATGCGTGTGCGGCCAAAAAGTCTATGATGGTAATGTACATGTGGTGCTGAAACTCGTGTACCACTAGGTGTATGGATCTATTGAATGACGCCTCCAAATTATACTACTGGTGCGTAACAACATTGTGTATTGAGTTGAAAACATCAGCAAAATCTCACTGTGATGTCCTAAGATCTTTCTTAAGTATATTATTAGCACCTTCAGCACGATTAGTAGTTGCATTCCCAAAGTTAAGTACCTTGTTTGGCCAAGCATCATGAACTTCTCCTTTTGACACAACCACGTGTCTTTAACATAGTCATAAAACCCTATGACTCCACCATAATTGTCCTATAGTTCCTTAACTCGACCATTGTAACATGCCTCAATTGGGATTGCACTAAGTTTATCCATATCCTATACCAATGGTCATAGTCCTTTTGGTTAGAGAATAGATTCCTTGCCTTTTCTGAAACCACACCCAAGAGGAGGTGAATTGGGTGTATCGAGAAGTTGTCGTTTTTTTAAAAAAAAATTTCAATATGTAACAATGCTATATGCTCATGCAAGCATATATATGAATGCAATGCGAAGGTGAAGGAAGTAAAGGAGATGGAGATCGGCATGCAATTTATAGTGGTTCCAACCGATCTACATCCACTTCCTAACCTCCTCGGTTAGGATTTTCAAATCCCTACTTAAATCACGATTAAGTGTTACAACGTAAGCATACACACTTAGAATGCCTAATTACAAATTAGGACTTCCCTACCTAGGCGAAACTAGGATTTATGCCCAGCCTTAACTATGTTTTCCCTTTAACTTAGATCCCACTAAGTCTTACAACAACGTTTCTCAATACAAATAAAGATTTCTTTTACAAAGCAAAGTTGTAATAAGTTCAACTCTTATAAGCCTTCCTAGAGATGAAACACTCCAATGCATGCAAGAGTGGACTCGACCATGATATATATTTTAAAACTTAAATGAATGCTCAAATCTTAGTCAAGAAATTGATAAAATGATAACGATTAAGTACGCTAAATCTCAAACCAAATAAACTAGTGGCTTTGTCCAAAAACCAAGATTAAGCACAATAACTTGTTCAACTAAGTCCTAGGTTTTGTAAACAAGTTTAAGCACAAGAAACCCTAGGCTTGTATGTATGAGAACACACCAAATGATTTCCAAACAATACTCTATTCGAAAACTATAGATTAAGCATAAATAAAGTATGAAATCAATATATCCTACAACCCCAAGAGTGTATCTGAAAATGGGTTTGGATTGTGAGTTGTAAGCTTGAGAACACTTTTTTGATGTCTCTGAAATCTCCAAGACAACGACTTCAAGATTATCCAAGTAAATGCAATTGAAAAATCAAACACAGTGCGAGTAGAAACTTGGATTTTAAGAGTATGAGAACTAGTTGTGTTTTTTGTGTTCTTGTTATTTTGATTTGGTTCTCTAGTGTTTAAGAGGGGCTTGAGACTGTTATACGTCATGAAGGGTTGAGATGTCCTCCACAAAATTCAAATTAAAGGTGGATATGTAGTCTGCCAGAATTTCTATCAGATGACAGATTGCGCTATGCTTTTTGTGTAGCATTCTATGCGCATGTTAGTGCGTTATCCAGAGAGTGTAGCGTGTTATGGGTTGCAAAGGCCTGAAAATAATTTCAGTTCTATTTAGCTCAATCGACTCCCCAACCTACATGTTACTCTTCTCAACCTTTGAAAACACTTCATATAAGTTTAATAAGGTTTATTACACGTGTATGGACAACCCAGATTATTTCACAAACTCCAAAAATTGAATTTCTCGGTTTCATGAAACATATAGGGGCTTTTTTAGAAATATTCTTGTGAACACTAAAAAACCATCCAAATAACTTTAGGTGCACTTAAAAACATATTGAAAGGCTTATATACCTTAAATACATGTTGTAAAATGTGTTTGCATGATTTAAAACACTTTGAAACTTACGAATTTGTAAATCATAGATTCATGACTTTAAGTGCTTGAAAATATGAAATTCATGATATGCATGACTTTAATGCATTTGACTTGTAAGAATGGAATTTACATGCCCTATATGAGTTTTACAATTGATGAGTTTGACGTTTCGGTCCTTGTGTCCTTGTATGAGCCGAATCTTGAGCTTGTCTGGCTTCATTTCACTTGCTTGACTTGTACTTTGAGAAAAGCTTCAACTTTCATTTTATTTGACTTGAACTTTGAGCAAAGCTTAGACTTTCACTTTATTTGTTGCTCATTCCTATCATACTTTAATATTATGAAACACTTAAGCGCAATGTTAGAATACTTTCACTTTGTTTTTTGCCATCAGAATTTTAGTTGGGGTATAAGTGATAAACATTTGGTTTAACAACTTTTGATAACATCAAAAAGCAGTGCATTAATATTTCTCCCCCATAATAGGAATGAATGTCCCTATTAATATGCACCAATAGAACTCCTTCTTGTTATAAGATACCAAGAATCATGAAGAATAATTCATCAATAGGACTTCCGTTTTGATAAAGAGATGAAATAGAGAAAGTATAGCATCCATAAGCAAATAAACCAACGAAATACCAATAGAAATGTCAGATATTCATATAGAATCACTCAGAGATAAGCAAAAGAACATGACATACATATAAGTTCACAAAATAAAATGTAATGACACGGTGTGGCGTAAACGAAAGTGAATTTGAGAGTTTCAAAAAACTAACAAAATGAACTCTCTTGAGGCTCCCCTAAATACATGCATGTGGTACTCCCTTTAAAGACATGAATCTAGATCCCTCTAAAAGGAATGACTAGGGCGAGAAGGAATGTCTTCCCTATGTGGAAGAGGTGAGCGCAAATAAGCCTCAATGCGACGAAGGCGCATATCATGTTGGATCATGAACTCATGTATGTCATGTAGCGGAGCAAAGAGATATGCAGGATATGGAGGCATATCTGGTGGAGGGGCCATCCCATAGTAAGTCTGAGGTATATATGCATGTAGGAATGGCGAACGGATCGGCTGTGGTGCAGGTGGAGCAGGAATCTCCTAATGAACCTCCTCATTGCCCAGAGTGACTTTATGATCCCCGTCCGTAGCACCGTGCTGGTAGGTGAATCTATAATCGAGGTACTCACGAGCATCAAAAGGTTCATCCTGATCTGAAAGATGTAGATCCTCATATCCCCCATACTGCACTCCCTGTGGAATGTCAACTTCCCTTATCCACCTCCTCTCCACACGAATGTAGCGGTACTTCATCTTGTGCAGAATGGTATCCCCAATTGTCTCTCTCGTATCGAGAGATCGCCTGCATGCGGTAAGATCAACTATCTCCTCCTCAAAGAATCATGTCAGTAAGTGAGCGTGTGGAAAGTGTTGAATAGTACCACCATATGTGGTCATATGAGGAATGATAATATTTGGGGGACTAATCTTCTCGTCCGCCATCACTGCCCCGAGAATGTACATGTCAAGCGTTATGACGTAGTTCTTACTCTCCTTCCTCGAAAGAATGACCTGGGACAACTCCTCCAATGTTACATACACATCAAAAGTACCTCGAGATGCATGTTAGTCACGTTGGGCATTCCCCAAGACATACTGTAATGGTTGGACTCACTAATCATGTCTAATTCTCACCTAATTTTGGAAAATTGGTCTTTAGGCAATGGTTTGGTCAAAACATCTGCCAATTGGTCTTTGGTGGATACATGTATCAATTTAACTTCCCCTTTCTTGCACATGATCACGAAGAAAATGATGTCTCATTTCAATGTGGTTTGTGCGTGAATGTAGCACTGGATTCTTAGAGATATTGATTGTACTTGCATTATCACAATAAATTTCAGCACAACCAACATGGATTTGATAATCCTCAAGTTTTTGCTTCATGTATAGAACTTGAACACAACAACTTCCGGCAGCCACATATTCCACTTCGGCGGTGGACAACCCGAAGGAATTTTTCTTTTTGCTAAACCATGAAATTTATGATTTTCCTAGCAAGTGACAAAAACCCAATGTGCTCTTTCTATCTATTAGGCTTCCCGCATAGTCCGAATTAACAAAGCTTTGAAGATCAAAGTTGGAAGCTTTGTTGAACTACAAGCTTAAGTCTTGTATGCCACTTGGATATCTAAATATGCGTTTGACACATTTAAGTGTGACTCTTTTGGTTCGGATTGAAACCTAGCACTTAAACAAACGCTAAACATGATGTCCAGTCTACTAGCGGTCAAGTAAAGTAGGCTTCCTATCATTCCTCTATATAGCTTATGATATATAGGTTTACCTTGAGGATCCTTATCCAGTTTAATGCTTGAACTACTAAGAATGTCACGTGCTCAAATTTTCAAATTTAAAATTCCTAATCATGTCCCTCACATAGCTTGATTTATAAAAATCATGTGCTTAGATTGCTTGATTTGAAAACCTAATAAAGTATGTTAGTTCACCCATCATGCTCATTTCAAACTCACATGTCATCAAAGATGAAAATTCTTCACATAGATGCTTGTTTGACAACCCAAAAATGATGTCATTTACATAGATTTGAACTAGTAGAATAGTATCATCTTTGGTCAAAATGAATAAGGTAGGATCTAATGTTCCTTTCTTAAACCCCTTGTTAAGAAGGATTACACTTAACATATCATACCAAGCTCTAGGTGTCAGTTTAATCACATACAAAGCTCTTTGAAGATGATAAACATGGTTTGGAGAATCATTGTCTTCAAAACCTGACGGTTGTTCTACATATACCTCTTCATTGATAAAACCATTCAAGAATACACTTTTAACATCCACTTGGTACAGTAAGAAACCATTATAACAAGCATAAGCAAGCAACATTCGAATTGCTTCTAGTCTTGCTACCGGTGCAAAGGCTTCTTCATAATCAATTCCTTCTTCTTGATTATAATCATGTGTAACCAACCTAGTTTTGTTTCTCACTATATCTCCCTTTTCATTTTTTTTCCTGAAAATCCATTTGGTTCCTATGATTGTATGGTTTATAGGTCTAGAGACTAGGTTCCACACTTTGTTCTATTCAAAGTGTCCTAACTCCTCTTACATGCTATGATCCAATTATTATCTCTTAAAGCTTCATCTATCTTAATAGGCTTGGTTTTTGATATAAGGGTTATGTGCCCTTCATCATGGTTTAGTGAAGACCTAGTAGATACTTCGTTGCTTAGGTCACGTAAGATTTCTTGAGAATGATGTCCTATAAAAAGTCTAGCGTTCTTAGGTGCACTCGATTCGGGTTTTGCTCTAACTTCTTTTTCGTTATCGTTTGAATCTTAAGATTGAATGATTTCATCATCATCATCATCATCATCATCATCATCATCATCATCATCATCATCATCATCATCATTATCAATTCTCATTTGTTCCAAGGCATGATCCAATATCACTTTATGATCCATCTAATCAAATTTAACATGAATGGATGCCTCTATGGTCTTAGACGATCTATTAAACACTCTATATGCCTTGCTATACATGGAATATCCTAGGAATGTATAAACATTTGACTTTGAATCAAATTTGTATAAATGATCCTTATCAATCAAGATATGGCACGTACATCCAAAAACCTTGAAATAGCCAATGTTAGGCTTTCGGCCTTTCCATAGCTCATAAGGAGTTTTGTTCACTTTCTTGCGAACGTCTGTTCTATTTAGAACATAAAATGCCATGTAAATGGCTTCGGCCCAAAAGTGTTTAGCTATGTTATACTCATTAAACATAGTTCGACATATTTCTTGAAGGGTTCGATTCTTTTTTTCAACCACGCCATTTTCTTGCGGTGTTCTAGGAGAAGAAAGTTGGCGTGTGTACCCTTGACTTGTACAAAGATTTTCGAGATTTTTGTTGACAAACTCACCACCTTTATCGCTCCAAATGATAGTAATTTTTTAACCCTTCTCATTTTCTACAAATGCATAAAATTTAACAAACATTTCAAACACTTCATGTTTATGTGCTAAAAAATAAATTCATTTATATCTAGTAAAATCATCAACAAGTACAAAATAATATGATTTTCCCCCTAGACTTTGGGTTTGGGTTGGGCTGAACAAGTTCATGTGGACTAGTTCCAAGGCTTTTGTTACATTACTAGTTACTTTCATCTTAAAGGATGATTTCACTTGTTTGTCGAGAATGCATGGCTCATATTCTCTGTCTTTCCTAAATGTGCATTTAGGAATCCCTTTAACTAAGTCATGCTTAGAAAATTTTGACAAGTTCTCCATGTTGGAAATTCCTAGTCTACGATGCCACAACCATGCATCACATTCATTTTGAGCACTTAAGCATGATATATTTTGCATATGCATCTCATCAAAGTTTATCGCATCAAAATTGTTATATCTATATGCTACAAACATGATTTCGTGATTTTCATTTCTAACTATGCACTTTGACGATTCAAACATCACATGAAAACCTTTATTGTATAGTTAACTAATGCTATATAAGTTATGCTTCAACCATTCAATAAGATAAACATTAGTTATGGATAAGAAATCGATACCCACGGTGCCAAGACCAATTACTTTTCCTTTGTTGTTTTCACCGAAAGTAACCTTCCCACCATTATGTTGTTTAAGCTCAATGAATTGACTTGCATCACCGATCATGTGCCTTGAGCACCCACTATCCAAGTACCATTGGGTGCTCCTCCTTGCAACCTACATGACATAGAAAACACTAGATTTTCGTACCCAAACTCCCTTAGGTCGAGAGAGTTAAAATGCAAAACATTCTTATCTACCCATGCTAGTCTACCCATTTTGGTCTTTTATAGGGAATATTCCCAAACCTATGAGACCTATAGCATTTTGAGCATTTATGAGCATCATTTAGTAGTTTCTCGTAGCTCAATAATTTGCTCCATAACCTATGCCTCTTTTGTTAAGTGCGAGTCGTTGTGCTCCCAACATCATGTCAAACATTTTCTTTCCATTTGTGAACTTAGTCACTGTGTTAGTTAAGTCCTCTACCTCCTTAACTAATGCATCTATCTCCTTTAGGACTTCATTTAAGTCACTCTGGAGATCGCTAATGATCTCATTTTGTGAGTCAATCTCACAAATTGCCATGGGCAAGCTCTATTTAAGTCGTTTGGTTTTTTTGGCCTTTTTTCCAACTCTTTCATAAGCTCATTAATACTAGGGACATCATATAAATCGTCAACATCATCAAAATTCAAAATATTGGAATTTACCTCACTTTTTACCATAAGAAAAATAATAGCTTTCTCATTTTTTTGACTCGGAATCGGAGCTAGATGAAGATGAATCATCCCATGTGGCCTTGAAGCTTTTATTCCCCTTCTTCATGTCCAAGAACTTATTAGACTTGCAATCCACCTTAATGCAGCCCGATTTACCACATTCGAAGCAAAAAGTCTCGCTTGACTTTACTCTCTTGCTTCACCTCCTGAGTTTGTTCGTATACTTGTTGCGCTTATACATAGCTTTGTTGAGCTTTTTAGTGAGCATTTCCACTTCTTATTCAAGCTCACAATCATGGCATGGTCCATTATCATTGATATCAATCGGTGGACATAGAGCTTTCAACTTAGCCGATGAGCCATTTTCTTTTAAAGCTATTTCCATATTTGATGCGCCTCTAAGTGCTTCCATTCTAGCTTGGTCATTTAGTTCAAATTCATGCACTGTCAACTCTCCACATAGAGCATCAATGGTGTAATCACCAAGATTTTGTCTCGATTGGATTGCATACTTCCTTGCATCCCATTCCTTAGGCAATTCTCTAAGGAACTTATAGACTGAGTTCTCTTGATTATAATGTTTGCCAAGATTCTTTTCATTCAAGATCTTGGTGAAGCACATGATTACGGTAGCTATGCCTTCATCAGATTCAACCCGAAAGGTTTCATAATACTCTTCGAGAATCCGAAACTTTATTTTCTTCACTTGAGTGGTACCCTCATAGTGTACCTTAAGCTTCTCTCATACTTCCTTCGCTGTTTCACATGCACATACTCGGTTGAATTCATTCTCACTAAGTGCACAAAATAAGTGGTTCATAGTCTAATCATTATTTAGCTCAAGTTTTGTCTCCTAGGAGTATAGTCTCTTATGGCCTTTTCTAGTGCCGTGTAGCCATTCTCGATAGAGCCCTATAATGCTCTACTTTGAGCTCACATGTAAAATTTCATTCTCACTTTCCAATGAGCATAATTGGTCCCATCAAACTAGGGAGACCTAGAAGATGAGTTGCCTTCCCTTAGACGAACGGGATAAAATGATTGCATCTTTGCAAGAGAGCACTCAAAGATACGTTAGTAACACTTTGAGCAATAATCCGTTCTGATACCAATTGAAACCACACCTAAAAGGGGGTGAATTGGGTGTATCGAGAAGTTATCGCCTTTTTTAAAAACTTCAACATGTAACAATGTCATATGCTCATGCAAGCTATAAATGCAATGAGAATGTGAATGGGGTAGAGGAGATGGAGATGGACACATAATTTATAGTGGTTCGATCCAACCGATCTACATCCATTACCTAACCTCCCCGGTTAGGATTTTCAAATCCCCAATTAAATTATGATTAAGTGTTACAACCTAAGCATACACACTTAGAATTCCTAATTACAAATTAGGACTTCTCAACCTAGCTGCAACTAGGATTTGTGCTTAGCCTCAAATAGCTCTTCTCTTTAACTTAAATCCCACTAAGTCTTACAATAAAATTTATCAATACAAATAAAGATTTACTCTACAAAGAAAAGTGATAATAAGTTCAACTCTTACAAGCCTTCCTAGAGATGAAACACTCCAATGCATGCAAGAGTGAGTTCGAGCAAGATATATATTTGAAAACTTGAATGAATGCTCAAATCTTAGTCAAGAAACCGATAAAATGATATCGATTAAGAACGTTTGGTTTCAAATCAAATGAACAAGTGGTTTTGTCTAAAATTCAAGATTAAGCACAACAACTTGTTCAACTAAGTCCTAGGTTTTGTAAAACAATCCCCAATTAAATTATGATTAAGTGTTACAACCTAAGCATACACACTTAGAATTCCTAATTACAAATTAGGACTTCTCAACCTAGCTGCAACTAGGATTTGTGCTTAGCCTCAAATAGCTCTTCTCTTTAACTTAAATCCCACTAAGTCTTACAATAAAATTTATCAATACAAATAAAGATTTACTCTACAAAGCAAAGTGATAATAAGTTCAACTCTTACAAGCCTTCCTAGAGATGAAACACTCCAATGCATGCAAGAGTGAGTTCGAGCAAGATATATATTTGAAAACTTGAATGAATGCTCAAATTTTAGTCAAGAAACCGATAAAATGATATCGATTAAGAACGTTTGGTTTCAAATCAAATGAACAAGTGGTTTTGTCCAAAATTCAAGATTAAGCACAACAACTTGTTCAACTAAGTCCTAGGTTTTGTAAAACAAGTTTAAGCAAAAGAAACCTTAAGCTTGTATGTATGAGAGCAAACTAAATGATTTCAAAACAATACTCTATTCAAAAACTATAGATTAAGCACAAATAAAGTATGAAATCAATAAATATTACAACCCCAAGAGTGTAATCTGAAAATGGGTTTGGAGTGTGAGTTGTAAGCTTGAGAACATTTCTTTGATGTCTCTGAAATTGCAGAGACAACGACTTCAAGATTATCCAAGTAAATGCAATTGAAGAATCAAGCTTAATGTGAATAGAAACTTGGTGATTGAGAGTATGGGAAGTAATAGTTGTGTTCTTAGTGTTCTTGTTATTTTGAAATGGTTCTCCATTGTTTTAGCTGGGCTTGAGACCGTTATACCTCATCAAGGGTCGAGATTTCCCCCTAAAATTCAAATTAAAGGTGGAGATGTAGTCTGCCAGAATTTATGTCAGATGATAGATTGCGCTATCCATTTTTTGTGGCACGCTATGTGCATGTCTAACGCGCTATCCAGGGAGTGTAGCACGTTATGGGTCACAGGGGCCTGAAATAACTTCAGTTCTATTTAGCTCAATTGACTACCTAACCTATATGCGACTCTTCTCAACCTTTGAAAACACTTCATACAAGTTTAATAAGGTGTATTACATGTTTTTAGACAACCCGAATTATTTCACAAATTCCAAAAATTAAATTTCCCTAGTTCATGGAACATATATGGGCTTTTCTATAAATGTTTTTGATGAACACTTAAAAACAATCCAAACGACTTTTGGTGCACTTAAAAACATACTGAAAGGTTTATATACCTTAAATATATGCTGTAAAATGTGTTTGCATGATTTAAAACATTTTAAAACTTACAGATTTGTAAATCATACATTTCATGACTTTAAGTGCTTAAAAATCCAAAATTAATGATATGCATGACTCTAATGCATTTGGCTTATAAGAATGGAACTTATGTACCTTACATGAGTTTTACAATAGATGAATTTGACATTCCGGTCCTTGTGTCCTTGTATGAGCCGAGTCTTGAGCTTGTTCGGCTTCATTTCGCTTGCTTGACTTCAACTTTCACTTTACTTGACTTGAACTTTGAGCAAAGCTTCAACTTTCACTTTGTTTGTTGCTCAACCCTATCTTACTTTAATGTTCTAAAACACTTAAGCTCAATATTATAATACTTTTGTTGCCATCAAAATCTAAGTTGGGGTATAAGTGACAAATACTTGGTCTAACTTTTATAACAATATTCTTGTTCAAGTGCCATGAACAAAGTAATGGGGTAGCTGTAAGGAACTCCTCCTCCACTGCCGCAACCAAACTCAAGTCTCTATCTATCAAAATAACACTCAGAAGTTGCTACCAATCCATTAATGACTTCAAACTCTTAAGTGCCCATGCATAGTCTGACGTAGTCTCCTTTCCTCGAAAAGTGTAAGCTACTACTAGGAAGCTCTTATATGTGGATGTAACCCCAATAAGATTAAGGAGTGGGCACTTGTACCAATTTCTTTTGTAAGTGCAATCCATGATCAATACATGAGAAAAATAATGAATGAGCTGCACTAAATTGGGACGGGCAAAGAAAAAATCTCATGTTATACGTATTGGTTTAATAAGTATGCTGCTCAATGTAATTGAGCTCGACCAACTGCTGGAGTAAAAGTTGCATCTTGCTTTTGCCGTCGGCTTCAATTTATCTCAACTTAGCCCTTTCATTATAAATTGTCTTCATAACAGTCAAATTGTCCTTATTTTGTCTCTTGATGAGACTTAAAATGTCCTTTGATCGGGCACTTATCTCGCTCGAGTCTCAGACAATGCATTTCTCAGGTACACTAGCTCCCAACTACAAAGTACCTAACCAATGAATTACTAAATCGATGGTTATGTACCCAACACACAACTCCAACGTGCCACAACCCATCGAGCTCGTGCTTCACATCGATCTTAAACCTACATGCACACTTATTTAATATGGTCACTTTTTTTATGTCCTCACTGTCTTTATCTTTATTTCTTTCAATACTCATTTTGCCTTTGTAAGTTTCACTTCAAACCTCCAATACCTCTCACAACCTATTAAAAACCTTACTCACCTGCCTTGACCGGTACCACCAGAATCATACTTCAAGATAATCACTACAAAACCACATTGTTTAGCAGACTCATAGGCCTAACTGATTACACCTTCTCTACACTTAAAATGTGATATCAGTTTAAAATGTAATGTGAAGTCCGAGAAGGCCTCAGTAGATGTACCTGTTGTGTCATACGGAATACCCTACAAAATCAAAAATAAATAAAATTTAGTCAAGAAACGACGACAAAAATAAGAATTAGACAAAAATAGATAATGGCCGAGGAACATGACCGATTCTCTAACGTGGGTGTCGAAGAAACATAACCGCTAATTCACCATAAAAAATGGCTTGAATGTTTCATAAACTTAGGTGACTGTGACGGTTTGTGTAAAATGACGCATATTACTGTCTTGTGTAGTAATAGAGTTGACACGTCTGGTACATCTCGACTCTATTACTCCACACAACATTGTATTGCAAGCAACAATGAAGGTTCTTCCTTGATAAAAAAAAAATCAAATGAAAATGCAAAAACATGCCTCTTCATCATAAGGGTGGCTTCGTTTTAAGGAGTCTTTCGACATTTCGCACCGAAAAATAGGAAATCAACAACATTTTAGCCCTAGAATTGGACCAACCATCAACAACAACATCAGTGAAATGATGACCAAAAACTCAAAATTAACCAACATAACATTGGAAACAATTGGAGATTAAACTTACCAACTTGATTTTGATGGTCTTTCATTGGCTATAGATGAGGGAGTCATGTTTAGGTGGAGCGAGAATGGGAGTTTCGAAATGAGTAAAGCGATGAAGGAGGAAATGTGGTAAGGTTTGCTCAAGCAAAAACCTTTTTATATCAAGGGCTAATTAGGCATTTCCCAATAGGGCAATTCCCAATAGGGCAAAATTGGAAAAAATAAATGGGGCTCGTTTAGCAAATAATGGGGTATGTTTAGGCACTCCCTTGTTTTTGTATATTACAACGAATGAAGATTGATATTGTATACAGCGCAATATGTATAGTGATATTTGATTTTCTGAATCTATGTTCATGATTATTAATGCGCGAGGAGGATATTAAGGAGAGATGGAGAAGTAACTTCGATAGTTTATTTAATGATGGCCAAGTTAATAATATAATAGATGAAAACCCACACCAAGAAAGAAATGTAAACTATACACGCAATATTAGAATTGTAGAAGTTAAAGAGGCATTGAAAAGAATGAAAATAGAGAAAGCATGTGGCCCAAATGAAATACCAATAGAGGTTTGGAAATGCTTAGGAGAAATTGAATTGACTTGGTTAACAAAACTTGTCAATAAAATTTTAAAATCAAAATGGATGCCAATGGATTGGAGAAGAAGCACTTTTGTGTCAATCTTCAAAAACAAATGAGACATTCAAAGTTGCTCAAATTATCGGGGAATTAAACTTGTGAGTCACACTATGAAACTTTGGGAGAGGATAATTGATAATAGGCTAAGGAGATAAACAACAATATCAGAGAACCAATATGGTTTAATGCCTGGGAGGTCAACTATGGAGGCGATTTTTCTTGTAAGATGATTGTTAGAAAAATATAGAAAAAAGAAAAAAAAAATCTTCATATGGTATTCGTAGATTTAGAAAAAGCACATGATAGGGTCCCTAGAGATGTTTTTGGTGGGTTCTAGAAAGAAAAAAAGTGAATGCTAGATACATAGACACTATTAAGGATATGTATGATGGAGTAGTAACGAGTATAAATACATTTGGAGGAGCTACAAAAGAATTTCTCATTACGATAGGACTACATCAAGGATCGGCTTTAAGCCCATATCTATTTACTTTAGTTATGGATGAACTAACTAGACATATTCAAGAGGATATACCATGGTGTATGTTATTTGCAAATGGTATTGTCTTAGTGGATGAAACTAAAGATGGAGTGAATAGGAAATTAGAACTCCGGAGGAATACATTAGAATCTAAAGGCTTTAAGTTGAGTAGGATGAAAACCGAATACATGCACTGTGAGTTTAGAAACACTAGACATCAAGATGACAGAGTGGTAAAATTAGGGGAAATAGAAGTTCCTAAGGTAAACCACTTTAGATAGCTAGGATCAATCATACGAAATGATGGTAACATTGAGAATGATGTCACACATAGAATTCGAGCTGGATGGAAGAAATGGTGGAGTGCAACAGGGGTGATTTGTGATCGAAATGTTCCTACTAAGTTAAAAGGAAGATTTTATAAGACTGCAATTAGGACAGCTATGCTCTATGGAAGTGAATGTTGGGCGGTAAAGCAACAACAATTACATAAAATGAACGTACCAGAAATGAGGATGCTTAGGTGGATGTGTGGTAAAACTCGTAAAGATAGAATAAGAAATATATAAATTCAAAGACAAGTAGGAGTAGCACCAATTGATACAAAGATTAGGGAAGGGCGGTTGCGATGGTTTGGTCACCTGTAAAGACGGCCTACAAATGCTCCAACTAGAAAACTTGACTCAATAGAAACTGTAGAAATTCGACGAGGTAGGGGTAGATCAAAGTCAACATGGGATGCATTAATTTGGAGGGATTTGAATGGTTTGCAAAGCTCACCATTAATTGCACTTAATCGAGCACAATGAAAAAGTTTGATCCATGTGGCCGACCCCAGTTAATTTGGGACTGAGGCTATGTTGTTGTTGTTGTTGTTGTTATTGTTGTTGTTGTTGTTGTTGTTGTTGTTATAGTTGTTGTTGTTGTTGTTGTTGCTGTTGTTGTTGTTGTTGTTGTTGTTGTTGTTGTTGTTGTTGTTGTTATATGTTCATGATTATTAACAACAACTATAGAAGTAGTAACTAGGATTAATCTAGAGGGCAAAATTACCCGAATGGGTGTTCCGGGTGATTGTGTTCTAAATTATTTATTGATTAACATATTCTTATAAATATTTGGTTTAGACTATACATAATTTTCATTAAGTATTAATGCTATCGTAATTTCTATTTTATTGCATTTAATCCAAAAGGCGGATTTACAATGATAAGGATATGACTATTTTCCATTGAATATAGGAAAATCGATGGCTTGCTAAAGGCTATCAACTTATTATGAATTAGGATTTAATGATTCCAAGATTCTATGTGATATAATTATAACTAGGTTATGAGATAATGTTATGTTCTAGTGTTTGGATGCAATCCAAGTATATTACATTATTTAGTAGGGGTTTGTTTAGATGTTTGTTTAGATATTTATATTATATTGAATTTGAGTTTCGTTTAATTAAGTTTGCATTGAATTGTTTGAATTAGTTTAGTTAGTTTAGTTAATTAAATTAGTAGTAAAAGTTTTTACTTATTTAGTATTTCGATTCCCATTTAATTAAATTAACTAAATTAAGAAAAACAAAACTAAAACACTTTCTTGAGAAGTTTGCAAATTAAATCCATGTGGAGATGATTTCCCGCTTATCACTACTATAAGTTATAAATATATGAGAAATTTATTGTGCACACTCGACACGTATCAAATATCTCACGTTATAAACTAACTTATAAAATGATTGATGGAAACATATATGTATTGTTTGACTTTTTATCAAACAAAGTACAAAATACATATGCATGCATGAAATGGTCCCTATAATGTATATTTCCTTTGTCAATGACAATTTGTGGTTTAAGACCTTACGATACAAAATGACACAATTTTTTTATGTAAAATAAGTACCCTTTTTAGCGTTCTACTCATTGGTTACTATCTCGCTAAATTGACGACTTAAGACAATGTAAACACTCGGAGGATCGACTTAGTACCTATTGGTCTCTCCTAGAAAGTACTTTATGATCTCAGTTGATGATGAAATAAAACTTCACCTTGTTTGGGCCTACAAAATACAAAGTCACCAATTCCTCACATCCTCATTGATTCTTCTTCAATTGTGTTAATTTCTAAAAGAGATAAACTTTATTATATGTATTTCTTGAGCACAAACCTCTTATTTATATAAATCACAATTACAATCATAGCGTCCTTTGGTTACAACTGAATGATCTCAAATCATGACATCAAATCTTAACACTCCCTTAAACTCAAAATGGGTTTTTCGAAATCAACTTAAGTTTGCTAAACATACAAATTAGTAAAACGTGTAGGCGACAACATAAGAACAAAATCAAATGAGAAAATGAAAAAAAAATAAAAATTTGGGGCTCTTTCCAAAGAAAACCAGCGACAACCTACGATAGTAAAAACAAATGTTGTAACCCAAGACATACAAGCAGATGATCGACTGATGAACAAATTTGGAGTGCACATGTACGCAAGCAGAGCAGCAATTTACAAATAATCACATATCGAATCGATGAACATATGGTCTTTAGATGACCCTAAGGAATGCAGACAAGGTTTTGGACATATGACATGCTTGAGGAAGTACATCAAACAGGTGAACTTCTTTTTCTAAAAAAAAATAAAGAAAAAATGCAAGATGAACGAATGAAGAGGAGGCGTGACTTGAGTCATAGAAGCATGAATGAACGGGGATAACATATTTAATGGATGCATTGTAGTAGCAAAGCACGAGAAACACGAATCAATGTGGTATACGGTGACAAATGGATGAAACAGGGGTGCTTAATGTCGGCGATGACGGGCTGCGGGACCTATGCACTAGTAGCCGTTGAACAGAGAAGTGACGAATGAATACGAAGGTTTAAATGCACACGTACACGAGAGAGGCTCACAAATGGACATAAGCCAATCTTATCCATAGGCGGACAAGAGAAGAAACACGTGTCAAAAAAAAGGCACATGGGCATAAATCGATGCTTATCAATGGCGTCACAGCCAACGAGTAGGTGGGTCACCAGGCCGCCCTACAACCATAATGAAAATAAAAGGGATGGTGGCAATTGGTCCACCCCATGATCGTATGTGTGCTGCTACTGGTAGGGACATCCTCGGTAGCCGGCAAGGGCGTCCCAATGCCACCCTCGGGCAAACCGCATGGAGGAGGGTAGCGCTTCCCAGCGACGCAGGGCACCCACGAGCAATGCTCCTAGACATTAAGCCAAAGGAAACACCCCTAGGCCGGTCAACAAGTGTTAATCGGTCAACACTAAATAAAAATAATAGATAAATAAAATAATATAATATAATATAATATAATATATATTATTAATATAAAATAATATGTATAATAAAATAAAAGCAAATCTTTGCTTTCAAATGGGGCACTACTGCGTCCCCGAGAGATACCGATTGGGTCTCACCCTTTGACCATTGAACCCAGCGACGGGGGACCCGTGGGACCCACACTAGTTAGACCCAAAGTCGATTTATTGGCAAATTAGAATTTAAAATGTGAATTGTCATTGATGTGACGTGTCTTAAATTGTATAGATTCGCAAAATGGTTCACATAAAACTCTGTACGCAAAAGAACTGAGATAGGATATCACGGTGAGTCAAGGTAAATGGGGAGCCTCGCTCAAGTATCAAATATTGCATGCTATCGGATAATTAAGATTCATGATTTGAACTCAAGACTTGGGAATGGGTTGCATTATGCTATTGACTTTATTTTATGTCACGGCCCAAATCTCTAACCCCGTTTTATTTCCTTAATCAGGATCACCGACCCTTGACGTGGGACCTACACTGTGATACGTGCACCGATCCAGGCACGTGGCCGAGGTAACTGTGATGGCCCCTCTCCGAATATAGGGCACCGCCCGGCCTAATCTCGTAATTAAGCCCTAATCATATCCACACGGGACTTAACTATGTATTAGTCAGCCTTTACAACCTAAACACTTATTTTCTCGTGTTCGTGATAAGTAATACATCTGTCCTACCAGTTAATTAAAATTTAAAGTTAATTAATTAATTAGCAGAAGTCTTATTGATTATGCGTAAGCAATGAGTAACTTATGCGGAAGCCATTTATAAAATCCTAAGTGTGGAAAACCAGGAAATGACATCACATATATAAAGTCCTCAAAATATAGTGAAACAACAAAATAGTCTTAGTCAAGCCAGGGAACTAACGCTCAACCCAATATACCACCCCAAATAGTATCTGAAAGACATATATAACATATACAATCAAAATATCAAAAGAAGACCCACAATCGATGCAGTGACACTACAAAAAAACAGCAAATCAGAAACGGAATTAGAAACGGAATTAAGTTCCGTTTCTAAAAAAAAAAGGTTAGCGACGGAATTGAGACGGAAACATTCAGAGACGGAATTGAGACGGACCAGAGACGGAATTAGAGACGGAATTAGAGACGGAATTAAATTCCGTCTCTAAAAAATGGCGCCAACATTCCCACCAAAACCTTATTTTGTTATACCCGTTCATCAAATCTCGAGATTTGTGCAACAAATCTCAAGATTTCCCCTTACCCCCTCCAACACCCCCTCGTCCTCCCCACCACCGAAAGCCCTAACTCCCACAGCTGCGAGAAAACCTCGTCTTCGTCGTCTCTCCTCTATACTCTCGTCTCTCCTCTGACTCGGTCTCTCCGTCTCTCCGGTCACCGGCCCCCAAATCTCCAACCTCCAACAAATCTCTCGTCTCTGTTCCGTTGCTCTCAACTCTCTCTCTCTCGGTCTCTCCGTCTCTTGCTCAACCAGCTTATAGTGGTGTCTCTCTCTGGTCTCTCCGTCTCTCTCCGATCCACCGCCCCCAAAATCCCCAACCCCCAACAAGTCGTCCCTCGCACTCCATTGCTCCCCGGTAGCGCAGCCTCTGCTCTGTCGTAGCGCCGGTCTTGCACATTTTCGGTCCGCGCCCTGCTCCTCTCGGCTCTCACATCGTGCTCTCATTCGATCCCCTCTTCGACCTCTCTCTCGCTCTCTCATTGTGCTCTCATTCGATCCGCGCCTCGTTGTGTTTCATTGGTGAGTTCTCCCTCTTTCCTCTCGAAACATTGTTTTTGGTTAATTGGCAGTGACATGTTTTGTTTGAATGATCTGTGATTTTTACTCGGGCGTGAGAATTTATTGTTTCATGTATTTAGTTGTTTTTTTGCAAGTTTATTATACACAAGTTGTTTTGGTGAGTAACAATTCGATTGCAATGTTGGCAAATATTTGGATGAATCTTCACGACGACATGTATTTGTAACATCAACTATGTAATTACTTGTTGTCTATATGTTACTTGTTCCACTTTGTGTACTCTTCTATTTACCTTGTTCACTAAGTGTAGCTTGTAATCTTTGTTCAAATTACATATGATCATATCATGATCAAGGGCATATAAATGGAGTTCATTCTCTTGTACACAATATAAAAATTCTTGAAATACAATCTCTACATTATCTCTAACTCTCTTCTCTTTTGTTTCCCTTCTCTACTTGCTCTTCTAATTGTTAGTTTAATTAAGCCTTCCATACTTAAGTCTTTAGCAAGGCCAACTTTAGCTTATACATGTTATCAGCACAAATTTGCTATTGCACAAAAGAGATCTTGAAGTTCAAGAAAGCTTGTTAAAGAGACAAAGCTAGAAATGTATAATTTAAATAAATTAGTTTTGATTGTAACTCTTTACATCTTTGTATTAATTTAAACTTGATTTAAATTAATGAGGTTTACCTATATAATAAAAAAAAGGAAAAAGGAAGAAAGGGAACTGTCCTTGCAAGCCTCTCACTATGTTTCTCTATGGGTGTCCGTTCTTTTGTGTTTCTTGGTCAATAGTTTTGTAATACATGGGTGGTTCATTATATTGATTATATGTTTTTTAATATCATGTTAGCATTAATTTGTTGATATTGCTCCTACGTTTCGTTATTAAATATTATACGGATTGTTGACAGTTAGGTGAATCTGAACTTATTGAGCAAGTTGAAGTGTTGACCCTGTGACAAGTGATAACCCAAACCCATATGAAGACCCCTGTTTATTACATAAAAACTAAATAGATAAATAGTATTAAAACCTACGCATGGAATAAAGATATCTTATGTTATAACCATTTATTTATTTTTGTACCCTACTTGCCATGTGATGATTTGTTTCTTTCTCTTACGCCTGAAATTAATGATACCTATGATTTTATTTTATTTGTTTTTTAATCTATGGCATCTTTCTTTAGTTAAATAAAAACACATTTTCTTTAATAACCCGGTAGTTAAATAAAAACACCTTTTCTTTAATAAACCTTGACTTGATTCCCAGCTAGTTGTTCATTTTGAAATTTTGAGATTCCTCATTAGGCACACAGTAGCTGTTATATGAATGGATTACATCAACTGCATTAATCAAGGTGAAGGGAAACACCCAATCCACGTAGCTGACCCCAGCTGTATAATTTGAGTCTGACATTGTTGTTCCTGCCGAATAGATCATCCAAGTATTAGAAGAGGAAACCTTTCTGAAGAGGAGGCTAGCATGCGACTATCTCCAAAAACAATGGCGTCCAAAGCCTGGCCTTAGCTATCCTATTGGACTTCTTCAAGTACAATCTGATTTTTGGATACTTGAAGGATTTTGAAAGGACTTGTTGAACTCGAGCTTCAACTTTCCAAGTACCCTTTTGCAGCGGAATCTTAAGAAATTTTAGGGACTTGAATATGGTTCTATTTACTGCACTTTTCTCACTGTTTTTCCTTCTCATTCTTTTTGCAGTTGTTGGGATCCAGGTTCATGGCTTGTAGGTATGCGTTCATATCTAGAAGCAGCCTCTCAACAGCGGAACAAGACTCGATACATTGAACCATTCCCAAACATAGTAATGATTGGGTACCATTCATTGAGTAAGTTTAACACTGATTCTTTCTGTTTGTATCCTTCTCCTTGCATTTTTATGGTTTTATTAATTTCGGTTTCACCCTTTAGTTTGCATGGATGACTCACTGCTAGAAATTAACTTTCTAATAGCATCTATATGATTGCACTTCTCATAAAATGCGGAATGATAGTATAGTGTGTTAGAAAGTTTTTTATGCTGTGACCAGGAGCACTTTGAATAACACGGGATGGCGGAAATTGTTATATGCGCTCCAGGGGCATTTTTGAAATTATCTCTTGATAATCTTTGTTTTTGTTGCGACTTTTCATTGACGGAAATGAATTTAAGCTCAAAATATATATGTGCTTTTGGAGACTTGAAATAAACTCATTTATCCTCTCAGGAGCTCACATTCGCCGAGCCTCAACTAGCTATATTTCTTTATTAAATTGAGTCTCAGTTTCCTTCTCATACACTCAGGTATGTGAATTTATTCCATTGTTTTCAATTACTTGGTTAATTTAGCGTTGGACGCAGAAATGGATTCATGGCGTGTGTGGGGTGGCACTGGTGAGCCTTTTAGTCATAGAGGAAAATGGAGCATTTCATTTCAAAACACACTTAACCATGGAAACTGAGGTAATACATATAAAAGAGTATCCTTTGTGTGTTCACTCTTTTTTTTTGACTGAACTGAATTATGTTCTAAACAGGTGTATGAAGCAGAGTTTCTTAAGTCAATCTGTTTATACTGCAGTGGGATTGCAAAAGATTTTGTCATTGCTCGAGTCGGAGGATGCGAAGTCGAATTCATGCAAGAAAAGTAGTAGCAAATCTAGTGCTTGAAAGTAGGTAATTTGCATATTTAATTGGATTTCTTTCGTTTTTTTTTATTCTTGGACATCCCACTGCATTCAGTGCTATAAGATTGTATGTATATATCTTAGGCTTGACTATTCTAGTGTTTGTGTGTTTGCTCGATTCCATGTATGTTGAACATAAGAATTTCACTATGCTTGTCCATTAACTGTCAACTTGGACAACACCAAAAACTCAAAAAAAGGCTTAGTCTCAAATCATTTGTTATTGGCTACCCCAGAATCGAAGTTTCCATTAAGCTTGATCGAATGTCAATTGGTAGTTATGTGTCTGCATTTAATATGTGCTTGATTAATGCTGACAAGTAAAATAGTATACACTTCTATTAAAATTGTGGTAACTTTCAATATGTGCTTATAATGGTAAGTATTTTTGTTTTGATTAAATTTAATTTCATTTTGACTTGAGTTGTTGTGTAGGAAATATGCATTATAATGACCAATTTATCTGAACTCAAAAATGTATCACCATGTCCACCTCTTTAAAGATATGAATATCATTCCTTCCATTATTCCATGCCATCTGATTTTTTTTTTAATTTCAGAAAGCAACCAGGAGCTTATAATGGGTGAAGGAGGCATCAGTTTGTTGTCAATGACAACTGCGGATGCAGAAGATCCACAAACACTTCGAATGGTCGCTGGGGCAATTGCAAATCTATGCGGAAATGGTAAGTTAAAATCTTGTTCGAGCGGAAGTTCTTCAATTTTTTTTATTTTTTTTTTCAATTCTGTTTCCTAATTCTTTTGTACCCATGTCTTTTTTACCTGTCATTTTTTCAACTATTGCCTGCTGGTCGTTTGCAATGGAAGAAACTGATTTTTTTTCGTTCCATGATGACTTAAAAGTGTGTTTGCATAATGATACTTATTCTCAGAAAGATAGAGTTCATACGTGCATACCATATTTTTTCTTGTTAGGTTCTTGGCTTCTTGCATTACACTTTTTTTCCAAATTTGTATCCATTATTTTCACTTGTGATTAAATCTTATATGATGGGCAAATTGATAACGAGCCCTTGTGAATTGTGACATGGTGTCTCGCGATGAAGTCTAATTGTTCTGGGAAATTTGAAGCTAGACTATAACTTTGCTATCTCCTTTATAACTAGTATTGTTATGTTACGGATTTCTAGCTTCTATTAGGTAGATGAGGCTTAATGTTTTATTTTATAAAGTTTTTGCTACTTTCAAGCTTGCGCATCTCGTCGCAATTTGTATTTTTGTAAATGAAGAAACAATTAATTAGAAGAACTGAAGAAACTAAGCTTTTCAGTTTCCCATGTACAAAATAGGGGTTAGTTTTGGTTGGCTTGTTTTCCTTTCTTTTGTGTTGGCTAGGCTGATAGAGATTACATGATGCAATCAAGTAAACCATCCTTGAGGTTGCATAGTTGAGAACAAAACTACACATTGACCAAAATTAGCGCATTTATCTATAGAAAATGACAAATGAGGGGGATTGATAAACCAAGATGTCCAAAAAGGTTTTGAGAAGTTGTTCTGTTCATGCAAGTTACCTCTTCGATGTAGATTTTGTAGTTATTTCTCTTTTTTTATTCAAAAATAGACAATATGGGGTTTAGATATTGCTCACGCATGTTAATTCACGGTGAGCTATAGTTGCACAGGATGATTAGTAGTCTGAAAATGTTGACTAGGATGGAGATCATATGCTTTAGGAAAGAAAAGCATTTTCAGGGGTGCGATGTAGAATGTTAATATAAATGCAACGGATATTTGAAAAGAAAGACTTTGATAGATGATAGTTCCTCATCTATCACACTCGAAGTTGAAATTTGTATGTGATGTTATCTGGGACCGAAAGAAGACTAAAAATTTGAGGTAGGCTCATCCATATTTCTGATTACTGGACGATTGGAACCCCATATACTTTCCAGCCTCTCCCCTTCTTTTCCTATATATTTTTACTTCCTTGAAAGCTCTCGAAGTTGTGTGGTGTATTGCTTTTACCAGACGTTGGAGCGGATCTGTTCTTGGGTGCTATTTAGCTCTCTATTTGGTACAGGACTGCTCGGAAGGAACCCTGTGAATATGCATTATTACTGGTTGTTGTCCTCAGATGGAGAATCAGAAGTGCTTCAAAGCTGCGTTATAGTTATTATATGGAGTCCTTATTGCTCTTCTTATTCTAACCAGTCATGTTGGAGTTTTGGTGATTGGAGCTGTTGAACATTAAATGGATTTTGTTCTTGGTTATTAAACTTAATTCTTTTTATGCATATTTATAGGATTGTAAGTTTTTTTTTGTGGTTGTTGAACAAATGGATTGGTGGTTTTTTTGAATACTTAGAAATTTGGAGCTTTTGTAATACAAGACAATTTTCCGTGGATATATAAATTTTTTCAAATTTTGATTTTTACATTTTTTTTTCTTTTGAATATTTGTTGATATATATTGTCGATGTATGAATGTCAAATTTTTCTTTTTTGTGGGATGTTAGCACCCCCCAAGGAGTTGTTGGAGGTGGTGCAGGCGATGGAGTAGGTCATATGGTTGTAATTTCAAGTTATAGGTTGGAGAACCAATTGGATTATGTTTATGTTTGAAAATTAAACGAAAATGAAAATTAGAGACGGATTAGGAACGGAATTCAAACATTCCGTTGCTATTCCGTCTCTAATTTTCCAGGAATATATACATGAATCACAAACGGAATCAGAAACGGAAATAAGAATTCCGTCTCTGATTCCGTTTCTGATTAGCAACGGAATCAGAGACGAAATGCAATTACAAATGTACCATTTCGAAAAAATTTCCATTTCTGTTCCGTCTCTGTTCCGTTTCTAATTTCCGTCTCTAAATCCGTCTCTAATCAGAAACGGAATTTTTCCGTCTCTATTCCGTTTCTAATCAGAAACGGAATCAATTTTCCGTTTCTGATCGAATCAGCGACGACGTTTTCAGAGACGGAATTGATTCCGTCTCTGTTCCGTTTCTGATTGCAATTAGAGACAGAATTTTTGCAAATCAGAGACGGAAAATTCCATTTCTGATTTGCTTTTTTTTGTAGTGTGACGCGCCGCGAGCTCAGGGATAATCGTCGATCTTCTCTTTGCCCGGCCTGCTAGTAGTCGGCTCTGCACCCATCGTCATAAAAAGGACGGTGAGTACAAGAATAAAACAGTAATCTCCGATGACAAGTTTAAGTTGCATTTCCAAATATGCAAATGGTATTTGCTACTGGTTTTACGCCGTCCGCGCTGCCAATCGGCCACCGCTGCCGGCGTCGCTGGAGCCCTCCATTTCCAGCCGCCTCCGCCACTGCGTCGATGGAGCTGCGCCGCTACCGTCGTCTCCACCACGCAGTTGCGCAGCCCAGCAGGCACGCCGCACAGTTGCGTTGTCGCGCAGCTACGACGTTGTCCGCCTCCGCCGCTGCCCTGCGAGATCGCCGCCTCTGCACTGCTGGTCCGCGAGCTGCTCCCGAAGCCACGCCTGTTAACGGACCCTCTCCTAATCTAGGGCACCGCCCGGCCTAATCCCGTAATTAAGCCCTAATCATATCCACGCAGGACTTAACTACGTATTAGTCAGCCTTTACAACCGAAATGCCTCTTTTCTCGTGTTCATGATAAATAAATTTAAATTTAAATTTAATTAATTAATTAGCAGAAGTCTTATTGATTATGCGGAAGCAATGAGTACCTTATGCGGAAGCCATTTATAAAATCCTAAGTGTCGAAAACCAGGAAATGACATCACATATATAAAGTCTTTGAAATGCAGTGCAATAGCAAAATAGTCTAAGTCAAGTTGGGGAACTAACGCTCAACCCAATATACAACCCTAAATAGTATCTAAAAGACGTATATAACCTTTAAAATCAAAATATCAAAATAAGACCTACAATCAATGTAGTGATGCACCGCGGGCTTAAGAATAATCGCTGATCTTTTCCTTGCTCGGCTTGCTGGTAGACGGCTCTGCACTAACCGTCATAAAAAGGACGGTGAGTACAAGAATAAAACAGTAATCCCCGATGACAAGTTTAATTTGCATTTCCAAATATTCAAATGGTATTTAAAAGCATATAAATGGGAAAACTAGAAACTAAATCATATGTGAGTAAATACTAGAGTTAAACAAGTGATACTGACACTAGGCTAAATAGTGGTGATTTAGGTCCGATCGGCAGTGGAACGTGGCACTCCGACCCAATAATCATATAGCATAAGGGACTTTAACCCAAGTGTTACCAGAGACTCTAACCCCGGTGTGTAGGCCACCTCTGGGACTCTAACCCCGAGTGTCATATAGTGTCCCAGGGACTCCAACCGCATATGGTTTATTTTCCAGTTATCCATTTATATGCTTTTAAAAAACAATTGCTGCTCCCGATCGAACCAGTCGATCGGGAGAGAGAATATGCACACGCGCACGAGCGTGCGCGCGTGTGCACCCTCTTACTGGGCCGGACCCAGAATGGGTCGGGTCGGGTTCGGCCCGTTTGGGTCGACCCGACCCAAACAGAAATTAAGAAAAAATAGAAAAAAGAGGAAAAAGGAAGAAAAATGAAATAAAATTTGGAAAAATTTGGAAAAAATTATATTTCGATAAATTAAGCTAAAACCTACTATACTTGAACTAATGAGACACCAAACTCAGGAACCTAGGAAAAGGGTACAAGAGAACAAATACAAGATTTGAAGTATCGGGAGGCCAGTAAAGCTATGACTTTACTTTGTTGTTGTGAGTATACCCAATGACAATTTTACTTAGCATTTCCTTCACATTACTTGTTGTTCTTGCATAGTCCTTTTGACTATTTTGCCTTTGTACTCTTATATCATGTGTTCTTTGTGTCTATGCTCACTTGATGAGTCTAGTTTGCATGATATCCATTCATTTGATTTGATTCATTGATTTTATCCCATGCTATGTCTATTATTGTTGTTTCAATTGTGATTTGAACGATAAATAGCATGCTATTAGGCAAGTGATTATCTTATAAATGTTTAAGAGGACTTGTATTCCTTATTTGTTTAGGTGTGTAGATGTGCCTATGCCTTGACAATCCATACCTGATATTTCTTGGAATTTAAAAAGTAGGTTTTGCATTTAGTGTAACGACCCATTTTAGTAATGGTAATCAAATTTACAAATATGGGCGCCAGCTCGGACCCACGTGGACGCCGCGGTAGGCTTGAACACACGAAATTTAGGTATGGATGGTTATGGTGTGTTGGTTGCTTATTTGCGGTGTAAGTTATTTAAATACATCGCATGTGTGTATGTTGCATAAAAATACGTGCGAGATTGTGTGAACTGTATTCGCCTCGATATGCATGTCGACGCGGGTACTGGGTAGTTGATGGGACGAACATTAGGATGAGGAAACTAACACATAATGAGATTGTGTGAACTGTAATCGCTTCGATATACGTATCAACACGGGTATCGGGTAGTCGACGGGACAGACTATTAGGTCAGGAAAATGAAAACACATAAATTAAATAAAAATTTGCCACGTAACGAATATTGGGTTACGAACGACGCGACGATGTGTGGATATCATGGTTCGGACGCGAAACCGGGCGTCGAAACGCCCGAAAACACGAGCGAGTATCGTAGTGGTGTCACGATTTGGTGTCACACTCATACAACCCCAAGCAACACTTGTCTACACTCCCGCCACTTTTCCACAACCCACCTACCTACATACACCACACCACCGCACACCACATGCACACATACTGTTCACACATAACAAACACACACAACCGAGAAACAGAGGAAGGAGAAGAAGATAAGGAGAGAGGGAGGAGAAGGAGAGGTGACGCGCCGGGAAGGATCGAGGTGAGTCCCTGTTATGGTTTTTGTTGTTTGGGTGTTGGCAGTGGGTGGCCAAGAGTGGGGGTTCGGCCTCCATGGCCGAAACCTATGGCTGCGGTGGTGATGGCAAAGGTGCCTCCCCTGCCATCGGCTCTACCGGGGTTGGGGTGGAGAGTCACCCCAACCCATCATGGGAAAGAAGAAGAAGAAGAAGATGCATCACGAAAAGAAAAAAAAAGAAAAAAAAGAAAAAAAAAATTCTCCCGATCGAACCAGTGGTTCGATTGGGGGAGAAGGTGCACACGCGCGAGTATGCGCGCCCGTGTGCACCCCCTACTGGGCCGGGCCCAGAATGGGCCAGGCTCGGCCCACGGGCCGGGTCGGGTCTGACCCGGTTGGGTCGACCCGACCCAAACCAGACCCGGGCTGGGCCGGGTTCCGGTCCGACCCGTTTGGGCCGACCCGACCCGACCCAAACAATAGAAAAAAAAATGAAAAGTGAAAAATGAAGGGAAAATTTTGGAAAATTCCAGAAAAATTGGGAAAATTCTGAAAAAAATATATTTCCATAAAATAAATAGAAATTTATGAATTTCTATGAAAACTAAAATATTTGGCTATTTCGGACATGACTTTTTGCGGGGTTTTGCCTCGAAAAGTGCGAAATAGGCAATTTGGCCTAAAATTTTTAGAAATTGTTGGAAATTGTTATTTTAAGTTAAATTATTGATAAATGGACTTAGGTTGACACGGGTGATCAATTGGCGACCAAGGACCCAGTGGACTTGGACCCGAGGATTGATTACGGGATAGGAGAGCGCGTTGTGAGGTTTGCAAAACCCAATGAAAAAACTCTTAAGTATTTATTTTGTTTTGCAATTCCATTCAATTCAAGTATTTCCTTGTGATTTTTTCTATATCTTATCTTGTCGTTGTTTGCACGGTTGGTTAGTTACTCCCACCGGATTGTTCTGTTGTGTGTCTATGCATTCTAAACCATAGCATGTGTATCAGGAGTGCTCGCTGGATAACAACCCGAGGGAACTGGTACATGTGTCGGTGCGTCGTAGGTCTACGCTGGCCACCGAGAGGGATCAGGTGATAGCTAGTTGGGTATGCCCACTAGTAGGATCCTGGAAGGAAATCCCGAAGTATGGTTTAGTCTGACTGGAATAGACACACACAGTTGCACTTTATTGTTATTTACGCATGTGATGTCCTACTTAGAGTTGCATGTTTACATTCCGCATGTTTATTTAACAGTATTTATTGAATTCCATTTGCTTATTTGAATGCTCGGAGGAGTTCCTTGGGATTTTACTGACTGTACTTGTCATCCATTTTCTTCCGTGATGATTGAGTGCAGGTCCTAGTACGAGTAAGGGCAAGGGGATCTTACGTGACAACCTCTGACTGCCTACCATTGAGAATTACTTGTACGTGTGCTTTTATTTTGATATTTTGATTCTTTTGGGAACTGGGGAGTGACATGACATTGTATAGTTACTTGACATGGTACAGTCATCTACCGTTATTCTCAATACTTTTCAGGGTTTTTCCACAATAGGATTTGATGAATTAATTAGTGTTTTTTTCTGCATTTACGTACAACTTCCGCTGTATATGTCATATACATACATTATACACACACGTGGATACGAAATTCGAGACAGAGGAAGGACGGGCAGGTGTCGTACACGTGTAGCTGGGCCTGCTGGCAAGGAGTACACGGAGACACGTCACCCCGGAGCGGCGAGGGCTGCCACATTTAGGTCCCGTACTCGATCGATGTGTGCGCAACTCACGGGGTTAGAGTCATTGGGGATGTCGGCACCTGTTACTTGACACTGTATGACACTCGGGGTTAGAGTCCCTGAGGTGGTCTACACACCGGGGTTAGAGTCCCTTATGCTATATGATGATGGAGTCGGAGTGACACGTTTCATTGCCGACCGGACCCAAATCACTACTACTTAGCCTAGTGTCAGTATCACTTGTTTAACTCTGGTATTTACTCGCATATGGATTATTTTCCAGTTTTCCATTTATATGCTTTTAAATAACATTTGAATATTTGGAAATGCAACTTAAAATTGTCATCGGGGATTACTGTTTTATTCTTGTACTCACCGTCCTTTTTATGATGGTGGTTGCAAAGCCTACTACCAGCAGGCCGGGCAAAGAGAAAATCGACGATTATCCCTGAGCCCGCGGCGCGTCACTGCATCGATCGTAGGTCTTCTTTTGATATTTTGATTGTATATGTTATATACGTCTTTCAAATACTATTTGGGGTGGTATATTGGGTTGAGTGTTAGTTCCCCGACTTGACTTAAACTATTTTGTTGTTTCACTACATTTTGAGGACTTTATTTATGTGATGTCATTTCCTGGTTTTCCACACTTAGGATTTTATAAATGGCTTCCACATAAGTTACTCGTTGCTTCCGCATAATCAATAAGACTTCCGCTAATTAATTAATTAACTTTAAATTTTAATTAACTGGTAGGACTGGTGTATTACTTATCATGAGGTGATATGGGGATTTCTTATATGTACGTGTTTGTTTCTATATGTATATATATTCGTTATGCCACGTAGTAGTTGATTTGCGTTCGCTATCCACTTGAAGACACCTATGGGGGATTCGCGCAAGGCCGGAGACACCGGAGCTAGTGGCAGTCAGGCTCCACCATTTCAGTTGACAATTTTTAGAGGATATCTGACCGGACGACTGCTTGGGAGCAACTTATCGCTGATTTCATCGCTTACATGTCGGCGTAGATGACTGCATTAGTTTCGACCGCCCCCGTCACCACAACTACTACTACAACACCCCGACCACGAGACGCAGCACTACGAGAGTTCGACTTGCATCTAGTAGAGAGATGGAGACTCTAGGTAGCATTGTATGCCGCAACAGAGAGTTAGGGACCCATACTAGAGGAGATACAAGTTGTTTGGGACTTTCCAGATGTTTTCCCTAAGGATTTACCTGGATTACCGCCACCACGAGAGGTGGACTTCATCATAGATATAGTACTGGGTACTTCGATCATATCTCGACTGCTTTGCGATAATCTTCATCGATGACATCTTGATATACTCAAGGAAACGTGAGGATCACGAGTAGCACCTCAAAAAGACGTTGCAGATATTGAGGGAACACCGACTTTTTGCTAAGCTCAGCAAGTGTGAATTCTGGCCTACAGAGGTCAAGTTCTAGGGGCACGTTATTGGAGCAGCAGGGTTTGCAGTAGATCCGATCAAGATTCAGAAAATCACTGATTGGCTGGCACCGACATTAGTACCGGAGATCTGGAGTTTCCTGGGGTTAGCAGGATATTACCGTAGATTTGTGAAGGATTTCTCGAAGATCACTTCATCGATGACGAGGCTGACGCAGAAGGATATTGCTTATGAGTGGACTGAGAAGTGTGAGGCTGCATTTACTTAATTGAAGAGGCCATTAACTACTGCGCCAGTGTTAGTACTGCTAGAGGCTGGACAGGGATTTTTAGTGTATACAATGTTTCTCAAATGGGTCTAGGTTGTGTGTTGATGCAGGGTAACGGTGCCGTAGCATGCGTATTGAGACAGTTAAAGATACATAAAAAGAACTACCCCACTCACGATTTAGAGTTTGCAAAGGTTGTATTTGTGCTGCAGACTTGGAGACACCTTCTGTATGGAGAGAGATTCACATTCCTCACTAATAACAAGAGTCTGAAATATCTCTTCACACAGAAAGAGTTGAACATGAGACAACTCATATGGTTGGAGTTCTTAAAGGACTACGACTTTTCCTTAGAGTATCACCCAGGAAAAGCCAACGTAGTCGCAGATGCGCTAAGTAGGAGACCGAGTAGAGATGCTGAGGTGGTCAGATGTCATATGATGCATGAGTATGGATTGCTCGAGGCAGCGGCGACAGCATGTCAAACGGAGATTCCTACCGATACTCAGGTGATGATTTGCGTACAGATGAGACTACAGACCGTGTCTACACAACGAATGTTAGAGGATTGCCGAGGACCGCGATGAGACATGATTCAATCTGGGTTATAGTTGACAGACTGACGAAATCTGCTCATTTCCTGCCAGTGGCATCGCATTATACGTTCGATCTGCTGAGCGTACTATTCGAGAAAGAGATTATCAAGCTGCACAGGGTACCATTAACGATCACGTCAAAACGAGATGTTACATATATGTTCAGGATGTGGCGGAGTATGCAAGGCAGCATGGTGCGCGCCTACAGTTCAGTATGGCTTTCCACTTTCAGACCGATAGGCAGGCTGAAAGATTGATTCAGGTCCTCGAGGACATGTTGCGGGCATGCATATTGGAGTTTGGCGGATCTTAGGCGGAGTACCTACCATTGTATGAGTTTGCTTATAACAACAGTTATCAGGCTAGCATTGAGATGACGCCATTTGAGCCTTTGTATGGTAGACCGTGTCGCTCGCCATCGTATTGGGCCGAGCCAGAGGACCAGGAGATAGTGGGGCATCAAATTGTTGTTGACCACATAGAAAATGTCAAACTGATCCGTCAGAGACTCTGAGGAGCACAAGAGAGACTGAAGAGATATGCAGATAAGTATCGCGGTGAGTTCGCGTATTCTTAGGGAGCTTTTGTCTATTTAAAGGTTTCCCCTCGGAAGGGTCTTCAGAGATTTGGGGTGAAAGGCAAGCTTGCACCGAGGTACATCGGGCCTTTCATGATTAAGAAATGGGTCGGGAAAGTGTCATACAAGCTTGAATTGCCTCCACAGATGTCAAGGGTCCATCCAGTGTTCCACATTTCGATGCTTCGACTAGCCGAGTCGAAGGCAAGCGTGCGACCGATAGTTGACTTGAGTCAGATTGACTTGAGCAAGGACATCTCTTACGAGGAACAGCCCATTCAGATCCTAGATCAGAATGTACAACAGTTGAGGAGCTAGTCCATTCCGGAGGTACTTGTCAAGTGGCAGTTCCACGATGACACGAAACTTAGTTGGGAGCGGGAGGACTACATGCGAGATAGATTCCCGTACCTGTTCGAGTCAGGTAGAACCGTAACTTAAACTTAATTTCGAGGATGAGATTTTCATTTTGTTGGGAATATTTGTCACGGCCCAAGTTTTTAACCCTGTTTTAATTCCTTAATCAGGATCACCGACCTTTAACGTGGGACCTACACTATGATACGTACACCGACCGAGGCACGTGGCCGAGGTATTTGATATTTTTGTATTGATGTGTCCTAGTGTTATGTATTATGTAAACTTACTAAGTCATTTTGTACGGTTGTAAACATTGAGGAGAGAGCGGGGACACACCTTGATATGCGTGTCGATGCGGGTACCAGGTAGTGACGGGATCGAATATTAGGTCGGGGAAATGAAAACACACAAATTGAATAAAGATTTGTCAAGTAATAAGTAGTACTTGCGTCTTTGATGTTTGAGTGAGGTTTTCCTCTCATTGAGCTTCGTTGCCATTTTAGTTCATCCCACTTGTTCTCCGGGTACATCCACATCTACTTTAGACCGTGGCAAGGAAAAAGAGATAGCTAGAAATCTTCCCTTGCATTGTGAGCCTCATTTGCTCCCATTATCTAATTATTTGATTTTGAGAACTTATGAATTTGGTTTGTAACTTAGGACTTGTTGGGTAGTTTGAACCATTTATAGTTATAATTAGAACTTATGGAAGCCTTTTGGGATCTCGTGAGTTGAATACATTTTTTTGAAAGCCAATCCATGGATCTTAGTTTAACAGTTTTATGGATATCTTATTTCCTTGATTCTACATTTATTATCCATTTGTATAACTGTTGTCTTTTTGCATGTTTTATTTAGACGAGTCAAGCCGTTGCTTGAGCTTGGTTCTGGTACTTAGGCTTGGGTAATGGTTTGGACTTGGCGACCTGACCCTAGGTTAGGGGAGGGTCGTCACATGCCTCCTAGTAGCGCTTTTGTTTAACCTCGTTAGCTCGACGAATTTACCTCCCCCTAATCGATTACCTCAATTGTTGGTACGGAGAATTGTGCAAAGACTCGTTCTTTGTTATGTAACATCTCAGTTCCATCCTGGAAAAGCTTCATCTATTTCCTAACCGGATGCTAATGTACCACAACTGCATATCGATCAATGCTCCCGCTGTCGCTAAGAATGGTAATCTGAACAGAAGTGTATCACATTGGCTATGCCATCGACAACATAAAATTCTGTGATGAACATAAAATCTCCTACATGGACAAATACATCTCTGCCATCCCTCTGGGTTTCTCCACTGTCTCGTTTGGATATATCACATTGGTATCAGCATCACTGATGATACATAATCTGCATAGTTTGAAGATTATGGATGACATTACATTGACCATAGCACTCATGTCACATAACACCCTAGGGAACCTCTTTTATCCAATTTCGTATGGGAGCACGGTCTTCTTAGGGTTTTTGTCAGATTATAACTGGTAGTGCAATATTTCATGGGGTATAGTCCTTTTCTCCTTGCTATCATCCATCCTTTTACATTTTGTTTTTCGTTCGATGAGTCGCAAATTTTGTGGAGGCCAGGTACTAATATGTGGACCTTTTTGCTGAGGCTTTTCTTCTAGAACTATTTTTGGCTCGATTTCTTTCAGGGCATCCTTAATCCATGAAAATATATCCATAAACATCATGTCCAAAACAATAGTGGAACAAGTAAAAAATGTGTTAGTTGATGAATTGAAAATATGTAAATTTTTAAAATTGAATATTTTTTCTATATGCTCAACGGACACATAACCCTTAAATAAGTCAATGTTGGCTCTGCCCATTCACAAAAAGGGCCTACCAAAAAGAATCGAAAATGGCCTAGACTTGTGTTACTCTTTCATGTCGATGATGTGAAAGTCTGCAGGGAGTTTCAAATCCCCTACATATACCATTAAGTCTTGGATTACTCATTTGAAAGAGATCTTCTTGTTATCAAAGGCATGAAATTGAGTCTTCATCTCAATCAACTCACCAATCCCCATAGAATTATGAAAGTTTAAGGACATCAAGTTAATTGATTCTCCCAAATCAAGCATTACGTTTTCCAAATAGATTCCTCCTATTGTGCAAGGGATACCTACTACCCCTGAATTAACATGTTGAAGCAAGATATTGTTGGGAATTCTCTGGGGTTATGTTTGGTCATCTAATTTGGTCTCTCATAGGATGATGGTTTTACGGACCTTATTCTCTGAGGCAGTGCTATCGTGAACAATAGCATTCACTTGGGCACCTGTAGGGTTAGCAACTATATTTGGATTTGGGTGGGGTTACGAAGGAAAATTCTCCCTCTCCTCAAGTCGACCTAGTTGATGTGCAATTTAGCCCACCTAGAATTTCAGATTTTGTATCGTGGCATTTGTGTCACTGAGAACTTTCTCAGTGTTCACCTAAAATTGGGTGACATCTTTAGTGAACTGGCTTTATTGAGTCACTAGAGGCTTAGCCATGTCCTTTGGTAAGGAACAATTAGTCAATGGTTCAGGCAAGGTTATCCTCTTGGGATGAAAAATGATTAGTTTGGGTTCGAGGCCCGTAACTGAAGTTAGGGTAATTTCTCATCATTGCTTGGTTATAGGTGTTTGCGAAGGGTTTTTGGGTTTGCCTTTGGAATTGGTTACCTATAACATTGACCTGCTGATAGTCCTCAAATAGAGTAGGATGTTCATTAGTCGCATGACTTGTGGTTGAGCAAAATCCATAAGCTTTAACATGTGCTTGGCCATTGCTTAGGATATGTTCCACCAGGGATGCAAACTAATCTATTTTCTAGTCAGTAGAGCCTGTAATAGCTGTAACTGATGGACTTCGGCGTGTCAACACTAATATCCCCATATAATTGGGACTATTGTGCTATGTCCTCGCAGAGTTGCTTCATCTGCATATGGGTTTTGTCATAAATGTGACCACTACAAGCGTTATCAATCATAACCCTCTCTAGATGGGACATGCCAATATTGAATAACCGAACAATGGCCTTGTTGGATTGGCCATTTTGTGCTCAATTGACAATTAGGCGCTTATAGCGGTCCAATAATCACCAAAAGACTCATCAGTCTTCATCTTAATACTGCATATCTCTAGATGAGTTGGGCTACCTTATCCTCGGGGAAATATTCCCAAAGGAACTTATCTATCATGTGGTGCCACAAGTTAATGCAGCCAGTGGGGAGATAAAAGAGCCATTTATTGGCCTTATCCTTTAAGCATAATCGGAAAGCCTAAGCTTTACCACATTTTCTTCCACTCGATGAAGTTTCATAGACTGGCAATGTAACATTCCCTATCCCAATTAGGGCAATGACTGGCCTGAAACCCTAATTAAAGCTCGATACACCTTTCTGACTCAATTAAAGTAATAGTACAGCAGTTTTCATACCTGATAATCACAATATAATACATTGTATATCGAATAAGTAATTAAAAATATAATGGAGTTAAAAAAGGTTTTGATAAAACACAAGATATACTTAATTATATTGTTCCGAGTCCAAAACAAGTGTCAACCTCGATTTACAAAATAACCCCAAACCCTATGTTAATACAAAATAGTAATTCAATTCATATATATATATATATAAGACAATAGAGAAATCAATTCACCATAAAGAAGACTATAAACTCTTAATCTTCTCTGTTTTTTAGTCAGAGTGCATGTCAGTATTTCTAAAACGTTAATTGGGATGAGCTCTCCAACTTGCTCAGTAAGTGACTCACAATTACAATATTAGGAGTATATCTAATAATCAAGGAATATGAATAGCAATATGAATCTAGCAATATATATCAGAGCATGATAAATAATATAAACAATATATAAAGATATACAAAGTCATAGTTACATAGCCCCTTCACAAGTAACTTTATTTATATTTTGATATATAAGAGACTTCTCTCAATTGTCCAAGAATACAACTACCAAAGTCCATACACTCGCAGAATGTGTAATTTCGTGAGCGCATTCAAGAATAACTAAGCATCTGCATTATTAAGACAATGAGTAGTATATATATATCGGTTGACAGCTCTATGATGAAACAAGGAAGGCATGGCCTAGCTACCACCTGTTGTCACAAGGAGAGGTTCCATTTTGGGTCGCCAATCGTGCCGACCCATACCCGGAGACATAAGTTTACTCATTTCCCCATTTATTTTTAGTCTGTTATGTTTGTCATTGTGCAGTGCTCCCATTCCCAGTCCATAACTACGTGAACTAGATATACTACCATATATAGCACAAATGATAAATATAATTGAGTCTCATTTACCTGTAATGAGCTTTCCTAACTTTTTACCTACTTACTTAACTCCCAAAACCCTCAAATCCATCCTCATCGATCAAAAACCTAAAACTAATAATTTGACGTCAATTTAAGTCTAATACTCAATTGTTAACACTCCCAAACTTGTCCCAGTCGAACACGAAGCCAATTTATCAATTTTCAGTTAATATGACCATTTTACGCTTTTCGAAGTAAAAATCCCAGTATAAAGTCTCACACAAATCCTGAGTTCTTTATTTTTCATAGAAATTCATAAATTTCTATTTATTTTGTCAAAATATCATTTTTCAAAATTTTCCCTTATTTTCCAGCGTTTTCTTTCTTTTTTTCTCATCTTTTTTTTTTGTTAAGAAATGGGTTTGGACCTAAACCGGGCCGAACCGGGTTCTACTCAATCGAGCTGAACCGGCCCTGTTCAGGGATCTAACCTTTTCTTCCTCATTGAGCCCCTATTTCAACATATCAATTTCCATTTTTTATTTTTATTTATTGGTTGGTTTTCCATTGGGGTTGGGTTTGGCCACAACCCCACGCGGGTTCGGGTAGGGGAGACAGCTCCTTGTCGTCTCCTTCTTTGGGCCGAGCCTCCCAACTTACTCATGATTGTCGACAACCAACACATCTAACAATAACAACGTCAACAACAACAACGTCAGCAATACAACAACTTAATAGCGACTTACCTATCATCACCTCTCATTTGCCTCAAGATCTCTCTCCATCTCGGTATCAAGCTCCCCTGCCTCTCCTTCAATTTTGATCTCACGAATCTCAAAGCAAATAAGAAATTTCTCGAGAATTGTATCGCATAAGTCTCGAAGAAAATCTGATGGCCCCTTTCTTTTCATTTATATTTTGATTTTCCTTGAAATATAAGTTACAAATCTCGAGGTTGGTCCTATGGCTATTAACCATATCAATATAACTTTTGATCGATGATCTCCTTGAGATACGTATCACGTATCTCGAGTTAGATCTCATAGTTTTACAACTAACCATATACATATTTCGAGGTAGATCTCGTAGTTTTATAACTAACCATATAACTTTCATGCCCCTGCTTGATTGTCTTGGAGATGGAATGGCATGCATCTCGAGGCATGGGAAATCTATCCAAACTTACCAATGCATAACCCATTCACCTTCTCGATGCTTACACTATGTATATCTCGAGATATCATAATTCCAACCACCATCTGTACACACTATTGATCGTCTCGACTCAAACATAATAAGTATCTCTAGGTGAATCTTATATATGATTGAATTTGATTTAAACTATATGATTCATTTTTATATATAACCTATACATGTTCACCTATGTATTTTCGCACCGATAAACTCACCACGCGTGCTAACAACAAACTTTGGGTGTGCACACTATTATACATCTACTGGGTATCACTCTTGACCCGCATGTAACTAAGCGTCCACCAATTATTAATTATTTTTTTATTTTCAATATATATTTAAATGGACAATTTATATATAAATATATATATAAACTTATATTGACACGCCTATGACTTCGCCATACGCGCCAACAAGTTCTCTCGGGCGTGCATGCAACCGCACAACCCATGTGCGTTATCTTTGACCCGCATGGTATTAAGTGTCCCATAATTTATCAATTATTCAATTATAGGCTAGTTATTTCTTTAAATAATAATACAATCCACACAAATAGCAAACTGCACGCAAATTAATGCACACGCTAATCGAGATAAGTTCGGCTTAACCTTGAGCCTAAATTAGATTAATTAGCTTTTGGATTACCAATCCTACCATGTATAAACTAGTAGACTCAAAGAACAAAACAAAAAGAAAAAGAAAATAAAATGTAAACTCAATTTGGAACTGAATCCCCAACAACGGTGCCAAATCTGATCACGTATCGCTTGTGTCAAATACAACCCATAAAAAGGTTACCAATCCTATTGGAATGTAGTAAAGGCAAGCACAGGGTTGAATCCATTGGACTCACTCAAACTTATTATAATGAACATAAAAGTAAATATGGGGGGTTTTTGAAATCGTTTTATCATAAAGATCTACTAAATAATTGGAAATTCATAATAATAAGAACTTACCATAGCATATGAATCCACAATCTAGCATTATGTTATTTCCATGTCTTCCGTCATCGATTTTGAAGGATGGGTTTTAATATAGTTTCCGTAGATAGGCTATAGGTGTTGGGTTACCAACGCCTTCGTCCCCTATTCTCGATAGATAGGGAAGCTGCTCTTTAAATGCTTCTCGTACTCCTTCTCGTACTCCATCATATAACCTTAGGCAACCACTCTTAAAATTTAGCACGTGAGCAGCATTAAAAGCTCTATGGGAACACCTACCCCAAGATAACTTTAGGCAACCACTCTCAAGATTTAATCTAGTTCTCGATGTTATTCACCTAGAACAACAAGTGTGTCAGGTTTCTTGTTTTAGGTGATTGCCACTTCTCAACCCAGTTGGTATCACGGGCTCAACCTGATTGAGAACATGTCAATGGATTTACCCTAGAGATTTGCAATGAATATACACACTCTAAACTACCATTGAGACATCGTTAAAACCCAAAACATAAAGATATATAACTGAAAAAAAAATACTATTATTAAAGAAAACCTCAATGAGACATGAAAACATACCTACTACTAGCTAGAGAGCTTCATCCCTGACCTAGTTATTAAAGAACCTAGCCGGACATGGCCGATCTACCCAGCTCTACTCATAAATCACTCTAAATTACAATGTGTTTTCGTTCATAGATGTGCCTTTTATATAGGTGTGCTTGCGGTACAAGAATAGCAATTCTCATGAATAAGATCCTTCTAAAAAGTCTCAAAGTTTCTTTTCTGCGAAGTTGGCGCCATCGGTAATGTCGCCATTATGTGGGAACGGTGTCTGATGGAGGCGTAGGACTATATAGAAATCCTGGGATAGCAAGTCGATCTAAAACTTCTATTTCTGAACCTGGCGCCATGGGAGACGTCGTCTCTTATAAAGTTGATGCCATCCGTTTAATTCTAGCGTCGTCGATTGCTCTTCCCTGACTTTTTGCTTGGTGTCGTGGGTGTTCATTGGTACCATCTGCCCATTCTGCGAGCGTTAGGCCTGCTAGTTTTTTAACTATCATTGACTTCTTCCCCAAATTTGTCTAATTCACGCACAAACACTTAAATACCCTATAAATCTTCATAGTAAACATATAGAGCTAATAAAACACGACTTTGGACTTGATTTACATAGCAAAACACCTACAAAAATGTGCATCATTAATTACTCATCAAGAAACCATGTATCTCTGTCTCGATCACCAGGGGAAGGTTGGGGATAACACCCGAACTGGGTTGATGACCCCTGAACAGGGTTCGACTCAAAATAGGGTTCGACTCACTTGAGTCAAACCGGTCCCGGTTCAAGGATCAAACCCAGTCCCCCTAATTTAAAAAAATTATTTTGAAAATAAATAAATAAATAAATGAAAATCCTTGAAAATTAAGGAAAAATAAAAAATGGGGTTTTTGGGAAAATTAATGGAGATTCGAGATTTATATGAAAAATAAGGATTTTGGGATGTTCTCAAGGATTAATATCATGGTTTTGCCTCATAATGCGTATGACGATACCGAAAATGCCCAAAATTGTGAAAATTATTTTAAAAGCCTAATCAAGGTTGATTTTCAATGTTAAACCACAATTTGGAATCGAAATTGGGATTTGGACTTCCGAGGAGTTGATTTGGAGTGATTCTAGAGTTTTAATGTCGAGACAAAACTAATTGAAATATAATAAATAAATAAAATTATGGAATGATTGTGAGATCTTATCAGACTCATAAATGAATTGTATGACCGCAATTGGAACCACGTGTGGACTAGTTTACCTACTCGGTGCGCAAGGGAGTTGCGATATCGCATTTGTATGATTAAGTAAATCATATAATAACTTTTACATTATATGAATATTCCTTGAATATAATTCCATGCATTGGTTTATTGCTGCATATTTATTGGTCATGCATTTAAGGACACGATAGGAATAAGGCTCTTGAGGGTCCCATTATGTTCACTGGCTAATATGTCGTGGGTGAACATCGTGGTGCTCTACGACTGGACTCCCTGATCATTATAGACACATAGGAGATTTTAGGAGGATTTATGATGTGAGCTAGGATCATACACCACGGAGATTCGAGGGCGTTTGAGGCATGGTATAGGAAACTGTGAAGGCCCAAGGCACCCCGGAGAATGACGTATCGACCCAGCAGAGCCCTTGGCACCCCCAAGGCAGTAAAGCATAAATAGGGGGGACGTAGATGGTGGAGGCCTTAGAAAGCTCCCACGCCTTGGGGGTGCCAAGGGCTCTCCGGGTCGATACGTCGTTCGCGGGTGCCTGGGCCTTCACAAAAAAAAAGGGTGCCTTTTTTTTGTGAAGGCCCAAGGCACCCATGCAGAACGACGTATCGACCCGCCAGAGCCCTTGGCACCCCCAGGCGGCGGGAGCTTTCTAAGGCCTCCCACCATCCACGTCCCCCATTTATGCTTTCTAAGGCCATAAATGGGCATGGTTTTCGCCCCCGCGGTTCGAAACCAAGACCTAGGGGTTAAGTACTTGATTTTAGCAAACCGTGTACCATTTAGCTAGTCTAGCTCAATGGCACACGGTTTGCTAAAATCAAGTACTTAACCCCTAGGTCTTGGTTTCGAACCGTGGGGGCGAAAAACCACGCCCATTTATGGCCTTAAAAAGCATAAATGGGGGGGGGTACGTGGATGGTGGGAGGCCTTAGAAAGCTCCCACTGCCTTAGGGGTGCCAAAGGCTCTCCTGGGTCGATACGTCGTTCTCCGGGGTGCCTTGGGCTTTCACGAACCCCTAGGTATTGGTTTCGAACCGTGGGGGGCGAAAAACCACGCCCATTTATGGCCTTAGAAAGCATAAATGGGGGGTACGTGGATGGTGGGAGGCCTTAGAAAGCTCCCACTGCCTCGGGGGTGCCAAGGGCTCTGTTGGGTCGATACGTCGTTCTCCAGGGTGCCTTGGGCCTTCACAGAGACCATCTCATCTCCTTGCCGGTTCGGCTAAACTGGAAGATTTGGTAGAGTTAAGGCCATATATGGTTCGAGATCACATTGAAATTGTTTAACATATTTATTAAAGTTGAAAGTGAGTTAGGAAATGCACAAAATTCATTATGATCTCTGTCACTAGGTTGTGGAATATAGTGAGGGAAATTGGGTTTATTTAAAAGTCTCCCCTAGCAAAAGCCTTATATATTGGACTGAAATGAAAACTTTATCCCAGATTTATAGGACCTTTCGACATCTCGAAACATATTAGGAAGGATGCTTATATAATAATTCATTGTCGCTTCCTTTAGCCGAAGTTCATGATGTATTTCACATGTCTATGCTCTGGCAGAAAGAACCTGATTCACATCACATAATATAATGGAATTAATTTGATTTGTACGATGATGTGTCATATGAAGAGCAAACTATTTTGATTATGGAAAGGAAGGTCCAAAAGCTTCAAAAGAAAGAAATTTTGCATGCTTGGTTAAGTTGTTATTTCATGGTTATTCGGAGTTAATATAGGAACGAGAGGCATATATGAGAAAACATTTTCTGGATCTTTTTTAGTCCAGTTAAATTCATTTTCAATTTTAATTTCGAAGACGAGATTTTTATTAGTTTGGAAGATTGTCAAATCTCAAAATCTTTAAATCTATTATTACAGCTTATTAGGGATTAATGGATCCTAATTATAGTTTAGGTTGCGAGTCGGGAGTTGAGGACCAGTGAAACAGAGATATACATGTAATTTTATGTTTGTGTGATATGTGCCTTGTTTTTTGTACTATATATTATGTCATTTTGCGAAATTCAAGTGGACCGAATAAATTCAAAGTTCATGTGGTTTTATCTCGAGATACGTATCCAATTGGGTCCAGGGAAAATTAAAAGGTTGACATGAGCTATCATTTTGGATTTCGTGAAAAATATTTGTATGTAAGTTCAAAAAATTTGAATCTTGAACTTTAGTTGGATTTATCGAGCCGGCATAAGTCCCACACCTCGATTTAAGTATGAGACGAGTAGTCTGGAAGTTTTGAAGCACATTGGTAAATTCTCTAGCTTTTTGCAAAATTTAGGTATTTTTTCAGGTTTAATTTGGACACAAGTCAAACAGATAATTATGAAATAAGGGTGTGTTTGATAGCAAAAAAAATTCTTCAATGAGAAAAAACTTTTGTTTTAGCAAATATTTTTGAGAGAATTTTATAAAGAAAATTTTCTCATAGTTGTTTGATTGCACGAGAAAGAATTTTCTTTTATGGTTCATTCCGTATGTGCATCTAAATCATCGTCGACGTCGGGCGGCTCGACGATGATGTTGGTGACGGAGCCGGAGACGAAGAAAGAAAGAAAAAGTATACATTCCCGAAAGAGTAGCAGAGGTTGGGTGGAAGAAATGATCAGTTCGTGAGAGAGGAGAGATTTTTAATTTTCCACGCTAAAAGATGAGAAAATAAATGAGGAAAATAGGGGAATGTGATTTTTTTTCTCAGTGCAATTACAAAGCTATCAAACAACGGAAAAAACGGTTACACAAAAAAAGTAAACAATTTTCTATGATTTTTTTTCATTTTCTTTGCTATCAAACACACCTTAAATAAAAAATGGCAAATTACCATTAGGGGCATTGGATTTATTAAGTTAAGGATAAAAATAAAGGGATGCTTTGGTCATTTGCCACTTTGATCCAAATGGAAATCACAATGTGGGGGTGTTTGATCATCTTCAAGCTTCGTTTCATGATCTCCCCTCTTTATCTCTCTCTCTCTCTCTCTCTCTCTCTCTCTCTCTCTCTCTCTCTCTCTCTCTCTCTCTCTCTCTCTCTCTCTCTAATTTCGCTTTGTTCTTGATCGAAAAGAGAAACTATGGGATTGTCGCGGGTTGTCGGGGATGGTTCAAGGTGAGCTTTAATGGAAATTCAAGTTTTTTATTTTAAGGATTATTGATTAAGATATGAAACTGGTTTTGCGATTTTGAATTGGGAGAGGACTTGGATTCGTTGTTGTTGTTGGTTGTGAGGAGCAGAGGAGGTTTCGATAAAAAAAAGTAAGAAAATTAAGAAAGAGAGGCGTTAAGGGAGGGAGAGGAGGAAGGAGGTTAGGCAAGACGACGAGGGAGCAACCTTGCCCAATTAGGCACCCCAAATATGAAAAAAAAAAAAGATCGAAACAGAGAAACCATGTTTCTCTTTTTCGATTTCCATAGGGGAAGGTTAGGGATGACCCCCAAACCGGGTTCGGCTCAGTTGAGCTAAACTGGACCTGTTCAAGGATCAAACCCATTCCCCTGCTTTAAAAAAAAATGTGTTTTGAAAATCGAAAAATAAATAAAAATCCTTGGGATTAACAAAAAATCAAAAAAAGGATTTTGGGGCAAATTAATAGAAATGGGATATTTTTATAAAAAATAAAGATTTTGGGATGTTATGAGAATTTATATTGTGGTTTTGCTTCGTAATACGTGTGACGACACTGAAAATGACTAAAATTGTGAAAGTTTTTCTAAAAGTCAGGTCAAGGTTAATTTTCGATGTCTAATCACGATTTGGAGTCAAAATTAGGATTCATACATCCGATAAGTTGATTTGGAGTGATTTCAGGGATTTTAAGTCGAGAAAAGACTAAATGAAATAGAATAAATAGGGAAAATTATGGAATTATTGTGGAATCTTATCGGACTTATAAATGAGTTGTAAGACCACAGTTGGAACCCCGTGTAGACTAGTTTACCGATTCCGAGCGTGAGGGAGTTGCGGTATCGCGTTTGTACAGTTTAGTAAATCTTATAGTAATCTTTACATTATATGAGTATTTTTCGAATATAATTGCATGCACTGGTTTATCGTTGCATATTTATTGGTCATGTATTCACAGATACGAGAGGAAGGGGGCTCTTGAGGGTCTCATTATGTTCACTAGCTGTATGTGTTGTAGGGTGAACACTATGGTGCTATACCATTGGAGTCTCAAATCATTGTAGACACGTAGGATATTTTGGGAAGATTTGTGATGCTAGCCAGAATCATACTCCATAAGAGTCGAGGGTGTGGTTTCTCGATGGACTTTCTCTCAAACTCACGAATCATTATTACTGTTTACCCACCACTTTTAGAATACTTCATCTTATTGCGATCGGTCAACAGAAACATGATAGATTACGTATTTGTATATTTATAATTCCTTGCACTATTATTGTTCATTTAAGTTCTTATAATACAATGCATTTAATTATTACAAGTGTTTTGGTTACTGTGGGATTTATTCATCTGACTTTATCGAATTTCTATAATTGAGTAATGACATATGCGAGCGGCAACAAGGGAAAGGGAAAGCTTTTCGACTTGTTGTAACTTGCTCTGTGTCATACAATTTATGTATATATTGTTTTGATATAATATATTATATAAATGGGTTTGTGGGTTTGTGTGTGGTTAGGATCTATTTTAAACTAATGTGATTGTCAGACCCTACCTAATTAGGGCATCTAATCGACCTAAATTACCTTAATCCTTTGATAATTTTGCAGCCTTAACCTCTCCATCGTCAATAAATAAACAAAATCTATTATCTTAATTATCATATATAATATTTATCATTGATAAAGGATTCTAAAGTAAATCTCAAATCTCAAATTCGTTTAGATTAATTGAATAATCTTCAAAATTTGTGTAAAAATTTTTCGACAACACCTCTTTTGTTTCTAAGCCTACACCGAAAAACTCGGCCTTCAAAAATCTTCAACAAAACCTGCTCAGCTTGGTGGAAATGCCGAAGGGCACGCAATCCATCCATAACAATATATATTGTATCCATAAAACTATTTATTCATTTTAACTTGATTTAAAAGATCAAAATCCTCAACTGCCATTAACTTAGCTCCAAAGTATTTCAATTCTCCCAAAACTAGTACAACAGTTTACCAGAGATCCTAAGCACGCACACAAATTGGAAAACTAGATTATATAATAAAGTATAGCAAAAACAATATATATAGAGAGAAAACGAACTAATCAAGTCACATAAAGTCTAATAGCTTTCCCTTTCCTTTGTCATCACTCGCACCTATCATTACCCAATTATAAAAACTCGATAGTGTTAGAAAAGTAAATCTCATACTATCTAGTACACCTATAATAATCAAATGCATAATAATACAAGGAATTAAACGAACAATATAATCCAAGGAATTAAATACAATCGCGAATCCATCCTGTTTTTGTTATCCGATCACAATCAGATGACGCCTTTAGTAAGTGATAAGTAAATAGTAATAAGGAGTCATGCACAGAAAGGATAACCAAACGAGTCTCGTTCATCTGAACTATGAGAGTATGATATGGTTCAACGTGATCTCATTATAACCACATGACGCAAAGTATCAATGACTCGAGCCCCTCAAACATAATATAATGTTCTCCCATATAACCATAGTATAGTAAACACTATAAGAAGACTTGAATCGACTTTATCCTACCCCACCATGTATGCATGTGCAATAAATAATGCAATTGCAAGGATCAATGCAATTTATACTAAATTTATAATCATACAATGTTAAGGTTACTATGAGATTTACTTAACCTTACAAACGTGATACTGTAACTCCTTGCGCTCTGCATAAGTAAAATAGTCCGCACGACATTTCAATTGCGGTCCTACAATTAATTTATAAATCGGTTAAGATTCCTCAACCACTCCATAATTTTTTCAATTTATTTTATTTCAATTAGTGTTGCCACGACCCAAAAACCTTGAATTACTCCAAATCAACCCCTCGGATGTTCAAACCCCAATTTTAACTCCAAAATTTGGTTCAACATCGAAAATTGTCCTAGACTATGTTTTAAAATAATTCGCACAATTTTGGACATTTTCGAGTATCGTAACATGCATTACGATGCAAAATCCACCATATAAGTCCTAGAGAAAATTCCAAAATCCTTAATTTTGATAAAAATCCCCAATTTCCATTAATTTGTCCAAAAATCTCATTTTCCATAATTTTCCCTAATTTCCAGGGGTTTTATTTAGTTTTTTTTCGAAATAAAACTATTTTTTAAATAGAAATGATGGGTTTGATCCCTGGATCGGGGCCGATTCGGCTCAGCTGAGTCGAACGCGGTACAACCCCGGTCTGGTGATGAAACCATCTTCTTCGTTGGGACACCCCTGTTTCGTCCCTATTTTTTCTTCTGGGTTTGAATCGACTAGGGTTTCACATAGCTTATCCCCCCATCGTCTTCCCTCCCTCTTTATTCTTTTCTGTCTCGTTTCATCTCTGCTATTTTTTGAATTTGAATCAACCTCCGCCTTACCTATTCCTCTCACACCATCAACGAATTCACATTCGAACTTGGTCATAAAAGCATTCCCTATATACGCACAATGTTTATCTTGATTAACAGTCCCCAAAATCAAAAAATTGAAAATTTGAATTTCCATTAAACTCGCCTTAACACCATCATAGTCACCAACAACAACAAACAACAACAATGATCTCCACAATCATTCCAATCGATCAATACAAAGATCCGCCATGAGGAGAGATAGAAAAACGAACCAGAGACGTGAGAGAGTGCCCACAGTGAGGACGAAGGAGACGATGAAGGCATGAACGAAAATGAAGAACTCACTGTTTAATTTCGCTCTTAAGAGAAGATGAACGAAATGACAAATATGCCCTTCAAATTTTATACTTAACGTAATAAATATAATGCCCTTTTTGGTCATTTGGTATTTTTCTATTATTTTTCGTAATTATCTCTTCATTTTGAGTTCAAATTAAACCTGGAAAAATGCACCAATTCTGCCAAAAATAAGATAATTTACCAATGCACTCCAAAACTCTCAAACAACTTGTCTCGCATGCAAATTAAGGTGTGGGACCCACGTCAGCTCGTTAAATCCAATTAAAGTTCAAAACTCAAATTTGCAAATTTAAATACAATTATTTTTTGTCAAATTTGAAACAAAAGTTCGGGTCAACATTTTAATTTTCTCAAGACTTATTTCAACACGTATCTCGGGATAAAACCCCGTAAAATCTCAAATTTACTTATTTAACTTGAATTTCACAAAATAAAATAATATATAGAACACAACACTAAGAACTCATCACACAATAATAAAATTACCTATAAATCTTCTTTCACCAGTCCTCAGCTCACGAATCGTGACCTAAATCATAATTATAATTCGTTAATCTGGGATTAGCCGTAATTACTGTATTGAAACTTTGGGATTTGACAATGATTGTTTTTGGAGCTAAGGTTAGTTTGATTTGAATATAAACTGATTTAGATCTTTTAAATCAGGTTAGAATGAATATATATATATATATATATATATATATATTATATTGATGCAATATATATTGTTATGGGTGTTGTAAGTCCTTCAACAGGTTGGATTTTTTGGTGTAGGCTTAGAAACAAATAAGGTGTTGTCAAGAATTTTTAGTGAGCTTTAAAGTTTATTTAATCAATCTAAACGAACTTTGAGGGTTCTTATTAATTTTAGGATTCTATCAAGTTAATAAAGTTTATATATGATTATTCGAGAACGAGATTTTATTTTATTTTTTATTGACGAAGAGGTTAAGGCTGACTAGATTATCAGGAGATTACGGTAATCTAGGCCGGTCAGATGCCCTAATTATGTGGGGTCTGACAAAGGCAAATGGGTATTAGGTAACAATCTCTTATTGCATACTGACTAAGTCCTACTCGTATATGTTTGTTTTGTTTATTTTCTTTTACTTTTGGGTTATGGGTACTTAGAGAGACACATCTACATGTATATATTTACACAGTCTTTTTATTTTGTCGCACGATATACATGGTACTGAACTTCCAGATTTCTCACTTTATTAGGTTGGTGTTATGGATATGAAAAACATATATATATATATATATGACATCTTTTATTGTTATTAAACACTTTCACTTATTTATTGATGAATATCTGTAAGGCATATGTAAAACGCATATTAATCTTGCTAATCGAATTGAAAATTGTTAAACATAAGTAATTAACTCGACTAAGCTACTAACTCGTATAACTAGTAAATGATTAGTTTAAATCAAAGGACCAAGTCAATAGCAAATTGACTAGAAAATGGCTAACTTAATATGAACTTGAATAATTGGTTAACTCAGGAGCTTAATGAGACAAGTTAACGGTTATTTCGAAATGTTGGCACCAGTCACGACATAAGCAAGGTGCAGGACCTAGCGGGTTGGTGATGTGGTATGGCTCCTGGGCCTGTCGGGCAGCCTCGGGGCGCAGAGCTGCCACACTTTCATTGTCGCAATGGCCAATAGTCAAGATGGGGTACTTGACCTAAAGGAGGTGGAAACAATTGGCCTAGGGGAGTCACTGACATGATTGAGAGGTAGGGGAGAAAAACATGTGAACATAGAGATGGATGTGTTATTGGTGACGCAAGCAATGAGGAGTGGTGATAGAGATATAGATTATTTTGGCTTGGTAGTTAAGGATTGTATTGATTTGTTAATGGACAAAAGTTTTATTGAGTTACTTTTATTCGTAGACCAGTGAATTTAGTGGTGGAGGCAAGTGGTGGGTTGTACTCTCGTTTCTTTCTTCGATATTAGCCAAAGATTTGGAATAAAACAATACAGCTTTGGTTTCTAAAAAAATATGAACATTGAACGTCTAGTATCAATTAATTAGTTGCATATAAAGCTTCTCTAAATTAACCACACTCAATTAAAATTTTCTTAATTAGTTATACGTACTCTTCGATGATACACATATATAAATTCACAAAAGAAAATTAATGCTAATGATCGAGGGTTTGAAGTGATCGATAGTACAGATACTAATCAATAAATAAATTAATGAAGTTGTCAAAGACTGTAATTATTAGATTAATATTTTAGCCTGAATTTTTTCTTATTTCAACCCACTGGGAAAGCCAAACTTCAAAGAAGTGATGTTAGACTATGTTTTCCTTAAATCTCAACCAACTCGATCATATCAATCAAACCCTGGTTGCCTTATCACATAAAATGACACCTCGACGCGCATCTAGATACTGTAAGACCATAATGTGTCTCATTACAATGTATTAATTTAATGTATTGAATAATTATGTAACGTATGAACCTAAAGACTTTTAAGCTCTCATTACCGTTATCAATTTGATGGATATAGGTGTTAATGTGGGAAGCTCAATGACTCTCACTCAAACCTATAAAAGAGCACTTGTAGCATCAAATTAAAGTGTCAAAAGTTGTAAGCCTTAAGAGAGCGATAAGTTCTTAATGGTTTTAAGTGACTAAAAGCTTCCGTAGGTAATTCTCTAACTGGTCTATATTTCTTATATTAAAAGAAGGAAAATTCGAGGATGACCCATTTTGTGTCAAATCCCTAAATTATTAAACAAATAATTGTGGCTAATTTGGGATTCACGCGCGAGTCTTAATTATGTTTTATGCCACGAGTCGGGAGTTGAGGACCGATGAATTAAGAGTTATAGGTAATTTTACTTTTGTGTGATGGTTGCCCAATGTTGTATATTTATTATTTTATTTTGCTAAATTCAAGTTGATTGAGTAAATTCAAAATTCACGGGGTTTTGTCTCGAGATACATGTCAAAATGAGTTTCGTGAAAGTTACAATGTTAACCCGAGCTATTGTTTTGAGTTTCGCGAAAAAAATATTAGCAATTAAGTTTGAAAATTCAAATTGTGGACTTTAAATAGACTTAAAGAGTCGACGTGGGTCCCACATTTCAAATTGCATGCGAGATGGGATGTTCGAGAGTTTCGAAGCGCATTGGTAAATTCTTTAATTTTTGGTAGAATATGAGTATTTTTCGGGGTTTAATTTGGACAAATATTGAAAAGATCATTATAAAAAACTCTAAAAAAATGGCAAATTACCCGAAAAGGTATTTAATTTATATGGTTAAGGATATAAATGAGGGGCAAAATGGTAATTTGTCATATCCCTTTAAAATGTTATGGCCCGCTTAATTTAAAGATTATTTAATTATTTAATTTCAGACTTGGGCCCAGCTCAGATCAACGTGGACTTCGTAGATTAGTCTAGGGCACGCCTATAGAGGTATAATTCTTTGTATTATATTTTCGTGATGCATGTTTATTATGGTTGTTTTACTATAAATTATAACATTACGCCATGTGTATTGTTGATTATCACGTTTTGCGTAAGTTACGAGAGCAGCGAATAACGCTTTGAGATGCATGCAACGCGGGTACGGAAACAAAATAGCTTGTATGAACTTGTTTATGGTGAATAATAGCATTCTAAGCTTAATAATATGGAACAATGTGAGTTAGGTTGAACGGAATCTAGTATAAGCAAAAATGGACCCGACGCGCCTCGTAATGTGTGATAGCATCGAGTACATTGTAGGCAGGACTTAGTCTAATATTGTTGTGCAAATTTGGCTAATAAACTATAAACTAAATCGATGAGACCAAGTAATGTGCCTATGATTTCTAATTAGGCTAACTAATGTGAGATTTGCCTAAGTAACACTACAAAAAAACAGCAAATCAGAAACGGAATTTTCCGTTTCTGATTTGCGAAAATTCCGTCTCTGATTGGAATCAGAAACGGAACAGAGACGGAAGGCGTTCCGTCTCTGAAAACGTCGTCGCTGATACAATCAGAAATGGAAAACGGATTCCGTTTCTGATTAGAGACTTAATAGAGATTTAAAAATATCCGTTTCGATTAGAGACGGATTTAGAGACGAAATTAGAAACGAACGAGACGAACAAAAAATGGAATTTATTTCGAAATGGTTCATTTGTAATTGCATTCCGTTTTTGATTCCGTTGTCGATTAGCAACGGAATCGAGACGAATTAATAAATTTATGAATTCGTCTCTCGATTCCGTTTCTAATCAAAGAATGGAATCGAGATCGAATCGAGACGGAATGCAAATAGTCCGTCTCGATTCCGTCTCTAATTAGAAACGGAATCGAGACGGATTATTCCGTTTCGATTCTCGTCTCCGATTCCGTTGCTAATTAGCGACGAAATCGAGACGAATTCTTATTTCCGTCTCTCGATCCGTTTGTGATTGATAGAAATATTTCGAAAATTAGAGACGGAATAGCAACGAAAATTTGAATTCCGTTGCTAATCCGTCTCTAATTTTCTCGTTTTGTTTAAATATGGCAAATACATAATCCAATTGATTCTCCAACCTAAAAATCAAAATACAACCCGATATGACATACTCCATCGCCGCACCCTCCAACAACTCCTCAAAAGTGCTAACATCCCCCAAAGAAGCCAAATTGCGCATCCATACATCGACAATATATATCAACAAAAATTCAAAAGAGAAAGAAAAAATGCGAAACTCAAAACTAGCCAAAAAAATTATATATCCACGGAAAGTTGTCATGTATTACAAAAGCTCCAAAATTTGGAAGTATACACAAAAACCACCAATCCTATCGTTCAACAAGCAAAAAAAAAAAAAAAGAACACTCACAAAAGGTCCAAAATTTGGAAGTATACACAAATAGGACTTCATCTAATAACTAAAACGCAGCTTTGAAGCATTTCGAATCTCCATCTCGAGGGCAACAACCAAAGGTGAGTATGCACTGAAAGAAGTAGGCAAAGGAGAGATTATTGTACTAAGGATGTACATTGGAAGCGAATGAGAAAAATGGTGGATTTGAAGAAACATAGAAATTACTAATAATCATACATAACAAGTCGGCTCCGAACCTTATTTATAATTTCTTTACGATTGAGTTTGCTTTGGTCTTTTGTCAATTATGCACATATGTAGGTAGAGAGGAGTACTAGAGGTAATAAGGAACATGAAAGAGGATAATGGTGAAGTGCAAGAATGCTAAAAGGAAAAAACTAAACTCAAATTTGATCCCCTAACTCCCATCAATGCGTAGGAAAATAGCAACATTGACCCCCAAACTCCCATCAATGCAACATTCACAGCTTCAAATTTGATCCTAAACTCGAATTTCATCCCATCTAAAAATGCCGTGTGTGCTCGAAAACAAACCACCATGTGTTCCTACTTTAAAAAAAAAAAATCCAAATTTCGACATTCAAGAAATGCAAAGAAGAAAAGAAATAAACCATACAATGAGGAATAAGAAAGCTTCCAAAATACATGAACATCAAGCAAATGCAGTCAAGGACTCGAAGTTTTGTTGTTGTTGTGAGTTTGGGGTCAATGTTGCTATTTTCCTACGCATCGGAGATGGCGAACAATGTATCTATAAGATGCACCTATCATGTAAGTTGAGTTGGATTATTTATCAAGCTTTGAAAGGCTTGCATTTCAACATGCATATGATAAGTAATGGTGAAGTGCAAGAATGCTAAAAGGGAAAAACTAAAAGTTAAGCACAAACCTATCATGTAAGTATGATTCTAGAACTCATCCTCTCACCCCATCTAAAACTGTTGTGTGCTCCAAAGGTGACAAGCCATGTGTTCCTACTCAAAAAAAAAAAAAAACCAGCTGGGATTCAAGAAAAGCAGTGAAGAAAAGAAAAAAACCATACAATGTTGAATAAGAATGCTTCCAAAAAAAACATGAACATCAAGCAAATGCGCAAGGACTCGAAGTTTGGTGTCAATGTTGCTATTTTCCTACGCATAGGAGATGGCGAACAATGTTTCTATATGATGGACCTATCATGTAAGTTGAGTTGGATTATTTATGAAGCTTTGAAAGGCTTGCATTTCAACATGCATATGATAAGTAATGGTGAAGTGCAAGAATGCTTAAAGGGAAAAACTAAAAGTTAAGCACAAACCTATCATGTAAGTATGATCCTAAACTCATCCTCTCATCCCATCTAAAACTGTTGTGTGCTCCAAAGGTGACCAGCCATGTGTTCCTACTCAAAAAAAAAAAAAAAAAACCAGCTGGGATTCAAGAAAAGCAGTGAAGAAAAGAAAAAAACCATACAATGTTGAATAAGAAAGCTTCCAAAAAAAAACATGAACATCAAGCAAATGCAGTGGACTGAAGTTTGGTGTCAATGTTGCTATTTTCCTACGCATAGGAGATAGCGAACAATGTATCTATAAGATGGACCTATCATGTAAGTTGAGTTGGATTATTTATCAAGGTTTGAAATGCTTGCATTTCAACGTGTATATGATAATGGTGAAGTGCAAGAATGCTAAGAATTTAAAAACTGAAAGTTAAGCACAAACCTATCATGTAAGTATGATCTTAAACTCATCCTCTCATCCCTTCTAAAACTGCTATGTGCTCCAAAGGTGACCAGCCATGTGTTCCTACTCAATCTATAAATGCAGAGAAGAAAAGAAAAAAAGAGAACAATGTATCTATAAGAAGTCATCATCTCATCCACCAACCTCTCTATTTTCCCACCTCTCTATTTTCCCATCAATCTTGATAGGAAGTCATCATCTCATCCACCAACACTGCCGCGTGCTCCAAAACAAATCACCATGTGTTCCTACTCCCAAAAAAAAAAAAAAAAAACCAGCCGATGTCCTCTCTTGCAAAGAAGAAAAAGAAAAAAACTCACAAATAGAATAAGAAAGCTTAAAAAGAAAAGCTCACCAAATTTAAAAGCAAACCGAGATAGGAATGAAGTTATGTTGTTGTTGTGACTTTGTGGTGTTACTCGTAGAACCGCTGTTTGTGATACTTCTTGTGATACTTGGAACTCGCTGTAGAACCGCTCTTTGCGCTTTGCTCTTCTTGGTTAAAGGAAGAGGAAGCTGCGCGTACACGATCCTCTTCGCCATTAAGTTCGATTGAAGATGTTGATTGTCTATAATTTAAACACAAAAGAAAACCAGATTAGATTTCCTTCTCTTCATGGATGACAAGTTTGATTAATTAGCTTACTAAATCACTTTACCTACCATTGCAAAAGATTAACATGTCAACAAGCATTTGATATATAGAGTTCTTAAGTAGACAAACTACTAAAAAGAATCACAAGAGATTTCAAGTTAGACTAAACATTTTGGACAAAACCTCACAATCATTCAAATTTCATTAAAGCACATCCGAAAGAAACATTTCATCACCAAAGAGCACCAAAAGCTCACCGATCACTTCCACCATCCAACCATTTCACCAAAGAACACCAAAAGCAAATAAGAGTGTTAAAATTAGTGCTTTAGCCATGTGTTCCTACTCAAAAAAAAAAAAAAAAAAACCAGCTTGGTTTGCTGGTAATGTCACTTAAAATTAGTGTTTTAGCCATTCTATATATATATGAAATGACAAGAGAAGAATCACTCACTATCTCGTAGAACCGTCGTGATACTTGGAAAGACATGTAACAACTTGAACTGGTTTGTTTGACACATCTGAGGCCAACTGTCCTATTTCTTCTCTGAACCGACTATATGTATAGCCTATAATGACAACAGTAGCCACCAAATTCGAAACCGCAAACAAGAGCTTAATTTCATAAACCAAATTCATGTTAAATTTACGCACCCTATCGAGGAAAGTAAAAAAGAAACTGCCTTAGACAAGAGATTACACATATCTTTTCTCTCTCCATTGAGCATAAATTAAGATTTTGTGTAAATGGGAACCGACTCTTGTCATGAGCTTCGTTAGGATCAAATATAGAAACGAACATGAAGTGGAATATATGGCAAAAAAATTATTGAGCATACTAACCTCGAAGGGATCATGTTGCAGAATTCCTTTGGATAGGTATATAGGAAGAAACTTTCCAACATCATCTCTACTTGTATCCGAATGTCATTTGTGTGAGGTCGTTGGTCCCAAATGAGAAGAACTCCACTTGTTCCGCAATCTAAAAAAAAGGAAGGGAATCAATTTTACATGGTAATAAAATAATAATGCAAATTGATGACCTTTAATAATTAATAGAAACTTGAGCTTAACATCTTCTTGATGACTTATGAGAACATATTTCCCTACATACCTCGTCCGCAACAAGTGCTGCTCTAGGGATCTAAATCATGGTGCCAATTTTGTATCCTATGGAGGTGCCCATCTCAGAAAAGAGTTTTTTTGAGACATCACGTATCAAACTCACTTGATGTTCCAGTTCTGTTAGAGAAAAGATTCATTCCATAAGTACTAATCCAAGAAGAAACCGATGTGCTTCTTCTTAAGTGATAAAATTCATTTATAGGAAACGATGCAAATTGTTAACAAATATATATCTATATATGCAAGTATATATGCGCATAGAATAGATAAATTAAGATGAAGGAATAAAGCTCTTGCCTGAGGTGTTCCAACAAGAGGAACCATTATTTCAGGTAAGTAAATCTCCTCAATCTGTTCAACCCCAAGGTTCTTCAATCTCTCAAGTACCTTATAACCAGGAAAAATTAATACAAAACAAAGATCGATCGTGAAGACAATCAAGTGATAGGTGCATTGCCTGCAAAGAACAACATAGGAAACAATATGAACTACCGAATCAGTAACCTTTTGTCCTACTTAAAAGCCCATGTAGGGAAATTAAACCGTAAAACCGTAAAACAACTAGATCTTTACTTGCTCTCTTGTCCATGTCTTGCAAATGTTGCCCATGTATAGAGTATCTGTTCCATCCTTCAAATCAGCAAGGACCTTCCTTGCTTGCTCAGGAGTAGCATACCGGATAAATGCAAATCCCTTGCTTTTCTGAGAGAGGAAAAAGGGGCAGGGGAAGAAAATATAGATATGTACATGATAATAGGAGTAAAGAACCAAGACATAAGAGCAATCTTCTCTTTAATAATTTTCACACCTAGTCGGTAGTGAATCTATTGACACCTTTTAACATGTTAGGTCATTTATAGTCTATTCAAGAAACCCCATGCAAGCACATTAACATCCACCTTTATCTAGCAGTCGCTTCACCTGCAAATTTTAAAAACAAAGCACAAAAGGAGAAAAGTTGCATTGGTTAAGGAAAAATATCAAAACCAAGATCAAGTTATACCAAGGTCAGTATGAAGATGGACATATAAATTGAATGAAAAAACTCGGTATTAGCATTCCATTAACAAAGTGACGAGAAGCGAGATAAGACATCGAATAATAGAGGTGCATGATCTCCTTTCATATAAAAATTTCAAATTGTTATATCCTAACAAATAGATTTTCCATTTTGCCTATTCTATGACCGAATTCGAGATCCACATAAATTACTTCAAAAACAGGTGTAACTCAAAAAAAAAACAAGTACTCAATGCTCGTAATCTGTTATATATTGCCCTGTGACTAAAACATTGCACTTTCACTTCCAAAATACCCTTCATTTAGTTTATTGTAAATACTGACATGAATAGCAAAGATTTATGGTGTCCTACCTACAAATTTATTTTTTAATAAGTAATTGGAAGGCAACGAGGAGTAGTGATAATTGTGCCATGTTCAGTTGTCTATCATCGTTTATTGATTAAATGACATACCAAAGCAGCCTACTTGAATTATAATGTGCACTTATTTGAGCAATGAACATTTAGTAAGGTTATTACACACCAACCAAGCGGGTGGCCCAATGGTTTGGTATGTGGCATTGTTGGAAGAGGGTGAAAGTTTGAGTCCCATAGAGGCAAGAAAAGTTAGTTTCTTTCTTTTAAAATAAAAAGTAAGGTAATAGGTTGGTCCAAATTCTAGGCACTCCAATATCTTGGAGTGTATCTATGTGCTCCTAGTTTTTGATAGAATGGAACCTAGTGGTTGTTAACTAGAGATTGCAAGTTTAATCGATAGTAGGTTGGCCCAAATTAGTACGGGTGGTTGGCACAAGATACCAAATCAACAGACGTCCTATAAGAAAAAAATTTAAGTTTCAATTACTTCTATTGTGCTTGTCTATTCTATTTTATTAGTTCTTCTTAGCATTCAAGAAATGTATCAAACTTTACTCATCTTCTCTCAATGATGTGAGAGACAGAGAATGCTATATTTATAGATGATAACAATCATGATGTACCTCATTAATACCGTCTCATTGAACTTAGAGTCTAGAACATTCACTCCAACTGATCCTAACTAACTCTCATTTACACAAGACAAAGATACTCACAAAGACACTACATTGTACACTAACATTACACTATCTCCCGTCAATGACTCATGCTTACAGCTTCTTAAGACTTCCACACATGAACCGAAACAAAATCAAAGTTGAAAGTTGAACACCGTTGTTGCCTCAAGAAAAAAAAAGAATGGCAAGGCATCATTCTGATCCTAGGCAAATTACCTAGGCGATGCCTATGCAACAAGAACAACATTTATAAGAGTCTTTAAACAATCAATATTATTCATTATAAGGTGCTATAAGACGAATCACATAATTACAACTTCAAAGATGGGTGGGCCGCATGGATCAAACTCGACAACAACGAAATAGCTTGATTCATTGTGCTTGATAGTGTTCTTTCAAAATCCTTAAAAATCTTTTTCTAGTCAATGCATCCAAGCTATCTTAGGACTAATCGTATACCACCTAATTTCTTCAAATAATGCAACTAGTTTAAACTTTTCTTCTGGAGGTTTGACCATGAAAAGACACTGCCTTCTCTAAGTAATGCACTTGGAACTCTAAGAAACCATGTATTGATTAGATAAAGAGAACAATCAGTGCCATCAATCATCACCTTCTTTTGGTCATGTCTCTTCACCCACATGATTATCTATATCCGCCATCTTTTCCCTCAAATCATCTACTAGATATCGACTATAATAAACTAATGTTTGAAACAAACTAAACCACCAAAAATATGTAAATCAAGTAACTTAAAAAGTCTACACGACAAACTATTGAAAGGAAGTGATTCAAATCGCTAAAATAGAATAGCCAAAAGAAGATTCACCTCGATAAGCACCTAAGCCACGCCGCCAAAGCCTCCATAACCCCCACCAAGCTCACGCCTCCACTATACCCACCAAGCCTACCTCCGAGACCCGAGTCCTATAAGGACCAAAATCACCACCACCAAAAAAAGAATGAGTTTAACATGCAAATGAAACAAATCGTCTACAACATGCTCATCGTCAAAAGCAATGAACCCAAACCCTCGAGAACGATAGGAAAAACTAAAACCCGCCTATCCGAAAATTGCAAAAAAATAAATAAGGAACTTCATCATCAATACCCTCCACTACATCAAAGCTTCAACAAACCACCATCCACCGCAGTACATTCATTGTCCATTTATCCTCTCGTATATCTTAGTTGGCTTGGACGCCCAAATTCATGCATAAGTTATCATGGATTTTATTTTTAATACATTATCCTCCCAAAATAAATTTTTTAACCTCGTTTAAGTAAAATATACTATAAGTACCGAATGTTTGTAGAATTAATCCATGGGAGAAGAAAACATCTTGGGTCAGTGTGCAAATCTTATGCGTTGCGAGTTCTCTCGAGTGCTATGATGAAGAAAGTGGTAGAATCGACAGGGAGCAACATCTTCATGCCATAGCAAATGAATTTGGGAAATCGATAAAGGGTCAAAGCCGGTCATCTCAGTGTTGAGAACATGTAGGCTATTCTTCTTCTACGGACATGCCATAATAGAAGAAGAAGAGCCTACATGTGCAAGTAATACGATGACCGAAAAACGAGCCTTTATCGACTTCCCAAATTCATTTGCTATTGCATGAAGATGTCGCTCCCTGTCGATTCTACTACTTTCTTCATCATAGCACTCGAGAGAACCCGCAACGCATAAGATTTGCACACAACAAACAAAGATGTTTTCTTCTCCCATGGATTATGCAAACATTCTAAGACTTATAATATATTTTACTTAAAAACAAAAAAAAATTTGGGGGAGCAAAAGGGAAAAATATTAAAATCCACGATAAAATATGGAACATCGACCTAAAAATGCACAAAAAGAAGTGTGAATCATAAAGTAATTCGAAGAATTTCTAAAGTTGTCTACACTATAAAACGTTTAATCTAAGAATTTACACAAACAACAAGTGAAGTACCTATGTATCACCAACCCGCTCATCTCTCGAGAGCCACGCTTACGTCTCACGCCCAACATTGTCCCCTTGTTGGGGTGGATCGACCGGATCAATTTGCGGCGGCCGTTGTCGGTCATGAGGTGGCGGTGGTGGTGGCGGTGGGTGGTTGTTGTTGCCGAGCTAGGCCTATTTCGTCCATGTCCATCCCAAGACGCCGATGCATGAACTCCATAACCTTTCGTAGTTGCTCCGCAACGACATCGAACTCGCCCGCGGCACCACATCCGGCGTCCTGCGCGACGTGCTAGCACCAGGAGCTCCGTATCTCCTCTTCTTTCTCCCTACGGACCCGAGTCCGTAGACACGTCCTTTGGAAGACTCACCCGCCACATTGAGGTACACCGCCTCATCATCCACCGATTGCTCCGGTGTAGCCTGGGTCACCTCCTGACGTCTGCTCTGGACCCTATCCTGCATATATGCACAACAAACAAAATACATGATATGGGGTAAGTGAAAAACTTAATAATATTTTACTTATCATTTCTATACTTACATAGAACCGCTCTGATCTAGTATCGATGAATGTCATCCTGTCGTGATTAACGGTGTGGAGATGCAAATACAAGTCATTCACAAATGGTGGCGTCTCGATGAAACACTGCGTGCAGACCAAGCATAGTGAACAAGTGTATAAATGTACAAAATATCCTAGATGTTACAAAAAACTTACCAATCTTTCTTGGGTAGTCACAAATGACACGGAACCACCACCGTGCTTCGAGGGTCCAGCCTCCCAGGGCCTTCGACCTCGGTGTTCCTATTCTCCGTCGCTTGCCTGACCTAGCCTCGAAGTCCTCGCTCTCCCGATCGCAAGTATCTCCTCCATGCCTCATCTCGTAACATAAACCGTCGCACCCGATTCTTCTTCAACTTGTGCATCAACGCGGTGTACCTTGTGCCTACAAGCCTGTCGTACGCCGCTCGCACGAGATCCTCGGGAAGCGCATCATCCCATCTAAAAAATATCTACAAATTGGCGATTGCTATTGTTAGCACTTATTTGAGAAAATAGTATAAATCATAAGGCATATGGTAGTCTTGTTTACCTTCCATTGGCGCCGTATTGGTCTTTATGATGAGGCGGCATCGACTTCCAACAATACCCTTCAGAATCATCCATCGTTTAAAAACTTTTGTCATCCTCCGTGCACAAAAGTGCGAAGGATGCAACTCCCCGTGTTTCATGAACATGGATATCACCTTAACTACTTCTTCAATATTTGACATCCATATTGAAAATGACATATAAAAGTCAAACACAAACTTACGTATCATTGGCAATCGCGTGATAGGGATCCCCGCACGCGAGGGGGCTCCATCCCCGTCCTCTCGAGGTGGCCGCGAGGGCTGTCACCTCCAACCCCGCTTCTTACGTCTTCTTGTCGGGATGCCGCCGGTGATGCCGTGGCCGGGGTGCAGCCTCGTGGGTAAAGGAGTCATTGATGTCGGAGAAGGTGTGGGAACCGTATATTAGGCATAATCCTTGATGACGACGATGATGGTACGACGACCCCGACGGTATGGAAGGGGAAGGTGACGCCGCGGCCGTATCGTGCTCGAGAGACCGAGAAGTCGAATCGATAATGCGTGTATCGAACCACGACCTCGACCGCCACGACCTCTATGGACCCCTCCCGTGGCCCGACCACGAGGGCCGCTGGTATTTCGCCGCCGATGTCGGTGCCGCACCTATTCCGCCCGGACGATGACCTCCTAATGGCAAACCTCGACATCCCCTACGACCACGTCCGCCATGATACCTAACAATATTCACGAGTAAAACATCGAAAAGAAGGGCATACAAAAAGTAGAAATTCAGGTCTAAATTATTGGACTTAATAACACAGATCCATGCAAATAAAAGTAACTACATTATTGGTCGTTGACATATCATATACATACTTTATTCGCTATCATCCGTTTCAAATTCACTCTCATGAGTAGAAGGTGAGGATTCTTCTTCTGATTCATCTCCACTATAAACTTCATCGCTTGGACCCGCTTCAACAATGAATCGAGTCCCAGTCGGAACATCCAGATTGTTGATATCGGCGTCGCATCATCGACTACACACGTGGTGGGCATCCCATCTTGGAAAGCAATCTCTGCCGATCCCTGGTCATTATCGTCTTTGCTAGTTTCCTCGTCAACGAATTTTGGCTGACAGCAACAAACTGCTAGCCATTCTTGTCGATCGTTTCGCATAAAAGGGTACGAAAGGTAGTAGACTTGAGTGGCTTGCATTGCTGGTACAAATGGCTCGTAGTAGTTATATCGTCGACTTCGATGAACCTCTACCAATTGAAGTGTTGGGTGAGTCCTCACACCATGATTCGGTGTAGGGTCATACCATTCGCACTTAAACAAGACCACACGTTTGAGGCCGTATACTCAATCTCCACAACCTCTTGCAGACTCCATAAGAGTTATGGGAAACATCAAAGAGTTTGAACCCTTCACCAAAACACCGCCGCTCCGCGTCGATCTATTAACGTCATATGTTGCGGAGTGGAACTTATACCCATTAACAAGGTAACCAGGGTAGACAGTACATGATCGACTAGGACCAACAGAAAGATCAACGAGCGTCTCGTCAACTATAGAATTCCGAGCCTATTCGTCAAAATTAGAGATGCAATATGACACATTAGTTATGGGAGAAACATTTGAATCTATAACATACAAAAGTAATGACCTTACATATGTTTGAAACCAAGTGGGGAAGTTGTGCTCTAGACTACTATCAACTTGCGACTCCCCCATTGCTTGAGTGATTTCATCGACGAATATCCTAGAAGAAACGAATGTGTAAGTCGGATGTCTTACTAAAATATGAACAATGAATGTACTGCATTATTGAAATAAAGTGATGGACATACTGAACGTAAGGAGCGATCTCTGGACAATTGAGCAGTATGTACGAATGAGCGGCATTATACTCCCTGCTCATTAAGTACCGCTCCTTCGACTTGCCCATGGGTCGACCAGATAAGTGAAAATTGAGAAATTGCCAACGAAGTTCGGTGTGGGCCCGAGACCGCCATCGTCGCTACGTGGCACTTTGTCATGCAACGTAAAGACGTGATCTTCGAAGTAGTAAGAACAAAAGGATGTGACCTCTTCGACCAAATAAGCATTACACATGGAGCCCTCAACCTTCGCTTTGTTTCGCACATTGTTCTTCAAATGTTTAAGGTACCTATATGAATGTTATAGGAAATGTTGATATAAAACCTATTGAATGGGAAAATAATATCAAGGGCTCAAGATAGTACCTCTCAAATGGATACATCCATCGAAATTGAACGGACCGCCGACGACGGCCTCGTAGGCCAAGTGGATTGGTAGGTGTTCCATAGAGTCAAATAAGCTTGGAGGGAAATTTTTTCCAACTTGCAAATGATTTTTGGTATTTCGACTCTAAGACCTCCATATCTTGGATACCGACACATTTCGAGCAGGGACCGGAAAAATAGGCTTAATTCGCTAATTGCAACCCAAACCGGGTTTGGGAGAAGTTCTCTCGAATGCAATTGGTATCAACCGTTGCATGAATATATGACAATCATGGCTCTTCATGCCGAACATTCGCAGCTTTCTTTGGATCTACACATCGACCAAGATTCGATGCGTAACCATCAGAAAACGCAACTTTTCAACCCACTCGCACAATTTTTGTCTTCTTGATGTATCAAGAGCATAGCACCCAAGGACGTAAGTATTTGTCGCCGAATCAATGTGTAGAGAAGGTCGGTGACAATATTCACGAATATCTTGCCTCGATTTTGCATTGTCCTTACTCTTGCCCTACACACATAATAGTGTTGAATATGTTGTCAAAAACATTTTTTTCGATGTGCATGACATCTAAGTTGTGGCGGATCAAGTTTGTCTTCCAATACGGCAAGTCCCGAATATGCTTTTCTTCCTCCATCCCGAATTCTTAGCTATCCGCCCATTCACGTATTCAGCGCCGATTTCTATCACCTTCATCAAGCCAAACGATTCAATTTCTCCAAAATTTCTTCACCAGATCGCAAAGCGAGCGGATCATCATTTATGACCATTTTGCCTCTAATGAAATTTTTTTGTCTTTCCTTAATGGTGATGACTTCTCCAAGAAACGACGATGACAAATCGAACCACGATGTCTTACCACCATTTCGCAATTGAAATGCATTTGTATCCTCCATACAATATGGACAAGCGTACTTACCGTGTGTGCTCCAACCGGACAACATGCTATATGCGGGAAATCACTAACAAATCCATAAAATGGCAACTCGCATGACAAAATTTGTCTTGGTGGAAACATCGTATGTAACCACCCCATTGTTCCATAAATCTTGCAACTCTTTCACAAGCGGTCAAGGAACACGTCGATTTTCTCGCTTTGGGCTGGTCGGTCCAGAACGATAACCGTTAAGAACATAAACTCGATTTCATGCACATCGACGGTGGAAGGTTGTAAGGAGTCAAAATCACGGCCACGAAGAGTACGATTTCCCGGAAATCCCAAATACTTGAAAACCATCAAGTGCACAATCCTAAACGAACATTCCGAACCTCGGCGGCAAAGTCTTTATTGACGTCATTAAAATGTCTCCAAGCAATCGAATCGTAAAACGAGTGTTGCATAACATCTTCAGCGATGAATGATCTCCATGCCATCGCATATGTTTTGCGGTTGACTCAGACGCATACAATCGTTGCAACCGAGGGCCCAAAGGGAAGTAGTACATTCTTTTGCAAGGGAGGTTTTTTGTGTTCCGACCACGACCTCGTCGATGTGCAACGTATCGTGATTTCCCACAAAATTTACATGACTCAACTCAAAGTCCACTCCCCAATAAATCATACATTGGTCCTCACAACAATCTATTTTCTCAACAGGTAGACCTAGACCTCGCATTAGTCTTTTAGTGGCATAAAAATTCTTAACCATTGAGTTGTCATTTGGCAAACAATCCTTCATGAGTTTAATGATTTCATTATACCCTCGTTCAGATATATGATGTTCAGACTTGATCGCAAGTAATCTTGCCATTGCGGACAACGTTGTCATGGTTTCGCAACCAGGCCACAATTGTTCCCTACTTGCATCAATCATGTCATATAGTTGGCGTGCTTGGGGTTTGGTGATTCTTCCACGACATTCCAATTGAAACTTGGACCCGCCACGTTGTGTAGCATCTCATGCGGTAAGGTGTCGGATCGTATCCTCCCACATCAAGCATCATCAATATGGCAATCCATTTCGTGAAAATTTTGCGGCCCTTCATCTCCGTTCTCACCATGTTCGTACTAACCGTGATATCCCCTGGACAAATCCATACCTACATATGTGATGCTCAACCGTTTCGACGTCCAGTGCACGGTACAAGTCGACATTTCTTAAAATTGCACGGACATCTAATCTTCCTTTCACTTTGGTATGTAGGACAATGTTGTTTTGCAAATGATATGAATTCTTTAACCTTCGCCGCGAATTCAATTCGAACGTAACCGTTGTCGAGCCGGTTGTACATCCATCTCTTTGTAGACGACATTCCTAGTCGAACGTAACCCTTGTCGAGCCGGTTGTCTATTCAAGTAATGAAATAATAATGATTAAGATGATAAGAAATCTCACTAATTGGAGAATATTGTAAATCGGAATAGCGATCTACACCATCTAGAAGAAATTGATAGCTAAGTGAAAGAACGAGGTTCGCACATTAAACTCATGAATAGAGAATAAATTGACAAAGTTAGGAAGTCATTAATGAGTCATCACAATCTAAAGAGAAGGAATTGATTGAGTTATGTTGTTTATGTAAGAAGCTTGGGCATTATCAAAAGGATTGTTGTAAATGAAAGACATGATTCAAAAAGAAAGATAAGCCTACTACTTTTGTATGTTCGAATTAAATATTACTGAAGTTTCTTTAAACACTTGGTGGATTGACTCGGGTGCTACTATCCATATTTCTAAGATGTCAGTAAGGATTTCTTATGATCCAAACCATAAAGGAAAACAAGAATCTATCGTCCTAATCATAGTACAAAAATTGTAGAAACTAGAAATACAGATTTTATTGAGAATGGTGAAGTCAATGAGAGTATTACGCCATAAAATGTAAATATTTGAGAAGTAAGGGATCACATCCTTATGCCCATTACTTATAAGAACAATGGCAATTCCTCCGATATAATTCACACCAATAAGACAGCTTGTAGGCAAACTAAAAGAAATAGCATTAAGAAGGTGTGAAAGATCGAAAAAATCAGCTATTCTAAATGATTTTGAGGTATATATGCAAGAAAATGATTATGATATAATAATTACTAATGATCCAATATCTTACTAAAAATCCTAAATCACGTTGATTCTGACAAATGGATCGATGCTATGAAAGATGGGTTGAACTTGATGGCTCAAAATGAAGTTACGGATCTCGTTGAATTGCGGAATAAACGTGACTCTAGTGGTAATATTGAGAGATATAAAGCTAGACTTATGGCCAAATATTTTACTCGTAAATATGGTATTGATTATACGTAAACTTTATCTTCGCTTTCTAAGAAATACTTTTTCAGAATAATTATGGCATTAGTAGCTCATATTGACTTAGAGTTGTAGCAAATTGATGTACGATGACTTTCCTAAATGAGAGTTTCGATAAAAAGTTTACATCGGTTTGCTCAAGAATTTAAGATTGTTGGTACTTGAACATATTGTATGTAAACTTAAGAAATCAATATATGGACTTAAGCAAACTTCTCGACAAAGGTGGTATCTTAAGTTTAATGATACAATAACATGTTTTGTTTCTAAGGAAAACATCATTGATCAATGTATATATCTTAATGTTAGTGGGAGTAAGTTCATATTTTTGATATTATATGTTGATGATATTATGCTTGCCATAAATGATTTTGGTCATTTATTTGACACTAAGCATTTTCTCTCAAAACATATTTTTGAGTAACTGTGGTATCCAAACACTTTGTCTTACTCGTCCCACATGCCTTAGGATTGCAAAAAGAGACCACCAAAGAGCCCGACATTTAGTTGTGTGGGGAATCGAAGTTGAGGCCGTGCGCCTAACCTATATCGATATCAGAGGCATACAAATACCACATAGTATCAACGCGTCTACTACTTGTTCACTCATACCTCCTTAAGGTTATAGGTTTATTCCATTATCTAGAAATGTAATGTGAAATAGCAACATTCACTAAAAGAGTAATCCTAGTGTTTCTAACCCTAACTAGTAGTAGAAATTAAGTAATTATAGGTACTATTCAATCGTAACCAACAACACCTAACTAATCAATCATCCATAGCAAGCGCATGAATATGAAATTACTAACAACTATAACATCAAACGACAAAGTAATTACCTCAAGACATGATTCTAATGTATTATAATGTTGATCATGACATGCTTTACCGATAAAATAAACATGGAATAACAACCAAATACGGATGACATGCTTTACCGATAAAATAAACATGGAATAACAACCAAATACGGAATCAATATAAATCTTGAATTGCTCAATTAAAAGGTTGAAATGAAATAGTACATATTAATAAACCTAAAAATAGAACAAGCATAACCACAAAAACTATGCATGTAAGAGAAGAGCGAACAAAAACTTCTAAACCAAACAAAAGACACAACATTAACTTAATAGATCAAGTGAAGAACACCAACTAATGCACATGAAAGCCAATCCGGGGAAAATGTGAGCAGATACAATGTGAAGAGAATTCGGTGTTAAAAATTTTTTTTGTGTTACCTTGACGAGCGAGAGCGAGCGGTAAGCACAGAGCGACCGAGAGAGCATAGAGCAATGAAAGAGACGGAGATTCAAGATCGAAATTCAAAAAGAATCGAACGATGTGCACTCATTCACCGCACAATCAACCAAGGAACAAATCAAATCACTCAAGAACAAGCTTAAAATAAAACCTCATAAAGTAATAACAATTAAAAGAACTGAACTCTTTAAATATGTCACCTGATCAAGAGTTTGTTCCTTCACAAGCTTCATAAACAATAAGGTAGTACTATAACACGGCCAATTGCCAAGACGAATTTACAAAAATAAAAAGGATTCCATGACCATAATAGCTAAGACCTTTCAAGAAAATAATTTTTTTTTAAATCCATTTGTTAGACTAGTATAGCCGAGCCGCTAAGAAAACCTAGTATACACAATGGTCACCACATTATGTTCATTTCCTATGTTTGAACATCAAGGCATATATATGATCGCTTGCCTAGCAGATATAGCTTCAGTTCAAGTGAAAATCTATAACATATTTCTTTCATGAGCATAATATTTGCAATGCTAACAAGTATTACGACTTTAATATTCCCGGATGCCGCAGATAAGGTACGTAGGAACACCTGGACACCCCGAATATTTATTGATAGATGGAAATTTATGAAGTCTCGCATGCTTAATTTAAATTGGAAAATCTTTCAAGATAAAAAAGCTTCTTGCCTTCAACTCCGATCTTTACTAGAAGATCGAACTATCAAATGAACCATAGCGGAAACTTAAATAATTCTCATGTCACCCTTGGTTTTCCATAAATTTTTTAAATTAGATAAACAAGGGGACTAGAATGCCAACTGACGTACGCAAAAGTTGAGCGAAAACATTGTAGCAGCTTCAAGATTTCCTCAAAACCGTCACAAGGTGAATGATCTCTATGAAAGTCAAGAGCTCTTGATCATGAGTGTTGCTCGCATTATAAAGAACAATAAAAAACAAATAGATTATATCGTAATGTAGTTAGACTCCAAAACTACAAATGCCTTGCTAACCTAATCGAGACCGAGAGAGAGCGAGAGATATCGGCGATGACGGAGACCGCGCGAGACGGAGAGAACAGAGAGACGGCGAGACCAGAGACAAAGACAGAGAGACCAGTAGCACGACCAGACGGAGAAATGGAGACCACCGCGACGAGACGGACAGACCGCAGACACAGCAGAGACCACCAGCACGACCAGACGGAGAGACGAGACGATCGAACGGGATGGACGTTTGGGGACGAGACGATCGAATGAATTTGGACGAGACGGAGAGACAGATTTAGGTTTTTGGGGTTTTTTCGTGAGAATGATTTAGGGATTTCGGCTGTTTTGTTGGGAGGGGGTGGGGTGCGGGAAAGAGGAGAGGGTGCCATGATCCAAGAAAATACAAATCTCGAGGAATGATGAACGGTCATAAGAAATGAAGAATTTGGCGGGAATGGTGGCGCCAAATTTCAGAGACGGAATTTAATTCCGTCTCTAATTCCGTCTCTAATTCCGTCTCTGATCCGTCTCAAATCCGTCTATGATTTTTCCCGTGTCAATTCCGTCGCTAACTGTTAAATTTAGAAACGGAACTTATTCCGTTTCTAATTCCGTTTCTGATTTAGAAACGAAACTTATTTCCGTTTCTAATTCCGTTTCTGATTTGCTGTTTTTTTGTAGTGTAAGGATATCGAGTTGAAACCCTTAGATGACTTAACAAATTGACACGTATTAGACACAAAAGACTTTGCTAGATTTAAGAGAAGCCCTTTTATGGACCTTGAGATACGTGTGTTCAATTTCGTGAAATGAACAACTATATAAGGAGGACTTTGCCTCATTTGTTCATTCTAGCATTCAAACTAAGCAAACAAAGAAAATTGATAAGTCAGTATTTATATATATTTAGTAGTTTATTTTACTATATTTAAATATGGAAAGTCTCTAAAATATATATTAATTATATTTATTGGTAATTTTCAGGTGAAACGGAGTGCGCGGTTGAATTCTTGACGAAAAAGTACTCAAAATACAGTATTTACATGTAGTGATCGCATGTCGGATAGTTGCCTCGAGTTTTGTGTTGCGCAGAAGGTACAATAGGAGACATCATATTTCAACCAATTAGAAGCTGCCACGTCAGCGCATATCTTCTCTCAACCAATCACACTCTGCCACGTCAGCAGTTCCCCATCACAGCATTTGCAACCAACATTACGTTCCAGCAGCTGCCACATGGCGCGTTCTCACCCTCTCCAAACATGTCACTCATTAGCTCTTCGCCAATCTTATGCCGCCACATCAGCATTTGCAGCCACGTCACAAACCAACAACATTTCATTCATTCAGTAGCTCTTCAATTTGCCTGGGGATGCGCATTAGCACCATATCCTGCATTTTCGGCGATTCTGCGCGAGTTTTCTCACCACCATCTTGTGCCACTTGGTGCGCTCCCACCACGCCAACCACGTCACAAGCAGCGGTCTCCTCTAATCAAACGACTCCATGTTAGTGCTCCAGCAGGAAATGAACTAATGTGGTTCAGATACGTGGCAGACACTAGTTTCTGAGCCCAAAACAGCTACATGATCGTCCTCGGCACACGAGTCACCTCCCTAACCCCAAAAATTGGTTTTTCTCACCTCCCGATACCAATTTTTAGTAGTTTTATGTATTAGGAACTTAGGTTTTTATTATTTTTATCACCGACTATTATTGTTTTATTATCGACTTTTTTCGACGATGATGTTCGGCTAATCAACTCCTTGCCTAGGTCGGAAGGGAAACAAGTTGGGATCATGAATTCATGGCATATTATGTGAGATCTTTTATTTTATTATTTAATTTGGTTTAAATTCTCCTATTTCATTGTTGTTACTTTTAATGATTATGGTTTAAACCTAGGGTATGTATACGATTGATGCATGCTTTTAGGTGGATAATCTACAGTTATTCAGACCATTAGTATCCGTGTAATTATGCTTTTGGACAAATAAAGTGACAAACACTCACCCGTTTTTCATCAAACCTTTCGGTTCATGAGTGTTTAACAATTGAATCTAGGTTAAATCTGAAGCGAATGTGATCCAGTTCTTTATGATTAGTGTTCACATAGACCCATATTACTGCGGTTAGTGTGTTAAACCCGATTGGCGGATGCCTAAGGTTATACATTAATTAGGGAAGTAGTTAGTGGCGGACGTCCTAGCTATCGAGATTAGGGGAACGAGGAATTTCTGGCGGATGTCGATTTTCTTTAGCTAATCTAAGATAATATAAATTAATGACTTTTTGGGAAAGATTGAAGACCATGATTGTCATTTAATCTTGATCTTGATTTGTGGAACTGTAGACCTAGATGTTACTTAGGTATTAATTAATTGTTTTCAAAATTAGTTTAGTTATTTTATTTATTTAGTTTAGTTAGAGTAGTTAGTTAAATTAATATTTATTTTAAAACACCCGATTTTCTTTTTTTGTTGTTTTTAACTTAAGAAAGACTACCAATCTCTGTGGGATTGACCCTTTGCCGCTATTTTACAAAATAGTTGGTTTAGGAAACTTTACCAAATTGACACGTTTGACGCGTGTTAAAAATTCAAAGCATAGAATAAAGGGTTGGAATTGCTCAATTCTATGGATTTAGATGAGATTTGTGAGACCTAAAACCCAAGAATTAGAGTACCTAATCTAGGTAAGATCCTACCCTAGTCATCTCTTCCATTTTTGCTTTAATGATGTCTTGAAATGCAACCAAGAAATTAGATGTTTATCGTAAAAAGAATTTCAAGGGTTTTAATTGAACTCTACTACTATTTTTGAACCTAAGTTTTAGTTTACAATACTAATTTCACGATGCATTAGACCCATTCCATGTTTTTGAGATTTTTGGTGGTAAAATGTATGTTGATGATGATGATGGTTTAATGGAGTATAGTTAAATTGTTGTGTTTATTGGTTGTTGATGTTTGATGATGTTGTTGATGAAAAATAAGAAAAAAAGAAAAGAAAAAAGAAGAAAATAAAATATATATAAAAAAGAAAACAAAGGGGGGAGGAAGCAGAGACTAATTTACAATTGCAAATTGGTCTTTGCCCCAAGGAGAGACCAGGGGGTCTCGCACGCACGCATAGGTCCAATTGGGCCAAATCGGGCCTAGCCAATTGGGCTCGGTTCAGGTGGGCCAAACCTCATTAATTAATTAATTAAGAATTAATTTAATTTAAGATAAAATACAAAATAAATACAAGAAATTATAAAAAAATATATAAAAATTAATAAAAATTGTAAAAAAATTCAAAACAATCATAGAAAATACGAGGAATTGGTTTTAAATGTATAAATTTGGGTTTTGGGCATTTAGCATCCTATGTAACCCTGAAAATGTGTCACAACTAAAAATCAAAATAAAATTCTAATTTTTTATTCTAATTTTTGTTCTCACATTATAAAATCAATTAATATGACCATAAATTATTTAAAATTGGCGTGTAGAATACTCAAGGCCTGGGGAAGCTTAGCGGACTGACGGGTTGGTGTTTTGGGGTACGAGCGAGCGACTATGACCAGATTTTTATTGCAGTTTAGTAAGTAATCCCTACTGGAAAACATGTAGCATTTATTTAGTATTTTATTTTATTATTCCGTTAAATTATGCGAATTTGGAATTATTGACTACTCCACACCTGCGTGTGTCTGTATATGGTCGACGGGAGGGTATGATTCCTCACAGCCTCCCTCGTGATTAGCGATCCGATTGTTGCTACGGTTCCGATCATGCCTTAAGCTACGCGAGAGAATTACTCCACGAGTCGATGATTCAAGAGATGTGTCGTGAGGAGTTAATTTCGACACAAATTCCTCTCATTTGAGGCAGTTGATCGAGAGTTGCAAACTTTCGACCAACAGAGTTCCTTATTAACCTTGCAGTCGTGGCAAGGAGTTACTTCGTCACTAGAGTCTCCTCCGTCCAGTGTTATTAGTCCTAGAGTTCAACAAGTATATACGATACTCGCGTTTGATTTTTATTACCCTTTTAACGACTTATCTTCATGATATTATCCCTTTTCAGTGCATTTCTCATTTACTAGCATGCTTTGTAGCTATTTTATTTACATTCTTATTAAATGCAACTTGCGTTTCTTCTGGGGATTTACTCACTGGACTCGACGTCAACTTTTGCATTGATAACCAAGTGTGGATCTTACAACGAGTCGAGGAAGGCTGTAACATCCCATATCCCGATTAGGGTGATACTTGTCTTGAAACCCTAATTAAGCCTCTGTAACCCAGTCAGACTAGACTAGAGCCAGTAATCACACCGTTTGTACTTGATAAACTCAACCTATATATTCATATTGAATAAATAATTCAAAGTATACGCAGTGAAAAAATTAAAACTTTTTCAATATATAAATAATACACTGTAATGCATAGTTTATCAAACCCCAAAAACTTGATTATAAACCTCTCAATCTTGTTTATATACATCAAAATATATCAAACAGTATATATGTACAAGAAGGCTCATTACATCATATAGAATATTAAAAGATACCTAAATCTTCTCCTTACCCTTAGCTAAAATGCTAGGTTGAGAACCTAAAATATTAAATTTAGGTGAGCACTTCAACTTGCTCAGTAAGTAAGGATTAACAAAGCCATCAACATTCTATATAATATTCAAGAACATTATGCAATAGCTAGACCAACATATTGGTCGATATGCTGTCTGGACAATCTATTAATGCCCAATGGTTCTATCTGAAACTCTTTAGTGAGTATGTAATCTACATAACCTATCGAATTGAGCATGAGTTATATATAGGCCGGGAAGGGAACTCATCTCCTATAAATCTATTCTCAAAACCAAGAGTTACTCTCGTTGGTCACATAACACACCATTTTTTATTTATTGAAAATCATTACGGTGTACATAGTCCCCCATTTTAGTCTATAAACTACATGAACTTCATATACTAAGATAACCACGCAACATTGATATATAGGTGAATCTGTAATTACCTCGGTCTAGGTTTCCATTCCAAATTCCTAACTTTCCGGGCACTCAAGCTTTCTTGGGAATCTAACCCCTATCATAGACCATTTTTAATCCATTTAGGTCTAGTACACTATAATTAGAACCCATAAGTAAGTCCCCAAGTCCTTAAGAAATCCTAAACTAAACTTAGCATTATCGCTATTTTATGGGGTGGGAGCGCGCTCTCTTAATGGTGGAGTGCCCTCTAACAGCTGTGTTCATTACAACTTATGAAGCGAGCATACTCTTCTGCTCTGTGGTGCGCGTTCCACCCTGTAGTATCTCGACAGTACACAGGGAAACAACCATTGTTCAATCCACAAATCCTCCAAACAATAGCAAACACTCCCAAAATTTATCAGGAAGGACCTCTAGTGAAGTAACAAACCATATCCAGTCATCAAACAACATAATTCATAGAGATCTCATCACTTGATATCAATTGAGCTTCAACAAACCCAAAAACTAAACTTACCAAAGTGATGATCCCTGGCTTTTGATTCGTTTAAGCTCCTCAATCTTGATTGATTAAGCTCCTTAAGTGAACTCCAGTAATATGAAATTAAACCTAAACCACCCTCTTACTATCTTTGTTTCAATCAAATGAATTGATAAGTATGAGGTCTTAGTTTAAATATATGTATTTTCTTCGAGATATGGATCGCGTTATCTCGAGGCAAATCAAGTGATTAATGAGTTAAAGTGACACTCCTTAAAGTAACATAAAATTAAACTCTATCAAATACTTACGCTTCTCTCGAGGCGATCCGATGACTATATAATTCAAACCAATCTTTTAATTTCTAATATAAATATTTATATCCAATATATATCTCATATATTTTCTCGCCAACAAATTCACCGGACATGCCTACGAGTACACTCAGGTGTGGACATTCATTCCACAACCCCCTCGTCGCACTTAGTCTATCAACAATTCATTTTTTATTATGTATTTTCCATTTATAAGCTTGTATATAACTTCTTTATTATACTACAACCTATAAAATTCCATAGACAATTCAAACAAACAAAATTCATCATGCAAACACCGCACACGCTAATCAAGGTACGTCGAACTTAACCATGAGCCTAACTCAGGTTAATTAGGATTTGGATTAGTACTAATTACCAACTTAAGGTAACAGGTCGTTACAAAGGCTATACTTGGTCACTTCATCAGATCATTGAGAGCCTCCACTAGCCCATCTTGTAGGTGTTTGCATATGTTATGTTATTGCTTTTGGGTATATTTTAGGAGATTTGATACACTTATACATGTATATTGACCCCACTGTACATTTTGTCGCCTTATATATACATGGTATCCAATTGATGGGTTTTTCCATCGCTTAGGGTTTTTAATGAAGTAAAATTTCTGATATTTATCATTTGCTTTATTTAAAAAGAAAGACTTTCACTATTATTGATAACTCACACATTTAGTTGAAAAGAACATGGAAAAACTAAATAATTTATCAAATAAGTTAAGTGAGATAAATGAATAGACTAACTAAATCAAATTAAGAACATATTTTCATAAAACACCAGATAATTGGAATAGTTAGACTAATTGAAAAGGTTAAGAACTTGTCGCGGGCTATCATGGAAAGGCGTGTAAATGACGTGACATAATTTGATGACTTGTCCGACGGCATGGCGGGGCCCAGATTGCGTTGGGATTTGGAGTCATCACAGTTGATATTTGAGCCTAAGTTCAGGCAAGCCTTGGAAAAGTTTAACGAAAGCAAATAAAACTTAACAAACAAACTTAGAATGTTGAAAACTCGATAATCTGACTTAGAACCATTGTTGGGAAGTGTGGTGAGGCAGGTAATCTAGGGTTTTATACGTGTATGTTTTGACTTGTAATATGTATATATATATGCATAGTCAACACAAAGTGGAGTACATCGGCTCTAGCATATTTGAGATGGATGGACAGCCGATTCCACTTACTACGGCTGATGAAGGCCAAAAAAGCTACCCTGCGGGAGTTGACTCAGATTAGAGTCTATATGACATCGTCTCACTTTATGGCACGCGACTCGAGGAGGTCTTGAGACTGCTTTGATTACAACTTGGGGCCACACAAGCAACTGCAACATTTGCCACCACCATTACTACTATTAAGATAACCATCCTCTCGGCTAGTCAGGATAAACCGCTCGCGGCAATGAAAGTTGAGATTCTCGCGGAGTTAGTTATGCTTGCAAATATACTGGCGATCACCCAAATGGCTACTCCTGCACTTATAACAGAGCACCTGATAGCTTTCGAGATGACCTTGATAGTTGAGGCTAAGCTAGTCAAATTTTTTTCTATATTTCAATTACGACACTTTAACGGAGGCGGAGACCCAGAGGTAGTTGGGAGATGGATTATCACACTTAATAGGCTTCATGAATTGTTGACGATTCATGATAGTGTAGGAGCCAGAGTCTCCAGCTACAAGTTGAAGGGAGACACCGCAGTATGGTGGACCACACACACAGCCGCCTATGAAGAGCCGACCACTTGGGCCGAGTTTCGCTAAGTATTCTACGATCAGTACATTCCAATTGAGGTCCAGCTATGATTGAAAATGAGTTCTCGACACAGAGGTAGGGCTTTCGCACCATGATTCAGTATGTGGAAAGGTTTAAGTACCTGCTAATGTTCGCCATAAATGTAGCTTGGACCGAGCAACTTCAGGTCCACTACTTTATTTGAGGGCTTCGGATAGAGATCAATAGTTCCATCATGTCGACAGGAGCCAGGACTTCATAGGAGGTCTATAAGCAGGCACTAGCTTATGAGACATACACCATGAGGAGTGACGCCGCCCTTTCTCTCGTTATTAGGAGGGTCAAAGCAGCCATGTTAGGTCAAATAGGAAGGGCAAGAGGAACCGCTAGTCGAAAGATCAGCAGGTACAAAAACGCATGCATGATGATAGGGACGTGATTAACGCCAATGCGGTAGTACCCACTCAACAACATTAGGTCATGGAAGCCTAGAAGCTACAGGAGCATGCTCAGGGTTTGGCCCAAAAGAGCGAAGACAGTGGTAGCAGTGGTAGGGACAGAGTCAGGGTCATCAATGGCAGGGTGGAAAAGGTCAAGGATAGAGGGCTAGAGGTCAGCAAGTTCAGTGATTTGGGAGTAAGCAACACATCATTTATTTTCAATGTAGACAAAGGGGGCACTACCAGAATCAGTGCACCAATAAGTTTGTGCCACTAGTTGGAGCTCCCCAGCATATGCTAGCGAGCAAGTTCATGTAGTGGCGAAGCCTGTCTGCTATGCTTCACGACATTTAGTTGAGGGTATGTTGATTATTTATGGTCATAGCATGCATTCATTGATTGATTTCGATTTTACATTATCGCTTATTTTGGGATAGATTGTAGGAAAGTTAGGGTAGACATCATTGATTTTTGGCATACACCTTATCCTTAGCATAACTATTAATGACAAGATTTACCCTAAGCAATCTGTAGACATTGTCCAGTTGATGTTAGTGGTCACCAGTTACCCATAGATCTTCTAGTACTTAAGCAGCTAAAGTTTTATATGCTCTTAGGCATAGATTGGTTGGTGCTTACCATGCTTTGTTAGATTGTTTTAGTAAGATCGTCACCTTCCAAATGCCAAGGATTCATGAATCTTCATTCACTAGAGTTGCGAGCGCACTTCAAATCACCAGGGGAAAATTAGCCACCACAAGGGAGACCATTTTTTTAAGGACTATAGAGCCAACTAAAAGGCTAGTAGTCAGACTTGAGGACTTCCCAGTCGTATGCAGATTTTTGGACATTTTTCCTAAGGATTTACCTGAATCACCTCCACATAGGCAGATAGAGTTTATGATACAGCTAGTGTTAGCCACCCAACCTATAGCGAGCCGACCGTACAGTATGTCGCGAGTAGAGTAGGACAAGTTAACGGCTTAGTTTGAGGACTTATCGGAGAAGGGTTTCATACATCTGAGTATGTCTCATTGGGGAGCACCAATCCTTTTTGTGAAGAAAAAGAATGGTAGTATGAGCATGTGCATTAATTACATAAGATCAATTAGGTGACAGTAAGAAATTGATACCCATTGTCCAGGATCAAAAATTTGTTCGACCAGCTAGCCAGAACATAGTTCTTCTCCAAGATTGGTCTTAGGTATGGTTATCACCAGTTGAGGATCAGGGAGGAGGATATACCTAAGACTATGTTCAGCACGTGTTATGGGGTTGTTTGAGTTTACCGTTATGTCATTCGGACTAACGAACACGCTAGCCGTGTTCATGGATTCGATGCATCGAGTCTTGAGGCCAATTTTGGATCAATTCGTGATAGTCTTCATTGACGACATCTTGATCTATTCCAGGACTCACGAAGACCATGAGAGGCATTTCAAAAAGATGTTGAAGATTCTGAGAAAGCACCGGTTATACGCCAAATTCAGTAATTGTGAGTTTGGCTTTCTGAAGTAAAGTTATAGAGGCACATGATCGCTGACATGGGCATATCAGTGGACTCGAGTAAGGTTCATGCTATCATCGATTGGCATCGACCAAAATGTATGACAAACGTCAGTAGCTTCTTGGGGCTAGCAAGCAATTACCGACATTTTATATCGAATTTTTTCAAGATTTTGGTGCCTATGTCCAAATTGACTAAGAAAGATGTTGGAGTTTGTGTGGTCCGATCCGTGCGAAGGGGCCTTTGTAGAGCTAAAGTAAAGGTTGACCTTTGCACCGTTGTTAATATTGCTAGAACCGAGCAGGGAGTTGACAATTTGCATAGAATCGGACTAGGATGTGTACTGATGCAAGATGACAAAGTTATTCCTTACTTGCCATGTTAGCTAAGGACCCATTAGAGAAAATATCTAGTGCACGATCTGGAGTTTTCAGCGATTATGTTTGCATTTAAGACGTAGAGACATTACCTTTTTATGAGAGGTTCACCTTCTACATAGATTATCAGAGTTTGAAGTTTCTCTTCACTTAGAAGGATTTAGATATGAGACAGTGACGATGGTTAGAATTGCTGAAGGACTATGACTTCTCTTTTGAGTACCAGACAGAGAGGTGATGACTCACCAATACAATATACTCGAGGTAGCAGTTACCATGAGTTTATCGGTGGTCCTAGATACAGCAGGGGCACAAATATGCAGACATATGAGAGTTCCGACAATTTCCATTCCATAAGTTCTAGAGAGTTAGTGAGCCGATACGACGTATAAGAGGTTCAGAGACATAGCAAAGTTTTGACTTCCCAGATTGTCAAGAGTCAGAATATGGGTGTTTACAACATAGAGGTAGACTACGGATTTTGTAGTAGCACAGTTGCGAAATGACATTGTTCAGGAAGCTCACAGATCCAGATACAAAGTTCACCCCGATCGAAATAAGATGTACCAAGACATGAAATGCTCATTCTGGTAGCATGGGTTGAAGGCAAATGTTGGCTAGTATGTGGGGGATTTGAGGTGCGTCAGCAGGTCAAAGCCGAGCATCAGAGGCCTGGAGGACTTTTATAGCCGCTACCAATCGCTCAATGGAAATTGGAACACATTACTATGAACTTCATCAGTGTGTTACCATGGACTCTACACAACCATGATGTTGTATAGGTTGTCGTGGATAGATTGAAGAAATTAGCACATTTCATTCTAGTTTCCATGGTATACACTTTTCCATAGTTGTGCATGCTCTTCGAGCGAGAGATTATCAAATTACATGGGGTGTCGATATCGATAGTATCAGATAGAGATAGTCTGCTGATGTCATAGTTATGGCAGGCTATGCATGAGTAGTATGGTACTAGACTTCAATACAACACAGGTAACCACCTAAAGACCAACGGGTGGTCAAAGTGGACTATATAGATACTAAAAGACATGCTCAAAGCTTGTGTGTTACAGTTTTGAGGGTCATGGGAGGATTACTTGCCACTTTGTGAGTTTGCCTATAACTACAGATTACATGCCAGTTTCGGGATACAACCATTTAAGGCACTGTATGGGAGACCTTGCTAATCAATAGCTTGCTAGGTAGAGCCCGATGATGCAGTTATCATTGGGCCTAAGGTTACTATAGGCTATACAGAGAAAGTTGGGCTGATTCATCAAAGATTACAGGATGCCCAAGATAGACAGATGAAATACGCGAATAAGTACCATAATGGGCTGAGATATGAGGTAGATGACTGGGTGTACTTAAAAATTTCTCTTTTGAAGGGTCACCAAAGATTTTGGATCAAAAGGAAACTAGCATTGGGATATATTGGGCCATATCAGATTGTCAATCGAGTTGGGGAGGTTGTTTATCAATTGAGGCTACCGATATAGTTGGCAGGGATTCATGATGTATTCCATATTTTCATGCTGAGATTAGCGAGATCAGGGCCGAAACCTATGGTAGATGCGACTTATGTTAAGGTTAGGCTAGACATGACGTACAAAGAGCAACCTATCAAGATAATAGACCGCAAGTTCAAGTTTTTAGGAAATAAGCGAATCCCAAAGGTTCTCGTCAAGTGGCACTATCATAAAGAAAAACACCTTACCAGTGAAAGAGAGTCTATTATGCGTGAGAAATACCCCCAGCTTTTCCACGGTTAGTACTTTAAGTTTTAGTTGGGTTTCGGGATGAAATCCCTTTTAGTTAGGAAGATTGTGACATCCCTCCTAATTTAAAGATTATTTAATTATTTAATTTCAGATTAGGACCCAACTCAGACCCACGTGGATGTCGCGAATTAGTCTAGGGCACGCCTACCAAGGTATAATTCTTTATATTATATTTGTGCGATGCTTATTTATTATAGTTTTTTCTATGAATTATAACATTATGCCATATGTACTATAGATTATATCATTTTATGTGAGTTATGAATGCGAGAAATAATGCCTTGAGATTCGTGCAACATGGGTACAAAAACAAAATAGCTTAGATGAACTTGAATATGGTGAATAATAGCGTTCTAAGCTTAATAATATGGAACAACATGAGTTAGGTTGAACGAAACGCAATATAGTCGAAAATGGACCCGACGCGCCTCGTAATATATGATAGCTCCGGGTAGATTAGTAGGTAAGACTTAGTCTAATATTGTTATGCAAATTTGGCTAATAAAATATAGAGTAAATTGATGAGACCAAGTAATGTGCCTATGGTGTCTAATTAGGCTAACTAAATAAAGATTTGCCTAAGTAAGGATATTGAGTAGAAACCCTTAAATGACCTAATAAATTGACACATACTAGATGCAAAAGACTTGGCTGGGTTTAATAAAAGCCTTTGATGGACCTCGGGATACGTGTGTTTAATTTTGTGAAGTGAACAACTATATAAGGAGGACTAAACCTCATTTGTTCATTCCAGCATTCAAACCAAACAAATAAAAAAAATTCATAGCATAGAAGAAAGGGCTGGAGTTGCTGAGTTCTATGGATACAGAAGAGATTTGTGACACCTAGAAGCCAAGGATTTGAGTACCTAAGCTAGGTAAGATCCTACCTAGTCAATTATTCCATTTTTGCTCTAATGGTGTCTTAAAATGAAATAAAAAATTTTGGTGTTTGTTGTAAAACGAATTTCAAGTTTCATATTGAAGTCTTCTAGTATTTTTGAACCCAAATTTTAGTTTACAACACTAATTTCATGATGTATTCGACCCATTCCATGTTTGTAGGGTTTTGATGATAGAATGTATGTTGATGATGATGATGGTTTAATGTATTATAGTTGCATTGTTGTTATTTTTTGTTGTTAATGCTTGATGATGTTGTTGATGATTATGAAGAGAAAAAGAAAGGGAAAAAAATAAAATAAAATAAAATAAAGAGAAAACAATGGGGATTGCAAATTCGTTTCTTCCCCAGAGAGGGACCAGGAGGTCTCACACGCACACACAGGCCTAGTTGAGTCGAATCGGGCGCGGTTCAAGTGGGCCCAACCCCATTAATTAATTAATTAAAAATTAACTTAATTTATAATAAATATAATAAAGTATAGAAAAACATATAAAAATAAATAAAAATTATAGAAAATTTCAAAAAAATCATGGAAAATATGAGGAATTGGTAAAAAAGTATAAAACTAGGTTCAAGAATTTTTCGGGCATTTAGCACCTCGTTTAACTTGAAAAATATGTCACAACTTAAAATCAATTTATGTGACCATAAATTATTTAAAGCTGGTATGATACTTGGGGCCTAAAGAAGCTTAGGGGATCGATGGACGAGTATTCCCGAGTATAAGCGAGTGGCTAGGACCAGGTTTTATCACATTTTGGTAAGTAAGCCCCACCAGAAAATGGATAAAATTTACTTATTATTTGATGAAATTATGCCAGTTTGGACTTGTTTGACTACTCCACTTCTGCGAGTGTCTGTATATGGTCGACAGGATGGTATGACCTTTCATTGGCTCCCTCGTGATTAGCGATCCAATTGTCGCTACGTTTTCAGTCATGCCCTAGCTGCGCGAGAGAATTACTCTACAAGTCGATGATTCGAAAGATGGTGTCGTGAGGAGTTAAATCTGATACAGATTCCTCTCCTTTGAGGGAGTTGGCCGGGAGTTGCAAACTCCGCAACTCCCAACCAATGAAGTTCCTCATTAACCTTGGAGCGGTGGCGGGGAATCACTTCGTCATTATAGTCTCCTCGATCCAGCGTTATTAGTCCTAGAGTTCGGCATATACATACTACACTCGCGTCCGACATTTATTGCTTTCTTACCGACTTATTTTCATGGTATTATCCCTTTTCAGTGTATTTTTCATTGACTAGCATGATTTGTAGTCATTTTAATTCACATTCATACTAAATGCAACTTGCATTTCTTCTGGGGATTTACTCACTATACTCGTCAACTTTTTGCATGGATGATCAAGTGCGAATCCTACGACGAGTCGGGGGAAGGTCATACTTAGCGACTTCATCTGATCATTGAGAGCCTTCGTTATCCCATCTCGTAGGTGTTTGTATGTGTAATGTTACAACTTTTAGGTATATTTTGGGAGACTTGATACACTAATACATGTATATTATACATTTTTTTCACCTTATATGTACATGGTATCCTTTTGATGGGTTTTTCCACTACTTAGGGTTTGTTAATGAAGTACAATTCTTGATATTTATTATTTGCTTTATCTAAAATGAAAGACTTTCGCTATTATTAATAACTCACACATTTAGTTGAAAAGACCAAGGAACAACTAAATAATTTATCAAAAAGCTAAGTGAGATAAATGAATAGACTAAATAAACCAGTTAAGAACATATCTGTATAAACACTAGATAATTGGAATAGTTAGGCTAATGGAAAAGGTTGAGTACTTGTCACGGGCTGTCATGGATAAGCATGCAGATGACATGGCATAATCTGGTGAAGTGTCTAGCGCCATGACGAGGCCAGATTGCTTTAGGATATGGGTCATCACATAAAATAAATGAAATTGATCCATGACAGAGTGATAGAAACTGAAGGTAAGATAGTTACCTTGGGTTTCACAAATATTAGAAATTCACTCTGAAACGTAATTAATCAAAGTGATTGTGATGAAATTGCCTTGAATAGAAAAGAACAGAGGCTATAAAAAGTTGCCCAGTAATATCTCTTAATCGAGATGTGTAATGGTGAATAATGGAAGTCTTGCGCAGGCATATCATCAACTGAGTTGTTAGAAATGGTAACTACAAATCTATTTTTATAGCTCAGATTAGAGTTGAGCCAATGATAATTGATTGAGATTATCTAGTAAGGTAAAGTCTGACTACTAGTTATCGACAATTTTGTATGGATAATCTCAAATCATAATAGTGAGCACGAAAAGAAAGTTCATAGAACTTGAATCGAAAGGCAAGACAAGAATGTTGTGAGAATGTCATAGATTTCTTTACAATATTCATTCAGGCAAGATCCGAAATCATTGTGATAAGAATGAATTGTTGGTGACTTGGAATGAAAATTGACGGTGTCAATTATAAAGAAATATGATATACATCAGCAAATAGAAGCTGATGGTAATTAACCTGGAGGGTAATATAACTTTTGCCTTATTTGAATGAAAAATTCATGCTCAGAAACTAATAATGGATTAAGTTAGTTGAAATGGCAACTGAAGGTTATTAACATTGTAGTTGTAGAACTAATAGAATCTGCAAAACTTGTTGCCAGTGTGATTTAATTCTCGTGGAAAAACGAGCAAGATATATGTGTGTAGAAAGAGTTGAGAGCTATGGAGAACCAGAATTATGATTTCGGTAAGGAATCAAAAATCTACTTTCCGGTGGGGAAGAGATGTATAACAGCTGGGAAGGACCTTTCTCAATCTAAACACAATATATCTGCAGCTAATTTTAGCTCCAGAGAATGTTATTTTCAAGCTTGTGACTTGGAATATGAGAGATATTGGAAGAAATATTTTACTATGAGTTCACTGGTGTTGAAATTATTAGGCTATAAATGCGGGAGTGCTTCTCTTTATAGTTTGTATGCTTAACATCGTCGTCAATTAGTATGGGACAATAATAAAAGGTACAAATTAGTTAAAGCCTGAGTAATTTAGAACTACACAGAAGAGTATTAGCAGATTGTCGGTATACAATTACAACTCAGATAATGGAAGAAATGTGTAGACAAGTATCATAGTGTGTTAAAATATTAAAAGATGTATGTATTCTTTTGAATTTCTCACCTATGAAAAGACGATGTAGATTCAGAAATTTTAAGGTTAAGGAAATTTATTGATTCAGAAATTGAAATGGGAAGTAACTTCCCTATATCTTTGAAGTTATAATTAGTTGATTTACTTTAATTTCGATGAACAAATTGTTTAAGTTGGGGAGAATGTAACATCTCATATCCTTAACCTGGTGAGTAACGTTAATCAGTTAACCAAAGTTGGACTCGTGGTTCAGCCTGTCATGTCTCGATTAGCGTATGAGTGCGATTGTTGCGTTGTATTGTGTTAGTTTGGTGTGAAAATAATAAATAAAATTGATGATACGCCGGGGGTGACACATGTAAATCATAGGGGATCACACAGGAAAACGTAGAAGTAAGGTGTATACTTAGGTGTACTTATTGGCGTACATGGCAAGCAAAAAAGTCGTGTAATATATAGGTATATACATATTTATATATATTGGTATATATAAATATTTAAATGTAAATAAAACCTATAGTTGGAATTAAATAATTGGAAAATTATGGGACGCTTTATATCGTGTGCGGGTCAAGGTTGACGCACATGGGTCGTAGAGTAACGTGCACGCCCGAATGTACTCATCGACGAGCACAACGAAATTTTAAATGCATAAATACATATATTTATGTATATATATTTATATATGTTATATATATAAATATATATTTAAAATAATAAATAAATTGGTAGGCATCTAGTGACACGTGGGGTCGAGGGTGACATACGTGATGTGTTCACTAGTGTGCATGCCCAAGGGAAGTCTTCGGCATGTGTAGTGAATTTTAAATGAGGAAATACATGAGGGTATATATTTATATACATAATTGATAGATATAAATATATAAATAACCTATAGTTTTGGTTTAATTTATTTAGACAATTGGATTTGTCTCGGGTGCGCCTAGCGCGAGACTCAAGGAATGTTTGATCAAACCTATGGCAGTTGTGTAAGAGTAGGAGTTATTAGATTTACCTCGAGATTAGTGTTAACTTATCTTTAGAACCCAACTAAGCATCTCTATTTCATCAATCGAAACTGTGTGATAGAGGGAGGAACAGGGGTTCGAAAGCCAGAGAGGGGAAGATGAAATCACGTTGAGGAAGAAGGAGAGCTCGAGACCGAGGAAGGAAAGAAAGATCTCAAGATGGAGAGGTGAGTTTGTTGTTGTTGAAATCGTTTGTTGTTGTTTGTGAGTTCGGTCATGGAGGTTTGGCCGAGGGGTTGGAAAAGATGGTTTGATCGTGAGGATAGAGATGACAGTCATCTTTTTCCCAACGTCGCTCTGGGAGCAACTCTAGCGAGCCAAACCCCCGAACCAGACCTGAACCGATCTGGTTCAGGGGACCAAACTCCATCCTAAAAATCAATAAGGAAAAAATAAACAAAAAGAAAATAAAATAAAATAAAATGCTAGGAATTTGGGAAAAATACTAGAAAAATTGGAAAAAATATATATTTGTGGACCAAATCAATAGAAATCTGATATTTCTATAAAAAGTGAAGAATTTGGGAATTTCATGAGACTTTATAACTAGGGTTTTACTTTGTAAAGTGTGAAATGGTGAAATTGAGCTAAAAATTAGCAAATTGATTTTTGATTCAAATGGGATCAATTCAAGACTGTTAACCAATGAGAATTGGACTTGAATTGATGATTATCAACTTATTTTAGGTTTGTGATTGACGGGAAATGGATTCAAGATCGCGAGAGTAGATAAGTGGGTAAAATGTTAGTAAAGCTTAGTGCAGGTAAATAACACACATATTTTTTTTAATCAATTATGCAACGTAAATTAGTATTTAGTAGAGCACGTAGTGTTATGGATTGGGAATGAGGCAATGTACCATGACTTGACCTATATTTATCAAAAGTGTTTTAAGACCTCAAAATAAATTCAAGAAGAGGTTTATCTGAAGCAAATCCAACTGGGGCGGGATCTTGCATTGGATGGCCAATCAGTACAAGTCCCTGAATCACGAATACTTTGTTGATGTTTTCCATTTAAGAGCGGGTTGCTACGTTGGGCCTTTACATTACAGAATCACTGGCCAGTGATTCTGTGGTAAGGTTTCGGGTGACGGGAGTATATAGCTCTTTTTACCAAAACAAAAAAGAAAATACAAGTCATGGGTACAGTTGCAATTGACTAATGAATATGCATATGTTTATATATTGTTTATATTATTTCAATGCCCTGATAGCTATGATATGGATTCATGTTGTTATATATTATTCTTTAATTAGGGTCGATCTGGTTTACTAGGGCGTAATTAGGGTTTCAGATCGAACGATTCCTTAATTAGGATGAGGGTCATCACCTGGTCCTATACTTGTCTCAGCTGCGGCGCTGGTAATGCGGGTACAACATAAGCTCCGCTACTTGATCTTCATCCATACAGTCTCGACCGTACTATCTATATGTCATCCTAATTTATGTCTCTTCTATCCATAACTCTATTTAGTTTGTACCTTTGACTCAGTAATATGACTACCTTCTCTCTGCATCAAGAAGGTCTCGTGTACCAAAGCTCCATCGAATATCTCCTATAGAGTACGAGCTTCAAATGCCACTAATGCTTCAACAACCCAATCATCAGCTCCTCGTGTGAAATAATATATTTATAGTTGCCCAGTCACAGCTACATCCATAGTGAACTAAAGTAGATAATGGAATCGCTCCATATACTATATCAATATCTGGTTACACTATGTTAGGGTCAAAAACTCCTCCCTCAATGTCAATCTCACCTCCATGGGTATGTACTGATTATAGAATAACTATCTAAACTCGGCCCATGTCTTCGGCTCTGGGTAGGTATCGTAATATGTGGTCTACTAGACTGTTGTATGGTTTCTTAAACATGGTTCGGATAACCACGCATGGACGCTATAATCGTTCCTTATCAGCTTATGGAAACGATGATGGGACACTATTCACTTCCCTGCAGCCTTAGGGTCGTCTCCTCTATATAAAAAGCCTAGTTGAAACTTCATGAACTCCTTTAACGTTTTTGCCTCTGGAGCCGAGATGAATCCTGATGTAGTAACAGTAGTAGTTATGTTAGTCATCTGATCTGTAATCGCAGGTGGTGGCATAGGAGTCGGCGTCTCTAGTGGAACGACTACTACTATAAATTTCTATCTATGTCTCCGCAGCTACTCTCTCAACTAGTGTTTGGGAAACAACTGAGGAAACAACTAGGTACAGTAACTGCTACTTGCTCTCTAGGTGTTACTACCATTGTAGTAAGTGATGTTAACGCGATAGTCTGGTCTCGTGATAACCGTAGTACCTTAGCCATTTGAGTTTCTTGAACCGAAATTCGATCCTCTACACTTGCTGTAACAGTGGAATCCCAAGCTACATCCCTAGTCTATTCAGTCTCCCGAGGTCAGTAGATTGTCCGTCCATGATTTGCATTGAGAAGCGTGCTCTTGATCAGCCTCTATATATACATATATCATATATATAACAAAATATAACACTAGCCGACCCCAGTTAATTTGGGACTGAAGCTATGTGGTTGTTGTTGTTGTATAACAAAATATAACACGTATATAAACCTATCACTACCCGTCTCAAGTCTGCTTTCCAACTAAGGTTCTAAGTCAGGATCTACGGGTTTCCACATTTAATGTTTGTTTGTTTAAGTTTTATTCTCTTTTATTAAAACTAATCTCGAGGCTTCCTCGAACCTCATTTTGATGCCAAACTATGGTGTTGGTATCAGGTTAAGGACAACTATGTTTCCTACTATAGGCTCGACCTCACTCTGATACCAAACTATGACGTCCCCAATTTCCAAGCCATCATTGGGACCTACCAAGTCGCATTCCACGTCACTAAGCCCTGCCACGTCATGGCTCGCTTATCCTTAACACCTCACGACCTAACTAGTTGCTTACACTTTTCCATTTAACCCTAACTTAGCTAATTAATCTCTATATAAATATTAATGATTTCATTAGCTAGTTCATCGAATTGTCAAGTTATAATGAAATTTTACAGCGGAAGTCTTAAACGAGTGAATTATGCGACATTTAACGTTCCTAAGTAGTGAAAAACCTGGCAAAAGATATCATGTATATATCAAGGCGAGATAAGTATAACAAAGGTTCCATATATATGTAATTGGTGTTCTACAATCCCCAAAATCTAACAAAAATATAAATACATACACATTGTAGTCACATACGAGCTGGCTCCAAAATCTCAAAGGTAGTCATCTAGTACCTCCTTGCCCTTGCCCTTGCTCATCGAAGGATTTGCACTCGGTCACCCAACAAATATAGTGACAAGTCCAATGATTAAAATCCTAAGATAAGTCCACCCAATATTCATGAAATAAAACTGATAATCAATGAGACATGCGAATATAACATTTGGCAATAATACATCATATTCATATGAATTTAGGCAGCACACGATAAGCAAAATTAGTAATGTGAAATAAATAAACAACATATATCAATTAAACGTGCTCGAAAATAAAACAAGATTAAATAAACAATCGTATAATCACGAGAAAACCCTGACCCAAACCAATCAGCAATCAATAAAATCGAATAACCACGTATATACTTACTAGCTTATACTGACTAAATCCCAACTTCAGTAAACAGCATGGTCCCTTCCTGACGCTGTTACACATCAGGGCCACCCTAAACCCTCCCAAGGATCGCAAGTATATCCTATTGCCGTCGACACGAGCACTATCATAAGTAACCCGTGCAAGCGATTTAGCCACAACTAATATATACGCAAGCCGAAATAGGAGTAGCAAACCCCTTGTGTGCCCACCAGTAGTCACACATGTAATCCGATATCGATAAAACTAACCATGAATTCTGTAAGGCATTCCAATTGGTTTACTCACCTCAAATATGCACTTCAAAACCTTGCTCTTGAAGCTCCTAAACTGACCTTGACCTCGTTCCCGATACCCGCCTATCGACTCTTAGGTCCCTGGTGTCAATTTGATAAATTTATGGTGTTTAGATATATGTTTTATTGCATAATTGAAATAAAATCATAATCACAATTCTTGTGGTTTCAAACGTCCCCATAGGTATAGTCGTCCCCATGGGTACAAACATCCCTGTGGGTACAGATGTCCCTGTGGGTACCTACGTCTCTATGAGTATATATGTCCCTATGGGTACATACATTTCTGTAAGCACAAACGTCCATGTGGGCACAAATGTCCCTGTGGGTACAGACCTCTCTGTGAATACAAACATCTCTATAGGTACAACGTTGTTCATCATATTCTCCAACAACCTAATACGCAAGAAAATGACCATAATCCAAATAAAAAATCTCGATCCGAATCATGAAATTCTTGCTCACGAGGAGTGTCACGCCCCAAATCTTTAACCCCATTTTATTTCCTTAATCAGAATCACCGACCCTTGACGTGGGACCTACATTGTGATACGTACACTGACCGAGGCACGTGGCCGATGTATATCATATGCTTGTATTGATGTGTGCCTAGTGTTATGTATTGTGTAGACTTACTCAGTCGATTTGTACAGTTGTAGGCGTCGAAACGAGAGCAGGGACACACCTCGATATGCGTGTCGACGCGTGTACCGGGTAGTTGATGAGACTGACTATTAGGTCGGGGAAACAAAAACACACAAAGTGAATAAAAATTTGTCATGTAACTAATATAGAATAGATATTGGGTGACTAGCGATGCGGCGGTAGGCGGATATCACGGTTCAGACGCGAAACCGGGCATCGAAAAGCCCGAAAACACGGGCGAAAGTCTTAGCTGTGTCACATTTGGTGTCCAGACACAAAACCAACAACACTTGTCTATATAAGACAAACTCAACAGCAACACTTGAACAAATTGCACACCACGTATCCACTTACCTCACACACATCCATACCCCACACATACACTCCATGCACACACACAAAGCCGAGAAACTGAGAGGAAGAAGACGTAAGAAGAGGAGAGGAGTAGGAGAAGAAGGAACGCCGGGAAAGAGAGGAGACGAAACGATCGCGGTGAGTCTCAGTGGTCGTTAGTTGTGGGTTCCAGTGGTTAGCGGTGGGGTGGTCGAGAGTGGGGTTCAGCCATGGAGGCCGAACCCCATGGCCAAACTACGCCGAGGTGGTATTCCACTGAGGTTGGAGTAGAAAGCAACCCCAACCCATCACGAGATTTAAATAACATAAAAATAAAAATAAAAAATATGTTACTCTCGATCGAACCAGTCGATCGGCCAAGCCTGAACCAGTTCTGGTCCAGGGCTGGGTCGGGTTCGACCTGTTCGGCTCGACCGGACCCAAATAGAAAATGAGAAGAAAAATGAGGAAAAATTTGGAAAAATTCCAGAGAATTTAGGAAAAATTAGAAAAAAATTATATTTCAATATTTTGACCATTATAAAGTCTATTGAACCAATTTGAATACACGATAAACACCACTAAATTGAGCTTAAACCCACTATACTTGAACTAATGAGACATCAAGCTCATGAACCTAGGAAAAGGGTACGAGAGAGAGAATACAAGATTTGGAGTATCGGGAGGCCAGTAAAGCTAGGACTTTACTTTGTTGTTGTGAATATACTCAATGGAAACTTTACTTGGCATTTCATTTCTATTAATTGTTGTCCTTGCATAGTCCTTTTGACTATTTTTCCTTTGTATTCTTATATCAAGTGTTCTTTGTGTCTTTGCTCACTTGATGAGTTTAGTTTGCATGATATCCATTTCTTTGATTTGATTCATTGACTATATCCCATGCTATGTCTATTCTTATTGTTTCAAATGTGAATATAATGATAAATAGCATGATATTAGGCTAGTGAATATCTTATAAATCTTTAAGAGGACTTGTATTCCTTATTTGTTTAGGTGTGTAGAAGTGAATATGCCTTGACAATCCATACTTGGTATTTCTTGAAATTTAAAAAGTAGTTTTTGCATTTAGGTCCCGTACTCGATCGAGGCGCGCGCGACTCACGGGGTTGGAGTCCATAGGGATGTCGCCATATGTTACTTGACACTGTATGACACTCGGGGTTAGAGTCCCTGAGGTGGTCTACACACCGAGGTTATAGTCCTTGGTAACACTTGGTAGAGTCCCTTGTGCCATATGATTGTTGAGTCGAAATGACATGTTTCACTACCGACTGGACCTAAATCACCACTACTTAGCCTAGTGTCGGTATCACTTGTTTAACTCTGGTATTTACTCGCATATGGTTTATTTTATAATTTTTCCATTTATATGCTTTTATATACCATTTGAATATTTGGAAATGCAAATTACTTTTGTCATCGGGGAGTATTGTTTAATTCTTGTACTCACTGTCCTTTTTATGTCGGTGGGTGCAGAGCCGACTACCAGCAGCCCGGGCAAAGAGAAGATCGACGATTATTCCTGAGCCCTCGGCGCGTCACTGCACCGATTGTAGGTCTTATTTTGATATTTTGATTGTATATGTTACATACGTCTTTTAGATACTATTTAGGGTTGTATATTGGGTTGAGCGTTAGTTCCCCGACTTGACTCAGACTATTTTGTTGTTTCACTGCATTTTGAGGACTTTATATATGTGATGTCATTTCTTGGTTTTCCACACTTAAGATTTTATAAATGGCTTCCGCATAAGTTATTCATTGCTTCTGCATAATCAATAAAACTTCCGCTAATTAATTAATTTAATAAAAAGTTTTAATTAACTTTAAATTTTATAAACTGGTAGAACTAGTGTATTTCTTATCATGAACACGAGAAAAGAGGCGTCTAGGTTGTAAAGGCTGACTAATACGTAGTTCAGTCTTGTATGGATATGATTAGGGCTAAATTACGAGATTAGGCCGGGCGGTGCCCTAGATTAGGAGTGGGGCCGTCACAGTTGGTATCAGAGACTAGGTATTGGAGCCTTATGGATAAATAAGAAAAACACGAACTCGTATAAAAAACAAACCTTAAAAGTGGAAACCAGATGATCCTTACCTAGGAACTATTTTGTTGGGAATTGAGTGAAGGTGAGATGGGGGTTTCTTATATGTATGTGTTAGTTTCTAGATGTATATATATGCGTTATGCTACGTAGTAGCTGATTCGTGTTCGTTATCCATTTGAAGACACCGATGGCGGATTCACGCGAGGCCGGAGACACCAGAGCTAGTGGCAGTTAGCCTTCCACCGTTTCAGTTGACAATTTTTAGAGGACGTCTAACCGGACGACCGCTCAAGAGCGACAGATCACCAATTTTATCGCTTACATGTCGGCGCATATTACAGCACTGCTTTCGACCGCCCCGTCACCATAGATACTACTACAACACCCTCGACCACGAGACTCAACACTACGAGAGTTCGGCTTGCATTTAGTGGAGAGATGAAGACTCTAGGTAGCGTCGTACGCAGTAGCGGAGAGTCAGTGACCCAACCTAAAGGAGATATCGGTTGTTCAAGAATTCCTAGATGTTTTCCCATAAGATCTACCTACCGCCACCGTGAGAGCTAGACTTCATCATCGACCTAGTACTGGGTACCAGACCGATCGCGATACCGCCGTACCGCATGGCTCCGAAGGAGTTAAAGACTCAGCTTAAGGATTTGGGGGAGAAGGGATTCATCACACCTTCGATGTCACCGTGAGGAGCGCCAGTTCTATTTGTGAAGAAGAAGGATGGCAATCTGAGACTATGCATCGACTATATGCAGTTGAACATAGTGACAGTTAGAAACAAGTACCCATTTCCGCAAATATAATATTTATTTGATCAGCTGAAAGGAGCAAAATTTTTCTCTAAGATAGACCTGAGATTGGGGTATCATCAACTTAGGATCAGGGATGAGGATAGGTTCAAGACGGCATTCAGCACCAGATAAGGACACTACCAGTTCACGGTCATGCTATTTGGGCCGACCAACGCCCTCGCCGTATTTCTGGATTTGATGCACCGAGTACTTAGACCATATCTCGACCGCTTCGTGATATTTTTCATCGATGACATCTTAATATACTCGAGGACACGTGAGGATCACGGGCAGCACCTCAAAGAGACGTTGCAGACATTGAGGGAACACCGACTTTTCACTAAGCTCAGCAAGTGTGAATTCTGGCTTGTAGAGGTCAAGTTCTTGGGGCACGTTGCTAGAGCAGCAGGGATTGCAGTAGATCCGGCCAAGATTCAAACAATCACGGATTGGCCGACACCAACATCAATATCCGAGATCAGGAGCTTTCTGGGGTTAGCAGGATATTACCGTAGATTTGTGAAGGATTTCTTGAAGATCGCTTCACCGATGACAAGGCTGACGTAGAAGGATATTGCTTTTGAGTGGAATGAGAAGTGCGAGGCTGCATTTACTCAGTTGAAGAGGTCATTAACTACCGCGCCAGTGTCGGTACTACCAGAGGCTGGACAAGGATTTCTAGTGTACACAGATGCTTCTCATACGTGTCTAGGTTGTGTGTTGATGCAGGGTAGCAGTGTCATCGCATACGCATCAAGACAGTTAAAGATACATGAAAAGAACTACCCTACGCACGATCTAGAGTTGGCAGCGGTTGTATTTGCGCTGAGGACTTAGAGACACCATTTGTATGGAGAGAGATTCACACTCTTCATTGATCACAAGAGTTTGAAATATCTCTTCACACATAAATAGCTAAACATGAGACAGAGCATATGGTTAGAGTTCTTGAAGGACTATGACTTTTCCTTAGAGTATCGCCCGGGAAAAGCTAACGTAGTCGCAGATGCGCTGAGTAGGAGACCGAGTAGAGATGCCGAGGTAGTCAAATGTCACATGATGCATTAGTATGGATTACTCGAGGCAGCGGTGACAGCATATCAGACATAGATTCCTACCGATACTTAGGTGATGATTTGCGCACAGATGAGACTACAGACCGTGTCCACACAGCGAGCAGAGGGCCGACTGATTGTACTCGAGATTCAGTGATTTATCATAGAGCGCAGAGTTTACAGATTGGGCAGAGACGATAGATCAATGTCTGAGATACTGGGTTGTGGATACCAGAGGTACTGGAGCTGAGAGATGAGATCCTTCAGGAGTCGAACCCTTCCAGATTTACTGTACATCCAGGTAGGACAAAGATCTACCACAACATGAAGGCAAACGTGTCTAGATTCATCAGGAATTGTAGTATATGTCAGCAAGTGAAGTCCGAGCATCGCAGACTTGGGGGATTACTACAGCCGCTTCCCATTCCTCGATGGAATTAGGAAGACATCTCTATGTATTTTGTCAGAGGATTGCCGAGGACCGAGAGGATACATGATTCAATCTGGGTTATAGTTGACAGACTGGCGAAGTTTGCTCATTTCCTGCCAGTGGCATCGCATTACACGTTCGATCAGCTGAGCGTACTGTTTGAGAGAGAAATTATCAGGCTGCACGGGGTAGCATTAACGATCACGTTAGATCGAGATGCTACGTATACATCCAGGATGAGGCGGAGTATACAAGAGCAGTACGGTACACGCCTGCGGTTCAGTACGGCTTTCCACCCTCAGACCGATGGGCAGACTGAGAGATTGATTCAGGTCCTCGAGGACATGTTGCGGGCATGCGTGTTGGAGTTTGGCGGATCTTGGGCGGAGTATCTACAGTTGTGTGAGTTCGCTTATAACAACAGTTATCAGGCTAGCATTGAGATGACACCATTTGAGGCTTTGTATGGCAGACCGTGTCGCGCGCCATCGTGTTGGGCTGAGCCAGAGAACCGGGAGAGAGTGGGGCCTGAAATTGTTGTTGACCACACGAAAAAGGTTCGACTGATCCGTTAGAGACTTAGAGGAGCACAGACTTAGAGGAGCACATGAGAGACAGAAAAGATATGCAGATAAGTATCGCGGTGATCTCGCGTATTCTGATGGAACCTTTGTCTATTTAAAGGTTTCCCCTCGAAAGGGTCTTCATAGATTTGGGGTGACAGGCAAGCTTGCACCGAGGTACATCAGGCCTTTCATGACTAAGAAACGGGTCGGGAAAGTGGCACACGAGCTTGAATTGCCTCCACAGATGTCAAGGGTCCATCTAGTGTTCCACATTTCGATGCTTCGACTAGCTTAGTCAAAGGCAGGCGTGCGACCGACAGTTGACTTGAGTCAAATCGACTTGAGCGAGGACATCTCTTACGAGGAATAGCCCATTCAGATCCTAGATTGGAAGTTACAGCAGTTGAGGAGCAAGTCCATCCCGAAGGTAGTCCTTAACTGGCAGTTCCACGATGACACGAAACTCACTTGGGAGCGAGATAACTACATGCGAGATAGATTCCCGTACCTGTTCGAGTCAGGTAGAATCGTGACTTAAACTTAATTTCGAGGATGAAATTTCATTTTGTTGGGAATATTTGTCACGACCCAAATCTTTAACCTCGTTTTATTTCCTCAATCAAGATCACCGACCCTTGATGTGGAACCTATACTATGATACGTGCACCGACCGAGGCACGTGGCCAAGGTATATCGTATGTTTATATTGATGTGTGCCTAGTGTTATGTATTGTGTAGACTTACTAAGTCGGTTTGTGCAGTTGTAGGCGTCGAGACGAGAGCGGGGACACGCCTCGATATGTGTGTCGATGCGGGTACAGGATAGTTGACGGGACTGAGTATTAGGTGGAGGAAACGAAAACACACAAAGTGAATAAAAATTTGTCACGTAACTAATATGGAATAGATATTGGGTGACTAGCGACGCGACATTAAGTGGATATCACGGTTCGAACGCGAAACCGGGTGTCGAAACGCTTGAAAACACGGGCGAGTATTTTAGTTGTGTCACATTTGGTGTCAAGACACAAACCAAACGACACTTGTCTATATAAGCCAAACTCAACAATAGCACTTGTCCAAATTGCACACCACGTCTCCACTCACCTCACATACATCAACACCTCACACACACCCCATGCACACACACACAGAGCCGAGAGACCGAGAGGAAGAAGAAAGAAGAAGACGAGAGGAGGAGGAGAAGAAGGAACGTCGGGAAGGAGAGGAGACGTCACGGTCGAGGTGAGTCTAATTGGTCGTCAGTTGTGAGTTCCGGTGGTTGGCAGTGGGGTGGCCGAGGGTGGGGTTCGGCCATGGAGGCCGAACCCCATGTCCGAACTGTGCCGAGTTGGTATTCCACTGGGGTTGGGGTAGAGAGAAACCCCAACCCATCACGAGATTTAAATAACAAAAAAAATATGTTGCTTCCGATCGAACCAGTCGATCGGGAAGAAGAAGGTACACAAACGCGCGCGCGCTTGCACCCCCTTACTGGGTCGAGCCAAGAATGGGCCAAACTCGGCCCATGGGCTGAGCCTAGACCTATTCTGGGCCAGGGCCGGGTCGGGTCCGACCCGTCCCAAACAGAAAATGAGTAGAAAAATGAGGAAAAAAATTGGAAAAATTGGGAAAAAATTGGAAAAATTTATATTTCGATATTTTGACCATTTTTAAGTCTTTTGAACTAATTTGAATACACAATAAACACCACTAAATTGAGCTTAAACCCACTATACTTGAACTAATGAGACACCAAACTCAAGAACCTAGGAAAGGGGTACGAGAGAGCGAATACAAGATTTGGAGTATCAGGAAGCCAGTAAAGCTAGGACTTTACTTTGTTGTTGTGAGTATACCCAATGGTAACTTTACTCGACATTTCATTTCTATTAATTGTTGTCCTTGCATAGTCCTTTTGACTATTTTTCCTTTCTACTCTTATATCATGTGTTTTTTGTGTCTATGCTCACTTGATGAGTCTAGTTTGCATGATATCCATTTCTTTGATTTGATTAATTGATTCTAGCCCATGCTATGTCTATTCTTGTCGTTTCAAGTGTGAATTGAATGATAAATAACATGCTATTAGGCTAGTGAATATCTTATAAATCTTTAAGAGGACTTGTATTCCTTAATTGTTTAGGTGTGTCGATGTGCCTATGCCTTGACAATCCATACTTGGTATTTCTTAAAATTTTAAAAGTAGTTTTTGCATTTAGGTCACGTACTCGATCGAAGTGTGCACGACTCACGGGGTTAGAGTCCCTGGGGATGTCGCCACATGTTACTTGACACTGTATGACACTCGGGGTTAGAGTCCCTGAGGTGGTCTACACACCGGGGTAAGAGTCCCTGGTAACACTTGGGTTAGAGTCCCTTGTGCTATATGATTATTGAGTCGGAGTGACATGTTTCACTACCAACTGGACCTAAATCACCACTACTTAGCCTAGTGTCAGTATCACTTGTTTAACTCTGGTATTTACTCGCATATGGTTTATTTTATAATTTTTCCATTTATATGCTTTTAAATACCATTTGAATATTTGGAAATGCAAATTAAACTTGTCATCGGGGATTATTGTTTTATTCTTTTCTGACGGTGGGTGTAGAGCCGACTATCAGTAGGCCGGGCAAAGAGAAGACCGACGATTATTCTTGAGCCCGCGGCGCGTCACTGCATCGATTGTAGGTCTTATTTTGATATTTTGATTGTATATGTTATATACGTCTTTCAGGCACTAGTTGTGGTTGTATATTGGGTTGAGCGTTAGTTCCCCGACTTGACTTAGACTATTTTGTTGTTTCACTGCATTTCGAGGACTTTATATATGTGATGTTATTTCTTGGTTTTCCACACTTAGGATTTTATAAATGGCGTCCGCATAAGTTACTCATTGCTTCTGCATAATCAATAAGACTTCTGCTAATGAATTAATTTAATAAAAAGTTTTAATTAACTTTAAATTTTATAAACTGGTAGAACTAGTATATTACTTATCATGAACACAAGAAAAGAGGCGTCTTAGTTGTAAAGGATGACTAATACGTAGTTAAGTCCTGCGTGGATATGATTAGGGCTAAATTACGACATTAGGCTGGGCGGTGCCCTAGATTAGGAGAGGGACCTTCTCAATGAGCCTCTTAGACCTCATTTACTTCTAATCAACCCAAGACAACTATAATGACCATCTATATTGATAGAATTAAGGGTTTTTAACATGCATTTTAATGGAAATGAAATTGAATAAAGACATGAAATTTATACCTTGTAAATGTCTTTGCTAGCTTGAATCACTAGCTTGAACTCACCATCAATTTTGGTTTAAATCCTTCTAGATCTCAAAATTTCAGCCTCCAAACTCTCTATTCATTCTCTCTAACAACTTTCTTCTTCTTCAAGATTTGTAAATGAAAATGATTTTGATTGCATGCGTTGATAAAGTCTCCTTTATATATTAAGGTAGGTTTTTGCCATTGATCTCCATACATTTACGTATCTCGAAGCTCATCTAATGATCTATACCTTGCCACTTATCCCACTAATTCAATCCAAGGGACACTAATTGGCCGCTCACATAGTTCCTAGATGTGTCAATACATATTTCTAGGAAAATACTATGATTCCAATTTATTAATCAAATTATGGGCCTTGAATTATTTGATTTAATTACATTAGCTTAGGCCCATTATAATACATATGGTTAATGTTTTTATTCACCAAATTGACAAATTTTGTGATCCTGCTAACCTTCGACTACTCGACTCGATGCCCCACGTCTTGACATGCATTTTGAGATACGCCATAGCCTATTGTTTTAATTTAATCAACTTAGCCTATAGTTACATAACCCATTCTTAATTGATTAACTAGTCATCCTAATTTGGATTAGTCAAATCTCCTAATGTACCCATTGTTCGTCTACTCGATACTCGCATTGACATGCCTTTCGAGTTGAATACCCGTCATACCAACTCGCCCAATAGCAACGTACACGCATGCAGTGCAATACACTACTAACGATTTTAAACACCATATATACACAACCACTATTCACAAATAATATATTTCCTCAGTTCTCGTGTCCGAGTCAATCGAGTTATCTACACAATGCCCGAATTATGACCGTTAATCCCTGAGATTAACGTTAGTCCTATTTTACTTAATTTGGGTCGTTACAATAAGTCGTGTCAGGGATCTAGCGAGGGTAGTAGGGATCCAAAACATGTGGATTCAAATATGTTTCAGAACTTCGCTGGGCAGATGTCAAAGTTGTTGAATATCTTACGAATACAAGTGTAAGCTTAGGCACCTGTGGTTCGTATTGCTTAGGAAGTTCCTACTGTAACCCTATCCACTCACGATGAGTGAGCTACCTCTACAGTTCATCCCAGAGTTAAACTGACTGTTGCAATTTCGGTTCGGGCTGATTCTTCCACTATTAGTGGAATGTCACGAGAGGACATGCAAAAGAGAAAGTTTATGAAGTACGACCCTAGTACTTCTATGGTGAATTAGACTTGAGGACTGTTGAGACTTCGCTTCTCAATTTCTCGAGGAGCTCACTGAACAATACTTTGATGAGAGTTTGATTCTACAAAATAAACTAAAGTTTGATCATCTAGTTAAGGGAGATATGTCATTAGCTTAGTACGATGCTCATTTTTATTATCTTTTGAGGTTTACTGGGGAATCGAGAATGACATAGAAGGTGAAGATGCAAAATTATATGTATGGGTTGCTGGAAGAACTTGGTACCATTATATAAGCGACTAAGCTGAACACTCTGCCGAGATTGTCCTTAGAATTTGAGTGCAGTTACGTATTTTGAATATGAAAAGAAAGGACATTACAGAAGTGCGTGTCCACAACTCTTAAGAGCATCATTTAGTGTGTCACAACCTCAACAATAGTTAAGGAACTTATTCAAGTGGTGAATGAACCACATTCAAATGTAAATCGAAATCTTATCGAATGTACCTTTTTAATTTTATGGTCTATCTATGAATGATTTAATTGATTTTAGATTGAGGATGTCGTTTATATCTGATTATATGATAATTGAGTTAGGGTTAACTTCGTTGCGAGTCCCTATTCATATTATCCTCAATATAGTGATTGAGGATAAGGTGTGTCCTCACTTTGTATGTGACAAATGTAATGTCGAGGTCTCCGGACATGAGATGGTCGTTGGTTTATGCGTGTTGTAGTTTAGAGTTTGATTTGTTGTTAGAAAGGGATTGGCTAATGTATTAACATGCATATTTAAATTATTTCCATAAGACGGTGTTATTTTATATTCTGGGTTGTACATTGTTTACTTACACTAGTTGCCTTTGACTAGGGCTACGATAGCTACTAATCAAGAAATGAAAACTATTGCCGAAATCATTAGTACTAAGGTTAGATTCGAGATTAAACTAGAGAAAATGTCAGTTGTTTGTAAGTTTTGGTTGTCTAAGATAAAATTTTTGGGTTTGCGTAACTATTATTATAGAATTGTTAAAAATATCTAATATAGCTGCGTCAGTCACTAAATTAACTCAGAAAAAATGTTGAATTCATATGATCAAAAGCATGTGATAAAATATTTTGGCAGTGGAAGACGTGATTGACTTGTGAATAAGCCTATTTGGAAAAGTCATTGTGATGACTTTATCGGAGGTTCCAAATGTTAATGTGGAGTATATGAAGTTCAAAAAGTTCGCTCTTGACAAAAATAATCCAGATTGGGATGAGTATATTGATCAAAGTTTGAGGATTAAAGGCATACTGTGGATTTTATTTATGGCTGAGGGTTAGGATGAGATATTGAAATAATCTCATTGATCGAGATATAGTATTCATCCCAGCATGACCAAGATTTATCATAATGTGGAGCGATTGCATTAATGGCCAGGGATGAAAGCTGATGTGGGTAACTTTGTGAGGAAATGCAAAATTTGCCAACATGTTCAGGTCGATCGGTATAAACCTGGATGTACATTACGATAGATTTTGTCACTCATCTGCCTACTTCTCGGAGGAAACGTGACGCAGTCTGGGTTATTATTGAAGGACTGATGAAGTCTGCTCATTTTTTCCTATGTCACTTTTCAGTACCTTTACACAGTTGAGTTTGTTGTGTGAACGAAAGATGGTTCGTTCATTTGGAGTCCCGTTGATGATAGTTTCTGATCTTGATGCTTGGTACACTTCGGGGTTGTGGCAGGGCGTACAAGAATTGTTCATCGCTCAAATTTAATTCACTATTGCATTTCATCCACAGGTGGATGGTCAGATCGAAAGGTTCATCTAGGTGTTGAAAGACAAGCTCAAGGTTTATGCACTGAAATTTGAAGGTTCATGGGAAGAATAAATATTTCTATGTGAGTTCTCTTACAATAATAATAGTTAATCGAATGTCAAGGTGGCTCCGATGAGGTTTTATATGGGATATTTTATTGTTCTCTTGTCGGTTAGGCTGAACCAAAGGATTTAACGGAGTTGGGGCCACAGATGGTTGGATATCACACTAAAGTTGTTCAACAGATTCTTCTGAGATTGAAAGTGACTCAGGAAAGATACAAAAGTTATTATGATCTCTATCACCGATTTTTGAAATATAGCAAAAGAAAATGGGTTTTTTTCGAAAAGTCTCAACTTGCAAAAGCCATCACAAGTTTTGACTGAAAGAAAAGCTATCTCATTGACTTATAAAACCTTTTAAGATTGTGCAATGGAATGGGAAGGTTATGTATAGACTTGTATTACCGCTTGAGTTTGCCGGAGTTTATGATGTTTCATATAAAGAGAAACCTATATTGATTATGGATAAGAAAGTTCAGAAGCTTCAAAATAAAGAAATTTCACCTATTTTGATTAAATGGCAGTTTCATGGTGACTTGGAGGTAATATGGGAGCAACATGCATAAATAAGAGAGCATTTTTCAAATCTCTTTTAGTCCAGGTAAATTCAATTTCAATTTCGAGGACGAAGTTTTATTAGTTGGGAAGATTGTCAAATCTCTAAATTATTAAATAGATAATTGTAGCTAATTTGGGATTAAAGAGTCTTAATTATGATTTAGGCCACGAGTCAGGAGCTGAGCACCGATGAAATGAGATTTACAGATAATTTTACTTTTGTGTGAGGGTTGACTAGTGTTGTGTATTATAAATTATTTTATTTTGTAAAATTTAAGTTGATTGTGCAAATTCAAAATTCGCGAGATTTTATCTCAAGATACATATCGAAATGAGTTTCATTAAAGTTAAAATGTTGACCCGAGCTATCGTTTTGAGTTTGGCAAAAAATATTTGTGATTAAGTTTGAAAATTTGAATTTTAGACTTTAAATGGACTTAAAGAGTTAACGTGGGTCTCACGCCTTGAATTGCGTGTGAGATAGTTGTTCGAGAGTTTCGGAGCGCATTGGTAAATTCTCCAATTTTTGGGGGAATTGGGGTATTTTTAGGGGTTTAATTTGGACAAATATTAAAGAGATAATTATTAAAATTAAAAATGGTAAATTACCCAAAAGGGTAATTAATTTATATGGTTAAGGTTTTAAAGGAGGGGTCAAAACGGTCATTCGTTACCTCCTTTAAAAACAAATGAAATCGATCCATTAGGGAGTGTAACCACTGTTCATCATCTCCTCTATTCGCCCCTCACTGTTCTTCATCTTCGTTGTCGTCCCCATCAGTTCTTCGTCCTCAGTGTTTCTCTCTTCTCTCTCCTTTTCACTTTTCTTGGAATCGATTAAAGAGGGAGGCGTGATTGCTGTTGGAGACAGTGGTGGCAGTTGGAAGGTAAGCTGATGGTTTTGGGTTCAAATCCAAATTTCTGATTTTAATGACTATTTGTGTATGGAATGGATTAAGGGACTGTGTATGATTGAAGCCGAAGTGAATTCTGTAGGTGGTGTTGTTTTTAGCAGTGAAGAGATGAGGAGAAGGACCGATTCAAAGAGAAGAAAAAAGCAAAGTGACGGAAGGAGGGAGAGAAGCCGTGAGGGAGAGAGGAAGAAGGTGGGGTTTAAGGACGATGATAGTGGGTGGACTGCAAAACCGCAGTCGATTTAAACCCCAATCGATTAAAACAAAGAAAAAAAATTTGTAAAACAGAGATGCAGAGCCGTTTCCTAAGGAAGAAGATGAAGTGGGATTACCGGGTCCGATTCAACTGAGCCGGACCCGTCGCGTTCGGCGTTCAGGGCCCCTACTTATAATTTTTTTTTTAAAAAAAAATAAGAAATAAATAAAATAAATATCTGAAAATTAGGGAAAATCAGAAAAGGGGATTTTTAGACAAATTAACGAAAATTGGGGATTTTTATGAAAAATAAGAATTTTGGAATCTTTTCGAGGATTTATATCAAGGTTATGCCTCGTAATGCATGTTACGATACTAAAAAATGCACAAAATTGAGAAATTTGTTTTAAAGCCTAGTATAGGTTAATTAAACTGCAACTAATTGAAAAAATTGTGAAATGATTGTGGAATCCTACCGGACTTGCAAATTAATTGTAGTACCGCAATTTGAATATTGTATGGAATAGCTTACCGACTCGGACGGCAAGAGAGTTTCGGTGGCACATTTGTAAGGTTAAGTAAATCTCATGGCAACCTTGATATTGTATGAGTATTTCTTGAATATAATTGCATCAACTGGTTTTCGCTGAATATTTATTAGTCGTGCATATTGGGGGCCCATTGTGTTTATTGGCTATATGTGTGGTAGGATGAACACCGTGGTGCTCTGCGACTGGGGTCATTAATCATTGTAGATACTTGTTTTGGAGGGGTTGTGATGTTGGCCGTGATCATACTCCATGGAGAGTCAAGAGCGCGACTTCTCGAGGGACTTCCTCTCAAACGCATGAGTCTTTATTACTGTTTACCTACCATTATTAGAAAACGTCGTCTGATTGTTGTTGGTCAACAAAAATGGGATGGATTATATATTTGTATATTTATGGTTCCTTGTGATATTATTGTTGGGGCATGTGCTATAAGTCAATCTAACAACATTGTTTATCTTATATTTTTATTTTAGTTAATAAATTAAAGGTTTTTATTTGTTGTTGTATTATAAGTGATTGCATATTTACCTTATAGTAAGATCCATGGGTATTTGTTGAAATATCCAAAATGTCCCTTCTTGATCATTATAATGGGAACTATAACGACTTAAGACTAGTGTGAATCTTAATTGATAGTCATGCGATGATCATGCACATAATGATACGAATCGAGATCACGAGTACTTGTTAGGGAATAAGGTATTGGACTGACCCGCTATGAGAGCATCATATGAATTAAGTCATAGGTGTTACTCATGATAGATGACGCGCGCTGAGCTCATCAATAAAATATAATTTCTAAACCAACTATTTGTAGAATAGTGGCAAATGGTCGATCTCACAGAGATTGATAATCTTTCTAAGGTCAAAACAACAAAAAGGGAAATCGAGGGTTTAAAGAGAATGACTAAATTAACTAATCTAAATAACAATAAAGCAATGAAAATTATTTTGAAATCAATTAATAAAAATATCTAGGTCAAGGCATACAAGTTTGGTTCGATTAAAAGATTGGATTTAGTCATCAATTTATGCAAAATATGCAAATCAAAAGTATCCTAGTGTACCTATAGACCCAGTAACGTACACGGTTCCAATCACTTCTTAATTTCAATAGCCAAGGTACGACAATGACTACTTCCCTAGCCAATCGTATAACCTTATACTCAAGCGTATTGATTCAACACGATGACCGCAATGAGTTTGTGAAGGTACTACACCTGGACAATCATATTACTAGTGTGTCTAATTTAGCCTAGATTCATATGGTACTTGATCGGTCCCAAAAGGGGTGAACCAATTGGTTGGGTCAATTGCCATTAGTGTGGTCTTATTAGGATGGATGCTTAAGACTCACTGACAATTAAATCAGAGTCTAAATATGAATTTAACTCTAATTATTCAATCAATACCGAAAGAAATAAAATAAAAATGAAAAGCAATGCAATTAAAATAAATACATCTCACAAATCCATAGATGAACACAGTCGAACCTCCATTGCACTCTTGCCTAGACCATGAATTTAGTCTCTAATAAAAAAGAACACAAAACAAAAGTAAAGAAAATAGGAGTGAGGGAAAGAGAGAGAGAGAGTCGAAGTGTCGAATAGAGGAGAGAAATTAGAAGTCGACTATGAGACAAAGTCATATATATATAATATACCTTATGTTTATATATTAAAATATTTCCTATCAAAATCAAAAATAGATTCTTGAACTCCTAACTTCTCTATTTAAATCATGCAAATAAAAAAATGGACACCATGTATGTCTAGCTGTTGATCTTCATCACCTAACCATGACATGCTTCTCAAAGCCGATTCCATGGACATTTCATTCATTCATATCAACCTCCATACACCATGCTCCACTAGATTGCCATTATTAATTGATCAACGCATCAATCACGCTACCCCCCATTCCATGTTCGCCACGTCATCACCCTTGTTCCTCACGTGTGGGCCCCATCAAATCTGCCTCAAAATGCATTCTAGCACGGTTTTCAATGTAGAACGAGTTCGAGCATACGAATATTCGATTTTGCAAAGTGAAGGTGTGTAATCAAAATAGAATTTGTCACTCTCATATAGAGAGAGATATCATTAGATCTCTCGATATGTTAGAGTGTTAAATAGTCAAGTCTCTAACGGCTCATTTTATTAACATCGTTATCATTATTTATTTACATATTAGGACGCCGACTCAAACCCACGTGGACACCGCAGATAGGCTAGGGCATGCCTGACTAGGTTATATATTGTCTAATTGTTTGCTTTTATTGCGGTGTACTTCATTTAATATGACTTAAATCAGTGCATATTTGTGAATATCATGTTATGTCAAGTGAGATGGTGTGACGAGTAATCACTTCGTAAAGCATATCGATGCGGGTTTCGAGTAAGCGTAATACTAGAACAATAAGTTTTATAATACTAATTGAATAAATTGACTAGAACCAAGTTGATTAGGATATATAATGGATAATTAAACTTTAGGCTAAGTCAAAATAATTGAGTATGGTGTACCTCGAAATGCATGCCGAGACGCAAGACATTGGGTGTCTGGTGGTCGAGAGTTAGTGTGACTACCATATAATAATTATGTAATGAAATATGCTAACTATAATATTGATGTACCTAAGTTAAACAATTAAATAGTTTGAATTTAATTTTCCTATAGCTAGAAGGAAATATTCTAAGCCATTGATGAACATTAGGATTATTCTAGTTTGAGTGATACGAGGCTCTTTAGTGCCTCAATGGAATAATTAATCGGTGTGTGACAACATTAATAAGGACCACAAGATAGTCCTCAAGATACGCATGACACATTAGATTATACTACAACGTAAAAAACTCGACTTAGTGGGATTTTCTCATCTCCACTATCACAAATTCATGCAAATATAGGGAAACAAGAGAGGAAGTAGAAGATCTTAGAGCTGGATTTCAGTATTGGAAGGTCAACGTAGGAGATCAAAAACAAGGTAATCATCTCTATCTCATTAAATTCAAAAAAAATGAGCAAAATTGAAATGTTTTGGTGTCAATTCAAACTTGAGGATTAGATCAATGTTATTTGGTGAATCTTTGATGATTTAAAAGTTTAATTAACACTGCAATTAAGATGTTCAAACTAATTTCGATGAAAATTGGGTTTTTAGTTTAGTTAAGAAAAACTAGTGAATGCATGAATTTGAGAATTATGATTGAATTATTGTTGTTTTGATTGTTGTTAATGGTGTTTTGGAATCCCTATTGAGTGGAGAATTGGTCAACAAGGCTGGGATAACCATTTAGGGTGTTGAGGAAAGAATTCTAAGAATTCTCAAGTTGAGAATTCTGTCACCGAGCAAATATAGCGTGCTATCCAGTCTGGGTGCTCAACTGTTCTTCATTTTGAAGAACAGTAGCACGCTAGGTGCCTCCCTGGCAAGCTACGCACACCTAATGTGCAAGACAGACCTTCTAACGGGCTATTGACATATGAAAACTTAATGTAAGGGTTGTTTTTGGTAATTTTAATACATTCTTGAACACTTATAACCAGTTCAATCACATAAATTGGACTTCAGGGACATAGGGGACGGTAGCTCGTGTATCGAGGAGCTAGTCGAATCGAATTTGGGAGTCCGGGAAGTCGGAGAGCGTGTTTAAGGAATGTAAAACTCATAGGAACATCACTTGAGTATTTAATTGTTGTTTTTATAGTGCTTCTATCCAATCTTGCATACCATTCTATTCCACTCTATTTTGGACAGTTGATTGAGGTTACTCCCACTGGTATATTCATTGTGTGTTTATGGCACGCTAGGCTATAGTATATGTAACCAAGCCAACGGTGAATATCGACCTGAGCTGCTGACTGGTGAGCGTGTCAGCGAAGCGTAAGTTTGGGCCAATCACTGCGAGGAACTAGGTGAAAGAGTAGTGGGGGGCACCCACTGAAGGGATCCTCGCAATCCAGCACATACTTTGTTTATCCACTTGTTATGTATGCATGCGATGATCCATTAACAATTGCTTGTTTATATTTCCACATGTTTATTTAACATTTTCTTTGGCTTCTTATTTACTTAAATGCTGAGTGAATTTCCTTGGGATTTTACTCATTAGACTCGTCATTTATTTTGTTGTGATGGCTGAGTGTAGATCCTAGTACGAGTAGCAGCAATGATATCCTAGGTGATATCTCTGATCGCCTATTGTCTAGGACACTCTCATACGTGTTTAGCTTTTTGATATTTTGATTTATTTTGGGTATTAGGGAGACTAAAGATACAATGCACATGTATATATGCTTAACTTTCAGTTATCAGGTCGCCTTATATACATAGTACTCTATTTTTTGGGTTTTCCACATTAGGATCTATGCTATTGACACACTACATATATATATTTCACGTTTTTTTTGTCAATTTAAGACTTCCGCTATTAATTTGTTGTTTATTAATTGCAATTAATCAAAACATGAGCCATATGTATAATTCGTATAATTCGAAAATAAAAGAATATAAACACTAATATACACGACTTAAAAAAGGAAATGTGCATAATTGGTTTACAATGTAGCGACAACACGATAAAATTACACGCACACCGAAGATGCCGGTGTTACAAGCGATGCTAGTGGAGCGCAAGACCCTATGGGTCAATGACGTAGACAGTGCTACGGGGCCTAGAAGACGAGGAGCAACACCCACTCGGCGACCTTGGGGGCCGCCACAGTTGGTATCAGAGCAATGGTTCAAGGAACATCGAGAATTAATGAAAGAGTATAAAACTTAATGAACAAAACCTAGATTTGCAAACCCGATGTACTTACCTTAGAATCTTGGTTGGGAAATATTTTGAGGCGGGTGGAGTTAGTGTGTGTAACGGCCCAAAAATTTGACTTGTGCCACGTGTCAAGTCAAGGTCGTATGTGGGACCCACTCGTTGAAATACGTATTTCCGAATCCAATTTGGGATGATAATGCTAACTATGCGAGGAATTCGGTGAGCCGAAACACGAACGGGGACGTGCCTCGAGTCGCGTGCCGACGAGGGATACGCCTCGTGATGCGTGTAGTGCGAGTATCAAGATTTTGAAATAAGGCGGATTGGTGCCTCAAGATGCGCATTGCATGAATCTCGAGGACACTTTTGATTTGAAATTAAAAGAGAAATATATAAATATATATATATATATATAAAGGAGGGGATAAGATCAAAGAATAGAAACAAAAAAAAGGGAGATCAGGAGAGACCGATCGGGCGAAGAGAGGAAGAAATGAGAGAGGGCGGAGGGGTGATGGAGGTGGCGGAGTTCGGCGAGGACGAGCCGGACACGACGGCGATGACGGCGGCTTCGGCGCGCGCAACGCAGCGCAGCAAGTCCGGCCGAGAAGCGATCGCGTGGATGGCGGTGATCGCGCGAAGCGCGACGCGAGCAACGCAGCGCGGAGGCCGGCGGTGGGCGCGCTCAGGCGGACGGGGGCATAGCGAGTCCGACGAGATCGGCGGCCAACCTCGGACATCACGACGCGAGAGGCGTGGAGCGGCGGCTCCACACAAGCAAGCGGGTCGCGGCACGGAGCGAAGAGCCCCCCGCCAAGCGACGCGGACGCGACGGCTAGCGAGGGCCAAGCAAGACGAAGAGATAGGCGGCGCGGCGGCGGGCGGCGGCCAGAGCGATCAGCGGCGCGAGAGTGTCGAACGAGCGGGTCGGATCGGCGACGATGGCGCGCGGCCGTGCGAGCGAGCGGCACGGTGACGCGGTAGCGGCGGCGGCGACGCGGTGAATGGCGCATGGCGAGCGTCGATTATCGCGATTTCGACGAAATCGCTATGACGCGATGGAGGTGAGGCTTATTCACCTAATTTCAGTATGATTTGAATGATTTGAAGTAAAATAGGCCTAAAATGTTTAAATGGACACCAGGGACTTAGGAGTCGGGTGTTGGGTGCGCAAATCGAGACGCGAGCGACGTTTTGAGGTTCGCGATTTCTCGAGTTAAGTAAACTAGTTAGGACTTATACAGTATTTCATTTCTTTCCATTGGCTCGTTGTTGTTTACTGTTTGTGATAGCTTAGTGTTGTTGTTCACTGCTTTGTGATGATAGCTATCATTAAATTGTTGTCATTGAGGGGGTCCATTGGCAAGCGAGTCATGGTTACTATTTATCTGCGATATGAGCTCTTATCCCTACGCCGTCGATATCTCCCAATTGAGTGTACGTTGGGGGCTCTTATCCGAGACGCATATATCTCATAGTCGCAAGGGTTACGGTTGGGAGGCATGGGGCTCACCCTAAACCCGAGTCTGCTGGGATTTTTATGCGACTCAACGACTTTTTGGTCGGGATTCCTTGTTATTTGGCACCACTCATCGATGGATTGTTTACAGTCTTGTATATTCATGCGTTCTTGATTCCTTTCGTTCTATTTGCATGAATTCGATCGCTTTGGATATCGTGAACTGTTGTTTTGGATATCGTGAAATGTTGTGTTTATGTCCTATCTTGGATTTACTTACCTGGGCTCGTCATTCTTATGTTTGATGAGTGCGAGCGCGATGACGAGTAGCGAAGGGAAAGCTTCATAGCTAGGTGATTTTTGTATATTTTATATTTACTCTCCTCTCGATGATATTAATTGGGTTCCACAATTAGGTTACCTAACTCCCTGATCTTTTTGTTGAGTTATTGAATGTATTAGTTGCTTCCGCTATAAAATTGTAAAACTTGAAAAATATTAATAACTCAACTGTAAAATGTGGAATGTGCTGAAAATGATGGATTGGAAGGCTGACTAGGCTCGCGTTGACCTTGCGAGATTGGCTCGAGGGTCCACGTGGCTTAGGCCGGGCGGGGCCCAATTTGTGAAAAATTGGGGCCGTCACAGTTGGTATCAAAGACGTTTTAAATACTCGACTCTTGATTTAAATCACAAGCCATGGAGACGCAAACTAGCGGAAGTTAGGAATGGTTTAACTTAGAGTGGAACCTTATGATCCTGACCCGTCTTCGTTGAGAAGTGAGGAGAGTTGGGGAAACTATCGATAGATATACGATACGTCTTTACTCTTGAGAGGCGAGAAAGAAAAGGGAAAAAGGACGAAGAGCAAACTCTAAGGGAGCAGAGTGTTGAGATGACTTGAGAGCTAACGATTACATCACGTACAGACTCCTTAGCTTTGACGAAAGTTTTGGAGTAGTAGTGTTGGATCAGAAGCCCAAGTAACTCCACTTTAGTGACACTAAGCATTTATAGTCTTAGGGTTGGTGTAGTCGACCACCACCTTTAGGGACTTGTAAATGAATTACGTGTTGAGGTAGAGTCTGCAAATCGTTCTAAAAGTTAGTTGCCACCTAAGTATAAGTCATACGAGATTGTACATCTCAAGAATTCTCACCTGCTAAAACGTACGAGTACATGTTGTAAGATATATACGATATCGAGGATTCATGGGCTATGGAAAATGAGACGCCATTTCGAAAAGATGATCGTGAGGCTGCAGGTTCGGGGAGGCGAGTGCTGATGAGCTGCACGACCTCGAGATGCGCAATTTGTGAGATTCGAGATAGGCGGTGTCTCGAGATTCGTGTCGCACAAATCTCGAGGACGCATTGACTTTGAAAGTCAAAGAGTGAACACGTTTGAGTGAACGTGTTGAATTCGTACTTACATGAGGAGACACAAGTGCGCCAACTGATACGGGAATTAGTGCGACGACTCAGGTGAGGTAGTCTCACGAGTTTTAGCGGAATCACTCGGAAAAGTTTCACGGTGGTACGAATCTCGGAGCAGCGATTCATGACGTTTTGGCAAAACCAGATCATATGAGGTCGAGCATCGTATTAGTTTCGTTGTTCGGCGAGGCCGATGTTTGGTTGTGCACTACGGTGGCATCGATGTGGACGCTCTTGAGTGCAGTCGGTGTTATGGTGAGTGAGAGCGTGGGAGCACACGCGTCGGAGTACTAGTCGCATTCTCGGCATCGTTATATTCAGTGCGAGGGTCTGGAGATGATCAGAGGAAAACGAAGGGTTAGACGGTCGTGGCAAAGAGATCAACCTCAGAGCGTAGTGCGTTTCCACCATGTGGGCGTGTATGGCGCCAATGTTAGATTGACCAGCGCAGAGTTACGCTAGTGTAGTACAACATCTAGCACCATCAGATCCTTAGCATAAGGAGACAGTGGCCAAAGACAGGGTCAGAGATCCAGTCGAGTGCACAGACAGGGACAACGATCTAGTCATGCACAGGGGCAAGGACATGGACATGTTCCAGTTGTAGCAGATTTCAACGTACCTGTATGGGCGTGAGGACAGCCAGAAACAAATTCATGCTACTGCCACTCATGTCCGACTACTATCCATCGTAACCTGATAGAGGGTACAAGTTAGGTTGAAACTCACTCGATGAGAAATCGATTTACATTTCTCGCGGGCATACAACAGATATACGTATGTTAGTGAGAATGGATCGAGATTAAAATTAAAATATTCATTTGTATTCCAATATATGTTGCGAGGATGTTGCCCTGACATATATTGATGGGGGAGACAGATGGTGTGTTCTTTGCTTAGAGGTCGCGGAGGAGCCCAGCTCGTCACGAAGGAGCCCAGCTTGTCGCGGAGGAGCCCAGCCCTACGGAGTATGATGGGGGTATGACCTTGGGCGAGTATGGCCTTGGGCGGGTATGGCCTTGGGTCTTCATTCATAAAACACCATTGTCTTGTGAGATTTGTTTCAATTTCGAGGACGAAATTCTAATTCGTTGGGAAGCCTGTAACGGCCCGAAAATTTGACTTGTGCCACGTGTCAAGTCAAGGTCGTATGTGGGACCCACTCGTCGAAATACTTATATCTGAATCCAATTTGGGATGATAATGCTAACTATGCGAGGAATTCGGTGAGCCGAAACACGAACGAGGATGCGCCTCGAGTCGCGTGCCGACGAGGGATACGCTTTGTGATGCGTGTAGCACGAGTATCGAGATTTTGAAATAAGACGGGTTGGTGCCTCGAGATGCGCATTGCACGAATCTCGAGGACACTTTTGATTTGAAATTAAAAGAGAAATATATATATATATATATATGTATATATATATATATATATAGGGGATAAGATCAAAGAAAAAAAAAAAAAAAAGGAGATCAGGAGAGACTGATCGGGCGAAGAGAGGAAGAAAGGAGAGAGGGCGGAGGGTTGATGGAGGTGGCCGGAGTTCGGGCGAGAGGACGAGCGGACGCGACGGCGACGACGGCTTCAACGCAACGATGGCAAGTCCGGCCGGAGAAGCGATCGCGTGGACGGCGGTGATCGCGCGATGCGGCGGCGCGAGCAATGCAACGCGAGGCTGCGGTGGCGGCGCTCAGCTGGACGGCGGCATAGCAGATCGACGAGATCGGCAGCCAACCTCGACATCGCGACGCGGAGGCGTGGAGCGGCGCTCCGCGCAGCAACGCGGGTCGGACGACGCGGAGCGGCGCGCTGCGCAAGCGACGACGCGGACGGTGACGCGCGGTGGAAGAGATCGCTTCAGCGATCGCGTGACGGCGGCGGCGGCTAGCTCGCGGATCAGCGGTGCGGAGGATCGAATGACCGGGTCGGATCGACAGCGATGGCGCGCGAGAGCGGCGCCGGCGAGGCAGCGGCAGCGACGCGGTAGCGGCGGTGACGCGGTGAATGGCGCGGTGGCGCGTTGTCGACCGGTCGGATGCACCATTTTGACGAAATCGCTACGACGCGATGGAGGTGAGGTTTATTCACCTAATTTCAGTATGATTTGAATGATTTGAAGTAAAATAGGCCTAAAATGTCTAAATGGACACCAGGGATTTATGAGTCGGGTGTCGAGTGCGCAAATCGAGATGCGAGCGACGTTTTGAGGTTCGCGATTTCTCGAGGTAAGTAAACCAGTTAGGGACTTATACAGTATTTCATTTCTTTCCATTGGCTGTTGTTGTTTACTGTTTGTGATAGCTTAGTGTTGTTGTTCACTGCTTTGTAATGATAGCTATCGTTAAATTGTTGTCGATTGAGGGGGTCAATTGGCAAGCGAGTCGTGGTTATTGTTTATCTGCGCTATGAGCTCTTATCCGTACGGCGTCGATATCTCCCAAGTGAGTGTACGTTGGGGGCTCTTATCCGGGACGTAGATATCTCATAGTCGCAAGGGTTAGGGTTGGGAGGCATGGGGCTCGCCCTAAACCCGAGTCTGCTGGGATTTTTCCGCGACTCAACGACTTTTTGGTCGGGACTCCTTGTTATTTGGCACCACTCATCGATGGATTGTTTACAGTCTTGTATATTCATGCGTTCTTGATTCCTTTCGTTCTATTTGCATGAATTCGACTGCTTTGGATATCGTGAACTATTGTTTTGGATATTGTGAAATGTTGTGTATATGTCCTCTTTGGATTTACTTACACTGGCTCGTCATTCTTATGTTTGATGAGTGCGGCGCGCGGACAGTAGCGAAAGGAAGCTTCATAGCTAGGTGATTTTTGTATATTTTATAATTACTCTCCTCTGATGATATATACTGGGTCACAATTAGGTTGCCTAACGCCTAGATCTTTTTGTTGAGTTATTGAATGTATTAGTTGCTTCTTCTATAAAATTGTAAAACTTGAAAAATATTAATAACTCAACTTTAAAATGTGGAATGTGCTAAATATGATGGATTAGAATGCTGACTAGGCTCGCGTTGACCTTGCGAGATTGGCTCGGGGGTCCACGTGAGCTTATGCCGGGCAGGGCCCAATTTGTGAAAAATTGGGGCCGTCACAGTGTGTATATACGTGTTACGTCTTTATTGCATATTATATGTTATACGTGTATATATACCAAAGCTGATTTTGGCGCATGTTTCCTCTTGATGCAGATCATGATGGATGGATTGTATAGTTGTGATATTCGAGAATTTCGTAAACTTGATTAGGATACTAATTAAGTATTTTCGAATTTAATTTGCAATTTAAGTATCCGAAGTGGGACCCACGTATTACGGACCGGAGATCATAAGTTTAAATGTTATTTTTTGCATGTTGCATGCCTAGTGGATGTAATATACGTTATTTCTTCGCGAATTCAGGATGTATTGAGGCGTATCCTCAATTTTCCATACTTGGGGTCGTAAGTGTGTCTTAAGGGCACAAGTGATATAAAAATTATTAGTTGCTCGAAAACTAATTAATCAAGTGTTAATCCTTATATAAAGATTTTGCCTCGATTTGTGTAAAAGTCAGGATTGGTGGTAATGTAATATAAGAATGAAGTTGGTACAAGATTTTGCCTCGAGTTTCATGTCGATTGACGATGGTCGAGATTAAGATTGAGTCCAAATTGATGCAAGTTTGGCCAAGTGTGGCAAGAGAACTGGTCTAAAAATTTTAGTATGTTGCGGACAAAGTTAACTTTTTTGGGTTTTGGCATGACCAAAACTAGTGTTACAGACATTTTATAAAGATGGACAATTTTTGTCAAGAGTTTGATTCAATTTAGTGAAAATCGAATTGAAAATGAGTGTTAGAAGCCAAAACACGTCAAAATAGGAATTTAAAGAATTGATAAATAAAAAGAAATTAAGCTGCTGACAAGCAGCTATGGATTTATATATATATATATATATATATGAAAGATCAAATGAAATGAATCGTTTCGTTGCATTTCTCAATAGTGAACGAAAAAATTTCATTCCCTAAACCTTCTCAGTCGGGTTTTCACTCTGTAAGCTCCCGACGTTTGATTTTTGCCTGTTTTCTTTCTGCAAAATTGTATAGCATCATAAGACGATTAGTTCGGGCTAAGTTTTCACAGTGAAAATGAGGTATTCGGCCCGCAATTTGGTAAATACTTAATGTTGAGCATTTTCCTCAATTCAATTTGAATTCTCGCGATTTCTCGATTCCTTTTTACGGGGTTTTAATAGAAAATGATAGGGATTGTTGTGAATTGTTACATTGGATTGATTTGCGCTATATTGGAATAAATCCCACTGGTGTGGGTTAGGATTTTGATGGATTGAACTAATGCAATTCAGTTGATAACTATTTTGGGATGATTTTATAGTTGATATTGATTTACATTGAGTTTCTGGATGATTTGATTACTGGTTTTAATTCAATTTGACTTCACGAGTTGTGGAAGTACTTTGATGTCGGTATGAAGTGGTTTTCGTGGTGTTTATTGTTGAGTTTTGATGTTTAATTGCGAAAACATTGATTTGGAGAAGTTTTTCAGTCCAAAATAAATAAAGTTTGCGTAGTCGATAAGCCATATTGAAAAATTCATAACTTCTATGTTGATGATCCGATTTGAGTGTTCTTGGAATCTATGGAAAGTATGACATGAGTACTATAAATTCCTTTAAGGTCATCATTAAAAATAATGAGGTTTTCAAGGTTAAGAAGTTAGCCTAAGTTGGCTAGTTGAAAGCCGGTTGAAATAGTTGTATAAGTTAATATTTTTGCAAACTCCTCTCAAGCGTACTTTGGCCGTAGTTTTCATTGGGTTTCGTGATTCAGTTTCACTTGAAGCTTAACACTTAATATAATTGGATATGTAGGTATGCTATTGGAACCATTTTCAAGATGATCTGACGCTCTGAGAACCCCAAGAAGTTAGCTCAAAATATATTTGGTTGTAAGTAAACCCTACGGTGGTGTTTATTATTTATAGAATTTTATCTTTGTACCTGCAATTGTGTTTAGTCTTCTTTGCATTTTGCATCATTCTTGGTCATGCATACATGGCATTCGGATAGAGTTACCCTTACTTTGGTCGTAAGAGTGTAAGGCGTTCCGCTCTAAACTAGACGTACTACATGCGTCTAAAGCGGATAATGTCGACTCTGAGATAGCTAGCATTGTACTTATAGGCATGTTCTAGGTTCATCATGAGTGGGCCCGCTTGTTATGAGCTTATAAATGGAAATGAGGGATCCACGTTGTTATATAAATTTTCTTGTTATATGAAAATGCAATTGCAAGTCTCCATGTATTCACACTAACATTTGCAGGAATACATAGTAGTGTAGGAGTTTACTTACCTCACATCTTCAAGTTGTTTTTAATAATGTCAGGTTCTTCGTGAAGACATGAAAAAGCAAACAAGACTCGAAGAACCTCGGTAAATGTTTTCATGTTTTAAAATTTTAATATTCTTGTTGTAACCACTTTATGTATAATGTTTTGGGCTTTAGGGTGAGTGTAAGACGTGAAATACTTTTGAATAGGTTATGAGAATATCCTAAATTAGTTTTAAGTAAGTTATGAGGTTTATATTCTGGTTTAGTTTATTTGGAATTATAAAGTTGCAACCAATGCATAAGAGACTTTAAGATAGTTTATAAATATATATTTGATATATATTGTAATCTGCGGGGAATTGTGAGTCCTTCTAAGCATATCCTCATTCTGCTATCTATTAGGTGATTTTTCCTGCATGCCACTTTAAGAAAGGTGTTGCCGAAATTTGTATAAAATATAGATATTTGCTCCAATTAAACAAATCATGTTTGAGTTTCATTGAGGATAAAAATTTAGTTTTAGAGCTTGTAAAAGATTGAAATAATTGTTATTTTGAGGTCAAAGTTGAGTGAAAGAATTAGGCTGACTAGATTATCAAGGGATTAAGGTAACCTAGGCAGGCCAGCCGCCTTAATGACGTGGAGGCTAATACTACTCCACTAAATATTGGTCATCGCCCCGGTTGTTCAACAGACATCTATTCAGGATATTATTCCTACATCCCGTAAGACACTTGTTAAAAGGGTTACACCACTGGTTATACCAGTTATCGTACTAGTTGAGACACTGACTCCTACTCCTACATCGACGACCATAGTGATGACTACTATGCCACTACCTCTGAATTCACGTTGTCGCCTGAAGTGAAGTTGATCAAGGAGTTTATTCGCTTTCAGCCTGGTTATTTTTATGGAGGTGGTGACCCAGAGGCGGCCAACATCTATACGAGCTACTAAGAGTTGATGAGAGTATATAGGCGTAAGTTTATGGGTCATGTTTCTAAGGAGCTGCAACTATATGGTGGACTACTTATTGTGATACTCACTTAGAGCTGCTGACATAGGTACATTTCAGATAAGTGATTTACGATTAGTATATCCCCATAGAGGTCCAGTAACGTTTGAGAGAGGATTTCTTGGCCCTGGGACAGGGTAACCAATCGCTACTAAAGTATATGGAGAGGTATCAGTACTTGCTATAGTTTTCCATGGATGTTGTCGAGACAGAATGATTATATAGATTAATTACTTTATCTAGGGATTGGTGGAGGTCATCACCAATGCGATCATGTCAACTGGGGCGCGCATATTACAGGATATGTATGATAGAACCCTTGCCCCTGTGACATATCAACTAAAGAGAGGTTGTAGGTGAGTACATAACACTTGACAATCTGATAGGCAAACGAGGCAGAGTTCTGGACTAGACTGAGGCTGAAAAGATAGAAGGATACAAATGATCGAGATTTTTGTCAAGACAACAAACAGCAGAGTAGGGACCATAATGATGATCAGTAGGGAGATAGGTTTTATTATGAGGACAAGTAGCCAATTCATGCCATGGCAATTGCACCACCCGAGCAACGTTGACAGCTGCCTCGGTAGTATCGTCAGGATAGGGATCAGGGAGGTCGTGATAGGTATTAGAGAGACTAGGTTCAGGGTTAGGGATCTAGAGATAGACAAGATGGGGGGTAGGAGAAATTTCAATGTCATCGTTGTGGTCATAGATGGCACCTGAAGGCTTGCTAAAGGGCACCACCGTCATCACCAAGAGCACCACAGGGTTAAGATAGAGAGAGCACATATAGTCACGCAACTGGGCCGAGATGCGACCAAACAGCTCTTTGACGGTACGTTATCTATTATGGGTAGACTGATGCATGTTATGATAGATTTTGGTAGTCCATTATCATTCATTGATAGACGACATGTCAGGTGAGTTAAGGTTAGTATCAAAGACAGTAGACTCACACCTTGTCCTTGTTATAGCAAATGAGGATAAGATGTACCTCAACTGGAGATGTAGAGACTACACGATATAGGTAGAGGGGCATCACTTTCTGATAGACTTACGAGCCTTATAGTATTTTGAGTTTGACGCACTTTTAGGGATGAACTGGTTTACGGCGTATCATGCATATTTGAATCGTTTCCAGAAGGTTGTTACATTTTTTTTGTTTTTAGGATTTTAGAGTTCACGTTTACCGGAGTCGCAATTGCACTACCCATTACTAAAGGCCGACTAGGTATGACTCAAGAGATGGAGGTGTTGACTGTAGTAGTTGAGTCGGAGGTGAGACTGAGGTCAGGATTGAGGATGTCCCAGTGGTTAGAGAGTTTCCTGATGTCTTTTCAAATGATTTGCTACAAGTACCATCATGTAGAGAGGTCAAGTTTATATCGAGCTTCTACCAGGGACACAATCGATTTTTAGTACACCTTATAGGATGTCAACATCTGAGCAGGAGAAGGTAAGGAGATAGCTGGAGGATATGTCCTAGAAAAGTTTCATCCACCTAGTATGTCTCATTGGGGAGCACCAATGTTATTATGAAGAAGAAGGATGGTTCTGTGAGGATGTGTGTAGACTACAGGAAGCTGAATCAAGTGGCAGTCAGGAACTATTACCTACTCCCTAGGATCGACAATCTGTTCGATCAGTTGAGAATTCAAGAAGAGAACATTTAGAAAACCACTTTCGGTATAAGCTATAGGTTGTTTGAGTTTATAGTCATGTTTTTTTGGGCTGACAAATGCATCGTCAATCTTCACTAACTTGATGCACAGGATCTTGAGACCATACTTGGACATATACATCATTATCTTTATCGACGACAACTTGATTTACAATAGGACTCGTATGGAGCACAAGAGTCACCTCAAGACCGTATTGATGACATTGAGGGAGCATATGCTATGTGCCAAGTTCAGCAAGTGTTATTTCTAGCTGAGTGAGGTGAAGTTTCTCGGACATATCATCAACAATTAGGGTATCTCCGTGGATTCAAAGAAGGTTCGAGCGATTATTGACTAAAGGACACATGAGTTAGTTTTCGACATTAGGATTTTCTTAAGTTAGAAGGGTACTACCACCGATTAGTACAAGAATTTTCCTTAATTGCATGGCCAATGAAGAGAGTGACTAAGAAATATGTGCAATTTGATTGGTAAGAGGAGTATGAGTAGGCATTTTGGGAGTAGAAGAGGAGATTCACATTAGCATCAGTGTTGACATTGCCGGAGTTGGGCATAAGTTTGTCAATTTACATAGATGCCTCAGGAGCTTGTCTTAAATGTATATTGATGCAAGAGGGCGGAGCAGTAGCTTACTTATGTAGACATTTTAAACCCCATGAGGGTAATTATCCAGTGCATGACTTGAAGCATCCAGTAGTCATTTTTGCAGTAAAGGCCTGAAGGCATTATCTCTACGAAGAGAAGTTTGTCTTATACACAGATCATCTGAGCCCGTGGTACATTTTCACTCATAAAGATCTAAACATTTGTCAAAGGAGATGGCTAGAGCTATTGAAATACTACGACTTCACCATTGAGTACCGCCCTAGTAAGGCATTTATCGTAGCTAACGCATTGAGTAAGAGCGAGATTGATAGTTAGATGGTTGTTTGATACAAGACAAACGAGCATGGACTGTCAAAGGCACCATCATAGATTCTTACTATAGATAAGCTACATATTTATTGTCAAATGAGGGTTTCAAAAGTATCGATTGAGCGGGGAGCAGAGTGTCAGAGAATTGATAGTTCGTATGACAGGTTCAGTAGGCTGGCACAGGATCCCGGTGTACAGATTGGTCGGAGTTAGCAGATTAATGTTTAAGACATAAAGGAAGATTATATGTACTAGCAGTTCTAGAGTTATGAGACGGTATTCTAGAGGACGCCCACAAATCTTGTTAAATAGTTCATCCTGGTCAGGCCAAGATGTATCATGATCTTACAAGATTATTTTTGTGGCCAGGGATAAAAGCTGACGTAGGCACAAATGTCAAGAGTTATCACATCTGCCAGCAGTTGAAGGCTAATCATAGGTTATCAGGGGGATTATTACAGATGTTGCCCATTCCATAGTGGATATAGGAACACATCAATCTGAATTTTATTAGTGGACTACCGTAAACTTCTAGGAGACACAACTCCATTTGGGTAGTGATTGATAGACTTACAAAATTGATGAACTTTATATCGATTTCAATATGGCACACGTTCCCATAACTAAGCACTCTATTTGAGAGGGAGATTATCAGAATACATAGGGTGCTAGTCTCCATTGTATTTGATAGAGATCCTAGATTCACGTGTAGGTTCTAAGAGAGCATGTAAGAGCAGTTTGACAGGAGGTTGCAGTTTAGTACGATATACCACCTTTAGATCGGCGACCAGTTAGAGAGATTGATACATATTTTATAGGATATGCTTATTGCATTTATACTGTAATTTGGGGGTTCATTGGAGGATTATCTACCGCTGTGTGAGTTACCTTACAACAACATTTATCAGGCGAGTATCGGGATGCCTCCATTTGAGGTGTTGTATGGGAGTCCTTGTAGATCACCCGCGTGTTGGGCAGAGTCGGAGGATATAGTGACCGTTGGGCTAGAGATAGTTGTTGATCATATAGAGAAGATTTGGCAAACCAGGTAGAGATTTCAGGCATCCCAATATAGACATAAGAAATATGAGGATACGTATCATTAGGTCTTAGGTATGAGGAGGGTGACATGGTATATCTGAATGTTCCCCTTGGATATTTGGGATTAGGGGGAAATTGAGACCGAGATTCGTTGGACCATTTAGGGTCACAACACGAGTTGGCAGTGTGGCGTATAGACTGGACTTACCGCCATATTTCTAAGATGTGAACCAAATTGAGGTTCAGCTTAACACGACTTACGAGGAGCAACTATTAGAGATATAGATTTGTAAGATACAAACTCAGTGGAACAGGGAGATCCCTCTAGTATCAGTTCATTGGCAGAATCATTGGGCTGAGAGACTCACCTGGGAGCTAGAGTCTATAATGCGAGCACATTATCCTTAGCTATTTCACGATACGATCATTTAGTTTTATTTAAATTTTAGCGATGAGGTTTTCCCTAGTTAGTAATAATTGTGGTAGCCCATTTTATTAACGTCGATATTATTATTTATTTATAGATTAGGACATCAACTTGGACCCACGTGGACGCCGCAGATAAGCTATGGGCATGCCTCATTAAGTATTAGTAATATATTGTACGATTGGTTTCTTTTATTGCGGTGTATTTCATTTAATATGGCATAAATCATCACATGTTTGTAAATATCATGTTGTGTTGAGTGAGATGGTTTGACGGGTAATTGCCTTGTAAAGCGTATCGACATGAATATCGAGTTGGCGTAGTACTAGTACAATAAGTCTTATAATACTAATTTGAATAAATTGACAAGAACCAAGTTGATTAGGAAATATAATAGATAATCAAAATTTACACTAAGTCAAAATAATTAGGTACATCGATGATTAACGCACCTCGAGATGCATGCCAAGATGCAGGGCACTGGGTGCAGGGTGGTCGAGAGTTAGTGGGACTATAATTAGATTAATTACATTATCAAATATGTTAACTATAATATTGATGTACCTAAGTTTACCAATTAAATAGTTTGAATTTAATTTTCCTATAGTTAGAAAGAAATACTCTAAGCCAGTGGTGAACATTAGGATGATCCTAGTTTGAGTGATACTAAGTTGTTTAATGCCTCAATAGAGTAACTAATATGTGTTTGACAACATTAATAAAGACCACAAGATAGTCCCTGAGATACACTTGACACATTAGATTACACCATAACATATAAATACTTGACTTAGAGGTTTTTCCTCATCTCCATTCTTACAAATTTATACAAATCTGGGGAAAGAAGAGTGGAAGTGAAAGATCTTAGAGCGGATTTCAGTATTGGGAGGCCAACTTAAGAGATCAAACATAAGGTAATCATCTTTATCTCATTAAATTCATAAAAATGAGCTAAATTGGAATGTTTTGGTGTCGATCCGAGTTTGAGGAATAGATAACTGTTATTTGACGAATCTTTGATGATTTACAAGTTTAATTAATACTGCAATTAAGATGACCAAACTAATTATGGTGGAAATTAGGTTTTTCCTTTAATTGGAAATAACTAGTGAATGCATGAATTTGAGGATTATAATTGTATTATTGTTGTTTTGATTATTGTTAATGGTGTTTTAGAGCCCCTATTAAGTGGAAAATGGATCAATAAGGCTGGGATAGCCATTTGGGGTGTTGGGCACAGAATTCTCAAGTTGAGGATTTTGTCATCCAACACGGATAGCGCGCTATCTAGATTGGCTACCAAGTTATCCAATCTGGGTGCTCAACTGCTCTTCAAAATGAAGAACATCACCGCGAAGAACCAGGTGAAAAAGTAGTGAGGGCACCCACTGAAGGGATCTCAGGGATCCGAAGTACAATTTAGTCTGACCAAGACGAGTGCACAATTTATTTATCTACTTGTTATGCATGCATGCGATGATCCATTTATAGTTGCCTATTTATATTTCCTCATGTTTATTTAACATTTTCTTTTCCTTCTTACTTAAATGCTCAGTGAACTTCCTTAGGATTTTACTTACTAGACTCAGAAGATCACCCAAGATGGGGGAGAATTAGGTGTAATGGCCAAATTAAACGTTTTACAACTTTCTTTGCTAATCTCCTAAGTTCATTTCAAAAGTTTATTTAGATGAGCGCGTATATTAGTGATTGCAATAGTAATGTAGCGGAATGGTTCAAGTAAGTGAAATACTACACTAGTACAATGGGGTAGAAGAGAATAGATTTATAGTGATTCGATACCTCAAATCTACATCCACTACCTAACCTCCCCGATTAGAATTTTGAACCAACACTTATATTCCAATAAGTGAACAACCCTAAGCCCGCAAGCTTAGTGTGCTTAGTAACCACTAGGTCTTTTACACTTGCCTTACAACAATAAGGACTTTTACAACCGCCTAGTTTCAACTAGGAATTTGACTTGCCTAGATGCAACTAGGACTTTACCTTGCCTATTTCCCGATAGGCTTACAATCTATTCTTTATACCAATAGGACTCACGACTTGGTCCATTCACCAATAGACCTTACAAGCTTTACGAATTAATAGTGATTTGTCGCTTACAATAAGTAAAGCGATATAAGATGCTTTCCTCTCACAAGCCAAATTTAATCCTAAGATGAAGTAATGCAAGTGAGACTTTGCCAATTGAGATGCCTTGTAAATCAACTTTAATAGGCTAACTTTCAATATTGAAACCAACAAAGAATAATATAGATTAAGCTCAAGTTGGTTCCAAAGAATGGTAAATTTATGCACAAATGCAAAATGTAAGTTTAAGCTCAAGTTGTGCAATCAATATTTAAGGTCACAAATAGATTAATATTAAGAATGAAACCCTTGTGAGTATGTTGTCAAAACACCATAAACATGAAACCAAACAAAGGAATATAAATCAAGCACAATTAGGTTTCGAGTCAATTTAATGCACACATGAAAGATCATGATTAAGCTCAAGTAGTGCAACAAAAATCTCAGGTCTCAAATAGATAAGTTTAAGAATGAAAACCCTTATAAATATGTTGTCAAAACAACATAAGCATGAAACCACAAACACGAATATAAATTAAGCACAATTGGGTTTCAAGTTAATTCGATGCACTATGAGAAATCGCAATTAGTAAATGCACTCTCAACTTTGGGTTTAACAAAAATCAAGATTAAATTCAAACTTTTTGGTGGTGTCATTCACACACTTCAAAGAAAAATAGCCACTATAAGAATAGTTTAGGCTTTTTGTGTTTTTCAAGTTTCGCATACACAAGTGATTCAAATTTTAGCTCGATAGGTGCAAGTTTGTTCTAGGTCTTATCTAGACATGATATTGGGCTCAACACACTATATAAATATGTTCAAATCAGTCACATATGATTCCCACACAAATCGTTGACAACAAGATATAGATTAAGCATAAATAGTGTGGGAAAGATGTAATCTTACAACCCAAGATGTGAAGATGGTTTAGATCAATTTGGACAGCACGTTGAGGACTTTAGAACACCTCTTTTTGCCTCACTTGGTTTGCATAAGATCAGCCCCCAAAGCCCTCAAGTGAGTGTGTGTGTATTTTTTCTTCACCCTTTTGTGCTAAAACTCCATTTTTATTGCTCTTTTATGTATTTGTGAGTTGTTTAATCAAAAGAATTCTCAAAGTGTTTATAGGGTTCTTTCCATATCTTTTTTACTTTTTGTAGCCATTGTAATGATCCAACGGTCCAAAACAGTCCACTAATTCAAATTAAAGGTGTAGATGTTTCACTTTTAAAAAGCTGTCAGAAAAGCAATTAGTACTTTAATATTTTGACCTAGCGCGCTAATACTCTAAGCTAGCACGCTAATGCTGGAAATTAGCGTGCTAACTCTACAATTAGCATGCTAATATAATTATTAGTGGGCTAACTGTCAGGGGCCTTACAATAAATATTTTTCGCCCTAGAGTTAGCAACCTCTTATCGCATTCGGGACCCTACCAAACCTCTTATAATATGTTATACATGTTTGTTAAGGGTCATAGAACCTGTTTAGGTGGTTTAGATGTTTTCACAAACCTCGAAAATGAAAAATCCCAGTTTAATGAAGTGCACAGGAGCGTTTTCGCAAATTATTTTAAAGTGAACCAAAAACATGTCTAAACTGATACCGACACATCTAAAATCAAAACCAACAATATGCACACCTTAAGTTCATGCCATACAACTCGTTTGCATGATTTAAAACTTTTATAACTAACGGATTGCTAAATCGTGAAAAATATGAATTTAAGTTCTTGAAAACATGAAATTTGTGAAATGCATGAATGTAATGCATTTGGCTAATGTAGTTGAACTTCTTATACCTTACAATTGATGTACATAACTCCATATATGCTTTTCGGTGCCTTTCCTTACCTTGATCAAATTACGAGCTGTTCAAGTCTTATTTCTCCCATTTTATCTATTCCATTTGAACTTGAATTCATTGGTAGCCTTTAAACTTGTGAGTTCTAACAATGATGGATTGTGCTGAAATACTTGATAAACATGTTAGTACAATTTCACATTGTTTTTTGCCATCAAGATCTCGGGACGGAGTCTAAATGATGAAACACTTAGTCCAATAAACTCATTATTTATTTTGTTGTGATGGCCGAGTAAAGATCATATGCGACTATCTCTTATCACCTACTATTTGTTGAGGGATTCTCTCGTATTACTCTGCCAACGACTTGGCTAACGCAAAAGACGTCAATTTCACGTGGTTAGATGAGTGTAAAACTATTTTCAAGGAGTTGAAAGATAAATTAACAACGACACTTGTTCTTACGTTACCTGAAACAGGGAAGGAGTTGGTTATTTATATTGATGCTTCTCATTCAAGTTTGGGCTGTATGCTAATGTAAGAAGGCAGGGTTGTAGCTTATGCTTCGAGGCAACTCAAGATTCATGAACGAAATTATCCAGTTCATGATCTTGCGTTAACTGCAGTGGTTTTTTCCTTGAAGATTTGGAGGCACTATCTGTATAGCGAGTGGTTCATAGTATTTTCGTATCATAAGAATCTGAAATACTTTCTTACTCAAAGTAATATGAACATGAGATAGCATAGGTGGCTTAAGTTTCTCAAAGGTTATGATTTCACTCTGGAGTACCACCCAGCAAAGAAAATGTCGTTGTTGATGCCTTGAGTAGGAGAAGAACAGGCAAAGAGAATACGATTCTTTGCTAGAGCTTCTCAGTTCAGACTTCTTGAAGAAGCTTCAGTGATGATGATTCGTGAAAGTCCAATAGACACATCATCAACTGAGAGAGCTAGTTTTAAAGTTAGCAATATGTTCTTTTGTGCTCAAATTCGAGATGAACTAAAGATGACTTAACAGGTGGTTGATTGTTAGAATGCTGATAAGGAATCTGCAATACATTAGGGGGTTAGCAGGTAGTATAAATCATCCTGATTAGTCAGTTTCTAATGACGAGGCATTGCGATTCGGGGATAGATTATAAATTCCAGCTCAGAATCAGTTGAGGCAGGAATTGTTAAGGGAATCTCATTGATCTTTTTACTTTATTCATCCAAGTAGCACTAAGATGTATTAAGATATGAGACGTACTTATTGGTGGTCGAAGATGAAGACTGACATTGCTGAGTTCGTAAATAGATGTGAGATATGTCAGCAAGTAAAAGCTGAACATAGGAAACCTAGAGGATTATTACATTTGTTGCCTATCCTTGAGTAGAAATGGGAACATATATCGATGAATTTTGTTTCCAGTCTACCTCTGAGTCGACGCAAAAATGATGGTGTTAAGGTTGTGGTTGACAGATTGACAAAATCTATGCATTTCTTACAGGTTTATATGTGAGATCGTCTTGAACATTTATGCGAGGTGTACGTACAGGAGATATTGAGACTTCATGGGGTTCCAATGTCAATTACTTTGGATAGGGATCTGAGATTCACATCCAGGTTGTAGAGTGAATTATATGTGAGATCCTCTTGACCATTTATGCGAGGTGTACGTACAGGAGGTATTGAGACTTCATGGGGTTCCAATGTCGATTACTTGGGATGGGATCTGAGATTTACATCCAGATTGTGGAGTGAATTATAGAGGCAGCTGAGAATTGTGCTTAACCTCAGTACAGCATACCATCCTCAGACTGACGGACAGACTGAGCGGTTGATATTGGTACTTGAGGATATGTTTCGACCGTGTGTCACAGAGTTTGGAGGTAACTGGGAGAAATATATTCCTCTATGTGATTTCTTTTATAATAATAGTTATCATACTAGTATCGGAATGGCTCTGTTTGAGGCACTTTATGGACGGCCTTGTTTATCAACGGCGTGTTGGGCAGAGTTTAGAGATACAGTTTTAGTAGGGCCAGAGTTGATTCAGGACTACACATAGATGATACAACAGATTCGCAAGCATTTGACTACGGCACACTTCAGACAAAAAAGATACGCCGACAAACATCATAAGTTTTTGAGGTTTTCAAAAGATGATTTTGTCCAATTGAAAGTCTCACCTATGAAGGGTTTATAGAGATTTAGGTTACGAGGTAACCTAGCTCCAAGGTATATTGGGCCGTTCAGAATATAAGAAAGGATTGGTCTTGTAGCTTACAAGTTAGAATTACCTCCTTAGCTTGCCAAAGTTCATAATGTCTTTCATGCATGCTACGCAAGACGGAGACTCAATTCACTCTAAGAATTGATTGGAATGAATTTGATCTTTAGGAAGACTTATTTTACGATGAACAACCGATTCAGATACTTGATCGTAAGATTCAGAGGCTAATAACCAAATAGATTCCTTTAGTTAAAGTGAAATGGTAATTTCACGGAGATGAGGAACTAACCTGGGAATGGGAATCCTGCATGAAGGAGCAATTTCCATTTCTCTTTGAGAATATAGGTAACTTTATGTTTACTTTAATTTCAAGGACGAAATTACTTTAAATTGGGGAGACTGTAACGACTTGTTATCTTAAGCTGGTGATTAGTAATAATTCAAATAGTAATTAACCTGAGTTAGGCTCATGGTTAAGATTGGTGTACATCGATTAGCGTGTGTGTTCATTTGTTTGATGTTTGGTGTTTGTTTGGATTGTGAAATTGAAATATAAATAGGTTGTGTATAATAACGGATTATATACAAACGTATAATTGATTAAATACATTATAAGCCATGATATACCTGTACATTATGAGCGACGAGAGAGTCATGGCATGAATGTGTACGCTCGTAGTTACACATAGGCATGTCCGGTGGATTTATTGGAGAAGAAATATGTGAGTTATATATATAAGGATATATATATATATATTGAAATTGAAAATAAAAATGAAATTATATGGATTGTTTGATCTTCTCGAACGAAGTGAAAGTACAAGATGTATCAAAATTAGTGTCACGATAAGACTCGTCACTTTAACTCTACTACTAGATCAATGTCGAGATGACACGATGCATATCTCGAGGAAATACGTATATATAAACCAAAAAGTTGATGTTTATCAACTAAAGACGATTGATCCAAACAAAAATGAGGGTTAGGGGTTTGAAATCGATCGAGACAAGTTGTCCAAAGTGTGGAATCAAGCTTAGTTTTTGGAGCTTAATCAATCAAACAGCTTATGAGCATCATATAGGTATAATTTGTTTTAATTTTTATCAAAGTTGGAATTGATGGTGATGCTAGGATTGTTATTGTTTAAGCAGTTTCTTAATCAATTATGGTCTCTCACCTCACTAGAGGATGTTCTCGATTAGTTTTGATGATTTAATGAGTGTTTGTAATGTTTTGGATGTGGTTTAGGTCAAGTTTGGATCAGTCGAAATGTGTTGGTGTCGCAGGTCTGGTGCGCGTATCGCGTTAGGCATTGGCCATAGCGTGCTACGAGTACTAAAGAAGATGAGTGACATATGGATAGCGTGCCATCCATGTCAGGTAGCGCGCTATCAAACCCCGGAAGTGTGTATGAAGTTCAGTAGTGTGAATAACGCACTAGCTCCGGGACATTCCGCGCTATCCATACTCAGATCAGTACAAAACTTATTAGATTTAGGTGGTTTGTTGAGAGCTTTTGGTCTAGGGATTCTAATTAGAGTATAATGGACCTATATTAACTATAATTGGTCTATGATAGGTCTTGATTAATCAGGAAAGATTTCTAGACCCGAAAAGTTAGGAAATTGGACGGGGACTCTGACAGAGGTAAGTTCAAATTCGCTTATTTATCAATATTGTCTGGCTATTTACTATATATAGCTCATATGGTTGTTAAAATGGAATGGGGGACTATTTATACTGTGATTGTTTTCAATAAAAGAAAACGGTGTTTACTGTGATTCACAAGAGTAAGATCTTGGAATTGAGACGAGGTGATATAAGAGATGGGTTAGCTTCTCAGCGTATATGTAACATCTTAATTAGTTTATAGGTGGCGTAGGTTACATTCGCACTGGAGGGTTTAGGATAGAACCATTAGACATTACTCGATTGGTGAGACATCATAACGACCATTATGTTGGTCGAGCACTCGTATTAATAGCGCCGATGGGTAATCGACCCTAGTTTTACAAAATAAATGGGGATCACAGTGTAATGTCCAAATTACTTGCTTTGCATCTGATTTTGTATTGAATCTATATGCTTTTCATATTCTTGTTAGATATTATTAGTGCATGTTGTTATTGCATGATATGCTTGTTTACTATACGGAATGTTGATGATTAGTGTTGATCCTTACTTACTGAGCAAGTTGGAGCGCTCACCCAAATTAACTATTTCATGTTCGCAACCAGGCGCTTCAATTAAAGGGAAAGAAAAGATTTAGGAGTTTCGTGTTTTCTCTTTGATATAATGAACCTTCTTGTATTTAGATACTATGTTTGACATTTTGATGTATATAAACAGGGTTGGGGTAATTTATATATAGGTTTAGGTTTTGATAAACTCCATATTTCCATATGTTTGTATATATATATATATAGAAAAAGTTTTAAATTTCTCGTTGCGTAATACTTTGATTTATTATTTCAATATGAATATACAGATTGAGTTTATTAGGTATAGACGGAGAAGCCTCTGGCTCTAGTTAAGTCTTACAAGATTAGGGGGCTTGATTAGGGTTTCAAGCAGGGTATTTTCACTAATCCAGATAGGGGATGTCACACCATTACTATGGAATACAAGTTACATGACTACACAACATGCATGGTCATCCATACTTCACAACACTCCCCCTTATGACACTTGCTTAAAGAATGTGCCTCATTGAAACTTCTACTAAGAAAAAACCTGTGGGAAAAATATAGTAAAAGAAAAATAGTACACTGTTCTTATAAATCTTAAGATAAGTTTAATATTGTTGGGATTACATCATTAAAAACCTTGTTAGGAAGATCCAATGGAATAAAATCATAACTAAGGGAAAAAGAGTGCAATACACTAATCAATAACTCCCCCTCAACATGGATGAAACTTATTTCGTTTCTTTGCTTGCTATATCCTTAAATTTACGCAAGCCAATACCATATGTAAGCCTATTAAATGTCGTAGTTGGTAAGGCTTTTGTGAATAAATCAACAATATTGTCACTTAATTGGATTTGCTTGACATCAACTTCACAATTCTTCTAAAGCTCATGTGCATAAAAACGTTTTGGTGAAATATGTTTTGTTTTGTCCCCTTTTATGAATCTTTCACTTAATTATGTGATACATGTTGCATTATCTTCATATAATATGGTTGGAAAATCTTTTATTGAAGGCAATACATGCGATTCTTGAATATGTTCAATCATGTTTCTCAATCATACACATTCACGACTTGCTTTATGAATTGCAAGTACTTTATAATGATTGGAAGAAGTTGCAACCATAGTTTGTTTTACTAACTTCCATGATACAGTACTATTAACACAGGTAAATACATACCCCATTTGGGAATGAGCCTTGTGGGGATTAGATAAAAATTCAGCATTAGCATAACCTTGGAGATTCAATTTTACTCCTCTTGAGTAAAACAAATCCATGTCACTTGTTCCTTAAAGATATTGGAAAACATGTTTAATACCATTCTAATGTCTTCAAGTTGGTAAAAACTTATATCTTGCTATTAGATTAACAGTAAAAATAATGTAAGGCCTTGTATAGTTTACAAGATGCACAAATGCATCGATTGCATTTAAATATGGTACCTCCGGACCAAGTAGCTCTTCATCATTTTTATGAGGTTGAAATGGATCCTTATCCACTTCAACTAATCTGACAACCATTAGAGAGCTCAATGAATGTTTCTTTTCCATATAAAGTCTTTTTAATATTTTTTCAATATAAATTGATTAATGGACAAGTACTCCACTTGGAAAATGTTTAATTTGTAAACCAAGATAAGTCTTGTTTTTCCAAGTTCTTTCATCTCGAATTCTTTTTTCAAGTATTTGGATGTTCTAATGATGTCATTGTGGTTTCCCACTATATTGTAATCATCAATATATACAACAATAATCACAAATCTTATTGATGATCTTTTAATGAAGACACATTGGAAAAATATATTATTTACATATAATTTTTTAAGTAAATATTCACTAAGGCATTTGTACCACATTCATCCGGATTGTTTCAATCCTTACAAAGATCTTTGTAATTTTATAGAATACAAATTATAAAGTTTTGATTTTATTTCTTTGAATATCTCAAATCCTTTCGAGATTCTTATATATATCTTGTTGTCCAGGGATCTGTACAAATGTGTTGTAACGACATCTATTAGATATATATCAAGCCCTTCAAAAACTGCAAGGCTCATCGAGAATCGAAATTTTATTGCATTTATAATAGGAGAATATGTTTCTTCATAATCAATGCTAGGTCTTTATGAAAAATCTTGAGCTGCAAGCCTTGCTTTGTACCTTGTAATTTTTTTTTTTTGTTTCTCTTTCGTACAAATACTCATTTATATGTAACAGGCTTTACATCATTTGCCATTTTAACAATCGGTCCAAAAACCTCACGTTTCTTCAACGAGTCTAGTTGCTTGGATAGCTTCTTGTCATTTTTGTCAATCAGGTCTTTCTCGACATTCATCCATTGATCATGGTTTTAGATCATCATCATTTTCACTTATTTCAAATGATACATTGAAAACAAATATATCATCATGAACAATATTATTTCGATCTCAAATCTTACTAGAGATTAAATAATTTATTAAGATCTCATTATTTTCATTTTTTCCCTTTTTTCTGGAGGCAGTTGTTCCTCGTAAGAATCAACTTGTTTTGACAAACCCTTATCAAATTATTCTTGTGCTTTATTAGGAGTATTTTGATTTGTATTTATTTTTACTCTCGTTTTCCACTTTCGAGGAACTGTATCCTTTGAATCAATTGGTCTTTCATGCTTTAAGTGTTTCACTATTTTTGTGCATTTTGTTGTGCATAGACATCAATTCTTGGAGGACCACTTACAGCTGAAATATGTGATTTTGTCACTCGTTTTGTGTCAGGTAATTGATTTGCAATTTTTTGCAAATAAATGATCTTTTAAACTTCAAGTTCACATTAATCTATGTGTGGATTATAATGTGATAAAGTTGATGTATTTCAAGCAATTTCGCGTCATTCCCTTGGAATTGACTTCTTATCTCCCCATAATAGTGGGAAAATTGCTTCATCAAAATAAAAATTAACAAAATGTGCAGTAAATAAATCCTCTCTTAGGGGCTCAAGGTATCTTATAATGGACGATAAGTTGAATCCAACATAAATCCTAAGTTTTCTTTGTGGACCCATCTTAGTTTTGTTAGGAGGGGATATAGGAACATACACTGCACAATCAAAAATTTTCAAATATGAAATATTTGGTTATTGACCTAAGATAAATTGCATGGGGAAATATTTATGGTATGCAGTAGGCCTATAACAAATGATAGATGCTGCATGAAGGACTGCATGTCCCCAAATTGAAGTTGGTAATTTAGTTCTCATTATTAAAGGCCTAACAATTAATTGAATGCGTTCGATCAGAGATTCTACTAAACCATTCTGGATATGTAAATGTGAAATAGAATGTTCAATGGTAATTTGTATAGACATGTAATAATCTTTAAATGATTAAGATTGAAATTCTCCAGCATTATCAAGACGGATGGTCTTGATTAGGTTGTCAGGGAATTGTACCCTTAACTTAATTATTTTTGCTAAATGTCTAAAATACGCAACATTACGGGTTGAAAGAAAATAAAAAATGTGATCACCTAGTTGACGCATCTATTAAAACCATGAAATATCTAAATGGTCTACAATAAAGATGAATAAGTCCGTATATGTCTCCCCAAATATGTTCTAAGAAAACTGAGGACTCCACAACAATTTTACTTGGGGATGGTTTCACTATCAATTAACCTTGAGAACAACTAGCACAATTATAATCACCAGCTGAAAATATTTTGTGACTCTTTAAAGGATGTTCATGCTTATTATCAATTATTCTTCATGTCATTGATGATCTTGGATGACCAAGTCCGTCATGCAATAAAATGTATGTCTTTGGATCGTTGACTTTTTATTTAAGACGTATTTGTTTCGACATACCTTATATAAGTAAAATATAATCCAGAGGATAATGTGAAAAATCTTTCCAATACTTCTTTTTCCCATTTGAAACCAATGTGACATAGAGAAATCCTCTATCATTTTCGTTCATGGTTTCAATGTGATATCCATTTCGGCGAATATCTTTAAAGCTAAGTAAATATTTCTAGATTTTTTGGAGTATAAGACATTGTAAACATGAATTGTTGTACCCCAGGCAACATAATATTTGCTCTTCTAGAGCCATTAATCAAATTAGAAATGTCATATATCGTTTGAACGTTAGCCTTAGCTAAGTTCAAGTTTGAGAAATATTCTCTTTTTAAGGACTGTGTGCGTTGTAGTACAATCAGCAAGACAAATATTGCTCTTATTTAGTTCATGATTTGGACACATGACTTAATGATCCATCTAGATAAACAATGCTTGATAAATTAGAAAAAAGAATTTCATTTATAATAAGAAACTAGCGTGTAGGAATTAAAAGCATAACAAAAAATAGTGCATAGAATTGTAAAAGTTGAGAAGCATTACATGTGATCATAAAAAACATTAAGACTAGTGTTTGAATCATCATGAAAATTTGGGACATCCTTATAATTAATGTCCGACGAGCTATCTCTGATAGTGAAGTTTATCTCAACTGTTTTGCATTCAATTATGCTTGATAAAGATCAATAAAATGCTTAGACACGCGGCATACATGAGCCTAATGGCCTTTTATACCACACCTGTGACATGGTTAGTAACGATTATGATCATGCCCATTTTCAACAATATTCTTTCCCTTATTCTGAGCAACGTCATTTCTATTCCACTTATTTTGGAACTTATCACCACAAAATTCAGAATAGGGCTTGCTACGATCATTACCGATTGATCCTTTCTCTTTTCTATATTTGTGGTTTTTCTTTCCTTGATTGTTTTTATGGTCATTATAGGATACAACATTTGCTTCATTAATTGAAGCGGAACCAGTTGGACGTGAATTGTAGTTCTTCAATAAAAGTTAATTATTTTGTTTAGCCACCATGAGACAAGAAATTAATTTTGATTACTTTTTCAATTGACGCACTCGATATTGTTGTTGCAACAACACATTCGAGGCATGAAAAGTACTAAATGTTTTTTCCATCAATGTCTTATCAGATATATTTTCTGAACATAGCCTCAAACGGGAGGCAATATTAAATACGGTGGAGTTATACTCACTAACTGTTTTGAAATCTTGCAGCTTAAGATTCAGCCAATCATTTTGAGCTTCTGGAAATATCACCGTCTTTTGGTGATCATATCACCTTTTCAAGTTTAACCACAGGGTGAGAGGATCTTTTATAATGAGATATTCACTTTTCAGATCTTCATAGAGATGATAGCGAAGGAATATCAATGCTTTCACACAGTCTTGCATTGATATTTCATTTCCTTCTATAATAGTTTCTCCCAAGTCTTTAGTTTGGAAATGTATCTCGGCATCCAGTTGTCATGAAAAATAATTATTGTTAGTGATATCGAGGGCAACAAATTCAAGTTTTTGAAAGTTTATCATAGTCTTCCTAGCTTTGTCTCCTTAGGAAGCCTTTTGAACTTGAAGATCTCCTTTATGCTAGAGCAAGCTCGTTCTGATAACATGTTGTGAATTGAGTTGGAACTTACTAGAAACTAGAGAAGGAAAGTAGAAAATAAAGAAGTTCTACTACAATAAACTACTACTACAAAGAAGAAGAAAATAAATGAGAAAGTTGGAATGAGAAGTTCTTCAGTCAACTTGTTATGTCTTTACAATGAGTTTGGTACCGGTGATGATGATAAATGTACTTAGACAATATGTACAAGTAACACATACACCACACGTCATACAACACATTACAAGTAATTTGACAATACATGGAAGAGTTGGTGTACATTGAAAATGGTTACAAGTAACATGACAATACATAGACAAATGAGGTACCATTAGTGAGGAATATAAGTTACATGACTACACAACATGCATAGTCATCAATACTTCACAACAGTAATCATTTTTTAAATTATACCTTAATTATTCACTTTTGTCTTTTAATATTCGCATGTATGAAATATAATAATCATCATCACCATCATCATCATCATTCACAAATTCATCTATTGAGCCACTAAGCCATATTTATTCATAAATTAATGTAATTTTAAATAATTAAATATGTTTTAATTTAGTTTAATTATTTTTAAACCCTTCAATCTCCCCGTGCAACCACTAATTTGATTAATTATATATGTAACCACTAATTCAAATAATTATTATATAACCATTTTTCAATAATTATACTCTAATTATTCAGTTTTTTACTTTTAAGTTTCCTACATAAGTGTGTAACATAATCATTCTCTTCACTATATAAGTCAATACTTTTTAATCACTCATTCACCTCTCAAACTCTCTTTCAATATCTAATTTTATACGCATTTGTCATTACTCTGATTCTTGGCAAGCTATTGATGTTTATGTCTTGGGTTCTTTAACATCAGAGGCTCGGGATTTACCCTTTTTCAGAATTTGGACAGTAAGAATTATGTTCTTCTCGTGCAACCAATAATTTGATAAATTATGTGACCACTACTTCAAATAATTATGTAACCATTTTTTAAAGTATACCTTAATTATTCACTTTTTGTCTTTTGATATTCGCATGTATGAAACATAATCATCATCATCATCATCATTCACTAATTCATCTATTAAGCCACTAAACCATATTTATTCATAAATTAATGTAATTTTGAATAATTAAATATGTTTTAACTTAATTTAATTATTTTTTAAACCCTTCAATCACTTCGTGCGACCACTAATTTAATTGATTATACATGTAACCATTACTACAAACAATTATTATGTAACCATTTTTCAATAATTATACTTTAATTATTCATTTTTTTACTTTTGATCTCCCTACACAAGTGTGTAATATAATTATTCTCTTTACTATATAAGTCAATACTTTTTAATCACTCATTCACCTCTCAAACTCTCTTTCAATATCTAATTTTATACGCATTTGTCATTACTCTGATTCTTGGCAAGCTATTAGTGTTCATGTCTTGGGTTCTTTAACATCAGAGGCTCGAGATCTAGCCTTAAAATTTTGGGCAGTAAGAATTATGTACATTTAAATTTTTTTTCAGCTTTTAGTATGTGTTGTATGTTTGAATTGTCTTGAAGTATATTTTTAGTGATTATAGTACATATTTAAATTTAATAATTTAATAATATCACATCTTTCTAATTATTTTTTGTTTTCATATTTTTCTTTGAAGTTTTTTTAATAATTTCTTTTAACTTTAGCTGATTAATAATACTTTTGATTAAAATGGTAACATTTTTTACATGATTCTAATGCTTTATCTTTGTATTAAATAATAATTACATCAATTAAGAATAACATTTTTTAGGAAAAAAAAACGTATTTATCAACTTACCAATAAAACATATAATTAATTCCGCACGCAATGCGCGGGATGACGACTAGTTTATTAATTGAGCAAAGAAAATAAATCTAGACAAGTAATTAGCAGTCAATTAGCTAGTACAATCAGCTTCTGCTTCTCCACCATACAATGTTGATGATTCATTCTCATCGACAATGTAGAGACCATAGCTTTCACGACAGTCTAGAACGGATTCGAGTTGATTCGTTGGAGCCTTTATGACTGCACCTTTCTGATCAACAATATTCATATGTGCTAAAAAAGCAGATGTGTAGTAGAGATCGGGAGAAGGATACAATCCATTGCCCATAGGTGCAGGTTGCTCATTGGTAAGCCCAAATGTAAGGCCTCCCCACAACAAGTGACTAGCACCATCATCTAATGACTGAACTAATCCCTTTGGCCAATAACCTACTGTTTCATTTTGCATGATCAACAACCAATTACCTCCATCTTCCTGCAAATTAATACACACCAAATCCATACATATATGCATGTTAGTCCTCGCTAGACAATCTCATGGAAATAAAAAGCTCTTAAAATACTTTATAAAGATTTTGTCCAAAGCCCTTAAAATGTCAGGGCTGGTCTTAAGTTTGATCATGTAATAACTAGATGTAGAGGCATGTGTAATTTAAATAGCAAAAACTGGTTGATTTTAATTGGAAGGGCAAGCCTTTAGAGGAACAAAAAATATGTAGTTATAATATGATTTTAAATAGAAGTACAGTGGCTATACGAGGACTACATCTTCCTCACCATTCCATGGAATCTAGAAATACATCTACCAATGCTCCAGATTCACAAATGTAAGGTATAGATGCAAATTCATGGACTTCCCATTGATTGCAGAGGAAAAGGAGCTTTAAGGGTGGTAGTCTGTCATGCTGGAAAACACATCAGGCATGATGAAGAGATGCAGATTGATGGAATCATTATTAACACATACAAGAGATTTTGCATGGAGATTGATGTAGACATGCCTCTTTTGAGATGGAGGTTCATCGAAAGCAATGAACAAGTATATGAGGTGACTTTCGCGTACGAATGGTTCAAATTTGTATGTCAATACTATAAAAAAGTCACCAACAAGTCCAGAATGTGCGACACTTTTGTTAACGGATTCGCACTATGATGATTCAATCTTCGTGGATCCAAAATAAGGAAGGAGGAAGAAGATGCTAGGATTTAACCCTGCCGCCTTATCAAATAAATCATCTTGAGGCATCTCAAGATCTTACAGTGAGTAGGGCAGATCTAGATGAGGCATCTAAAACACCTTTAAGCAAGCCTCACCATTCAGGGCAGTCAGTGTGGAGTTTGCGAGCATTCAATGTTCTCTATAGGGTAGGGTGGAAAAGTAAAAGGTGCATTTAATAGATTGTGTATGGATTAATTTCAACCAAGTGGGAAAGGATGACCTAATGTAGGAGGCAGATTCAAATTCAAATTTCATTTCCACCAACTCTCCATCGCCAAACCCTCAAATTTGGATTCCAACTGACCCACCCAGACCCAACTTACAATAAGGCCTATCCAGAATCCCCTTTCAACAAAACCCACTAATAAACCTTGATAACATGAGCCCATAATTTGTCTCACCAAACATACCTCACCCAAATCAGCCAAAGCCTAACATGACCCAGGCCCCAAAGATAACGAGGCCCAAATTTAATTTACCTAATTATTCATCCCAAGTCACGATCAGTCCTTAAACTTTAGCTTTTATCCCTAAACACCAACTTCCATCTATCATTCACCAACTCAATCACCCTCCCCAAAACACTTCTCCAGTCCTCATCCCGACCATGACATAACCCCAAGAAAATGTTATTAGACCAAAAAGTCCTAAATACTTTATTATGCATGTCCCGATAAACATTAGTGAACCTTATTCCCCCTACCTGATTTTCTTCCCCCACAACAACACAAACCCACCTTTCTAAAAAATGAATTGCTTCTTTTTTAATACAGTACTCATCAAGGCAAGACTATGAAAGCCTTATCTAGAAAGGGAGGGAGGGTGATTCTGGCACCAAGATAGGTAGAGCCATACTTTTTATTAAGTCTCCTCAAGAGGAGGAAAACCTAAAAAGGAAGGAAAAATAGGGTATTCTATTCATTGGGAAAATTGAAGGTGCACCACAATCATATGGAGGCGGAGGCACCTTTATAGTTGAAGCAATTAGGGCCTCTCTTTGAGCCCACTCCTTCAAAATGGTGGTACTTAGTGAGATGAAAAATCAATAGCGAATCATTGAGAAATTTAGACGACAATTAGTGTTTCCATATTTTTTGGCTATTAACCCAAAAGGGAATGGCAGTTTTTTGGAACGACTCAGCACTGATTCAGATTGTCAAATATGGTACTTTTTATCGAGAAACAATTCCTTATGTAAAATGGGGCAGGGTCAAGGATATTTTGTGATGTATATATGAGTAATAATAGGACTGAAAAAACTTTGCAACTAGAAAAACTTGGGGAACAAATCTTACAGTGTGGCGAGCCTAGTATTATCATAGAGGATTTCAACTCAATCACATCCCACAAGGAGAAAATATGTGGATTGCCTTGAGAACCAAAAACTAATGATGAATTACGATCATTAATTGATGAAATCCGGAGAATAGACTTAGGATATAAAGGCCCAAAATTTACATGGACAAATAGAAGAAGAGATGATAAATGTATTGTGACTTCCTTGGATAGAAAGGATTGGAACTTAAGAATGGTTAGAAAATTTCTCAAAAGTAGTGATTTCTCATCTTTGTCTGGTGGGGTCTGATCATCTAGGACTCCTACTAGATGCAGAAAGGAAGCAAAGAATGAATAGGCACATCTTTAGATTTGACAGTAAATTATTGAATAAAAAGGAATGCTTGCAGATCATAGATAAAGTTTGGAAAGATAAAGCTTATGGTAGACATGAGGCCTTATGAGAGAAAACGAAATGGCTCAATCATAGTATAATCAAATGGAGAAGAAAAACCCTACTGGCCAACTCAAAAACACTTATTGATCGACTTTCAAGTCACACTTGAGAAGTTTTACAAATCTAGGTAAAAAAATATATAAATAGAATCAATGGCCTTGAACAATAACTGAAGGAGGCAAAGATTAGTGAAGAGAAGTATTGGAGAGAAAGATCACATATGGAAAGTCTAAGATAGGGGACAATAATATAACCTACTTTCATGATATTATGAAAGGGAGGTGTCGATCAAATCAAATTAATGGACTGCAGGATGATTCATGATGATGGATACAACACCAAACATGATTGATTAATTTAGCTGAACTTCATTACGAGGAAATGATCACATCTCAAAGGGACATAAAGGACTTCTCAATTTTAGATGGTCTATAAGGCAGATTAGGGATGGAAGATGGATTGATGCCGGATAAGCCTTTTTGGGGAGGAGGAAGTCATGTTGACCCTAATACAGATGAATCCAAATAAAATTATAAAACACCGAGGCCAGATGGAGTGACAAACGAACTTCTCCAGATGAAATGGAAGACGTTCAGGGAAGATCTTAAGTAAGTTTTCTGGGAAATTTCATACCTCTGGTCAGTTCGAAGCTAGACTCAACGAGACTCACATTGCCCTTTTTCTAACGAAACATTCCTCATAGTCAATTTTTGAGTTTAGGCCAATAAGTTTATGTAACTCCTCATACAAGCTCTATCTATTGTACTCTCGAACCGTTTAAAGCTTGTTTTGAATTCACTAATATCTCCCTTCTAGAATACCTTTGTTGTAGGAAGACAACTTACATATAATATCACTCTAGCTCATGAGATACTCCATTCAATGAGCAATGGTGGTAGAAGATCACTGGATGCAGCTTTAAAACTTGATATATTTAAGGCATACGACAAGCTGGAATGGCCTTTGATTTCGGATATGCTAAAGAGGCTAGGCTTATCGGATCGATGGGTTCATTAGGTAAGGTGTTGTATTTCATCACTCATATACAAAATCCTGATTAATGGAGAGCTCATGAAGAAGATTATTCCATTTAGGAGGACCCGGCATGGGTATCCCCTCTCTCCTTTCTTATTTGTCATATGTTCAAAAGCTCTTTCATTTATCTTATAGAAATGAGAGAAGGAAGGTCTTTTCCAAAGTTTTAAGCTTAACAACTCAGCTCTTTCAATCTCCCATCTGATATTTGCAGATGATACTTTACTATTTTGTTGAGCTGACAGCCAAAACTTGGAAAGAGTACAAAATTTGCTAGGGGCCTTCTCAGACATCTCAAGGCAACACATTAATAAAGAAAAAAGCTTTCTGCATTTTAGCAAAAGCGTCTCATTTATCTTATGCAGAAACCTGTCTAACTCCTTTCATACTCCAATTTCGAGAGGCCTTATTAAGTACTTAGGGATCCAATTTCAAGAGGGGCAAATACGAATACAACAAGTTGAAAGCCTAGTAGAGAGATTAATGAACAAAATCCTCAATGGAGAGAAAGGTTGTCTCCCCAACAGGCAAGGAAATTATGCTCAAAGTTGTCGCTCAAGCCCTTCCAAGTTTTCAAATGGCAGTGCTCTCATTGCCCAAAGTTAATATTGATAGCTTAGCTCAGGCTATGGCTAGATACTTGTGGAGTAGTCCAAGCAAGGAGAAAAGAGTGCATTGGTGCAAATGGGATAAATTAACCAAGGCCATAGATGAGGGAGGATTGGGGTTCCAAGATCTCGAGCAACCTAAGTTTTCTTGCTAAAAAAACATGGAAAATCATGAAAGAGGAGAACCAGCTAATTGTGAGTTTCCTAAAAGATAAGTACTTCCTAAGGGACAGATTCAAGAAAACATAGGTAGGCTCAATACTTTCCTAGTTTTGAAAGGGATGCTTAGCAGGACGAGACATTGTTCAGGAAGGCCTAAGACGGAAGATAAGGAACGAATCAAGAGTAGGTATATAGGAGGGTTTTTGGGTAGTTAAAAAAATTAGAAGTTATGGTCTAAGAAGGGAAGGGATTCAGTTTGTGAAAGACCTCATATCACCATCCACGAATAACTAGAATAACGATTTTATCAAAAGTATGTTCAGTGGGGAGGAGGTGAAATCCATTTTGGCTACTCAAGTAAGTAAGGAAGGATATGATGACAATCTTATTTGGCATTACGAAAAAATAAGTATTTTTTTGTCAAGTTTGCCTGTAGATTTGCTACCTTGCAAAATAAGAGGGGTTTCTAGGGAAAGCCCTTGTAAGTGGACTCAAGCTTAAATGCCAATCTCTCTTAGACCTAGAAATCTTTGTGGAAACTTAATGCCCCTTGTAAGCTTAAGTTTTTTATTTGGAGATGTATGTAAGATGCACTCCCCCGCAAAAAAAAAACTTTATGGAGAAGAAAGGTTGCAGACAGTCCTAAATGTCCTATCTGCAACATAGTTGATGAAACTATTTCTCACCTGTTATTCCAATGTGAAAAATAAAGGCATTCTGGTTCGCCTCACCATGAAAATCAAAATATGATGATCAGCCCGAGATATCCTTTCAGGAGTGGTGGGAGAAGTTTTTCGAGGGAGTAATAGTAATGGAGAATAGAGGTGAGATGTTACAATAGGGAGTTTTCACAAAAGCCATGAAGTTAGAGCCTCTTCTTCTTGCAAGCAAGTTTAAGCCCCAAGAACTGTAGGAGGGTTTTACGATCTATACTGATGCTGCTAGAAAAGAAAATAGTGGAGATACAACAGTTGGTTGGGTTCTGGTCAATAGAACATATATAGCTATCAAAGTAGATTCGAGTTGAGTAGGTGTTTTGTCTTCGGTAGCTGTTGCAGAATGTCAGGCAATAAAATGTGCACTCCAAAATAGCCTGGACATCCAAGAAGTGCAAATAGTTTATTACGATGCAAAGATAGTAGTTGATTCCACCAACAATCTCAAGCCATTCATTTCTGAAATTGACCTATTGTGTTTGATGTGAAGCAACTCGTAAGAGGTCGCAGTCCTTTTGAATTTTGTTATATTGCTAGGGAGCACAATAAACGTGCCCATATGTTAGCTCAATGAGCCATGAGGGAACTGAACACATGTATTTGGGATCATCCCCATCCAAATTTGTTTATGAATTAATGGAATGGCTAACAATCTGAAGGCTAGCAAAAGTCGTCCAGACCCGTTTGTCTGGTTTTGTCCGAATCCGCTATAAACGGGTTCGGGCAATATTCTTGTAAAAAAACATATGGGTGTGGACAATTTTTAGTGTCCGTTTAAAAATATGGAACTGGGTTCGGGCAACAATTTCAAAAAAAACGGGTACCCGTTTAGCGATTAATTTGAACTATTGAGATTATCTATTTTTTTTTTGAAACTTTTGTGATGTGGGCATGTAATTTTAAAACTTAGACAATAGTGATGTGATGTTTTACCTTACATTCCTTGAAGATTTTTTTTTATCTATGATGTTTATATTAGAAATTAAAAAATTGTGATGTTATGTATTTATTTTTTGGTAATTGAATGTTAGGTGACATGTAGTTGAGGTTTTTTTTTTAAAAATAATTGATAAATAAAATATTTAATCATATTTAAAAATAAAAATCGGACAAAACGAAAGCTTTATGTTTTGTAAAAATACGGGTCTGGACAAAAAAAGTGTGCGTTTTAAAAAGGGAATGGGTCTAGACACAAATTTTAATCATTATAACGGGGGATGTTCGGACTCGTTTATGTCTGGTCTCGTTTTTTTGCCAGCCCTAAACAATCCTGTTTGATATATATATATATATATATTTATATGGTCTTAAACTGGACTTAGGGAGCGAACATGAGATTCATGAATCCACCAATTTAATTCGATCCAATTCAATTAACTCGTATTGTTTTATAATTTAAGATTTCGTGCAAATCCCCGAAAATGTTAGGACCGCGTTGAGTTTGATTGTGCAGGAACTAAATGTAGAAGCGAGGTGTGATTCAAATTGCAAAAAGTGGTAAGAAAAAATATATTTATTAAATAAAGTCTTAAATTGGACTAGGCCAGCTCAAAACAATCCATAGTCCAGTAAAAAAAGCACCGCTTTCGGGCGTTTTTTCTCAAATATTTTGAGATTTCTCAAAAAGATCCGCGCAATCTCCTTAATTAAAAACTGATTTGTTTTTTGAATATTAACTGCCCATCACATTAGAAATAAGATCCGCGCAATCTCCCAAAGTTTAAGGAGATCCGCGCAATCTCCTTGAACTTTCTTCTCTTTTCTATGAATAGTTATTTTTTAAATCGATAAAATATGTAATAACTAATTTCACGGTGCATTGTTTTTTTTTTATAATTAATCAATGAATAGCTATTTTTTCTTAACTATCGAATCATAGTTTTATTTTTATATATATTGTACGCTTAAAACATTATCGTAAAATCAACCTTAATTATATGGTGGTTTTTTTTTCTTGAATGAAAGTTTACTAAAAATATATTAATAAAAAAAATTATTGGGCATGGGATCAATAAAATCCTAGCTCCGCACTTGTACATACCTGAATTATTTTAAGATCCACTACATAGTGTTCTCTCCCGATAGACACCTTTTGAAAGACGCTACCCAATGCAATTGTTTTACTAGTAACCACAAAACCACTGCAATATACATTAAAGCACCCCGTTCCTCCGTCTCTCTGTTTATTTACAGAGTATTATTAGCACAACTCTGATCACGTGACATTTATTTAAATTAATGAGCTTACAGTCTTACATATATAAATGTATGTATTTCGTACTTACAGTCCAGTGTATAGTCAAATGAGTGGCGGTGTCATTGTAGGAAGATGGGGAAACCTTTTTATCATTGAATGAGAGAGAGGAAACAATATTAGTTAATAATTTTATATTAACCATGCATGCATGTCATTTATAATTAGTACTTATATGAGAAATGCTAGGATGATTAGTTTACGATACATACGTATGGCACTCAATTGTTGATGTACACATCGATGAATGCACTTGTAACCAAAAAAATATCAAGCATGGAAAACCAACAACTATGTGTCTAAAGTAGGCCGTCAGTATCATTTATATATATATATATATATATATGTATGTGTGTGTGTGTGATTTGTGAAGATGCTAGTGATAGGATTAGTGAAAATTAATTCAACTTAATTACCATCAATACGGTACACCAAAAAAAATTACCATCCATCCTGCCCACAAAGCGTTGCGGTAACCCTTTGGATCGTCAGAAACACATACATGAGCTGCACTAAAGTGATGCATTGCAACCTCTAACTTTTCCACACTAATCCGTGCACCCGCTCCTCTATATATTCCATTACTTAATTTTGATAACGCTTGCTGCATGCACAAGAAGACGTAAATCTTACGATTAGCGAGTGTTTATCATTAATTTTGCTAATAAATCTAGCATGTTTCATAAATGAAATACATATTTCTAGTATTGAAATGCATAATTAGTCAATCCTAATTTTGATGTGACACTTACAAGTAATCCAGGGAATTCAGGTGTTTGTGGACGAATTTCATTTAGTCGTGATCGAGACAATTCAGAAAAATATTTTGCAGCTCTTAGCTCTTCTTTTCCAACCCTCTTGATTGGAACAGTACCTTCAGGACAATTTACTCGTTCTAATATTGCATGCTTGTACCTGTTGGTTGATGGCTCCTTCTCGAAATCTATTTTCGAAAATGAAGTAGGTCTCTCCTTCGTACAAGTGAAGACAAAAATGTTAAAATGTAGAAAATGCTAATTTAATAAGTGTGATTATCTGTCACAACTATATATTGCTTCAAAAAATAATGAGGGTTGTTAATTGCAACCCATTCTTCCTCTCTCCACACTGTGTCTATAAAAGCCCAACTAGCCATATTTTAATATCGTGTAGCATTTTCAATAGAAATGTGGATTGTGGGTGGAAGTGTGCTATCTAGGTCGAATCATTTTTTTTTTTTTGGATAGAAAAGAAACAACAATTTGTTCATTTGAGTTAGATATTGAGGAGAAAAAAATGTCCAACATCCTAGCTAGCCTCTATTAACTTCTAGATGGTGAATATTTTATGGAAAATATTTATGGTGAATATTTTTGTTGTGCCACGTGGATTATATAATGATGTGGCATAGCACATTGTATGGTGAATATTATTTTCATTATTTCACATAGAAATATTAATTCTGAAAAAAGAAGAAGAAGAAATGCTGATTAATTAAAGGGTCTCGAATTAGTACTAGTGCGTTAATTACCTTAACTTTATGGTTCTTGAGCATAGGGTGGTCAAGCGCCGGTTGTTGATGAATGTCAATACAAGCATACACATCTCCAGTGTTTGTCTGTAGTAATATAACAATAGTTATAACACATTTTTTTAATAAGAAATAAAATAAATGTTCTTGCCTTAATTCTTTGGGACTCAAATCATCACCCTCTTTGCAACAATACCACTATCAAATCATTAGACCACCTTATTAGTTGGAACACACATTTTTCACATATATGAACATTAAGCACCAATAAAGATACTCTCATGTTTTTTAAGAAAAAAAATAAAAAATAAAAAATAAAAAAGATGCTACTGTGAGCTTGTAATTGAGACAAAATTATCTCTTAAATGAGGTAACAGATAGGAAATTTCTATGTAAACTTATTAAAAAAAAAAGTGCATTTTCTAGGAGAACTGTAGATGTTGTATAAAGTTTGTTTGGACTCCTGTCTTGAACAAAACCTTTACTTGACAACAAGTTGATAGTATTTGTTACCTTAACAGTTACGTTGGTGGGTTTATTTATAATCTTGAGCTGCCTCTCCAATTCCAAATCGTCATCTTCAATGATGCCTTTTCTTATTCTCCCTTCCACGCCCAATAATTTTTGTAAAACACATAGAAATATCATCGATAAAAACAATGGCAAAAGTTTCATCTTGTCAATTGATGTACACAGTTTCTTTTTACTTTACTGTCCTTAGATCAAATGAGCAGCTTATATAGACTGCAAGTATGTATTTAATAAAAAGATACGATAACTTTTGTCCGTACAAGTTAGATCAAATGAGCAGCTTATATACAGAGCATGTAATTAATTAAAAGATATGATATCTTTTATATGCTTAATCTTCGATCGATCTTTGTATGATTTTTTTAAAAATTTTGAGTATAATATCGATTTTATTAAATCATCATCAATGACTTAAGAGATTCAATATATAAGATATACCTCGTCTCTTTATTACCACTCCACAACACCCTTTGAGATAATTCTTTTTCAATAAAAAGAGATAAATGCTACCATGACACCTCAAAGTTACACTCAAAGTCACACCATGTGACGTGACTCACAAGCACGCGTTCTTAGGAGCCATTCGTGCACGTTTTGGAATACACACCACACGTGTTATGCGTCATAAACTATATGCGCACACCTATTTTTACGAGAGGCCGCACACCATGTCACTTAAGTGTGACTTTGAAGTGACATTGTAACATCTTCCATAAAAAAGATATAGATATAAATTTCACGATATAGAATACTATAGTTTACTGTAATTAGTTATTTATATTTACATTTTATATAAAACAGCTCACCAATATTAATTATATACAATCACTTATTTATATGTATATGTATATATAGAATTTATATGAAGCTTCGCTAATATTCTCTACGGATACGAATCTTACGATGAAGCCGGTTTTCCTCTATTTCCAATTATGCACTATTGGCTTAAAAATGTTATGATCCGCTTGGATTGCACTGTTGCTCATTGGCATGCGCGCACAAATTATTATTATTATTATTATTATTATTATTATTATTATTATTATTATTGCAGAAACAAATTAACTTATCAATTAACTTTTTAACTAATTTGGTAAAAAAAAATGTGTTTAAGTAAAAAATTATTTTTAAAGATAATCTAGAATTATCATCTAGAATTCTAACGTTGCGGTCTAATTAGCGTTTATCCTATTTGGTCCCTAACTTGGGTAATGGGATCCCTACACATGCATGTGTGGGTATTTTGGTGTACCCATATTAGGGATGCATGTGAAGCGAAAAATCCCCAATTTCCGCTTCAATTAGAGGTTGATTGGTTCCGCAAAACTGCCCAAATGCGTGGTATGTTCTGCTTTTTAAAAGTGGTAGTTTAGAGGTGGTTTAGAAAACTTGAAAACAGTTATTCCGCGATTTAGTGGTGGTTTTCATTAATTTATAAAAAACTGCAATTAACCAAACTGCAAAACTACCCTCAAACTTGAATGGGGTTGAAACCTTTTCATGTAGTTTTAACTTTTGAAATGTACTTAAACTCATAATTTTGATTGAGTATGTATGTTTCATTGTAATTTTGGTGGATAGTTATGTATTGACATATGTTTTATTGATATATATATATATATATATATATATATATATATATATATATATGTAATGTTCGCGGTAGTTTTTTTTTTTTTAGTTAAAAATGTGTTGTAGAAAATCACAAAACCAAATCGATCAAACCGTGCAAATCGTGGTCGGTTTGATGGTAGTTTGTAAAATGACTAAACTTTGAACCATTGGTATGGTGTTTGATGGTTTTCACCACCAAACCGTGGTTTGCACCTTTAGCGGGGATCCATCCTAATGGGGTGGAGATTCCCCGCCATCCAAGGTGAGGCGGTGGCGATATTACCCTTCCCCACTTTATAGGGATTACCTATAAGGATCCCAAATATTCGTTGTGGGAATTACACTAAAATCAATAGATCTTATATTTTCTTTTTTTGTATGGTGAAAAAATTTGAAAATCGATTTAGAGTTGTGAAGAAAAAACTTTTAATGATTTTAATTTTGAATCTATAATGTATTTGATTTCTTTTTTTAGATATTTACGTGAAAAGTGATAGGGGTAGGGAATTTTTGTGGGGGATGGAGATCTCCGCTGGGGTGGGGGATGGAGATCAAAACATCTTCAATGAGAAATTTCAAGCGAGGAATCTCCGCCTCGCTATAAATGGGGATAGAGATGGGGATTGCATTCTCCGCCCCAAACGTACCCCACATGCATCCCTAACCTACATGTTTTTTCTGTAATTTCAGTAGTAGTCAAACTTACGACATCCCTAATTCTTGCGCATAGCAACCTGACTGAATTACTATAAATTGTAGGTTTTGGAGCTAATTATAAGTTTTTGTGGTCACACACGAGCTGACGTCACTATCTCAGAGGTAGTCGCCAATACTTCCTTGCCTTTAACCTTGCTCGTCGAAGGATCTACACTCAATCACCCAACAAATACAATGACGAGTCCAGAGAGTAAAATCCCAAGAGAAGTCCACACAATATTCATGACATAAATCTGGTAAACTATAAGACATGTGAATTTTACCTCTAGCAATAGTAATTCATATTCCAATGAATGTAGGCAACATGCGACAAACAAAAATAGTAGCGTCTAATAAAAACAGATACTCCATAAACAAGCTCGGAAACAAAGCATTAATAAACAAACAATTTTATAATCACAAGAAAATCGTGACCTAAACCAGCCAGTAATAGATAAAATAGGACAAGAACCACATCTATACTTATAGGCTTATAGTGACTAAACCCCAACTTCAGTTAATGGAAGAACCCCTCCAAATGTTATTTCATGTCAAGGGAACATCTTAAATTTCTCACGGCCCAAATACTTAATACATGTTTAATTGGTTAATCAGGACCAAATGACCGGTGACGTGGGACCCGTAGCGAGATACGTGTCACTACCGTGGCGTGGTGGCCGAGGTAAATGTTATATTTATCGTGTTGTATGCCTAGTGTACTGTATATGTGTAGACTACTAAATCATTTACAGGTATGCAGATGCGGAGATGAGCATGGACGTACCTCGAGTCGCGTGCCGACGTGGGCCTGAGGTAGCAGCTCGTGGGGTAAGTATCATTAGGTAAATTAAAAAAAGAATTGATATGTGACTAGTGGACCATAAGTGGCCACATCACATACTATATACATAATATATATATATATATGTTGGTCATTTAACATTATCTCACTTTGACCTTTAAAAAGAAAAAAAAAGGAACAGAAAAGGAAGAAAAACGCAGTGAAGAGATGAGGAAGAAGATGGAGAAAGAGAGAGATCGGGAGCGAGAGAGGGAGAGAGAGAGAGAGAGAGAGTGAGTGAGAGAGAGAGAGAGAGTGAGTGAGTGAGAGAGAGAGAGAGAGAGAGAGGCCGATAGCTCGACGACGAGAACGCAAGGTGAGTTGATTTTCGTTGTTGATTTGGTGTAGTTGTTGTAGTCGGTTGTTGTTCGGTGGTTCGAGGTCTTGAACTCGGACGAACTTGCGTTCGTCCGAGCTCAAGGAGGGTAGGGGAATGGTCTCCCCTGTAGGAAACCCAACCTGGGGTTGGGGATGGATGCCCAACCCCAGTGAAAAAGAAAAATTTACAAAGCAGCAGCTCTAGTGCAATGAGGAAGAAGATGGGAGTCGGGTTGGGTCGACTCGAGTCTGGCAGGACCGGTTCGGGCCGACCCGGGTCCGGTTGAACCGGATCTGGTTGACCTGTACCCGTCCCAATAAAAAAATAAAAAAATAATATATGTTTAATTATTTAAGTAAATTAAACTGATTATTAATGAAATAAATTTCAGAAAATGGATAAAAATATGGAAGATTCAGGAAAATTCCAGAGAAATCAGGAAAAAATTTCGAAAAATTATATTTCGATAAAATAAATAGAAATTGATAAATTTCTATGAAAAATACAAAATTTAAAATTTTGGACGCGACTTTGACGAGGTTTTTACCTCAAAAAACGAAATCGGCAAATTGGTCTCGAATTCGATTTTGACCGATTTCTACCAATTTAGGAATTGTAAATAATTAAACTTGAAGCTAAATTGATAAATTGTCAAATGTTAAGACGATAAAGGAGCTATTACGGGGTATTGGGTGCGTACATCGACACAACGAGAAGCCGGATAGCTTATGACTTGTTGTGTATGTAAGTAAACTGATTTGAAACATTTATTTACATTTCATTCCATCTATTTATTTATTCTCAGTTATTCGAACTGAATTGCATTTGAAATCCATATGCTATGACTTGTTCAGTTTTCATTTTGTGATGTTGTTCAAAGCATACTCTATTGTGTATATTATTAATTCAAATTCCTATACTTTGTCATGTTAATTGTTGTGTTTGTCATTGTTCACTGATATAGCATGCTATTATGATAGTTTGTTTATTTTGACTCTAATCCATTGTGCATTAGTATGCAGTTACATCTCTTGGATTCCATTACCAAGTCAATATTGAAAATGAAAGTGGTTTTTGTGGTTAGGGTCATTTGATGATCGACATTCAGCTTTCATACGGGTGTCACTAGACTTGCTGGGATGTTAGGGAATTCCTCCACTACCTTGCATGACACACGGGGTAACGTGCCTCGAACGGGGTAACCGGACCTCGGGGTTTGTTGGCGCAAGAATAACTTGGGTGAATATGATGAGTTTTAAAACTCGAGTATGTTTGCAAGTATACATTCTGGTGACGACTAATTCACTTGGAATAGAAAAGGCGTAATCGTAAGTATGAAATTTTGACATTATGATATAGATCTCAAATTGTAATGAAATGCTATGGAGGAAAGATCACATTGTAGTGGAAAGGCTGATGTGATGAAGACCACGGCCGACCGACCCTAATTCATTACTACTTCGCCTTGAGTCAGTTTCATATTTAGTTAACTCAAGTATCTCTTTGCATGATGTTTCTTTCAGCATAGTTGCTACTTAAATTATGCCATTTGATACTTGTTGTCTGTTTGGGAATGTGGATCGATGTCTCTCAGTATTACTTAAATAACTTCATGTACTCACCGTCTAGTTTGTGACGATGAGCGCAGATCACCCGAGTAGCAGACTAGGCAAAGAGAAGATTGGTGACTACCTTTGAGCCAATGAAGGACTGCTACGACATATTTTTGTACGTTTTGCATTCTTTGTATTACGTTCTTAAATACATGCTTTTACTTTTTGTTTATATATGCATGTGATCACTATTTCCTGGTTTTTTCACAATAGGTTAGATTTTATGTCCCACTAGTAACTTAATAAGACTTCCGCTGAATAATTTGTTAGATAAAAAAAACTAACTAAACTTTGATTTATAAACAACTATAGGTTAGTCAGTAGAACTAGTTTGTTCACTGTAGGTGGTATCATAATTGGTAAGTAATTATGTGTTTAAATAAGGCTGGCTAGTTCCTTGTTAGGTCATATAGGGGAGATTAGGGCTTAATTAAGGGATTAGGCCGGGCCCTTATTTGTAGTTGGGGTCGTCACAAAATTCCTCACGACAGTCGTAGATATATTCTACTATCATAGACACAGACACTAAACACAAGTAACCCGTGTAAGCGAATTAGCCACAACCAGTATATACACAAATCAAAATAGGAGTAGAAAACCCATGTGTGCCCACTAGTAGTCATACATGAGATTCGATATCGATAAAACAAACTATGAATTCTGTGTGGCATTCCAATGGATTTATGCACCTCGATTCATGCTTCAACTTCCCCGAACTCTCGAATCTGACCCGACTAGTTCCTCGATAGCCGAGCTATAGTCCCATAAGTCCCTAAAGTCCAATTTTATACATTTAGTATGTTTATAGGTGTTTAGGTATGTATTAAGTCGAAAATCTCAAAAACAGGCCTTCAAATTCAATTTTAATCTATTATTAATGCACTAATGGGACTGCCTAGCACACTAGTTGGAGTTAACGCACTAGGGGATCTGTCTAGCGCGCTACTGTTCTTCATTTTGAAAATGGTTAAGTGCCTAGACTGGTTAGCGCTCTAACCAGTCTAGTTAGCATGCTAACTGTGTTATGCTACAGAATTCTCAACTTGAGAATTATATCATCAACTCCCCAATTAGCTAACCAGACCCATAAACATAATCTCCAGTCCAGGGTGACTCTAAGACATTAGCTAAACCGATATCAGAACATCAAATACATCAAAAGCCTTAAATCCCATAAATTCACTAGTTTTTTTCCAAATTCATCAAAACACCAATTTATGCAAAATCAATGATAAATTCTTAATGGAAATGATCATTCTACTAATAATTCATCAAGTTTTCATGAAAAGCCAGGGATCTAACCCTCAAATTTAAATTATATCAAAAACACTCAAAATTGAGTTCATTAAAATATGTAGAAGATAAAGATTCCCTCAGTTTGATCCTCCAATTTGACATCCCAAATGCTCAGTTTTAGCTATGAATCACTCCTAAATCTCTGGTTTCATCTGGTTTGCATGGATTTATGAATTAATGGAGATGAGAATCCCACTCACTTGATATATATATATATGTTTGGTCTTGATCAAGTGTGTCATCCATATCTCGAGTATTATATTGTGGTCTCTATTCATGCTGTAACACATCACTTAATGACTTTAATAGCCCACTAATATCCTAGATTTACTCACAATGATAATCTAGATATTCATCTAAGGCCCACATTCTTTAATTCAAACTATAGGATTATTATCATTTGATTTAACTACATTAGATTAGGCCCATTATAATAGATATGGTTAATGTCTTTATTCACTAAAACTGACAAATTTGTGATCCTACTAATCCTCAATTACCTGGAACCCGATGCCTAGCGCCTCGACACATATCTCATCGTTACACTAACTCGCCCGATAGCAACATACATATATGCGGTGCAATATAATAATAATGATTTTAAATGCCACATATACACAACCATCATCCATAAATAACATATTCCCTCGGTTCTCGTGTTCGAGTCAACTGAGTTATCCATGCAACGTCCGAATTACGACCGTTAATCCCCGAGATTAACATTAATCCTAGTTTAATTAATTTAGGTTATTACAGTTCTTCCCAACTACGAGCAATTTCGTCCTCGAAATTTAGATCTCGAGTAAACTCTGGTGCATCTAATTTATCCCCATGTGACAATGCCTAACACCTTGATAGTACCATTTTGTAGTCCCTTGAACACCCCACTACTTCGATCTCAAGGAATGTAGTGTTGCACTGAGACATAGGCTTGTTCTACCAAGGTGATAATGACCCAGCATGCTCTCCAACACCTCCGCAACTTACTCTCAGCTTGATTCTGTGCCTAAGTTTCCTTAACCCAGTTAACTAACACTAGATAACCATGAACCTCTCATATCATGTATCATAACAAAATAGTCCTAACGAACTATGACATACCATGAAAATCCCATGCCATACCATAACCTACCCTAGTCCACCATGATAATCTCATGCCATGCCACGACCTATTATAGTCTACCATTACCCACCATCATACCACCATGCATGTATGAGCCGTAACTGAAATTTTCAAATTTTAAAATCACTTACCATGAACACGTTACTGGGACGTCTCCCAGCCTGGCTCAATTACCACATGCATCGGCTCTCGAGTATGCACCGATGTTACCACTGCTGGAGTCGCTGATCTCCGTGATAGTCCCTTTTGACATGACCCTCCTACCTACATCAACACATGATCCTCAATCCTGGTCCTGCCTGCTAACTCCCTGACCTTTGGCCCTGACCTTGTGATCTCCAGTCTCTACCTCCCTAGTCCTGATTTTGTCTCTATAGCGACGCTGGTAGTACGGGTACAATATAAGCTCTAGCTGGCCAATCATCATCTCTACAACCTTGATCGTACCGTCTATCATCTTTATAATCATGATCTTTTTGTCTCTTCTGCCTTGAACTCTGTATAGTGTGTCCCTCTAACTCGTTATTTGAACGCATGTCACCCCTATACATCATACGTGTCTTATGGGGAAGCACTTTTTCATACAATTCTTATAGTTTTTGAGATCCGGAGGAAATAATGGCATTGGCTACGTCCTCTATCAAACCTCGGACAAAGTAATATATCTTTAGTCACTCAGTGCATGCGACATCCGTAGCAAATTGTATCAAGTACTGGTATCTATCCATGTACTGTAACACTGACCGACTGCCTTGTCTCAAAGTTAGAAACTCCTCTCTCAGCCTCAGATGGATCTCGATTGGAATGAATTGATTATAAAAGACCTATTGAAACTCGGCCCATGTAGTCGAATATGAATACGCGTCTGTATATATTGTCCACCACACTGCAGTATTGCCTCTCAGCATATGCCCCCGATATCTTGGCATGTATGTTATCCTGAATTTGTAGTAACTTTTGTAACCTCTTATGTGCAATCATCCATTTCTCAGAGGCCTTTAGGTTTCTGCCTCCATGAAAATATCTGGGATCGAATTTGATGAACTTCCTCATCAACTTGACCTCTATCGTTATCGAAGTCTCAAACAAGTCTATTTGTGCCAGTGTAGCAGTTGGTGTTTTAGAATGTGCTACTGTTGGTGTAGAAATCATTGTCAAAGTCTCCTGGACCACTGGTTGTGTCAATACAGTCTGAATAGTCGATGGAACTATTATCGAAGCAATTGTCATCTCTATCGTGCTTTGTACCCAGGTGGCGGTGAGTGATGAATCGATGTTATCTAAGCGCATATTATATCCATCAATAGATCACACTGCCTATCATGAGCTGCAAAATGCGCGGTTATTGTCGAATCTAAACCTTTATCTCTAGTCAGGTCACTTGCCTAACCAACATCTGTAGTAAGTGGAGTCGGCTGGTCATCCATCGTAATCTACATCGAAAAGTGTATGCCGAATCACCTTTCGTATACGTGTATACAATGTATACAATAAAAAACATAATACGTATATAAATCTTATCACTACCCGTCTCAAGTTTGCTTCCTAACTAGGATTCTAAGTCAGGATCTTCGGGTTTCCACATCTAAGGGTTGTTTGTTTAAGTTTTATTTTCTTTCTTTAAGCTATTCCTAAAGCACCCTTGAACCCCGTTCTGATACCAAACTGTGGTGGCCCCAAACTATGAGGCCTTCGTGGGACCCGCCATATCGCATCCCATGTCATGGCTTGCTTACTTTTGACGCTTTGCGAGCTAATTGGTTACTTATACTTTTCCAACTAACACTAATTTAGCTAATTAATCTCTATATAAGTATTAATGATTTTGTTAGCGTGTTAATCAATTTATCAAGTTGTATTACAATTTTACATTGGAAGTCTTTGAATGAGTATGTTATACAATATTTAACAATCTTAAGTAGTGAAAAACCCTTCAAAAGATACCGTGCATATATATATATATATATATATCAAAGGCGAGATAAGTACAGCAAAAAATTCATATACATGTACTCATTGTTCTATAGTCCCCAAAACCTAACAAAAAGTAAATACATACATATTGTAGTCAAACACGAGTTGGCGTCACTATCTCAAAGGTAGTCACCCAATACATCATTGCCCTTTCCCTTGCTCGTTGAAGGATCTGCACTCAGTCACCCAACAAATACAGTGACGAGTCCGGTGAGCAAAATCTCAAGAGAAGTACACATAATAGTCATGAAATAAAACTGGTGAACTACAATAGATGCGAATATGACCTCTAGCAACAATAAGTCATATTCTTATGAATGTAGGCGGCATGCGACAAACAAAAATAGTAGCGTCTAATCAACAACACATATCCATAAGCAAGCTCGAAAATAAAGCATCAATAAATAAACAATTGTATAATCACGGGAAAACCCTGACCTAAACCAACTAGTAATCGATAAAATAGGACACGAACCACGTATATACTTACTTGCTTATAGTGGCTAAACCCCAACTTCAGTTAATAGATGAACCCTTCTAGACGCTATTTCAAGTCGGTGAAGTTCAACTAAAGTCATTTGATGAACACCTCATAATGCTCTGGGATGTTTGACATGTGTCGAGTTGTACTTAAAACCTAATTTCTATTCGAATTGGATTTTGAGGATCATCGGTACTCCAAGTGAGCTTGAATAGTGAAAATATTCTGGAAATCTTCGTTGCTCATGAAAAGCACGAAGAAGAGCTTTTTTATTTTGGTGCAGAAACATGAAATAAGGTCTGTGTCGTACTCCAAAAACTTAAGTTCGTGGGATGTGCCATTATCAAGAACACCCAAGGATAGGATCTTAGAGAGATGATGCCTTGCGATGCCATATGCGAAGGAAGTGTTTCACGTAGCATACATTTGCATTAGTATATTATAATTATAACTTTAATTTCCCATTCATTTGAATTATGTTACTTAGTATCAATTAAGAGAAACATTTATAAACACCCATAGCATGCATATACAAATATTTGCAGTAGCTAAATCATTCTCAAGTTCATTACCATTAAAGATGATCTATATCACTACAAAATGTGCAATTCTTCTTTAATATATAGTTTACTACAAAATCTATTAAAACCTATGAATTACAAGTGAAATAATACCTATATTTCTCACATATACAAAATGCTACACATATATGATCTTACTTTCTTAAAGACATGATAATTTGATATTAATAGTTCAACCATGTCTAGAAAACAATATAGCAAAACAAGCATCCATACATGCACCATCTTTTTCAAGCACTTACAACAAAGTCCCAAAAATGGGCGAGCCTTGCTTAATAGTCTTCAACACTACAAACAAGTCTAAGGTAAGTAATAACCACATCATAGAAAAGCAAATGTACATGGAAAAAGAAATCATTCATGCAACTCACATAGACATGAGCACGATTCTTCAAGGAGGTGAACTGGAGCCTCATTCGATTATGGTGAGTGAATTGGAACTCATGAATGCTCCTAAATACATTAAAATAGCTTAAAGAAGAGAGTAATCCATGCACATAATAAATGTAGACATAGATATATCACATACCAATATTAATTGTGAGAAAGCTAAAGAAACTACCTTAAAGCATATAGGTCTTATATTGCAAGATTAGAACAAAAATCCAACTTCAATATGTACAAGATGTGACAAGAAAATTAAAAAGAGAGTGTGAGTAGTGTATGTACATTAGGTCATTCTTAGCTTCATTAAATACTTCCAATGTGCCCATTTCTTCTAACATTATAGCTACATACATTTTCACTCACACACACATACACTAGGCATTTACTTAGATATTTATGTGTTGGGGCATGTGCCCTAGGTCAATCTAAAAATATTATTTATCTTATAATTTTAGTTAATAAAATTGAGATTTTCATTTGTTGTTTTATTATAAGTAATTGCATTAGAAAGATCCATGGGTATTTGTAGAAATATCATAAACGTCGTTAATCGATCATTATACTGGGAACTATAATGAATCAAGGCTAATGCGAATTTTGATTGATGGTCATGTGATGATTATGTGTATAGGGATACAAATCGAGATCATGAGTACTTGTTATAGGAATAAGGTATTGGACAAACCCACTATGAGAACATCACATGGATTAAGTCATAGGTGTTACTCATAATAGGCATATCATTAGTCATTCAACTTGACATTACCATAGACTTTAATATTAGGAGCGTGATAATTTGAAACAACCAAACATTTTCTTTAACCGGATGATTATAAAGATTTTGATTGGTTACCATGTGAATAATATGTGAAGGTGTGTAATCAAGATAAAAATTTTCCCTCTCGTATAGAGAGATATCAGTGGATCCCTCGTACAAGGAAGCTATTGTAAGGTTAAGTAAATCTAATAGTAACCTTTACATTGTATGAGTATTTCTCAAATATATTGGATGCATGGTTTATCGCTGCATATTTATTGGTCTCATTGTGTTCATTGGCTATATGTGTGGTATAATGAACACCATGGTGCTCTGCGACTGGAGTCACTGATCATTATAGACACTTGTTTAGGATTGATTATTTTTTTTATACTAATCAGGATCGAACTCGATAGAGAGTTGAGGGCATAGCTTCTCGAGGGAATTTCTCACAAACTCATGAATCTTTATTACTGCTTACCTACCACTTTTGGAAAGATGTTTTTTGATTATGGTCGATCAACAAGAATAGGATGGATTGCAAACTTGTATATTTATGATTCTTTGCAATATTATTATTTGTTTAAATTCTTGGAATACAATGCATTTGATTCTTATAGGTGTACTGGATAGTGTGGAATTTACTTATATGACATTATCAAATTTTTATAATTGGGTAATGACAGGTGCAAGTGAAGATAAATGAAAGGGAAGGCTGTCAGATTGTCTGTGACTTGATTAGTTCCTTTCTCTGTATGTATGTATTGTTTTTGATATACTATATTTTATAAATGGGTTTTTAGATTTGTGTGTGGTTAGGATCTATTTTAGAATGGTTTGAACGATTTTAGGAAGGGTTGAGATTATTTTGGAGTTAAGGTAATATTAGTTTAAGGAATTTGATCTTTTAAATCAAATTAAAATGATGATATATCCAATTAATGCAATATATGTTGTTATTGGTAGATTGTGAGTCCTTCGGCTTTTCCACCAAAGCTGAGCAGGTATTGTTGAAGATTTTTTAAGGCCAGAATTTTCAGTGTAGGCTAAGAAATAGAGGAGGTGTTGTTGAAATATTTTATAGATTTTTTAGGTTTAAGATTCACTTTAGAATCCTTTGTGGTTAATAAAGATTTATAATCAATGACTACAAAATCTTAAATTTAATTATTTATTGATGGAAAGGTTGAGGCTGCTAGATTATTAAGGGATTAAGGAAATCCAGACCGGTTAGATGGCTTAATTAGGTGTAGTCTATCAATATTGATATCAGAGCCTAGAATTTCTAAAGAAATCTTTTTTATTGAGGATAAATGAGTGATTAGTTGAGAATTAACGCAACTGAACGAGGTTTAAAAGTTTAAACAATTTATGATTTGTGTTATGTGTATTTTATATTATTGAGATATCGATGGATATAGTTATGTTGTCCACTCATAGAACTGTAAAAGCTAGGTCAGGGATCTAGTAAGGGTAATAGGGATCCACAACATCAAGATATAAATGTGTTTCAAAACTTGGCTAGAGAAATGTCGGAGTTGATGAATATCTTACAAGCACATGCGACAGCCCATGCACCTGTAGTTCATGTTTCTCACAAGGAGCAGGCTACCTCTGCAGTTTGTCCCGAAATTAAACTGGTTGTTTTAGTTCCGGTTAAAACTGATCTAGTTGTGGTTAGTGGAATGTCACAGGAGGAAAGGCAGAGGAGAGAGTTTAGGAAATACAATCCTATATACTTTTATGGTTAATTGGACTTGAGGACTGTGGAGATTCGAGTTCTTAATCATGAGAAGCTTCATAACATGTTAGGTACTGATGAACACTTGAGAGTTTCGATATCTTTGTACTATTTGTAGGGCGATGCTAAGATTTGGTGGAGATCTTTGCATGAAGGGCATCCTATATTCGAGACTAGGTTTGACTTTCTCGAGGAGTTCAATGAGCAGTACTTTAATGAGAGTTTGATTTTGCAAAAGAAACTAGAGTTTGATTATCTAGCTCAGAGAGAGATGTCATTGGATCAGTATGATGCTTAGTTTAATTGTCTTTTGAGGTTTGTTGGGGAATCGGGGATGACAGACAAGGACAAGATGCGCAAGTATACGTAGGGGTTTCAAGAAGAGCTTGATACTACTATATCAATGACTAAGCCGAACACTCTACGAGAGGTTTGAGACAGAGACAGAGCTTGTGTGACTACACAAAATTTTCAGCGTGAATCACGATGATATCAGGCATTGTGGAGTCAGGACAAAGCTCAGGTTTTGAGAGTAAGAAAAGATTTCCAACAAAGTTTGACTCAAGTTTCCAAAAGAAGGAAAAAAATAAGAGAACTACCATTCACACTGACAATATCTATTATTCCATCATATATGCATCGTAATCATTTTCGAGCACAACCAGTAGACCCTCGGAGTTTACACAGACATGGTTATGATAGACATGACCACATTCCTTTTAGCCTTTGGTTCAGAGTGGTATATCTCAGTCGTAGAGAAATGGAGGTAAGGGTCCAGGGTCTCAAAGATAGGCTACAAGTTAGATACTGGTGACTAGCCAAAAATCTTCTATAGGAAGTAAACCTATAGTTACACGTTTTGGGTGTGGAAAGCATATCATCGAAGATTTTCCTCATAATTTGATTGCAGTTACGTGTTTTGTATGTGGAAAGAAAGGACATTACATTAGTGTGTATCTACAACTTTTGAGAGTATCCTCTTATGTGTCACAACCTCAACAACAAATTAAGGAACATGTTCAGGTTGTGACTGAACCATGTTTCGAGGCAAATTGAAGACTTATTAAAGGTACGATTTAAATTTCATGGTAGATTTACGCATGCTTTAATTGATTTTGGATCAATGATTTTGTTTATATCTACTTATACGATGATCTAGTTAGGTTTAACTCCGTTGTGAGTCCCTATTCATATTGTCCTCAATATAGCAATTAGTGATAAGGTGTGTCCCCACTTTATGTGTGAGAAATATATTATTGTGATCTTTGGATACGAGATGGCCACCGGTTTATGTGTGTTGGAGTTTATAGAGTCTAATATGTTATCAGGGACACGAGATTGGTTAGCGGTTTATCATTCATATTTGGATTGTTTCTATAAGATGATGTTTTTGTTTATATTCCGAGTTGTATAGTGTTTACTTACATTTGAACATCATTTGAGTTGCTTCTAGCTAGGGTTAAGATAGCCACTGATCAAGAAAAGGAAATTCTTGCCTGAATCATTATACTGAGGTCAAACTCAAAATTAAACTAAAGGAAATTTCAGTTGTTTATGAGTTTTGGTTGTTTGAGATGAAATTTTTGGGTTTGGCTAGCTATTATTGTAGATTTATGAAAGAATTTTCTAATATAGCTATGCCAATCACTAAATTAACTCAAAAAAATGTTGAGTTTATATAGTCAAAAGGATGTGATAATGCATTTTTGGGAGTGGAAAATGTGATTGACTTGTGAGTATTGTTTGCTTAAAAAGGTCGTCGTGATAACTTTATCTGAAGTTTCAGCAAGTTGATGTGAAGTATAAGAAGTTTAAGGGTTTGCTTTTAACAACAATAATCCAGATTAAGTTGAGTCTGCATTTCAGAGTTTGAAGTTTAAAGGTAGACTTTGGGTTCCATCGATGGCTAAGGTTTAGGATAAGATATTAAGAGAATCTAATCGGTTTAGATATTGCATTCATCCCAACAAGACCAAAATGTATCATGAAGTGGAGCGATTGTATTGATGGTTAGGGATGAAAGTTGATGTGGTTGGTTATATAAGGAGATATGAGATTTGCTAACAGGTTAAGGCCGATAGTCAGAAACCTTGAGGTATATTGCGATGGATTTTGTTACTCATATACTTAGTTCATGGTGAAAACACGACGCAGTTTGGATTATTATTGATAGACGAGCGAAGTCTGCTCATTTTCTTCCTATATCACTTTTCGATACCTTTATATAGTTGGGCTTATTGTATAGGCGAAAGGTGGTTCACTCATTGAAAGTGCAATTGACGATAGTTCCTAATCTTAATGCTCATTACACATTGGGGTTGTAGCAGGGCATACAAGAATTGTTCTACACTAAGTTTTATTTTAGTATTGTATTTCATCCTCAGGTGGATGGTCAGACTGAAAGGTTGATCCAAGGGTAGGAAGACAAGTTGAAGGCTTGTGTACAAGGATTTGAAGGTTTATGGGAAGAATACATACTTCTGTGTGAGTTCTTTTGCAATAACAATTGTTAATCAAGTATCAGGGTGGCTCCAGTTGAGTTTTTCTAAGGGATATCTTATTGTTCTCCTACAGGTTGTGTTGAATTGGAGGATTTGGCTGAGTTAGGGCCATATATAGTTCGATATAACACTAAGGTTGTTCAGTAGATTCGTCTAAGATTGAAAATGACTCACAAAAGCTACAAAAGTGATTATGATCTCTATCACCAGTTTGTGGAATATAACAAAAACAAATTGAGTTTATTTGAAAATATCCCATTACAAAGGCCATTACAGATTTGTAATGAAAGGAAAGCTCTCTTCCAAGTTTATAGGGTTGTTCGAGATTGTGAAACAGATTGGGAAGGTTATGTATAGACTTGTAGGACCACCTCAGTTAGCCAGAGTTTATAACATATTTCACGTGTTTATTTTCACACGGAAATATCTTGATTCTTGTTATATAGTTGAATATAATCAATTTGATTTGCCAAGTGATATTTCATATGAATAACAACTCATTTTGATTATGGATGAAAAGGTTCGAAAGCTTTGAAATAAAAAAAATTCACTTGTTTTGGGTAAGTGGCAATTTCAAGGTGATTAAGCATTAACATAGGAACAAGAGGCATATATGAGAGAGCATTTTGCAGAACTCTTTTATTCCAGGTAAATTTTGTTCAATTTTAATTTTGAGGACGAAATTCTCATTTTTTTGGAAGATTGTCAAATCCCAAAAATCATAAATTGGTGATTATGGTTAATCAAGGATTAAAAGAGTCTAATTATGGTTTTAGTTGCGAGTCGAGAGTTAGTGACCGAAGAAATTAAGATATTTAGTTAATTTCATTTTTCTATGATGCGTGTCTAATGTTTTTTACTATAGACTATGTTATTTTGCGAAATTCAAGTTAAATGAGTAAATTTGAGATTTTATAAGGTTTCATCTCGAGATACATGTCAAAATGGGTTTCAAAATAGTCAAATTATTGACATGAACTTTCATTTTGAATTTCGCAAAAAATAACTGTATTTAAGTTTTAAAATTTGAATTTGTATATTTAAATGGACTTAACAAGCTGACTTGGGGATTTTTCCTTGGTTTGCATGCAAGTCGGGATCCGAGATAGTGCGAAATGAGAACCAAGTTAGAGCAAGACAATGTTTTCAAGTTTTGTGTGGGTTAACGAAGGTCAAGGTTAAGATTGAGTCAAAATTGGTGCACGTTTGGTTAAGTATGGCAAGAGGATCGGTTCGAAAGATTTTAGTATGTTATGGACAAAGTTAAGATTTTTAACGTTTTGGTGTGACCAAAACCAATGCTATGGAAGTTTATGGAATTGAACTATTTTGTTGAGAAGTTGACTTTATTTGGTAAAAAAAATGATTGCCGTTAAAATAGGGATTTTAGGAATGAATAAATAAATAAAAAATTAAGCTGCTAACAAGCAGCTAAGGGTTTATATATAAATATAAAAAATGAATCAAAAATCAAATCAAATGAATCATTTACATTTCAACAAAATGTTCGTTCCCTTAACCTCTTCGCCGAGACTTTCGCTTGTAGAGCTCCCTATGTCTGACTTGCTCCCAGTTTCTTTCCGCGACGCTATAGAGCATCGATAGACAGTCAGTTCGAGCTAAGTTTTCATGGCGGAAATGAAGTGTTTGGCTCGCAATTTGATAAATTCTCAATGCTAGACATTTTTCCACTCTACAATTTAAATTCTTATAATTTTTCAATTTTTTTCTTGGGATTTTGATAGAAATTGGTAGGAATTATTGTTAATTGGTATATTGGGTAATTTTGGTAAACTTGGAATAAATCCTGCTGTCGTGGTTAGGATTTTGGTGAATTGAACAAATCAGTTGATAATTATTTAATAGATGTTTTTATAGTCGATATTGATTTGCATTTGGTTTCTAGATGAATTGATTATTGGTTTTGTTCCAATTTGACTCCATGGGCTGTAAAAATATTTTGGTGTTGGTATCAAGTGGTTTTGTGGTGTTTGTTGTCGAGTTTTGAGGATTTAGTATCAAAATGTTGATTTTGAGATTTTCTAGTTCAAAAAAAATAAAACTCACCTAGTTGACAGGCCAAGTGGGAAAATTCATAACTTCTCCATCGGTGATCCGATTTGAGTGTTCTTAAAGTCTATGAAAAGGAGGACACGAGTGCTACAAGTTCCTTTTAGGTTATGATGACACATATTAAGGTTTTTAAGGTTAAAAAGTTACCCCAAGTTGCTAGTTGAAAGCTAGTTGAGACATTTATATAAATTAAGTTTTTTTGAAATTGTTCTCAAATGTACTTCGACCGTGGTTTTTATTGGGTTTCGTGATATGGTTTCATTTGAAGCTTAAACCATAATATAATTAGGTATACATATAGGCTATTGGAAGCATTTCCAAGGTGATCTTAGGCTCTGAGAACCCCAAAAATTAAGCTCGAAGTTGGTTATTTGTAAGGTTAAGTAAATCTCATGGTAAACTTTACATTGTTTGAGTATCTCTTGAATATATTGCATGCACGATTTACTACTGCATATTTATTGGTCATGCATTCACGGACACGAAAGGAAAGAGGCATTTGGAGATCTCATTTTATTCATTGGCTATATGTATGATAGGATGAACATCGTGGTGCTCTGCAACTGGAGTCACTGATCATTGGAGACACTTGATTAGGATGAAAATCTTTGTGATGCTGATCAAGATCATACTCCGCAGAGAGTCGAGCTTGTGGCTTCTCGAGGGAATTCCTCTCAAACTCATGAATATTTATTACTGTTTACCTGCCACTTTTGGAAAGACATTTTCTGATTGTGGTCAGTCAACAGAAATAGGATGGATTGCATACTTGTATATTCATAATCCCTTTTAATATTATTGTTTGTTTAAATTCTTGGAATACAATGCATTTGGCTATTACAAGTGTATTTGATAGTGTGGGATTTAATTATCTAACATTGTCAAATTTCTATAATTGAATAATGACAGGTGCAAGTGACGACAAAGGAAAGGGAAAGCTGTCAGATTGTCCGTGACTTGATTAGTTCATTTCTCTATATGTATGTACTATTTTTGCTATACTATATTGTATAAATGGGTTTTTGGGTTCGTATGTAGTTACGATCTATTTTGAAATGGTTAGAATGATTTTGGGAAGGATTGAGATTATTTTGGAGCTAAAGTAATATTAGTTTAAGGTTATTGATCTTTTAAATCAAAATAGAATGATGATAAATTAAGTTAATGCAATATATATTGTTATGAGTGGATTGTGAGTCTTTCGGTTTTCCTACCAAAGCAGAGCATGTTTTATTGAAGATTTTTGAAGGCCGAAATGTTTGGTGTAGGCTTAGAAATGGAGGAGGTAGAGTCAAAAAGTTTTAAGGATTTTTTAGGTTTAAGAATCACTTTAAAGTCCTTTATGATTAATAAAGGTTTATAATTAATGAGTACAATATCTTAATCTTAATTATTTATTGATGGAAAGGTTAAGACTGCTAGATTATCAGGGGATTAAGGTAATCTCAGCCGGTCAGATGCCCTAATTAGGTGAGGTCTGACAAATAGAGGTGGAAACACTAAAACAAAATAAGATTTTTGTTTTTGTAGTTTTCGAGTTCTCTAGATCTTGGGAGAGAAGGAGGATAGGCGCTTGAACAACTTGGAGATCGAACAATCAGAGAAGAAAAACACAGATTAATGTATGGTTTTACATTTCTATATTTAGTTTAATGGAGCTTATTTTCGATCATGTTGGGATTTTTCAAATTTTGATTTTAGATTTTCCGATGTGTATGAACCCCAAAACCCAACAGTGGTATCATAGCCTTATGCTCGGTTCTATCAAACGTTTGCATGTTTTTTCTCTAATGTATATATGATATATGTGTGAAAATATGATCTCGATTAATGTATACATATATTTAGGATGTGCATATGGGTTCTACGATAATTGTTATCAAGAATTGGTTTTAAAGCATGTTGTTAATTAATGTATTTGTACATACAAATGATTTGATTGACTGATAGAATTTATGTTTAGAATATCTCGGATTACATATATTTTAATATTGATCGATGTGAATTTTGTATGTTCACATTGAAGAAGTCTTGTTTAGGTTAATATGATTCTTATGTTGGATACATAGTTCATTTTGCTCAATAATTATATGTCTCTAATATAGAAGTTAAGATTGGGTTAATATGATTCTAGTATTAAATGCATGATTAATATTTCATTTCTTGATTCAATTGCTTGTTTCGTATGAATAAGAATCGAAATTAATTTTGATTATCTGTTAGTATATTCCTATTAGATAAGAGATAAACTTGTAATCGAATAAGAATTACAAATCCTATAAGATAGATGAGATATATAACAAATTCTAATTAAATAAGGATTTAAAGTATCTTAAATTTTAGTTGGATTAGAATAAAATAGTAAGTTAGAGGTGGGCCCGAGTTCATTAAAAACGTTTTAATTAATATTTTGGAATTAAAATAAGGGGCAGTTTTGGTCTATTGGATTTACTAAAATAATGAGAAATCTTTGGCCATTTTCAATTTTCGTCCACTGACCTGCCATTGGGACTACCGATAACTGTTCGCAACACAAGAAAACTCTTATGATAGTCAATATTAGTAAGATTTTCTAGCTTGTTTAGTGGTTGTACATACATTGTAATATGATATTTACCTCGTTTAAATTATGATCACTAAAACAAATAAAAATCCATCTTTCAAATTTTAAGTCGAGTGTCATCCATTGTCAAACACTTGTTAAGGCTTCGATCACATCAATATGGGTCTGCCTCCGCAGAGTGTATTGTGTTATCTTGGTGAGGCAAGTTGAGTAACAGTTACTCTATTGTTTGAAATGGTTAAACTTGATAAAGCTATCAAAATGGTTTTAGGCTTTAGGCACCATATGAGATCAAATATGCTAAGACATAAGAAGTCATAATCGCATCAAAATAACTAAACGTTACATATGATGCAATTGATAAGTGGTACCTACCTAAACAACTTAATTTAAAGTGGAATGCCTTAGCTGTCTTAGAATTGGTGAAATAAGGATTTTAGTCCTTTAAATTAACATATCATTTTTAGGAGGGATATTAATTTAATGAAAGTCTATTCCTCTATATTAAAATGAACTTTTGCATAGTCTTTGTTATAGATCTATGGCCTCTTCAAATCACACTAATCCTTTATCACTGTGATCCATCCTTGAGAAGGATAAGTTGTCTTGGATAAACTTTCTTGACTAGTTTAGAAACTTGAGAATTGTTCTTAAGCATGAACGCAAGTTGTATATCTTGGATGATCATATTCTTGACGAACCACTAGCAAATGCTTTAAGAGGCGTGAAGGATGCACATACTAAGCATGTCAATGACGCAACTAATGTTGCATGCATTATGTTGGCAACTATGTTCCAGAACTTTAGAAGGACATAGAACGCGTGGAAGCTTACGACATGCTACGATGCAAAAGGAAATGTTCCATTAGAAGGATAGGCAAGAAAGACTTGAGACAGTCAAGAACTTTCATTCTTGCAAAATAGCTGAGAGTATGTTAGTTATTCCTCCTATAAGCCAAGAGTTGGCTAGGGATTTGATTCTGAAATTCATTGCCTGATAGTTATTCACAATTTGTGATGAACTATAACATGAATAACATGGATAAATTCATCTCATAGTTGCATTTGGTGCTTAGAATTACTAAGTAAGATGTCAAGAAACTCATTGCTAATATGTTGATGGTTCAGAAAGGAAAAACTTTGAAAAAAAAGGGCAAAGGCAAGGCTTAAGTTACCAATGCAGTTGTGACTATCATAAAGCCTGTGGAATAAGTTAAGCCTAAGGTTGTTTCTACTTCATAGTCCCAGAAGGAAAAGGAAAAATAAAAGGAAATCGTCATTTCTTTCATGCACCTGACCAATGGTTTAAAAATTGCAAGCTCTATCTTGAAGATCTTAAGAAAAAGAAGAGTAGTGCGACTACTGCTTTAGGTATTTACGTTATTGAGATTAACTTGTCTACCAGTGATTCCTGGTTATTGGATATCGAATATGGATCTCACATTTGTATTAATGTGCAGGTTCTCGCTAAAAGTAGAAAGCTAAAGAAAGGATAAGTCATCCTACGAGTTAGAAATGGAGCAAAAGTTGTTGCATTGACTGTAGGATGCTATGAGTTAGTTTTACATAGTGGACTTGTGTTAGTTTTAAATAATTGTTATTATGTCCTTGCTTTGAGCAGAAACGTCATTTCAGTTTCATGTTTGGATTTGGATGGTTTTAGTTTCATTATTGCGTATAATAAATTTTTCATTTTTTGTAAAGACGTTTTCTATCCGAATGTTGATTTGTGTGATAGTCTTTATATTCTAAACATAAAAAGGTCCATAGATACTCCTATTCTTAATGTAAACACAAAGAGATTCAAGTCAAGTGATTTGAATTAGACCTACATTTGACATTGTTGTCTTGGCCACATAAATGAGAAATGAATTTCAAAACTCCATAAACATGGACTTTTAGACTCATTCGATTTTGAATCATATGAAACATGTGTATCTTGTTTACTAGGCAAGATGAAAAAAAGTCCCTTTACTAGACACAATGAAAGGGTAAGTGATTTATTGGGTCTAATACATACTGATCTATGTGGTCCTATAAACATAATGGCTAGAGGTGGTTACTAGTACTTCACTACCTTTACTGATGATTTTAGTAGATATGGTTATATGTAGCTCATGAAACATAAAGGTGAGTCTTTGAGATGTTTCGAACATTTTAGAACGAAGTGCAAAATCGACTTGGTAAAACTATTAAAACACTTCGATCAGATCAAGTTGGTAAGTATTTGAGGCAAAAGTTTGATGATCATTCCAAAATCTGTGGGATTGTCTCATAGTTAACTCATTTAGTAACTCCACAATGGAATGATATTTCTGATAGGAGAAATCAGACATTATTTGATACGGTTCGATTTATGATGAGTCATGTAGATTTTTCTATTTCTTTTTAGGTTTATGTGTTACAAAACTGTTGCGTTTACATTGAATCGTATTCCTTCTAAAGCAGTTGATAAAACACCATATGAGATGTAGTTTAGGAAAAGACCAAGTTTGCTTTTACTTAAGATTTGGGGCTATGAGGTTTTCATACGATAACAAATCTTAAAAAAACTATCACCTAAATCTACCAAGTGTGTATTTGTTGATTATCCTAAAGAAACTAGAGGATAGTACTTTTATAATTTCACCGAGAACAAAGTGTTTGTTGCTTGGAATTGTGTCTTTATAGAAAAAGAGTTTATTTCAGAAAAAAAACTATGGGAATAAAGTAATTCTTGAAGAAGTTCAAGAACCACAAATAAACACTCAACTGCCAGTGGGAGATCAACAAAGTCTTGAACTAGTTGAACCTCTACAAGTATCACAAAGCCCCCGTAGGTATGATAGGGTAAGACTTTAGCCTGAGAGATTTGTATTTCTAACTATTGATAGTAGTGAGGTGCTGCTTATGGATCAAAATGAGCCTACTACTTATCAGAAGACTATATCTAGCCCTTATGCAGATAAATGACTTAGTGTCATGAATTCAGAGATGCAACCCATGTATGATAACCAAGTTTAGAACCTGGTTAATTTACCTGAAGGTGGTAAGACCATTAGACGTAAATGGGTTTTCAAGAAGAAAACTTACATGTATGACAATGTGCATACTTATAAAGCACAGCTAGTAGCAAAAGGTTTCAAATAGACTCAAGGTGTTGATTATGATGAGAATTTTTCTCCTGTAGCCATGCTTAAATCTATTAGAATTCTAATTGTCATAGCCGCATATTATGACTATGAGATATGGCAAATGGATGTTAAAACAACTTTCGTAGATGAAAAGTTACTTGAGGACGTGTATATGATATAATATGAGGGGTTTGTTCATCCTAAAAAATCTAGGAAAGTATAAAATTTTCAAAGATCCATTTATGGGTTAAAGCAAGCTTCTCCGATTTCCCATCTTTGTTTAGATGAAGCAATTAAGGAATTTGGTTTCATTAAAATAAAGATGAGCTTTGTGTATACAAGAAGGTCAGTGGGAGCGTGGTTGTTTTCTTGGTACTGTATGTTGATAATATATTACCCATTGTAAATGACATCCCAACCTTGCAGAGTGTCAAGTCTTGGTTAAGGAAGTGTTTCTCAATGAAGGACTTAGGAGATGCAGCTTATATCATTGGGATTAAGATCTATAGGGATAGATCTAAAAGGCTGATCGGTCTAAGCCAAAGTGCTTAAACTGACAAGGTACTGAATAAGTTTAGTATGCAAGACTCTAAAAGAGTGTTGTTGCCAATGTCTCATGGTATAAGTCTCAGCAAAAATCAATCTAATAAGACTAATGATGAGTGAGAACGCATGAATATGGTTTTATATGCATAAGCTATTGGATCTATTATGTATGCCATATTATGCACTCGACTTGATGTATTATCTGCTTTTAGTGTAACAAGAAAATATCAGTATGATCTCTGTGAGGGTCACTGGATCACAATAAAGAACATTCTTAAGTACTTGAGAAAGACTAAAGAAGTGTCGTTAGTCTATACAAGTTTGGGAAGACAAGCTTGTTGTAGATGGTTACACATATGCAAGTTTTTAAAATGATATATATGACTTTAGATTGCAGTATGGATATGTGTTTACTTTTAAAGGAGGCGTAATAAGCTAGAGAAGTTTGAAGTAAGACACTGTGGCAGATTCTATAATAGAAGTTGAGTATATTGTTGCATCTGATGCAGCTAAGGAAGCAGTTTGGATCAAAAAGTTCATCTATAAACTTGGTGTGGTTCCAATTATAGCTAACCCCGTTTGCTTGCATTGTGACAACAACGAGGTGATAGCAGAAACCAAAGAACCAAGATCACACCACCGATCCAAACATACGAGAAGTCATCGAGAAGGGAGACATGAAGATTTGTAGAGTTCCTACAATATACAATGTTGCACATCCTTTGATGATAGCTCTTTCACAAGTGAAACATGATGGTCATGTTAGGTCATTCGGAATTAGATACGTGAATGATTGGCCCTAGTGCAAGTAGGAGATGTTAGAGCATGTGCCCTAAGTCAATCTAGAAATATTGTTTATCTTGTAATTTTAGTTAATGAAATTGAGATTTTCATTTGCTATTTTATTATAAGTAATTGCATGTTTACCTTATAGTAAGATACATGGGTATTGTTGAAATATCCTAATTGTCCCTAATCGATCATTATACTAGGAACTATAATGAATTAAGGCTAGTGTGAATCTTGATTGATGGTCATGTGATGATCATGCATATAGGGATACGAATCAAGATCATGAGTACTTGTTAGGGGAACAAGGTATTGGACTGACATGCTATGAGAACACCATATGGATTAAGTAATAGGTGTTGCTCATGATAGGCATATCATTAGTCCTTCAACTTGAGATTACCAAAAACTTCAATATTAAAAGCATGATAATTTGACACAATCAAACGTTTTCTTTAACCAGACGATAATAAAGATTGTGATTGGTTACCATGTGAATAATATGTAAAGGTCTGTAATCAAGATAGAATTTGTCCCTCTCGTATAGAGAGAGATATTAGTGGATCCCATAATATGCTAGACTATTCAATGGCCAAGTCTAAGTGAATTGATATGATCAATTTCATTTGGGTGTTTTTACTTAACCTGAAGATCGAGACTAGTACGATTGAACATTAAGGGTGAATTTCCATGCCTTATGTTTAATTAAAGGATATCGCACGACAAAAGGATATGATATATGTTATTCATTAGGTTGTATTGATTTTTATATTCATGCTACTTGGGTAGTCATAATGCCTTACTAGAGACCGCTTATGACTTGTGTACCAAAATATTTTTGGTTCAATGCCAACGTCGCATGAACCTATTTGGTCGTACACAAAGAATAGGTTTATGTAATTTCAATTGGTCCAGAGTAATGAATTTTATATGATAAAATTGATGACATAAAAGCCCTTATAATTTTATTTACGATAACTTATTAAAAGGGCATATGTATAATTTGCTTAAACTGCATAAATACAATAGTTGTATTATGAATAGGATTTTAAGTGAGGACTTATCTACACATAAATAGAGGTTGAAACCTTAAAACAAAATAAAATTTTTATTTTTGCTATTTTCGAGTTCTTTGGATTTTGGGAGAAAAAGAAAAGCGTTTTCTATCTCTATTGGGGCTAGCACTCCAAATTGTGGTCACCATTCATGTGTGGATATTTAATAGAGGATAGGTGCTTGAAGGTCTTGTTGATTGAACAATCAAAGAAGGAAAACATGGATTAAGGTATGGTTTTACTATTTTACATCTAGTTTAATGTAACTTATTTTCGATCATGTTGGTGTTTTTCAAAAATTGATTTTGAGTTTTCCATTGCTTATGAACTATAAAACCTAACATTATGAGAACTTAACTCTTCAACTTATAATTATATGCTTATACTTAGTCATAAGTAATTTATTGAAGTCAATATCACTTATTCTTATTAATCACCTAATTAAGTGAATTTTTTACATGAGGTAATATATTATGGGTCTCAAAAGTTGATCAATAAGTGAGTGTTGGTTGTTGGTAAGTCCAAATAGGCTGGATTAGACATGGTTCATTCTTAGTGTTGAGGATGGTGTCCCAAAAAGGCAATATGACAAGAGCAAGATATTGAGTTTTCACCAAGGTGAAAATTTGTTGAGTCAAGTGGCTCAAACTTGTAATTTGAGTTGGACTCAAATTAGAGTCCTACATGAATTAATGCATACACATGATATTAATTAGTAATTGGAATTTGTATATGATACAAACTATCGCATGCAACATATTACCATTGGTGTCCAATTACGAGTTAATGTTAGTGTTAAATTACATGTACATATGTTATGTACGTTATAAGTATAGGTGTGTGTGTGGCTGAACATAGGGTGTTGAGCGTACGAGCTTTCTCAAATGGGTACATAACATATAGTCTTGATGTGCTTGATGAGAGCCAAGTTTGTGTCTAGCGTACAGTCCTGCAAGCTGGTATGCGACACTATGAGATTGATTCTTGTTAAGGTTTCTATCAGGGGTTTACATAGAGGAAGTTTTCCTTTTATGTACTTAATTATTGATAGTAAGATTGCCTTATTTCTTGTCTGTGATTTTTTTCCTTGATTTTAGGTTTTTCTACCTAAATAATAATTGGTTACCCTTGGAACGGTTGTTATAAGCAGTACGGTTATGTATCAATGTAAATATATTACAAAGGTAAAAAGGAGTTACATATCTAAAAACTTTATGACGAAGTCAATACATATTCTTCCTCAGAATATATACTAATTAGCTTCTATAACACAATTTCTTTCCTACAAAATAATATTTGGACTGTTGAAGTATTCCTCTCTTTGCATGTGACTATATATGTAGGTATAAGTATATGCGTTATTATAGATCTTTAAGCTCTTGGTGTAAATTCTATTTAGTTAAAAATCGTGCATTTTTTTTTTTCTCCTTTTGTTTCGCAGGCAAACTTTACTTGAACTTCCAATTGCTTCCCTAAACCTTGGTCACAGAACTGATCATTAGACATTAATACTAATCAATGAACTCTCTAGAAATATGTTCTTTGTGAAACTTGATCTTGGTACCGCCTTTTTGTTGTAGTCACTGCAAATTTTGCTCGATTCTTTAGCTAACACTGGTGTGTCACAATAGAAAACTATTGTAACATAAGCTAGTGTAATTGTGTTAAACTACATTAATTAACTTATACTTCCTTTATATGATTCATAGGAAATTATGTATCCAAACAAGAATGGAATGGGAAATGTAAATTTTTTTCCTACTGGTGCTAGTATACAAATATATGTATAATATGATTCTTAACTATATTTATAACATCTAAAAATTTTCTTATACTCTTTGTTGTTAGAACTTATTTAATATGTAATCTATAATTGAAAAATTATCTATAATTAAAAAACTAATGAGTAATGATTTATAAATTTTGACGAAGTTCTTTTCTTTATAATATTTAATCAATCACTAATTATTATTTTTGTCATAAACAATATTTAGTTATCTGCTAATTTAAAATTTGATAAATTTTAAAAATGTATTATATAGCAATATTATTAAGTGTTGTAAAAGATCATTTTTTGCAATTAAAGTAATGCGTAGGCTTCCATTGGTCTAGCATAAGGGAGCTTAAATCTTGGCTCCACCCCTGAATATACTTATGCTTGCTCTTCCATTTTCATCAAATTATTGAGTAAATCTTTCAAGATATTAATAAAAGGTGTTGCTCCAATTCCCAGCATGACAAGTAAAAGGATATGGTAGTTTCTATACTTTTGTGCCGATGGGCCATAAGAGCCATCAATCAAGAGCTTTAGTAAACTAAATTTTAGGAAGGATGATCCAATTATCAAATTTTTAAAGCTGACATAAATGACAATGAGTTGAAGAATGTGCAGATTGATATATACGTCTTTTTACTTGTCTCATCGGCTCGAAGAAGTCTATTTTTTTATGAGTGGAGGCTCACAGGTCTTTGCAAATACTCTTTTTGAGCTCATGTGTCTAGTCACCTAAATGCCAAAAATGGATGCTTAGGCACGTACTGATCACCAAGAGATGAAGTTAAGGAAAACTAATAGTAAAAGTATAATGTCCATTTTCACCCCCGCTTTAGTATTATATAAAAGTTGAAGACCTCTGCATAAAATAGAGAAAGAGGCAGACAATTCCAATGGCGAAACAACATGACATTGGACAAACATATACTACCCACTCATATATCGAAAATTTGGAGGCTTTGGTATTTGTAGAGCAAGAACATTACTCGGGTAAATCGCAACCTGTAATATGTGTAAGAGTCGTAGATTAGTAAAATCACATCTTAAAGGAACAGATGTTATTTTTTTTTGTGACTAAGTGATTAAACATAAACAATATTCCTATATTTTAACTTGAGCCAAACAATTTGGTGTCTATTTTTACCTTTAGAAGATGAACAATTTAAAAAAAAACCTAAAAAGTCTTACGATCTACTCAAATGCGTAAAGACCGACAAGGACAACTAGACGTATCTATGTCTATAACAACAATAATGTGAACAACATATGAGCTTAAAGACTATGTATTTTCAATTCAATTCTATGATGGCAAAGTATAGTTGAACTTATTGTTTTCTTGTACCATTCATGAATAAGGTAAGGGAAAGCACCATGGATGACAAGCAAAATGTACACAACCACTAACAAATAGTGAGAGTACGAGAAGGCATTGAAGCCAGTGAGCCTGTCAAGTGGCTTAGGAAGCTTAATCAGACTACGCCTGAACCACCTAGTTACGAGTGTGAAAGCCACGGACATTAAAATAACCATAAGGATTCCAGTCACTCCTTCTGGAACATGAATTAATTATGCATTTATAGGTTTAATTTTCTCAAAGTACTTCATAAGATGAACGTACTCTTCCTCTGAGCAGTGGATCAATCGTGGAAAATCACAAGCAAGGTGATTTACCATGTGTAGTAAAATACTGATGACAATCACTGTTGCAACTGTCTAAAATTAAGAAAGAAAAATCATGTCAAATTAACAAAAAGTCAAACTTAAATAGTAAACTAGATATGGTTAGGTTTTTTTCCTTTTTGAATAAGATGGTATATCAACATCAATCATTCATGAAATCTTGGAAAAATTATAGAAAAGGAAACATGTAATTCAATTAATGCATTAAATTATTGACATTAACTAACAAAATGAATTGATCAAATCCATTCATTCCCACCATTAATCAAATGAAAATGAAATACCTAATGAACTTTATATATAGAAGTTACCATGGAAATGAAAGAAATTGCAATCTTCACTTAACTTTTACTCAAATAAACTACCAAACCAAACATGCCAAACATCTTCGCAAAACTTCTCTAACACTAGTGAAAAATTGAAAAACACCCCAACTCGCGATTCTTTTTATGGCTTAAATCTAAACTAAATCCACAAAAATGTATCAGCCCATTGTTATTCATGAAATTCCAAACTCTACAAACTTTATAGCATATTCAAGGACTACTTAATGGCAATAGGTCATTGTTCTTACACAAAAGATTGTTAGTATTTTAAAATTTTCTCCTAAATCATCAAACATAATCAATAATGTAAACTATAGTATTATATACTAATGTTAAACTTGAAGGGCTAGTGTGCATACCTTATGAAAATTGATACTATCATCAAAGGGAACAAAACGCGCAAACGAAGTAGACCTAAGCCAAGTGATGGTGTTCTTACAAACAGGGAGAAGTACAATAGCCTTATTGAACTTAAGGGAGCACTCTTGGTCATGATAACATTAGCCCATGACATGAAAGCGATCGTCTCCTATACTGATAAAATTTCCATAAGAAAAATATTGGGGCATGTGCCCTAAGTCAATCGAGGAACATTGTTTCTCTTGTAATTTTAGTTAATAAAATAGAGGTTTTCGTTTGATATTTTATTATATGTGATTACATGTTTACCTTACAATAAGATCCATGGGTATTTGTTGAAATATCCTAAAAGTCCTAAGTCGGTCATTATACTGAGAATTATAATGAATTAAGACTAGTGTAAATCTTGATTGATGGTCATGTAATGATCATGTGTTTGGGGATACGAATCGAGATGATGAGCACTTGTTAAGACGCAAGGTATTGGAACGACCGACTATAAGAACACCACATGGATTAAGTCATAGGTGTTACTCATGATAGGTATATCATTTAGTCATTCGACTTGAGATTATCATAGACTTCAACATTATGAGTATAGTAATTTGACACTATCAAACGATGTCTTTAACTGGACGATTAAAACATTGTGATTGGTTGCCATGTAAATAATATGTGAAGGTGTGTAATCAATATAGAATTTGTCACTCTTGTATAGAGAGAGATAACAGTGGATCCCTCGATATGATAGACTAATAATGGCTAAGTCCATGTGAGTTGATATGATCAATATCAATTGGATGTTTTTAGTTTACCTAAAGATCGAGACTATTAAGATTGAACATTAAGGGCGACTTTCCATGCCTTATGTTTAATTAAAGGATATCGCACGATAAAAGGATATGATATATATTATTCATTAGGTTGTACTAATTTTGATGTTTATACTAATTGGGTAGGCATAATGCCTTACTAAAGACTGCTTATAACTTGTGTACCAAAATGGTTTTGGTTTATTGCCAACATCGCATGAACCTATCGGGTCGCACATAAAGAATGACTTTACGCAATTTCAATTGTTCCAAAGTAATGAATTTTATATGATAAGATTTATGACATAAAAGCCCTTATGAAATGTTATACGATAGATTATTAATATAGGCATATGTGTAATTTGCTTAAACTGTCTAAATACAATAGTCGTATTACAAATAAGATTTTAATCGAGGGCTTATCTACACATATAAATAGATGTTAAAACCCTAAAATGAAATAAGATTTTCTATTTCACTATTTTTGAGTTATTTGGATTTTAGGAGAGAAAGAAAAAACATTTCTAATCTCTATCGGGGCTAGCACTCCAAATTATGATAACCGTTCGTGTGTGGATTTCTAATAAAGGGCGAGTAGTTGAGTGTCTTGGAAATTGAACAATCATAGAAGGAAATCACGGATTAAGGTACG